>CM076676.1:134787643-135987643 GCA_038501925.1 Xenopus petersii | reverse complement strand
GCTCTCTTAGAACCCGGGGGTGTATGCCATCAGGCCCTGGAGCCTTATTTACATTAATTTGTATTAAAGCTTTTTGAATCATATCCTGAGTCAGCCACTGACTAGATTGAGCTGAACCATTCGTGCAGTTATTAAGTGAGCCTGTGAACCCAGACTCCTATTGTATACACTGAAGAAAAGAACTGATTTAACACATTTGCCTTATCTGTATCTGTTACAACCATACTGGTACCATTATTTAATGGAGCAACACTCTCAACCTGCATCTTTTTACTATTAATATATTTAAAAAACTTTTTAGGGTTAGTTTTCACCTCCACCGCAATTAACTCTTCATTTCTTTTCTTAGCCTTCCGGATTGCTGATTTACAACATTTATTACAGTGTTTATATTCATTAAATGCAGCTTCTGTCCCTACAGATTTGTAGTTTTTAAATGCCTTTCTCTTCTGTCCCATTAACTTCTTTACTTCTGTATTAAGCCACACAGGATGATTCTTAGAGCTTCTACGTTTAGTCCTTAAGGGAATAAATTGAGAACAGTAATGATTTAATATCATTTTAAAGGACAACCATTTCTGTTCTGTGTTTTTAGCTGAAAACCTAATGCCCCAATCAATGCTCTGTAGGGCAGCCCTCAAGGCACTAAAATTAGCTTTTGCAAAATTCATGGTTTTTGTTGCCCCAGTATATTTTTGTTTTTTGCACCAGACATTAAAAGATATAACCTTATGGTCACTATTACCCAGGGGTTCAATGACTTGCACATTTGCTATAAGTTCTGGCTCATTTGAGATCACTAAATCAAGAATAGCATTTTTTCTGGTAGGCTCCTCAACAACCTGTGCTAAAAAATTGTCATGCAATAAGTTTATAAACTTGTTCCCATTAACTGATCTAGCAGTACCGTTGCTCCAGTCAATATCTGGGTAATTAAAATCCCCCATTATCATTACTTTACCTAAACTAGTAGCTTTTTTTTATTTGCATTAGGAGCTTTGTCTCTTCCTCCTCACTTACATTAGGGGGTCTATAGCATACGCCTACAATTAATTTGCTGGATTCTTTACAATTGGTGAAGAACTCCACCCATACGACTTCTGCCCCCTCATTTTCTAACATAACCTCCTCCTTTATATGAGCTTTTAAATCCTGCCTAACATACAGGCATACCCCTCCTCCTTTTCTATTGCCTCTGTCCCTCCGAAACAAAGTATAGCCACTGATATTTACTGCCCAGTCATGCGACTCATTCAGCCATGTTTCGGCCACACCAATCACATCATATTTTCCTTCCATCACCAGCAGCTCCAGCTCTCCCATTTTACCAGTCAGACTTCTTGCATTTGTAAACATACATTTAATACTGGCACCATATTGAACATATGACATGTGGTCCTCCCTCTCCTTAACAGTATCCCCAGCCAAATCTCCTCCCCCATTTTCCCTTTCTATGCCCACTATCTCATCTAACCTGTCTACCACTGAATCTTTTACTGAACCCTCCCCCCCCCACACCTAGTTTAAAATCTCCTCCAACCCTCTAGCCATCTTCTCTCCCAAAACAGCTGCCCCATCATCATTGAGGTGCAGCCCATCCCTAGCAAAGAGCCTGTAGCCGACTGAAAAATCAGCCCAGTTCTCCAAAAACCCAAAACCCTCCTCCCTACACCAATCTTTCAGCCACGCATTAATCTCCCTACGTTCCCGCTGTCTCCTTAGCGTTGCTCGTGGCTCAGGTAATATCTCTGAGAAAATTACCTTGGAAGTCCTCGCCCTCAGCTTTGAACCTAGTTTTTTAAAATCATTTTTGAGGACTTCACCACCTCCTCTAACTTTGTCATTGGTACCTATGTGTACGAAGACCGCTGGGTCTTCCCCAGCCCCTCCCAATAATCTGTCCACTCGTTCCACCACATGCCGAACCCTAGCACCAGGCAAGCAGCAGACTGTTCGGCATGTAGGGGCCTTGCGACAGATTACCCTATCCACCTTTCTAATAATTGAATCCCCTATAACTAGAACCTGCCTTTCCTTCCTTGCACTTCCCCCACCACCCGTATTAGAGCCACTGCCTCCCGGGGTGCTCCGAGAGTCAGCCTGCTCCATACATGCCAGTTCGGAGTTTTCCTCCCCAGCATCTTCAGCCAAAACAGCGAATTTGCTGTTTTGGACAAACTGTGGACCAGCCCCCCTACTCTTCTGTCCCCTACTTCCCCTCTTGACTGTCACAAACCTTCCTCCCTCATTAGCCTCCACTGCCCCTTCTCCTCCCCCCGCTCCACTAGCCCCTGCCAGTGGTTGCTCTGCGAGCCTCCTGTCATTCCCCTCGTTTGCCGATGCTCTCAGTGCTGCAAGTTCACCCCTTAGAGTCTGCAGCTCAGATTCCAAGATGAAAACCCACCGACATCTCTCACATGTAAATACTGCATGGAACTGCTGCTCCAACACCACATACATGTGACAAGACACACACTGAGTAATACCAGCAAATCCACTCATATTTACACTGGGTACTTACAGTCTCCCAAATGTAATTCCTCACCAACGCCTTTTCAGTTTTAAACGCCTTAAGGTTTTTAACGCTGCTTAACACTTAATTCACATGCAACACTTAGATCACATGCAACACTCGCTAAGCAGCTCCCACACTCGCTTTGCCTTCACAAGTGTAAGGTTTCAACCAGAGCACACAAAGCCTGTTCAGAATTTACCTGATTAACCCCTCCCCCTTAATTAGAAGAAAGAGGGAAAGGAGAAAAAAAAATGCTATTTGCTACCAACAGTAAATAAAAACCCTTATTAACTTTTTTTTTTATTTATGTTCCCCTTAGATCTCTAAAGCTAAAACACAAAAAGAAAGTAAATGCTCTTAATATATCAAATAGTTTACCCCAAAGAGAGAAAAGAAAAAGCTGTTTGTCTCAGTCAGATAACTCACAGAACACACAGCAGTCAGTTATTTGCACTTACTCCCTCCTTGCACCCAGCACTCCCAGCATGCACAGCAAACACCAACGCCTTAAGGTTTTTAACGCTGCTTAACACTTAATTCACATGCAACACTTGGATCACATGCAACACTCGCTAAGCAGCTCCCACACTCGCTTTGCCTTCACAAGTGTAAGGTTTCAACCCAGTAACCTTCTGTGTGGCACTGTATCAAATGCTTTAGCAGAGTCTAAGTAAATCACATCCACTGCCGTCCCCGAATCGAGGTCCTTACTTACCTTCTCATCAAAAGAAATTAAGTTAATCTGGCAAGATCTATTACGCATAAAACCATGCTGGCACACACCCATAGTATTATGATTTGCTATGAAGTCCAGTATCTTATCCTTTATTAACCCTTCAAAAAGCTTTCCTACTACTGACCTCAGACTAACTGGCCTATAGTTTTGAGGCTGAGAACGGGATAATTTTTTGATTAGAGGCACCACATTAGCAATTCGCCATTCTCTCGGCACTATTCCAGACCTCAATGAATCCTGAAAAATTAAGTAAAGCGGTTTGGAAATCACAGAGCTAAGCTCGCTAAGTACCCTGGGATGAATACCATCTGGCCCTGGACCTTTGTTAATCTTAAAATGTTCTAGTCTCTTTGGAATTTGCTCATGTGTGAACCATGCGTCATTAGTTGTATTACTAGAATTGGGACTATTAAGAAGGAAACCGTCATTAACTGGTTCCTCATTTATGTAGACAGATGAAAAATATGAGTTTAGAATCTGCTCTTTAATTTTGTTTTCATCAACCAGCTGACCCCCCTCTGATAGTAAAGGTCCCACCCCTTCCTGCTTAAATTTTTTTATTATTAACATATTTTAAAAATAATTTTGGATTTTTTTTTACTGCTTGCTGCAATATCCTTTTCCATATCAATTTTAGCTTGCCTTATCGCTTCTTTGCATGATTCTTTGCATTTTTGTTCTGTATTTAGCCCTGTGAAAAGCATTTCCCACTTAATATGTTGCAAAGATGCCCTTATACAGTAAAAGTTTGCACGTCTCAAATTTAGTGTTTTAGTTACTCCCTTATAGAATTGATTCTGCAACAGAGAAAAACGAAATCATTTTTAAAAATTGATTATTTGGATAAAATGGAGTCTATGAGAGACATGCCTTTCCATAATTTGTAACTTTCTGAATAACTGTTTTACGGATAACAGATCTCATACCTCTACCATATCTGATAAACACTGGATTTAGCAGTAATAAAGATTAAGCTGGGCACCAAGTTAACCAGGTTAATGTGTGATGAGAATGTGTGCAAGAAACCCTTTTTGCTCTTTCTTCTGTAGTGGGTCTCTGTATTGGTAATCTTACATTTGGCATGCTGGAGCCAACTTTAACAATTAGAATGATGGAAGCCATGTGTGCCCCCCGCTATCAACTTGGTAAGTTCTGTTCCATTAATTGTGACAATAAGAGATGGAACATTGTGCTTTAAAGGAATACCAAACCCGTTATATTAAAATCCCCAACCCCCCTACCCTACATAGACCCCCCCTCCCTGCTCCCCCCAGCCTAGGTATTACCCTTGGTATATGCCCCTTACTCTTTACTTATCCCTCGTTGCAGATTCAGAGCACTGGAGTTTACGGACGCCATCTTCTTCTCTTCAGTAATCTTCATGAAGTGAGCAGCGTATTGGCGCATGCGCAGTTGGAGCAATCTTCCGATTTTTGACAACTGTGCATGCATCAAAAGTGAAGGAAATTGACGAAGACCCAAAGATTACCGAAGAAGATGGTGCCTGTGAACTCAGATGCTCTGAATCTGGTAACTATAAATAATTAGGGCATTTACAGAGGGTAACACCTAGGCTGGGGGGGGGGGGCAGGGAGGAGGGTCTATATAGGGTAGGGGATTTTAATATAAAGGGTTTAGAAGAAGGTAAAGTCTATCACCTGCATCCCTCTTATATGAATGTTATTGTTACTGCTCTTTATATATTATACCTGGCTGCCATCCATGGAGTATTGTTAACTGAGCTCTTTTATTTTGGAACACGTGCATTATATTTAACACATTTTACTGTTCATTGGCATGATATATTTACATACTGTAGTTACCTACATATTTAGCTTTGGTTGAAAAAAGACAATTGTCCAACACGTTTCACTCATCAGTGTATGGTACAGCACCTTCAAGGACTAAATAGACTGTAACTGTCCCCAGGGGCCATAAATCTGCAAGTGATGCAGTTAGGACAACGATAACATCCTGGTTTATCTGGAAGTAGCCATGTGCCCCGTCTTACTTGGAAACATTTAATTGGGTCAGTTTTACCTGAAGGTCTCTCAAATTCATGCCTCTCCTGTGGCACATCATGGGTTTGTCTGGTAAGACCCTACATAAACCCTCATCTGCTGTAATGATATTCCAACCATCACATACCACTCAATTAAATTTACTAGAATGTGGATTGTATTTAGTATTAAAAACCAAACTTGGTTGTGGCTTGTCACATTTAGGGGCATATTTATCAAGGGTCGAATTTCGAATTGAAAAAAATTTCGAAATTGAATTCAAAAAGATCAACCAAACTTACTGTAAGTAGAAGTTTTCTTTTTGGGTCAAATAGGTCTGTTTTCGATCAAATAGGTCCGTATTTGGCCAAATTCAAATCGTTTGAAACTAAGGAATAGCGCATTCGAATGAATTTGATTCAAAGTTTTCCCCTAAAAAAAACTTACAATTGACTCCAAATAGGTTCTAGGAGGTCCCCCATAGGCTAAAACAGCAATAGGCAGGTTTTAGATGGCGAATGGTAGAAGTTGAATTTTTAAAGAGACGATACATGATAAATTTCGATATTCAATTTTTTTTTCGAATTCAAAACTAATTTGGACTATTCCCTAGTCGAAGTACACAAAAAATAGCTCGAAATTTCGAATTTTTTTCATTCGAAAATTCACCTTGACCGTTGATAAATTTGCCCCTAAGTGTTACCCTGTATTTTCATTCTAGCCTTTGAAAGAGCTTGTTCAAGGACATTCGTGGGATAACCACGTTGTTTTTAAATCGCTCCCACATATCCACAATCTGCAATTCCGTTAATTCAACATTAGAATTATTCCTAAACACCCGGCAGAACTGCGAAATCGGTAGTGACCTCTTCATAGACATAGGATGGCAACTATTAAAGTGTAAAAGAACATTTTTGTCCGTGGGTTTACGAAAAAGGGTGTATTCTATATGGTCATTGCTCATCCAAATTCTCACATCCAGAAAATGTAGAAATTCCTTATGGATTTCAAATGTAAATTTTACAGGGTTGTCAAGAGCAATTAGGTCACTAACCATCTTGTGAAATTCTGCTTCAGTGTCGCACCAGATTATATAATGTTGTCATATAGCGACGAAAGATCTTGTCACCATATTTAGGTATAATCATGTTCTGCTCATATTGGTGCATAAACAAATTGACATAAGAGGGTGACATGGCCGCCCCCATCGCCGTGCCAGACATCTGTAAATAAAAATCACATTGAAACTTTATTGTAAGGGTAAATCTCAGCAACTCAAGTACGAAGGTTATTGGGGGACCTTCATAGGGTCCAAAATTAACCAAAGACCGTAGCACCGCCTCAACACTAACATCATGAGGGATGCGGGTATAGAGGCGGGTTACATCTAAACTTGCCAAAAAATAGTTAACCCCTTCTGGAATTGTTAGTGATCTCAAGCAATCTAGCAAATGTGGAGGAGTGTCCTTAAGATAAGTCTGGATATTCTGGACCACGGGATGTAAGATGGTGTCCAAATAAACTCCAATAGGATGTAATAACGAACCACGACCTGAAACCATAGGTCGTCCGGGTGGTTTATGCATGTTCTTGTGCACCTTGGGTAAGGTGTATAGGTGGTGCACAAGAACATACATAAACCACCTGGATGACCTAATGTTTCGGGTCGTGGTTCGTTATTACATCCTATTGGAGTTTATTTGGACACTATCTAAATGTGACAAGCAACAACCAAGTTTGGTTTTTAATACTAAATACAATCCACATTTTAGTAAATTGAATAGAGTGGTATGTGATGGTTGGAATATCATTACACTAGATGAGGGTTTACGTAGGGTCATGATAAAGACACAGGAGAGGCACGAATTTGAGACCTTCTGGTAAAAACTGACCCAATTAAATGTTACCAAGTAAAATGGGGTAAATGTTATCGTTGTCCTAACTAGCGTCACTGAAGCAATGCGGAAGATCCGTTAGCTGCGTCAGAGGGTCGGGTTAACAAATGTTTGCGGGGCTGGGGTGGCTTTGGGGGGACGTTTACTTAAAGATATTCGGCGTGCAGCAGCTTCTAAATTGTTATAGGAACGTGTTGGTATCCCTTTAGTATATGTTGACATGGTTTTATTATGGTATCTCTATAGATACTTGGGGGTGGGGGGTGAGTCCTGTAATTGTGCCATTAATTTCCCACTATTGCCCAATTCAAACTTTCTTCTACAAACTAGGGGGTAAAGAATTGCATTTTTACAATAAATGATTATAATGGATACATATGATAAGGTCAGATAACCAGAGAAAAGTGAAGACTTGTGCAAGTCTGAAAAACGTGGAACACTTGTAGCTTGTTCCTGTTGCAGAGGATCAGCAATATTACAGCACTGCTTTCATTTGAGCTTATGAAGTTTTATATACATATTTTCTACAGGTCTGGCTTTTCTACCATGTATGGTTGCATATTTCATTTGTCTGAATGGATTTGCTAGCCTTGCACAAAAAATCGGAAGGTCAGTCATTTAAATTCTGTTTATAGCTGCCCTATTGTGCCTTATCTTATTATCAAAGGATTCGTCTGATTTTTTTTCCTACTCTAGGTGTCTATGCATTTTGTTTGGAATGATCATCCTAGGGATCAGTGTCATTTGTGTAAGTACCATTTTCTAAACACAAGCATCAACAAAAATGGGCTCACCAACTCATGTACAGGTTCATAAATCAGCAAAAGGGATATTTTGCTCCGGGCCACAGGATTCATCTTCAGCCCTTTTGTTCTTATAGAGCCTTTCTCCTTAAAACCTTTATCTTATGTGGCAATGTCAGCAGTCTCCTACACAAAAATGTGTATCACAAAATGGGGGCACATAAAAGAAAAATAACAGTGAAACTGCTGTAAAAAGAGTAATTGCCCTTTCAGTCATAAAACATGCCTGGCCATTCCTTATCATGTCTAATGAAAAGACCTTTAAAGGGATTGACATGATTTTTATGATGTATTTTTTATTTCTAAATTACTCTTATTTAAACTACAAATAATTCACTCTACAATATAAAATGTCATTCCTGAACCAGCAAGTGTATTTTTTAGTTGTAATATTGGTGTGTAGGCTCCATCTCTGGTCATTTTGAATGGTCATGTGCTTTCAGAAAGAGCCAGCACTTTCTGGCAGGCTTGTTGTTTCTCCTACTCAATGTAACTGAATGTGTCTCAGTGGGACCTGGATTTTACTACTGCTATCTTGTTACCTTCTCATTGTTCTGTTGTTAGGCTGCTGGGGGGAGGGGTGATATCACTCCAACTTGCAGTACAGAAGTAGAGTGACTGAAGTTTATCAGAGAACAAGTCACATGACTTGGGGCAGCTGGGAAACTGACAATATGTCTAGCCTCATGTCAGATTTCAAAATTAAATATCGAAAATCTGTTCTTTTGACAAATGGATTTCAGTGTAGAATTCTGCTGGAGCAGCACTATTAACTCATGCGTTTTGAAATAAACATTTTTTCCCATGACAGTGTTGCCCATTTCCTATTCTAGATGCCTTTAGCTTTAAATATTTATGGACTCATTGGACCTAGTGCTGCACTGGGAATCGGCTTTGGATTGATGGAAACATCAATAATGCCACTCATGGCACAACTGGTAGATTTACGTCACACTTCAAACTATGGAGGCATCTACGCCATCTCTGATATCGCTCTCTGTATTGGTTATGCACTGGGTATGTAACCATTTATATTTTCATATTTTGTTTATGGATCCATGTCTTATCAAACTTTAATATTTGATTAATATTAAAATAAACCAGAGTTTAATGAATCAAGCATATTTGAATGACTAATTTAATCTTCTACTGAGCAACCAACATAAGTAACATTTATACAATATTACAATATGTACAAAATATGACCGTACAAGAATTGGGTTCTTTTTTTGAGCTTAAATTTTTTTTCTTCCCTGAACTCTTAGGTCCATCATGTGGAGGAGCCATCGCCAAAGCTGTTGGGTTCAAATGGTTAATGATTATATTAGGTATAATAAACATTGCATTTGCCCCTCTCTTCATTCTAGTGCGCAACCCACCTGGAAAAGAGGAGACAAAGGTGAGATGATGATATTTCTTCATGCTATCTATCCTTTTCACGTGTTGGAAAAAGTTGGGTTGGTCTGTCTTAGCCACAGTTGGTAAATCTAATATTGTAGAGTAAATTTTGAGCCTCAAGGTGGCAAAACTAATTCAGTAAATCATTTAATAGTTGGAAGTCTACATGGCTGATTTCTGTAAATCACTATCCAAGTCAGAGGGACATGCCCCAGTTCCAAAGGCAGTCACAATGCATAAATGATATCAAAAAGATGGTGGGCCATGTGGGGTCAGTACGTACCAAATATTTATTTTGTAATGTGACTATTAATAAAAAAATTATTTTTACAAAAAAGAGCCTTGGGATATATATACTTTTGATAAAACTAATTCAGGACATGTATGATATGGTTGTTTTCTCTATTGTGTATCAGGAGGTCTCTGAGCAGTAGGTTTGACAGCAGATCTTAGTCCTTCTTGCTGTGCATCTGCAGGGAAATTGTCAGTCATGTCTATTACATAGGCCAGTGGTCGCCAGACATAATCAACTCAAACTTCCCACTTTGGTCATGGCCCCTTCGGTTTATAGCAAGTTGACAAACACATGGGAACATTGTGGAATCGGGAATTATTGTTCTAAATAACATTGAAGACATCAAAGAATTCTGCACTATTTTTGACATTAAAGATGGCTATCTAGGATAGCTAATTGAAATTGTCCCTGCAACTGTCCATAACTAGTTTTCGGGCTGGGCCTCAAAAACAAAAGTTGGGGAATATATAAAGCAGATGCCTCCATGTTGTCTGTACCACTGTAAAGGCCAAGCTGTGTGAGTTTTAACCTATGCTGTATGTATATACAATCATTTCTAGAATCTTTTAGAATGTAAGAACAATAATTACATTATAAATATGATCAGCTAGGCATGACATTTTCTAGGCTGTGTCATTGTGAAGCACATGAATCCGTAAACTGATGCCTCTGTTCTAAACTACAATATATTGTCTTTCAGCCTCTACTAAGCCAAGAAGGGTACAAGACTCATGATGCTAAAGACATTTCTGCAGATATGTATCTCACAGACACCAGCGGCAAGGAGATGGCCTATTAAGGACAAGCCCAGTTTCTATTTTAGTTGATCATTTTAGTATGTGCAATTATGTATTCTCACACTGAGGGGTGATGTTGATCGTAAGCGCTATTGTTTTCTAGAGATGCACTATATTGTTATAGCTTCTTTCAGAAGTAGTTTTTTATTCAGACATTGGAAGTGGAAAACAAAATAATGTAGTCTATGGGAGACGGCCTTTCCAGAATTTAGAGTTTTCTGGATCATGGGTTTCCGTATAATTGATTCCACACCTGTACAGTGAGTGATATCAGCTCTTAAATTTGCCAGGGGTGGCTATTTGCCTCCTCTAATATAGTGGTGCCTGAGGCAAAGTTCTAGTCTTAAGGCAAAACAAACTGATGTATGTTGGTCGTTGTAACCCTGCAGCTTTTAGGATTATGAAATCATTTTACTAATATTACTAATGATATTAAAGGATTTGTTCAGTATAAAAATGAAAACTAGGTAAATAGGTTGTGCGAAATAAAAAAAAATGTTTCCAATATAGTTAGTTAGCCAAAATGTAATGTATAAAGGCTGGAGTTACTGGATGTCTAACATAATAGCCAGAACACTACTTCCTGCTTTTCAGCTCTTGTTTTTCACTGATTGGTTACCAGGCAGTAACCAATCAATGACTTAATGTGGACCACATGGATCATATACTGTATGTTTATTTTGAATCTGACCTTCATGCTGAGGATCAGTTGCAAACTCACTAAACAGTTGTGTCCTGTGACCCCCCCTTTAAAGTCACTAACTAACTCAGAGTTGAAAATCAGGAAGTTGTATTCTGTTCAATATCCGCTCACTCCAGCCCTTAAGGAATACATTTTTGGCTAACTAACTATATTAGAAACATTTTGCACAGCCTATTTATTTACCCAGTTTTTATTTTTACACTTATCAACTGAATTGAATAGTATACTGTATTTATATTTTAATAAAGATTTGAATTCTGCACTGTTCATATGCTGAGTGCGGGACTTCTTCTGCCAACCAAGGCTCGGGCTGTACCATTATTCATTTACAAGTAATGTGGCAATGAGTGTCAGGCAGTTACATCTCATGTAACTGAGTAATTCAGTATTTTAGGGACAGACGAGTTTTTGAGTGAAATGGTAGAATTATAATATAGAAAAGACTGTAAATAGATGAAATTATTAAATTCTGACAACCATACTCAAGAGGTTAAAATGCACCCAAGCATTTGTTATACACGGGAAAAAATGTTTGCTTGTTTTCTTTTTATTTTACCATTGTGCAAAGGAGACAACAATTCCATCCAATGGCATCACTACTTTTTTTTATTTTTAAAATGAACAATCGATTCATTAAAGAAGCAATGTTTTCTCATTATTTTGCATTGTTTTATAACATCTCCTAAAATAAAAGTAGATGAAATAAGTTGCCTTCAGTCTCCCACTGTGAAATCAGTGTCTGCTTGCCATATCACACTGTGAGACTGATGGCTACCACTTGTAGCTGGCAAGGCTGCCAACTACATGTTGCCAGGGCTGGAACTAGGGGGCACCTGCCTAGGGCACAATGATAGGGGGTGCTGGTCAGGTATCTATTAAAGGGTATTCTGTCTACCCCTAGTCCATGTTCACTCCCGTCTGCCACTCTTCCCTTCACTCCCCTCTGTAGCTCACCCCTCCATCGATATTCCCTCTATAAACATGTCCGAGCATGTGCATGCGTTCGTGGGCGCACAAGGGTCGGTGGGCCGCTTAGATTGCCTAGGGTGCTAGTCAGCCCGGCCCTGCATGTAGCTTATGGGAGGCAGGCCCTGGTTTAGCAATGGGAGACTGGAAACAGATATTTAAATTAGAAACTTCAGATATATATATGTCACATATTTACAGTCATATGAAAAAGTTTGGGAACCCCTCTTAATTCTTTGGAGTTTTGTTTATCATTTTCTGAGCTTTCAAAGTAGCAACTTCCTTGTAATATATAACATGCCTTATAGAAACAGTAGTATTTCTGCAGTGACATAAAGTTTATTCGATTAACAGAAAATATAACAAAATTAAACAGGTGCATATATTTGGGCACCCAACAGAGATATTATATCGATACTTAGTTGAGTCTCCTTTTGCAAATGTAACAGTCTCTAGACACCTCTGATAACCTTTGAGTGTCTGGATTCTGTATATGGGAATTTTTGACCATTCGTCCATACAAAATCTCTCCAGTTCAGTTAAATTTGATGGCTGCTGAGCTTGGACAGCCTGCTTCAAATCATCCCATAGATTTTCCATTATATTCAATTAGAGGGAATGTGACGGCCATTCCAGAATATTGTACTTCTCTCTCTGCATAAATGCCCTTGTAGATTTCCAAATGTGTGTTAGGGTCATTGTCTTATTGAAATACCCAAACCCTGCAGCGTAACTTCAACTTTGTGACTGATTCTTGAACATTATCCCGACGAATTTGTTGATATTGGGTTGAATTCATACGACCCTAGACTTTAACAAGGGCCCCAGTCCCTGAACTAGCCACACAGTCCCACAGCATGATGGAACTCCAGCAAATTTGACCATAGGTAGCAGGTATTATTCTTGGAATGCAGTGTTATTCTTCTGCCATGCAAAGCACTTTTTGCAATGACAAAATAACTCCATATTTGTCTCATCAGTCCAAAGCACATTGTTCCAAAATGACTGGCTTGTCTAAATGAGCTTTTGCATACAACAAGTGACTCTGCTTGTGGCGTGATTGCAGAAAGGGTTTCTTTTTCACCACCCTGCCATACAGATGTTCTTTGTGCAAATTGAGCTGAATTGTAGAAAGATGTACAGATACACCATCTGCAGCAAGATGTTCTTGCAGGTCTTTGGATGTGATCTTTGGGTTGTCTGTAACCATTCTCACAATCCTCCGCATATGGCGCTCCTGCCAGACCTGGGATTTACAGCAACTGTGCCTGTGGCCTTCCATTTCCTCATTACATTCCTTACAGTTGAAATTGACAATTTAACCCGCTCTTTTCCCCTGGCGTAGTTACGAATCGCGGTATCGGCAGAGGTAGCATGATCTGGGTCATCGTATAGAATGGCCATGGTACTAAAGAGTACCTCCAGGGAAAAATGGGCAGGATCAGACGGGGTAACCTTAGTGCCCAAACTTGCGGGTCACCTTGTAGTAAGATCTACAAGTAACAAACCTTACTTTCTCCTCACCAGGAGAAATGGAGTGAGGGGAAAAAAATCGAGGTACAATTTGCATGCCTCTTGGAAAATAAAAAACGTATTCTGATCTCCACTAGTCTTGTCAGGGAAGGAGATGTTAGGTTCATGAGAACTACCTTTATTACCCAGGGTAGATGAAGAGGAAATCCCCACAGGAGCTGTAGCAGGTGGTTGTACCGCAGGGATAGGTAGTTGCTGAACTGCATCTATCCTGACTGAGAGTGTAGAAAGACCTTGTTCTCCTCTTGTTCCTCTAAGCACTGTAGGAGGGTAGAGAGGAGCACCTCAGGGGTCAGAGGAGCAGCGGCAGCATGACCTTTGGCGTCCATGTTGGCCCATTGTACTGTCACATACGGCTCCCTAAATTCAGTATAAGTGCTAAGCTCAATATTCCGCCTATAGCAACCACCTTGGGAGGAGCTCTTGGCTACTCAGATGCCGCTAGGTCTTACCTAGCGGCACCACTCATGCCCTAAGACAAACCGGCAACAGAAGAAGGGGCATTACACGGTGGGCTTCCCCGCTGGCACACTAGACCACCAGGGTGAGTCATCGTTACAAGTCTCTCATGAATTTCCCCATGTGTGAACCATGCATCATTAGTTGTATTACTAGAATTGGAACTATTAAGCAGGAAACCATTAAGTAGTTCCTCATTTATGTAGACAGATGAAAAATAACAGTTCAGAATCTCTGCTTTTCTTCTGTTCACATCAACCAGCTGACCCCCTCTGATATTAAGGGTGCCACTCAATTCCTGCTTTTTTTCTATTTACATATTTAAAAAATACATTTGGGTTCTTTTTACTGCTTGCTGCAGTACCCTTTTCCATATTGATTTTAACATATATGGCCTTCTTGTACTCGATAAACATTTCAACTGTCCTAGCTAACTTGAAAGCCTTAAAAGCACATCTTTTCATACGCACCTCAACACCAATACTTCCATTGAACCATTAAGGTTTGTTTTGCAACAACATTCCTTGCTTTCAAGGAGAATATAATGAAATCTATATTTATTAAGCAGCATTTTAAAGACTTCCCTATTTTAAATGCATCAACAAAACTTTATTTTGATCATTTGAATAATTGTTAAATTGTTTATGGATATGTACTCTATGTGTACAGCACTTGTCAAAAGTCACTGACATAAATAAAATAAGGTAAGAACAACACAGCCTAATAATGAAAACAAATTAACTTTAGCACAGTAGTAGTCAGACTATTTTGGCTGCAGCCACCCAATAAGGTCCTACATTTGTCCAGGGCCCTACTTTGCTAAGGTACCACATATATGAGAACTGCCACAGTTCAAAGGATATCTAAGGCAAGATATAATTGTTCAGCCCCAATTGCATCGTAACCGTCCATTAGGGTTGGCTTTTATAGTATCTGCAAATAATAATTTCTCTGAAATCTTGACCTTACTAGTCTTCAACTGCCCCCAGTGCCTACAAGGGGCAATTTTCAGTTTGCTCATTGAGGCATCTCAGTAGTTGTTAAGTGGAGTAATTGTCATTTTTTTAAGTTTTACACTCATTTAAAAACAACAAAAGTTTCAGAGGAGATTGAAATGTCAGTCTTAAATAGTTAATAAAATACATTACTGAGAGAACTTGACTAAAGCCGAAGGCTCAAGAGATTTATGGGGAGGCCAATTTATCAATTTTCGAGTTTAGGCTGAAAACATTACATTATTTCTTCTCCGTTCTAACCAGGTTACCAGGTAATTTTGGTGCCACTTTGCTTTTAGATCACAATTATTTTTTTTAAAAAAAGAAAAAAAAATCCTTCAAAACTGAAAACAAATTGATTTACATGTGCTGTAGAATATGTCAGGACTATATAAGTAAAGGATAATAATACTAATAATAAAATAAGCTTTAACACAGAATTCTAATACAAACCTGCTAATGGGAAACATTTGTTTTTATCCAGCAGATGTCACTAATAAGCTACCTTAAAGGCCAGTTCATGAATAGCATCAGTAGAGGTGGTGCATAACATACACAGTTCATTATTCATTTATAAATTAAAAGATAACGCTTACATAGTGAAATGAGAAGGAAGTGCAAAGTACAAGATATATCTGAACTAGAAGAACAAAGAGGGCTGTAAGGAAGTAGGGATTTCATATTTTTCTCTGCAAGAAAAAAAACCCAGTGATTAGTTGACTCGTGAAGTCAGGTTTTGGGGTAGGAGCTTAAACAGTCTGTCGGCATATAAATAACCCAATTGTACAGAATATAGACCTCCTTTCTCCAAGGGGCATATTTACTTACGTGCGAATTTTCTCTTTGGGAAACTTCCCCATACTTCGTGCAACTATGTCAGACCTTATTTCGTGACAAATTCGCATATTTATCAAAATGCAATTTTGACTCAGCAAAAGAACCCTGCTGTACTATCGTCAGCGATAATTCATCAGCGCAAAAGTTTCTTAAAGAATTTTCTTTAGTGTTACTTTCTTCTTAGCGAAACTTTAACATATGTACGCTTAAGTCGATTTAAATATGCGGGTCTTTAAAGACCATATTTATGTATTTATTAGTGATTAGATAAAAGAGATCCTCTATTGTCCTAGACATGAGCCTACCCTAAAACAAATGTGGAAATGGTTAAAAAGTGTAAATAACATATATTTAACAGTTACAACTTGTAAACATAATCCCACATTAATATATACCAGTGTTTTGTATTTTATTATGACTTTTTTGGAGTACAGAATATGATGTCATTGACATAATAATGTTCAGGATGTAGCTTCGTCTTATCAATTAGCCAGTCAAAATCTGGAAAAATAGGCACTGGTGAAAAGGGAAATAGACATTGGTGAAAAGGGTAATGTATAGAAACTTTCACAGTTTGATTAATTTTGCGCATTAACGATCATTCGTCTGACTGAAAATTCACCTGGTGAAATGGCGCAAAACTCTAGCACTGAGCTTTTTCGCTAGCAAACTGTGTAGATTAAATTGGCGATGTCCCTGCGAATTGTCATTTTTGCTGAACTCTCCCAAAAAAAACATGCCTCGCTCTTTTGTAAATTATGGTGCTCGTCCCCATTTTTGAACTATAACAGGTATACAAATTACTTTCCAGAATGCTTGCGACCAGGGTATAAGGCATATTTCCGTAATTTGGATCCAAAGTCTGCACACATTAATTTAAACATCTGGGGCATATTTATCAAGAGTCGAACTTCAAATTTAAAAAATTTCACAATTTGAATTCTAAAAAGAACAACCAAAATAAAGTCTACGGTTTTTTTTTGGTTTAATAGGTCCGTTTTCGATCGAATAGGTCCGTGTTCGGCTAAATTTGAATCGTATGAATTGAAGGAATAGCGCATTCGATCGAATTTGATTCTAAGTTCTAAGTCCACCAATTGACTCCAAATGGGTTCTAGGAGGACCCCATAGGCTAAAACAGCAATTTGGCAGGTTTTAGATGGCGAATGGTCGAAGTCGAATTTCTAAAGAGACAGTACATGATAAATTTTCGATATTCGAATTTTCAATTTTTTTTCAAATTCGAATTGAATTTGGACAGTCGAAGTACACAAAAAATAGCTCAAATTCAATTTTTTTTCTTTCGAAAATTCACCTCTACCTTTGACAGATCTGCCCCTAAATAACCCCAGGAAGCTAAATTTAAATTTCCTCTCTCCCATCCCATTCTCATGTTATGCTTCTTCAAGGCATATTAGGTTTGCTTACTTTGATTGTTGACATCCTACTTATCTAGGATTTTTAGGATTTACAGGCAACTCCAAGTTACTTATGTTAAAATGTGCTTCATCAAATGCATGTAAATTATAAATATGTACTGCATATATATGAAGGATAATAATAATAATACAGGTATGGAATCTGTTATCAAGAATGCTCGAGACCTGGGATTTTCCAGATAATGCATATTTCCATAATTTGGATCTTCGTACCTTGTTAGCTAGAAAATCATGTAAACATTAAATAAACCCAATAGGCTGCTGTTGCTTCCAATAAGAATGAATTATATCTTAGTTGGGATCAAGTACAAGGCACTGTTTTATCATTACATATACAAATTACATATATTAATATGGATTATTTAAATTAATAAATATGGGAGACATCCCTTTCATAAATAGAAGTTTTCTGGATAATGGATCACATGCCTGTACTTCTACTTCTTTATTGACTTCTTCAGGATTTTCATGTCAAAGACATAGCAGCACATTTACTTGCATTAGCAAATTTTTGCTTCAGAAGTCTCCATCATACTTTGCGAAACTATGGCAGACATTATTTGGTGTGCTAAAAGCGTAATTATAGAGGGCAGATTTATCAAGGGTTGAAATTTCGAATTTGAAAAACGTAGAAATTCGAATTGAAAAAGACCAACCGAAATTTATAAAAAAAAAAAGTTTTTTTTACAGATGAATAGTCTGTATTTGTTCGAATTCGCCTGAATTCGATTCTTACGAATCGAAGTCCCCCCCCAAAAAAAAAAGCTTTAATTTTTCAAAGTCCACCAATTGACTCCAAATCGGTTCTAGGAGGTCCGCCATAGGCTAAAACAGCAATTCGGCAGGTTTTAGATGGCGAATGTTCGAAGTCAAATTTTTAGAGACAGTACATGATAAATTTCAATATTCTAATTTTCTATTTTTTTTTCAAATTCAAAACGAATTTGGACTATTACCTTGTCGAATTAGGTTACTAGCGTTACTTTCATCCTAGGGAAACTTTGTTAAATTACTCACGCTTATGTCAAGTTAGATTCAGTGGCTATTTGGGTATAGTGTGACTAAGGGATAACTCCCGAAACGCGTTAGGTTTTTCCAGCAGGAACTCCAATAAACCCCAATTTCAGAAGTGCCGTCTGCCTTTCGAGTTTTGTTGTGTTTACAGTGGGGACACTGTCTGACTGAGCACCTGGCCTGAGGGGAGAGCGGTGAGCAGTTGCGGTCCTTTTTTTACTCTTCTATCTATAGTGTGAATTGTCTTTTTAACGAAAATTCGTCAGGAAAACAAAAGTCGCTCTTTAGTAAATGTGCTCCACAGACTCTTCATCAGACTTTGCACAATCCCAATGTTCTAAGGAATGGGATCCGTTATCCGGGAACCCTAATCCAGAAAGCTCCTAATTATAGAAAGGCTGTGTCCCATAGTCTCCATTTTATCTAAACAATACAAATTTTTAAAATATGGTTTCATTTTTCTCTGTGATAATAAAACATTACCTTTTACTTGATCCAAATAAGATATAATTAATCCTTATTGGAAGCAAAACCAGTCTATTGGGTTTATTTAATGTTTATATGGTTTTCTAGTAGACTTAAGGTATGAAGATCCAAATTGCAGATCCTGAAAACCCCGGGGCCTGAGCATTCTGGATAACAAGTCCCATACCTATATGTGTGTATATATATATATCTATATAGATAGAGATATATATCTCTATCTATCTATCTATCTATCTATCTATCTATCTATCTATCTATCTATCTATCTATCTATCTATCTATATCTATCTCTATCTATCTATCTCGGGACCTGGGGTTTTCCAGACAATGGATCTTTCTGTAATTTGGATCTTCATACCTTAAGTCCATTAGAAAATCATATAAACATTAAATAAACCCAATAGGCTGGTATTGCTTCCAATAAGGATTAATTATATGTTAGCTGGGATCAAGTACAAGCTACTGTTTTATTATTACAGAGAAAAAGGAAATCCGTTTTAAAAATTTGGATTATTTCATTATACATCTATGGGAGATGTCCATTCCGTAATTCAGAGCTTTCTGGATAAATGGGTTTCCAGATAACGGATCCCATACCTGCATACAGTATAAAATTGAGATGCATTGGTGCTATAGGTGTGGACATCACTAGACACATAATGAGTTAGTTTAATAAATGACCCAAATATTTGCGCAAGATTTAGTTACCCACAGCAACCAATTGGTAATCAGTACTTACAACATGCTGATTGGTTGCTATGGGTTACTAGCCCGGGTACAAATTTTGGTGGTGGCAGTGTGAAAAGAACAGCAAGGGAAGGATCCCCACTAACTTCTCACACTAAAGTAACAGATATTATTTCCTTTTGTTACTTGTTTAAACCCTGACAAACTGCTTCAAGAGATGCAATAGTCGGAAATGATGTAATGATAATACAGGGGTGGTTTAGCACACAAGGCATTTACTATACCAGCTCCGCTTCAGGCAGTCATGTGACTCCAAAATGGCCTTTGGCAAAAGTACACAAAAGTTATTGTCCATTAAATATTTATTTTTAGCACGTACCCTTTCATTTAGCTGGGAGCCACTGTCTGTTTTGCATTGCTGGGAGCACCCGTTTTTTTTTCTCTGATCTTATGAAAATCCACTTCAGAGTAGAACCATAAATTAAAATTATAGTCACTAGTGTAAAGAAAATTGTTTCCTCATCTAAAGAAGCAAAATACAAGGTATAAACACGGATAGAATGCCTATGTGTATGCAAGGGATACCAATATCTTAGAATTAAAGATGAATGACAAATATACTGATATTTCTGTATTTCTATAAATTTGTTATGAGCTAAAAGACTCCCTGACCAAACACCGGAAAAACCAATGCCCTAAAGTATTTATAAAATGTTTCTTATTATACAGCAGTACATGTGTTAACCACTAAACCATCCTGCAAATCATGGACAAAAGAGGTAGGGGATCTGTTCTCCGGAAACCCGTTATCTAGAAAGCTCGGATAACAGAAAGGTCATCTCCCATATACTCCATTTTATCCAATTAATTCAAATTTATAAAAATGGTTTCCTTTTTCACTCTAATAATAAAACAGTACAACAAGATTTTTCCTGCACTAAATACAATTATTCAAATTAAAATGAGCATTTATTGACCCATTACAACCAACCTGATTGAACAGTCAAGGCAAACTAAAGGTGGCCATAGACACACAGATAATATCGTACAAAACTAATTTTCGTACGATAATCGGTGCATGTATCGTGGGAACAGAAGAAGACTCGCCGATCGGGCTGGACTGAAAACTTTAATAAGGCACCCAAACCTTGGCCATTGTTAGTGCTGAATCTTTAGATACAGGTAGAATTCTATTCTTTCTATCTGTATCTGACGGTTCAGCTCTACAGTAGATATTGAAACAAACCATCTTTCTTGGATAGATCTTTTAGAAGAAAAACCGTAATTGTTACATCTATGGCCACCTCTTGCCTCTGAATAGGGTATTTCCATGAAAGTTTTAGTTTTGATTTGTGGAACTGCTGGTCTGAAATAATTAGTTGATAAGGTCATGAATGGGTTTTACATGTCAATTCAAGCTTGGTTTATATATACTGGAAAACGAAATCAATAAATACATAAGACGCAAGCCTCTTATCATTCGCCGGTGTTTTTCAGATGATTCACACAGCTCAGTTAGAAATTAAGCCCTATTCCAATTTCCTGTACCAGTTCTATGGCTGTTTGCTTATCGTTACACCAGGAAATCTGCTTCCTCTTGTGCCGCTCTTTGTCTGAAGAAACAGACAGAGTTTGTAAAATAAAACACATTCACATCCCAGCCTGTAACGCAGAATTAATTGATGACCTCCCGTGATGATTATAATGACTATTCCTGTTTTATAATTCCTGTTCAAACGTTCTGTTTAAGTTACTCTCAGGGTTATTCATTTTATAACCCCTATCTTTTTTTCTACACATTTTAGGATGGGGCAAGGTTGAGTGAATCTGTCCTGTTTTGCTTCACCGGAAAATTTGCGAAACTGATAAAAAAATTCACTTCACGGCGGAAAATGCATTGAAGTCAATGGGCATCAATTTCTTTTTAATGTACGACAACTTTTTACGCGCACGACAATTTTCCTCAATTCAAATGCCATTAAAGTCAATGGCATTTTTTTGCTGAAAAAAATTTGCCGCAATTTCGTGAAAAAATTCACAGATGGAGAAATATGGAATTTTGCCATAAATCCATGGTTGCCGAAAATTTCCTCATCATTATTGATAACATCACAAACAAAAAACATAGGAGTCTTCTAAACCAGCCTAATATACAAGGAGATGGTGATGTTACATTGAGGTTCTCAAAAAACACGGCGAATGATAAGAGGCTTGCATCTTATGTATTTATTGATTTAATTTTCCAGTATAGATACAGTATACCAAGCTAGAATAAGTATCCATGACCAGTCTGTAACCAACCCTGTTTAGTGACATTATGACAATCAACACATCCGTTTGTAGCATGAATTAGACTGAAGGTATTTTTAAAACCCAAAATTCAAAGGTCTATTTGACCACCACCTTGTTACCATTGGAAGACAGCCCAATAAACCTCATGAGCTAGAAATCTATTAATGATACTGAACAGTTAATGTTTTTATTCAAATTATAAAGACACGCTAATTAAGAAACACCTGATGAGATTGATTAGCTTATTTAAACAAAAAGGCTGCAATCAGTAGTGATGCTGTTCCTGAGCAACATGTAAGTTGTGATTGTAGCCACGTTGCTCCAAAGCTAATGGGAGGACACAGTAATTAGTAACCTTGCCTTGTTGAAGTTCAGGGTGAACTTGGTCATGAGGGATTAGCTGGCCGTGTGGACAGGGCAATGACAAAAGCCAGAAGAAACCATACATTACAGAATGAGGATGATATGAAGGTTGAGGGACAGCGCAAGTGTCTAGGTGAGACCACATGACAGCTCTTCAATTCAATTTTTCCATATGGTGTGTGTGTGTTTTTTTAAAAATAATACCAGGCAAAGCTTTGTGCCCTGCTTTGGTCCTATGTAAAAAACATCAAGGTACTTTCATAGTAATTGAAATAAGAAAAGCTGAAAAAATTGTAGAACACTCTCAAGTTGTGGCTTAGGACACAATTTATTAAGGTAGGTAAACAGAAAAGCAGTCTGGACCTTCCAGCTAGTCAGCCATTATAGTACTAGGTTATGATGATACCTCTCATTTCCCACAGTAAAGGTAAATTCAGGAAACTGGGGGAAGTAGCTGCAATATTGCTATTGTACACTTCGGACATTTTGTTGACCACACTGGAATAGATTAAGGGGCAGATTTACTAAAGAGCGAAGTGGCTAACGCTAGCGTCTTTTCACCAGCATTGCCACCCGCAGGCACAGGCGCCAATTCTCTAGGGAACGGGATCGTCGTCATTCGCACTCTATCGTCAGGCGACTTTTCGCTCTGGTGAACAGACAGACGTTACTCTGCAAATTCACTAAAATGTGGATTTTACTGAAGTCAGCTCTTTTGCCAGAGTTATCTTCACCACCTCAGACCAGGTGAAGTGCTATGAAGCAGCTAGATCTTCCTCAACCTTCTGTCACTTACATCATATCCTGTGTGCTAAAAAATCTCAACCTTTTTTTAAGCAGGATTGGCTGCAAAAGTCTTAACTTACTTTTTTGGGTACACACATTTAATTACATATGGAGCATTCATTTTACAGTGGGCTCATATGAAGGGCATTATATAAATTCTCTTGTCTTTATTAAGGTTCCCTGGACATGTGTAATATAAACCAGTAACTTAAACCATTTGCAGCAACATTTATAATAAAGAGCTCCATACAACTTTTATTTTCTCGCCCTATGCAAATTGTCCTGATCACAAGATCACCAGCAAAGTTTTGCTAGGCACAAATGAATGGTAGTGCATCTTCGCTATAAAATGCTCGCACAGCCGAAGTAACACTAGCAAAAAGTCGCCAGTGTTCGACGCCCAGGATGAAACTTTTAGTACCTTAGCGAATTAGCGTATTTGTGGCGTATTTGCACCTGGCGAAGTGGTGCGATGGGTGAATCTGCCCCCATGTCTCCGGGATAAAAGCACCCTGTGTGCCTTAGACCTAAGGAAACATCATTTAGAACAGACTTCAAATTGTAGTTGGCCTTCTAATTCTGCTTTGTATGAGAACAACAGCAAAGCACGGGCAACAAAATGTCCTATATGTCTGTCCCTTAGGCCAGAGTTATCCTGGGACAGCAATTTTTACCCACAGTGCATCTGGCCGTCCCCAAGAGTAACTTCTGCTGCTACTGTTAGAACTCCCAGGATGGAGTTGCACATAACAGGATGTGGGTGTACCTAAATGAATGAAGTGCAAAGGACCAAGCATCTGGTTACACAAGGAACTCCAGAGCCCTTTATTTAACACCTGCTTAGGACAGGCATTAATAAAAGTGCTACCATAAAAGTGTATCAGTGTGCTTTTGTGAAGCCTAACAGTACAAACCAAAGTCTTTGCCAAGATTGATTCCCACCATGTGCCCTCCGGTGACCTGCAGCAGTGGAAGCTCAGACTGAAGGTTATTTCATCATCATTCATCATCATCATCATCATTTATTTATATAGGGCCTATAAAGCCTATTTTTTTCACCTACAAGCTCAACTTGAATATCAATTACGGTGAGAATTTGGATGAATATTTATTTGCTGTCCTATATTTCCTTGAAACTATGGCTGAATGGTCTACCGTGTATCTGTAACCTTGTTATGATCTAAAGGGCCAAAATGACTAAATGACCACTTGGCCTTTAAACGAAAACTATAATAAAGGAAAACAATGTAGGTCTCTATAAAAGGATATTGCATAAAACAGCTCATATGTAAAACCCTGCTTCATGTAAATACAACTTTTTCATAATAATATACTTTTCTAGTAGTATGTGTCATTGGGTAATCATACATAGAAAATTGGCATTTTAAAAAATAAGTGCCGACCCCTGGGATCCTACGATTCACTGTACTCACAAACAAACCATACATGTTAGGTCACATGAGCCAATTAACAGACAGAGTTGTGTCTTTTGCTTCCTCACTTCTTCCTGTTACAGTTAGAGTTGTAGTATTTCTGGTCAGGTGATCTCTGAGGCAGCACAGAGACCCTCACGAAATGAAGAGATGTAAAAGGGAAATATTTACTTAAATATATAGACCAGTTTGGTAAGATTCTTTAAAATGCCACTTAATATGATGTAAACTATCTGTTGCTTAAGTGTTCATTTTGGGGGTATAGTTTTCCTGTAAGCTAAAAAGTCCGACCAAAGAATAAAGACGCCCTTATATCAGAACTCCAGCCTACTATATCTTCAGGCTGCCCCAGTCCTGAATGAAAGATGCATGCTCAGTGCAGCCTCAGGACTTCAAGGGAAGTGGCTGTATCACTTTAAGAAAGTACTTATTTTGCTGCTCTGTAGAATGATTACTATGTACATAATTTTGTTCTATAAAATGGCATATGCCACACGCCTGAGGGCACAAGCTTGCATTTGTCACTGTCACATTGATTAAAATACAGATAATGCTCTTAGCAACTGAGACACTTTAAAGCAATTTAACCCTCTTTTTGCAGAGATTTAAAGGGTAACTATTAGGGCTAAACTGTTTCCCCTTATTGGAGGTGCCGGCTCCTAGAACATGCACTCCAGTTGAGGGAGACAATACTATTTTTATTAAAAAAGCTCCCAATGAGAGCGGCCATGTTTCCTCACATGCATGAGCATACTTGGCAACCTGGGACCTACAGTAAAGCTTATTTTGCCTGCGTGTGTCCCTGATTGTTTATCTGGGGCATAGTGCTTACTAGGAGCATTTTATTTAGAAAGAATTGTATTGTTTTCTCCAGCAGGAGTGAAGGGTCTATTAGTCAGCACCTCGCTGGAGACAATTTTGCCCCAATTTGGATTTGTCATAGTAAATTTTCACGCACTAATTTAATTTAAATCACAACGGTTGCACCAGGCTTAGTAACCCATAACAACCAACAAGCAGGTGCCATTTACTGGTTACCTATTTAAAAGAAAAGATCATAACTGATTCCTAATGGTACATAGACCTGTTAACTGTTCTGAAAATTGCTCCAAAGCCAGGATTTTGCTTTATCTAGGAGTAGGTTATTGGTTCCCTCCCAATCCCAAGCCAAGAACTGAAGGGAAGAACAAACATTTCTAAATGTAACTTTAGTCTAAAACTAAATATTCCTTTCATGTATTTCATGTTTCCTTCCACAATTACTCCCCTCGTCTGATTCCCCATCTCATGTCCCAGCCTCTCCTTCGCTCCAATTCATTTTTTGACTTCAACCCTCCCTCTTACAGTTCGCTTTTTTCTTCCTTGAGTCTTGTCTCCCTCTTTATTACTTCCTCTCTATGACTTTATTCTCTGCTCTCCAATTTTCACTGCCACCCTCATCTCATCTTTTCTGCTCTCCTTCCTTTTTTCTTAAAAATGTTTTCAACACTGCATCTACTTTTTTTCTACTCTCCACCCCTTTCTGCCATGTCATTCTCTTCTGTCCTCTTTATCCTACTGGCCTCCTCTACATCTTTTTTCTACCTTGTATTCCCTCCACCCTTCAATCTTACACCATTCTATTTGTGTTTTCCCTTTTTTTTCTGGTCTCATTTTCCACAATGTTCTCCTATTCTCTACTATATATTTTCAATTTTTTTCTCCACTCTATATATCTGCTCTGTTACTACTTTCCTAATATCTTTGTCCTACCACACCCTTCTGTTCTCTTTTTCCACCTTTTCCATTTCATATCCAATTTACTTGCTTTGTCCATTCATTTTTGCTCTCCTTCCCCTGTACTGCAGCCTATTCTTTAAGTTCCCCTTCTAGTTTCTCTGCAAATTTTGCACAATCATGGTGGAAAATGTATTTCAGACAATGAAAAATGCAGGATCCTAGAACATCCCAGGCAATAAAGCATCTGACTCTTATGTTTCCCCTGTATTGATACGTTCTCATCCCCCCTTCTCCTACCTAATCTCCATAAAAAGACTTTCCCAGATATTTGCCTTTATGACCCATAGGCAACAGAACAAGCACACGTCAAACTGCCCCAGGCAACCAAAATAAGCAAACAGGCTGACCAGGAAATGACTGTCCTTATATCCATGCTCAGAGTGAACAGTGTTTTGATGACTGAGATAAACCTTGATGGATAGCAGGCAGAATTCAGCCTTATTAACCCCCCACTCCTAATGACGCAGACACTGAGCTTGAGGGCCAAATCTGGACAGCTTGCAATTAAATGTTTATTGTACAGTCTTTCTCCATCCTGTCTGCTATAAGATACAGACAAGCCTCTCTATGCTGAAGAACATTATTGCAGCCAGGTGATCACAAGGTAAGGTTTATGGCTGTGCCATTCTCTTTCATGCGGGTTTGTAGTTCATACAGGGCACCCACTACAGAGGGGTGGCATACTGCCCAGGACAGCAATTTTCAGATTAAGTCAATTTATATTCAGATTAATTTTATTCATATCATAGTCATTTTATTAGTTTGCTGCTTTTATTTGCAAAAGTGTCTGTTCACTTTTTAATGTATAAAGTTATAGTCTGACACAATGTGCAATCGTTCTTTATTTTTTATTGTGTGTTTTTTTAATTACTTAGCAACCCTCCAGTTCGAAATTTCAGCAACTATTTGGTTGCTAGGGTTCATATTATCCTAGCAATCAGGCACTGATGTATCATGTCACCAATTTCTTTCTATAACTCATGTTACAATCATACCCTTTAGTTTGTAAGCAGGGCATTCTAATCCTGTTCTTTTCTCTGTAAACTCTTATTTGCTTAATTGTCGTAAGATCCTTGTTTGCTATAAATGAATTTGCTGGCTCTATATAAATAAATGATGATGAATGAGAGACTGGAATATGAATAGGGGAGGGTCTTAATAGAAAGGTAAGTAAAAATTAACAGTAACAAAAAAATTGTAGCCTTATAGATTAATAGTTTTGGATCAGTATCTCCCATTTGAAAGTTGGAAAGAGGCAGAAGAAGAAGGCAAATATTTCAAAAACTATAAATAGAAAAACATTGAAGGGGTGGTTACCCTCAAGTTAATTTTAGTATGTTATAGAATGGCCAATGCTAAGCAACTTTTCAATTGGTCTTCATTGTTTATTTTGAATAGTTTTTGAATGATTTGCCAGCTTTCCAGCTTTCAAATGGAGGTCACTGACCACGTCTAAAAACAAATGCTCTGTAAGGCTACACATTTATTGTTATTGCTACTTTTTATTACTCGTCTTTCCCCTATTAAAATTCCATTTTCTCATACAAATCAATGCATGGTTCTTATGGTAGTTTGGACACTAGCAACCAGTTTGCTGACATTGCAAACTGGAGAGCTGCTGAATAAAAAGCTAAATAACTCAAAAACCACAAATAATAAAAAAATGAAAACCAATTGCAATTTGTCTCAGAATATCACTCTCTACAATACATCATACTAAAAGTTAACTCAAGTGTGAACAACCCCTTTAAGACCAATTGAAAAGTTGCTCAGAATAAGCCATTCTATAGCATACTAATTGTTTTTGATATTTGCTGATACTTTTGGCTTGGCATGAAATTAAAAATGACCCTATGGTTAGAAAGAATTAACTGTATAAGAACTAGTCTATATGGGGTACAGATAAAGCTTGCATTCAGGCAAGGGTGGTTGATATCAATCAGTAATAGTGATGGGTGAATAAATGCAGCAGGTGCGAATTCACTGCGAATTTCTGTGTTTCACGAAACTGCAGTGAAAATTCGCCTGCAAAAAAATCCACCCCGTCGAAAAAATTTGGACACGCGTCAGAATTATTTAGACACCCATTCTCTTTAATGCATTTGGCCAAAATAGGCACACGTATAACAATTGTCGCAGGTGCGTCCAAATATTTTTGACGTCAATGCGTTTTGATTTTTTTCGGCGAAGCAAAACGGGACAAATTCGCCCATCACTAATCAGTAATATTTCATCTATGACCCTCCTTCAACAATCCCTGGGAAACTGTAAGTTGCAGGCCAGCTACAGCTGATGTATATACTGAACCTATCATTTCAATCTATATTTTTATCCTTTATTTATATAGCTGTTACATATTCTGTGAACTTAAACAAGATTGTGATCATTCACATCAGTCCCTGACCCAGTGAAGCTGATGTTTTTGGAGCAAAGAGGGAAACACATGAAGAACTTTTAAACTTCCTGGAGATAGTACCTAGTCAGAATTGATCCATAAATCCCTGTGCTGCAAGGCAGTAGCATTAACCACTGATCTGTTCCCTCAGTGGGAGTCCCTGTGATACTATCTGTGATTTACCTGGTTCTTGTCAGCAGACTGAAGATGCTAGAATTGCTAATTTATAATTCAAACAGCTCCAGTGCTGTATATCTGACACTCCAGTTTTTAGTCAATAAACATGTTATTGTCCCACACCATAGCCTTCTTCCCTGAACAGCTGGCTTGGCTCATGCACTTTATCTTTTTCTAAATAACCATCTGATAAAGCGCTCTCTCTTTATTGCAAGAACAAATAATGTAACAGCCACTCTTTATATTTGCATTGGTTGGATTTTAAAGGGGTAGTTCACCTTCAAGTTAACATTTAGGGTATTATTTATCAAAGTCCGAATTTATTTCAATATTTTCTGAAAAAAACTCAGACCAAATCCGCACAGGGTTTTTTGGGCTTTTTATTAATACACTTTCCTGAAAATTTTGTTTGCGGGGAAAAAACCCGAAAAAATCAGATTTTCACGATTTTTCATCTGATTTTCAAGTTTTTTCAGATTTTTCACCCACAAACTCAGAATTTTCCCTGAAAACTCCAAAAACTTCTGGGTATTGCCAAAAACACAGCACACCTCAAAAAATCATTGGGACTTCTCTTATACGCAACCTCGGCAGGTCTGACATGCCAGATTTTCTGATTCGGACTTTTCCAATCCTCCAGGGGGTTATTTATCAAAGTCCGAATTTATCTCAATATTTTCTGAAAAAAATTCAGACCAAATCCGCACTGGGTTTTTGGGCTTATTTATTAATACACTTTCCTGAAAATTTTATTGGGAAAAAATCCGAATTTTCACGATTTTTCCAAATTTTTCATCCAATTTTCAATATTTTCAATTTTCGGGTTTTTCACGGATTTTTCACCCGAAAACTCAGAATTTTGCCCGAAAACGTTGGGGTATTGCCAAAAACCCAGCGCACATCAAAAAATCATTGGGACTTCTCCCATTGACTTATATGCAACCTCGACAGGTCTGAGATGCCGGATTTTCTGATTCTGACTTTTCCATCCATCGGGGTTTAATCAATTCCGAAAAATTCGTGATTTTTTTAAAAGTCCGATTTTATATTAAAAAAAATCAAAAATTTCTCGTGATTTTTGCATTCGGAGTTTAGTAAATAACCCCCTTAATATATTATAGAATGGACAATTCTAATCAACTTTTCATATGATCTTCATTACTTATGTTTTATAGTTTTTGAATTATTCGTTTTTTTCTTCTGACTCTTTCCAGCTTTCAAATGGGGTCACTGACTCCACCTAAAAAACAATGCTCTGGAAAGCTATACATTTATTTATATTGCTACTTTTTTATTACTCATCTTTCTATTCAGGCCTCTCCTATTCTTATTCCAGTCTTTTATTCAAATCAATGCATGGTTGCTAGCATAATTTGGAGCCTAGTAACCAGTTTGCTGAAACTGCAAACTGCAGAGCTGCTGAATAAAAAGCTAACTCAAAAACTGCAAGTAATAAAAAATGTAAACCAAACTGTCTCAGAATATCACTCTCTACATCATACTAAAAATGATCTCAAAAGTGAACAACCCATTTAACTACTTCTGAAAGGTTATACCAGTTACTTAGATACTTACACCATACTTCACCTTGTATTAAATGGTTGTTTTAAGTTAATTTTAAACTGAGAAATGTAATATCCTTGTGTTAATATTCATCAAGAAATTACCAGCAGCACACTGTTAGTCTTGCATAAGTGCTCAAGTGCAGATTTATTGTGTAGCCCATAGCATATAAAGGCAACGTTTCGGACCTCCCAGGTCCTTTGTCAAGGCTTGACAAAGGACCTGGGAGGTCCGAAACGTTGCCTTTATATGCTATGGGCTACACAATAAATCTGCACTTGAGCACTTATGCAAGACTAACAGTGTGCTGCTGGTAATTTCTTGGAGTACTGATGTGACCCTTCGACAGGATTGGGGTCTTCCGGTTCAGCACCTGGCACAACAACTGTGAGATGAGTTGGGAGGTGAGCGCTCCATATTTGTGATTGTGTTAATATTCATGTGATAATATTTTAAGAGAAGGTTATAACCTTTATCTTTTATTGGAAATTCTAGGGCAGTACTGTAGTGAGCATTGCTGGGGCTCTATGTTTGTCTTCAACCTGGATACTACCTGCTGGGAATTTGTATGTTCTCCCCGTGTCTGTGTGTGTTTCCTCACACAGTCCAATAATGTACAGGCAGCTTAATTGGCTACTGATACAAAAGACCATAGTGTTTGTGAAGTCATAGGGACCTTAGATTGTAAGCTCCACTGGGGCAGGGACTGATGTAAAGCACTGTGTAAATATGCTAGCCCTTTATAAATATGTACTGCCTATATATAAAGGATAATTAGAATACAAGTTTGGGACCTGTTAACCAGAATACCTGGGACCTGGGGTTTCCGGGAAATGGATCTTTCCGTAATTTGGATCTTCATAACTTAATTCTACTAAACATCATTTAAACAATAAAGAAACCCAATAGATGTAAACAATAATGAAACCCAATAGGCTGGTATTACTTCCAGTAAGGATTAATTATATCTTAGTTGGGATCAAGTACAAGCCACTGTTTTATTATTACAGAGAAAAAGGAAATCATTAAAAAAAATGTTGATTATTTGGATAAAATGAAGTCTATAGGAGATGGCCTTTGCGTTATTCACAGCTTTCTAAAAAATGGATCCCATAGTAGCTGTATAAAAGTTGTATTTGAAAGACATTTGGTTAGCCCCTAGCAGGACAGATCTGGTTTACAAAGAAGCATTTTTATAAACAAACTAAATGTTTTCATATGTAAAACCGTGTTGTTTGTCTGTCTGAAAATTCTCATTTTAGGATCCTTATCTCCATTCAGATTTTATCTGCTGACCGAGTCTCTTGGAGGTATAAATAGATGTTTTTTCCAAGTAGGCATGCCCTATGAAAAATGGGAACTCCCTATCCCAAGGGATGATAGTGGAGTTGTGTGTATGTTGTCAAGAGTCTAAGGGTGATATTTATCAAAGTCCGAATTTATCTCAATATTTTCTGCTACAAACTCAGATCAAATCTGCTCAGGTTTTTTTACGCTTATTTATTATAACATTTTCCCGAAAATTTGCTTTGTGGGAAAAAAAAAATATTTTCACAAATTTTTCATCTGATTTTCACGATTTTAACGTTTTTTTTCCCAATTTTCAACCGAAAACTTCTGGATGTTGCCTGAAACCCAGCGCACATCAAAAAATCTTTGGGATTTTCCATCCTCTGCGTTTAATAAATTCCGAAAAATTCGATTTTTTAAAAGTCTGATTTTATATAAAAAAAAAATCATGATTCAAGTTTTTTTGCACTAAAACTCATAAATTCGAATTAGAGTTTTAAAAACATTAGAGATTTAATATTCACTAAAAATTCAGCATCTAAAAGCTGGCAAATTCATGTTCAAGTCAGTAGGAGTTCAATTAGAGTTTTTCAAATTTCATGAATTTATTTTGACAGTTGGTAGACCCATTGAAAAAGATGAGTAGAATTTGAATACTAACTAAGTAGAAAAGTTTCGCACAACCATTGGGTTTTATGAGTGTTCAGTCTATAGTGGTTAGATATTTTCAAGTTGAAGGCCTTTTTTTCCAATAAACTTATAGGCCTGGGTGGAGGTACCTGACAATATAGTTATGGTATGTCCATGATTCCATTCATGGAACAAATCAGGTCATTAGTCAGCTGGTTTCCTTTTTTGGATGATCAGTGCTAATGTGATCACCATCATCGTCAACTAGGGTTGCCACCTGGCTGGTATTTTACCGGCCTGGTTTTTGGTATTTATCAGTGTTAAATCCCAAAAATCAGTTCTGTTAAAAAGCAAAATAACTTGGCACTTATTGGTAGCAGGCTTAGGCAGGGTTGAGCCAAGAAGTGGCCCATTATGCCTTTTGGAAGTTGATTATTGTGATCTGCGGAGTTGTAAGCAGGTTCAATTTGGAATTCAACTCATCTGCACCCATACACAGCAGGGTTCTTTTATTTAACTTGTTTATTTATGACTTGGGGTGCATTCTAAGTAATGTGTCAGTGTTTGGCTGTTTGCATATGATACAAGTCTATGTAGCTCAATACATTCCATGTAGAATGTGGCATCTTGCAGAAGGATGTAGAAAAATTGGAAACTGGGAGCTAAGTGGCAAATGAGATTCAATGCTGATATATGTAATGGAGAAGGACCTATGTGCCCTTGTAAATCATAAATGTGACTTTAGCAAGCCATGTCAGTCAACAGTTGCAAGGACAAACATGGTTTTGAGCTGTATCAAGAGGGGCAAATGTTTCTGGGAGGAGAGGGTAAGTCTTCCACTTTACAAAGCACTAATAAAGCCCCATGAAGTATATGCAGTGCAGTTTTGACTACCAGTGCTCAAATGTGAATTAGAGAGAGATGCTTAAGGGGAGAAATAAGGGGATCATATAATAATCTCTCTAATGCTTTATTTACCAGTAGGTCTTTCCACCAGGGCACCCATTCCAATTAGAAGAAAGATTTCATCTTAATATTCATAAAGGGTTTTTTCATACAGCGAGAGCTGTGAAATTCTCTCCCTGAAGTGGTTGTTAAGACAGACACATTAGATAGCTTTAAGAAGGGGTCAGATGCCTTTTTTAGCAAGTGAGGGAATAACAGGGCTACTGAATATAGCTCTTAGTACAGAGTTGATCCAAGGACTGGAGGAAGGAAGGAATTTTTCCCCCTCTGAGGCCAATTAGGGAAGTTGCTGATGTTTTTTTGTCTTCATCTGGACCAACTAGCAGTTCAGAAGGTTTAACATAGACATAAATGATTGAATTTGATGGCCAAGTGTCTTTTTTTAACTTGTGTTACAACTAAGGTTGCCACCTGGCCAGTATTTTACCGGCTTGGCTAGTAAAAATGTTGCTTGATGCCAATGTTATTTATAGGGAAAACCACAAAAACATAGGAAGGCTGGTATTTTTTTTTCCAGAAAAGGTAGCAACCCTAGTTACAACACAGACTGGTTAACATTTCACAGACTGATCTTGTGTACCCAGCTTAAGGCAATAGGTAAAGAGGGCATGACAACCATTAGCAAGATTCTCTAATTGGCCAATAAAACTTTGTTTTAGTCAGCTGGAAGCTGCAATGTGTAACATTAGCATAGAGATAACACATTGCAAGTGTTACGTTGCTCTGTACTGGAAATATTGAATCTGGCAGTTTAGACAATTGTCACAAAAATTGCCTGTGGGCCTACTGTCCAAACACGACAATTACTTTGTAGTGATCATTGTCGTGATCACTAGTGAACAAAATAAATAGCCGTTGATCTAGAGCAGTGATCCCCAACCAGTAGTTCATAAGCAACATGTTGCTCTCCAACCCCTTGGATGTTGCTCTCAGGGTCCTCAAAGCAGTTGCTTATTTTTTAATTGAAGGCTTGAAAGCAAGTTTTAATTGCATAAAAACTAAGTATAGTGCCAAGTAGAGCCTTTTGTAGGCTGCCAGTCCACATAGAGGCTACCAAATAGCCAATCACAGTCCTTATCTGGCACCCCAAGGGACTTTTTCATGCTTGTGTTGCTCCCCAACTCTTTTTACATTTGAATGTGGCTCACAGGTAAAAAAGGTTGGGGACCCCTGATCTAGAGACTTATAAGGAATGTATTGGTGGAAGTGGAAATTAGCTGGTTGGTAATTACTTTGGGTTGCTTGTTTGAATTCTAGATCATTTTCATCACACTTTATTCATATCCTTTTATCAAACTAATTTTCTATGTGATTGCAGTATACAATAAAATGTATGTTATAAATAACAAAACTCCATTTAATGAAATAAATTTTAAACCTTTTCAGAAGGCGATTAGACTTTAGTAGGTAGAGTTATGCTGGATGAATGGCTTATCTAATGTTGCTTTACCCTGGAATGCTCTGGCTAAAATATAGACTACAAAGGGGCAAATTCACTAAGCTTCATAGTTGCGCCAGCGTCCGCTTCACCGCACTTGGCCGCACTTCGCCAGGAGTATTTTCGCCAGCGCTATGCAAATTCACTAAAATCCGAAGTTTTTGCTCAAGGGAAGCGTAAGGTTGCGAAGTTGCGCTAGAGTTAATTCGCCAAGCAAAGCGAAGTTACGCTAGCGATGCTTAATTTGCATACGTCGCCAAATTCAAGTTACGATGGAGGTATATGTAGCAGCACTACACAAGCCTGGGAAACCTTCAAAACAGCAAATAAAATTTTTATTTTGCCCTACACATGTGCCCACTGTATAGTTATGTTGCCATGAGTTAGGAAATGTAGGGGGGAAGGAGGGTAGCCCCAAAAATATTTTGATCTTTTTCAGCTTATCACCCATAAAAAATGAAAAAGCCAGCGTTTTTTGGTTCGATGATTCGAAGTTGTAGTCGAAGGTCGAAGTAGCCAATTCGATGGTCGAAGTATCCAAAAAAATACTTTGAAATTCGAAGTATTTTTTATTCTATTCCTTCACTCGAGCAAATGTGCCCCTTATTGTTATTGCTACTTTTTATTACTCTTCTCCCAATTCAGGTCCTCTCCTATTCCAGTCTCTTATTTAAATGATTAAATGGTTGCTATGATCATTTGGACCATAGCAACTTGATTACTGGAATTGCTAAATGGAGAGCTGCTGAACAAAAACCTGAATAACTCAAAAACCACAAATAATAAAAAATATATAACCAATTGCAAATTGTCACAGAATTTAATTCTCGACATCATACTAAGGGGGTTATTTATTAAAGTTCGAATGCCAATTATTTACTATAAAATCTGAATTTCTAATGGAAAAAAAACCTCACATTTTTCGGGATCTATTATACCCCAAGAATGGAAAAAGTCGGAATCCAAAAATCCGTAATCTCAGACCTGCCGAGTTTGTATATAAGTCAATGGGAGAAGTCCCTATCCTATTTGGAAGTTTCTGTGGTCTGCGCTGGAATTAGTCTGAAAATCTGACTATTTTGGACATTCAGGCAAAAATCCAAAAAATTTGGGTAAAAAGGTCCCCTGCTATTTGTCTATAATGTCCTCTAATGTACTTGTAAAGTGTAATCATGTCCCCTCGCAATCGCCTTTTTTCCAGAGAAAACAACCCCAACGCTGACAGTCTACATTCATAAGTCTTCCATCCCTTTAACCAGTTTAGAAAAAGCCCCAAAAAATCGAGCAAAAAAAAAAAAAACTTAGAAAAAAACTGTAGGATTCGGAATTTTGTTCAATCTTTTCGTGTTTGTCCCCAATTCGATTAAATCATGCTTTTCTAATAATAAATAAGGTCCTAGGATTCTAGTTTGGTTGGACTTGTTTTATTAAAATACTCCGAAAAATTTAGATTTTGATAAATAAGGCCCTAAGAGTTAACTCAAAGGTGAACAATCCCTTTAATCTGTATCATGCCCCATTATCAAATGTGACATCATACGTAGCTGTAGGCTTTGTGCAGCAGCCAGGAGAGAAAATGTTCCTCAGAGGGACCTCAAAGGGGGGATCTGGATTTAAACAAAATAATGTTGCTATACAAGTGAAAATGTAAAACTTATGGTATACCGGCCCTTTAGCTTTTGTTAGCCTCATGTATAAGTAAAACCATATGAATATTAGCAATTTGTCAAAGAAGTTAACCACAGACGTGTTGTTTTATATTTCATTTGTGTTAGGTTTCCCCTTTCACCATGATGGAATGTGCTCCTTGTAAATGGCTGAATGAGAAGAGGGAATCCCGGCAGCTAGTCCTTGTGGTGGTTTCTGTGGCTCTTCTCTTGGATAATATGCTTTTTACAGTTGTGGGTATGTTGAACCTTAAATGGGGTATAAAGGCAAAAAAATAAATCTATCCCCAATATATTTCATTTAAAAAATGTGTACTGTTATTTTATAATAAACCTGATTGTATGCAGTGAAATTCCCCCTTTGTTTTACTTGCTCTGACTGCTGCAGAAAGGAAACTTCAGTCCCTAACTGCTCTGCAGGAAAACTGATCATACTTTCAAACGGCAGGGGAGGAAGGTGCCCCCACCTTACTTCCCGGAACTCAAGTAACTTTGTTTGTTTCCCTATAGGGCAGCCGGCGACCCTATAGAGATTTGTATCTGTAGACCCAGTGCAGTCTGCATATTCTGATTATTAATCAGTCTTGCTGTATTGGCTTCTATGGCAGAAATTATTTGACTTGATAATTTATGACAATCCCTAAATTTACCCCTTCCAACAGAAGCCCAGACCACACTGAGCATGTGCATAGTCTTGGTCTTGCAAAGATGTATAGCAAAATTACAAGATGACAGCCCCCTGGGGCAACTTTGAAAGCATAAATTATTTGTTTAATTAGGCTTTTGGTGCAGTAAGTTCAAGTTTATATTTAGTAAACAAAATACAGCATTTCTAGCATTATTCTATTTTAGACTTTAGTTCCCTTTTAATTACTGTAATTTAATTTTCTTTCGGGGGTCAATAGAAATAGATTTGAGTGCTATAGAGCTGGATGGATTCATAAGGGCAGAATTGTCAGGCTGCTGATGGAGGTATTAAGAAAAAGTGAAATTGAGACCTGAAAGTGACAATAATTGCTTGAGGGCCAGGTGACTGCAGCTGTTGGACTGGAGGGGTAAATAACGGCTGATAGAAGATTAAAAGATAACCAAGTTGAACAAAGAAGACAAGAAATTCCACACCTTCTGTTTTGGACTTACCATCCCAAGATCTTCACTGTTCTGATTAACCGTGCAAGTCTAAATCCTGCAGATGTTAACAATGGTTTCTATGTATATTAAAAGTCATCTAAGAATTCAATGGCCATTTAAAGGCACAAGGCTTAGGTCAAGTGCTTTTCTATAGGTTATGGAGCTCTGAGCTGACTTTTTTTATATGATAAATTGTATTGTTTTGCTGAGTTAACATATCTTTGTATTTTATTCTTCTGCTATTTCTTATAATAGTGTCATGAGACACGGAACATCTCTAAGAACCCATTACAACTGATGATATCACTAAGCAGTGTTAATAAGGTTATATTTTACCAAATATTGATGGATATTGTGTATTATGAATTAATAATTGACACCACAATTATTTGGAATTATCCCATTCCTTATAAAGGCCATTAGCATCAAGTACATTAAGCTATATAACATAAATTATGTTTAAAAAAAAACACTGCTTCCAAATGCAACTATTTTTGTGGGACAGTCTTCCGTTGTAGACCTGGAAGGAAGCGTTAGCTGGAGTTTGATGTGTGTATCAGGGTGTGACAAGGATAGGTCTAGTATCCCATAGCAACCAACCAGCAGGATGTATTTTCAGATCAGCTGTCTGCTTGGTTGTAATAGGTTACTAGACCTTAAATTACCTTGTTAGATTGGAGGATATAAGGGAGTATTTGACAGATCTTTATATTTCCCGCAGTTCCAATTATTCCAAGCTTTCTTTATAAGAAGGAGATTACAATTTCAAACATCACCACAACAGAGCTGCAGTCCCCCACTTCTGCGTACAACTTCTCTTTCTTGTTTAACGCGTCACTGCACGATGAGGCCACCAATTCAAGTAACAGGACGTGTGAAAAGAAAGACATCGCTTTACACAGTGAAAATGTCAAAGTGGGTCTTCTCTTTGCATCCAAAGCCATAGTACAGCTCCTAATGAACCCTCTAGTGGGCTTGATCACAAACAGGTAAGTGTTTGCATGACTAACAAAACATTAACAAAACATTCAACATTCAGTGGCAATGAACTACAATTTCTACAGGAAACTATTATTGCTCTTCAGGTTTGGGTTCGATGCGCCATTATTTGCCGGATTTGTCATCTTGTTCCTCTCCACTCTCAGTAAGTGTTACTCTTAGTTCACATAATAAAGCGCTGTGCAGCCTTTGACAGTGATTGCCGGGCTAGTTGTCTTACCACATGTCTGAGGGTTGAGCTATTTGTCAAATGTCTGAGGGTTGGGCTAAATAACAATATCCCTTGGAGTTCCACATCCTTTGGGCTACTCCAGTTTCAATTTACAGAGGTTCAAAAACAGTCTCCGTGACCCAAACCTCTCTCTTTTTTACAGTGATCTTCTTTTTCTTTTGAGCTACATCTGTCCTATCTCTTATTGCAATAAGCTGTAGGAGTTGCATTTGAGAGCACTTTATTTTAGCAATCACTGCATACATAGTGCTATATACACAAAAACATTCAATGCTATACAATATATAGAGCAGATTCTTATGAGAGACAGAGATGTAAATATCCCAGGGGGACCACAACTCTAGTCAGCTCTGCCCATGCCAATTACTACCTTAGTATGCCCTTTTACAACCAGACCCCACTCTCAACTCTACCCCCACCCAATATATAAATCTGAGTTACTAATGCATAGTGACAACTGATGCTCACACCATAATAAAGGAGCTTAGATACTTGTGGTTGTGTAGCAACTTTGGTATTTCCCAGACTGGGTATTGGCAACAATATGGTGCATTCACCTTGGTTTTTTTTTTATAAAGTATTTTTTTCAGTATTTCAGTGATGTAGAGTCATATGTATGTCAGTGATGTAGTGTCATGTGAATGTCAGTGTGATGTCACTGTAACAACCTATTTTATCATACCATCCTGTTTTATTTTTCAGTGTTTGCCTTCTCTGGGTCATATCTACTTCTCTTAGTGGCCAGGTCAATACAAGGCATTGGATCTTCCTTCTCTTCTGTTGCAGGTAACAATTCTCTTATTATATAACCGCTATAGACTTACTTTTCCCAGCAATATTGTGCTAAGTACGGCAAATTATCGGCCTGCCATTGTTTTATATAATTATTCTTTAAAGGCTATGAGAAACCCATCAAGTTTTGCTTGTATGATGACAGTTATGGCCTTGTTCGTCTAACAACTCCCCCCAGTGAAGCAGAATCACATGGTACATCTAAGGCCACTCCGCGTTTTGCTTCCTAACTGACAATTATAACACACAATTATAATGGGAGTGGTATGGGAGTTGAAAAGAAAGATTATGGTAAGCTAGGCAATGAGAAAGCAAGTTAAAGTAAATTGAATGCTACTAACTCTACTATAAGCTTCACTCCCAGTACATATGCTCCGGATGAAAAATTAAAATCTAAGGGAGTGAGCCTTTGTATCGATGTGGAAGCAGGGTGTAGCGCAACTGTAACTGTAATCAGGGTGCAAATAATTGGGCGCCAGTGGTTCTTATAACTTAACCATAGAACAGATTTATTGAGCACAATATACAATCCTCAGTGGAGTGTACATAAATCAGAACATTTGCAGGATCATACAGTACAATGAATAGGCAGTACTCACAGCACCTTTGGTCAGGATGATTCTCCTCAGAGATAGGAACAATACATGCAGCTTTGAGGAGGTACACCCAGTTTTCAGCCTTTTACCTAAGTGGAACCTGAGGGGAATACTCTACCCTAGGTCTGTACACATAGTCCCTACTTCTGGGCAATTAGTACCCTGGGATCTTAATCCCACTACAATCCTCGTAGGAGCCTCAAGCTGCTCAGCTAAATATCCTGATTGTCTGTCACTACTAGAGTGACCTATAAAGGTGAGTAGCCTATTCTTGCTAGACCTGACCTGTCTAGGTTCCACTAGAGCTCTGTCTCCTACCCAGGCTAGAGCCAGTACAAGATGGACACTGAAAGCATGGCTTCAGTGGCTTTTATACTCTAGCACAGTGCCATCTGCTGGTCACTGTGGGAAACAGCAAGGGGCATAGCTTAGAGCAGGAAGAGCAAACAGTACCCCTCCCAACTGTATTTTAGGACCCAGGAAACTGCTTGCTAAATAATACTGGGGATGGCTATTCTACAAATCCCTACATATATATACATATATATATATATAATATAACAAAGCTTAGAATACAAAATCTGAATCTTATACTCTAAGGCACACTAAGCCAAAAAAATATTCTGTGCATAATTGTTTGGCTGATGTGGATTAAAATGTGTCTAAATTGAAAACATTTTTCCCACCATTTCCTCAATTGTTCATCATCCATTACTTATTTGCATATCAAAGTACAGTATATTTTCCTTCAGGTCTGGGCCTACTGGCAAATGTATATACAAATGACTATGAAAGAGGACGAGCTATGGGAATTGCATTGACTGGGCTGGCAATGGGGGTGCTTGGTAAGTACCGCTTTCAGTATCTCATTTAAGTGCACTTCCCATAAGACATTTCTAATAATTCTCTTGATATATTGTTCCATTTTGCCATGCAATGTCACATATAGATTAGTAGTAGAAAGCCAAGTTATTGGAAAAAAATACTGTCATTTTGTGGCCCTGTCTTATATTTTCCTGAGAAAACAATACTTCAATGTTACATTAACTACAAATGGTAAAACCTATGAAAAAGCACATGATGGTAACCATCAGGATACAGATGCTAACATAATTCCAATACCTCACAAAACTGTTTCTCCTCATTTGGAAGATTATTCCCTCATTGCTGCCAAAGTTGCCAGACTCATCAACCCTGTCATGAGCTTACAACAGAAAAGGCTGTTGACAAACTTCAGATTCAAATTTAAAATATTTCTGAACAGATTTCCAGACATGATGTGGTTTGATGAGATTAAATCTACAATCTCTAAAATTCAGGATGAAACAATTGACTCTCAAACCAAGACTGATTCTTGGATAAGTCAGACACCAGAGATAAAAATAAAAAATGATGACCTGAAGAATAGGGATGGGCAAATTTTTTCGCCTTGTTTCGCCGAAAAAATGACGCCCATAGACTTGTATGGCATTGTGAGTCAAAATAAAAAGACGCGCGTCAAAAAAATTTCATCGCGCAGCAGAATTTTTTTGACGCCCATAGACTTTAATGGCCACCGGCGACATTTCGCTGGCGGCGAATTTTTGGCGAAGCGAAGCAAATTCGCCCATCCCTACTGAAGAATAAATCAAGAAGGAACAATCTCAGATTTATAGGCATACTCCAATCCTATCAGAATGACTCTCTGCATAATCTAATCTAAATCTAAAAAGATTTCATAGAATTGGTTCTCTAAAAGACTTTCAAACATAGAGACATAGGGGGTTATTTATCAAGGTCCGAAATTATCTCAATATTGGCTGCTACAAACTCCGATCTATGCCGCTCGGGTTTTTAACGCTTATTTATTATTACATTTTCCTGAAAATTTGGCTCGCGGTAAATACTCCGATTTTCAAGATTTATTCGGAGGTTTCACCCGATTTTTTCTGAGTTTTCACCCGAAACCTCAGATTTTTGCCCGAAACCTCTGAAAACTTCGGGGTTTGGCACGAGACCCAGCGCAAATCAATAAACTCATTGGGACTTCTCCCATTGACTTATATGCAACCTCGACAGGTCTGAGATGCCGGGATTTCAGATTCTGAGTTTTTCAGGCTCGGGGTTTAATAAATTCCCAAAAATTTTTAAAAGCCTGATTTGTTATCGTTAAATACTATTCAGAGAAAAACAAATTATTTCAAGCATATAAGAAATCTAAATCACTGGAATTAGAAGGGAAAAAGATCCTCATTTTCCAGGATTACTCACTGGCTCATTTACAAAAAAACAAAAAAATTTCCAAAGCCTGTCATGCTTTAGTTAATCTGCATATTCATTTTCCTCTAATGGACCCTGCAAATCTTCCTACCTTCTGGTGCGAGAGTCTTTAATGACCCATGGGTAGCATCTACCTTCATCAACATCAGGAGAGAAAGGAATACACTAGTGCCACTTCTGAAGTTGTTACAGAATACAAAGGAAATGTTCACTCTAAAGAGCAAAAAGCATGAAAGTACGAAAAGCCTTGCCAATGCATGAATTCTTAAGACTCAAGACCACCACAATTTCACATTAAGGGGGTTATTTATCAAACTCGAATACAGGAATTGATCTAGTTTTTTTAGCAGGAAAAAAACTTGAGTTTTCAAGCAAAAATCATCAAAAAAACCTGAACATCATGATGGCTGCAAATATCTTCAAATGGTTCATGGGACCTCTGCCATTGACTTCTACATGACCGCGACATGTTTTTAAGTTTTTTTTTAAACCGGAAAAACTCATGTTTTTTTTTAACCCGAAAATTCGAGTTTATACTGAAAACTACCCTTGAAGACTCAAACATTTTCAGGAAAAAAACAACTTGACCTTTGATAAATAACCCCCTTAGTCTAGATCAAGGTCTAGATCACAACACCCTCCAAAGGTGTGATTAAAATTGCACACTTCAGCGAGGACGACATGATATTTGAAATGTTTGTTTCCTTTATGCCCCTCTTTTACATAGGTGGATGCTGTGTGCTTTTTTTGTTCTTTCCCAATGAACATTGTTAGTTTGAAACTGTAGTTTATTGTTTTATTGCTTTTGCATTACTATGCTTAAATTTGCAACTGTTTATTGCATCTTTAATTCTAGGAAAGTGGATATTTTTATTTTTATCTTATCTTAGTGATGGGAGAATCTCTCCCGTTTTGCTTCGTCAATTTTGACGCCAAGGCTTAAGTCAATGGACATCCGAATAGTGTTGATGTGTGGCAGTTTTGATGCGAGCGACTGTTCAGACATGCATCCAAAATGTTTTCATACAGACAAATTTTTGCGGGAGTTTCACAAATTCATACGCCGGCAGCAAAACGCGTAAATTCGCTGCAAATTACTCATCTATCCTGATGACAACCCAATATAGTGTTACGTGTTTGTGGAATAATGAGTCCTTTTGGATTCTTTTGTGTAGCCGGTCTTTTCACAGTCTCTCCAACTGTTTTCAAATGTTCAAATACAAAAAAGAAGAGGATTTTTTCTTCAGACCAGCGCCTGCGGCAACAAAAGAGTTAAATACCAAAAATGGTGCAGTATCTTTGGTTCAAGTAGTGTCACCCGATGTAAATTGTGACTCTAGCGAAATCTTCACTTCTCACTTGCCCAAATACACCTTATGTGGATTCTCCGTTAGTGAATTTAAATACTTTTATTTCCCATTCACCAAATGAATATTATCCTTAAATGGCCAGAGGGCCTACTCACAGACAACCTGGTGTCAAGCGCCTTAAAAGTGGATTCCCCACATATTCCTCTCCAGCCTTGCACGTCCCTCCAAATGCTTGATAATAAGGGTAGGAAAACGCAAAATAGTGTAATACTGTTTAAAATGACTATTTAATAAAAAACAATTACACTCACATTTCACATGTTAAAATCATCGCATAAGTCCATTTGGGTGGTGTGTGTTGTAGTCCGTCCACCCTTGTGGAGTACTGTGACCCTTCCTTGGACCTTCGATTCGCCTAACGCGTTTCGCTGTGTCAGCTTCCTCGGAGGCTATAAAGTTAAAAGAATTTTTGCGTTTCCCTTTTGAAGAGCCATGGTTCCGTTCTCGCGAGTGTTCTCCTCCATTAGCAAAATCCCTCTAGACGTCATATCCGTTTTCGCCGCACTGTGTAGAAAGTGTTGCCATGGATACGCGATATTTTCTTTTATCTTCGCTTCTGATCGGCGGGAGTTTGTTCTGTGATGCTTTTGTATTTATGGCACTGCTTTCCTTGGGTCCTCTGTTCGCTTTCTTTCCTCTAGACTGCACTTCTCATTGGGGGGGCTTTGGTTTTTAGAGTATTTTGAGTTCATGATTGGGAGTTGTAGTTCAACATCAAAACATTTATAACATTTATATACTGCACATTTATGATTCAAACTCCGAAACTTTTCTACGTTCCTGTATTGAGGGAGACATGGTTACATATTCATTCAATAGTGTGCATGTGTCCACAATTGTGTAGATATCAATTCCAAGTGTATAAATTAAATAAAATAAAATAAATTAAATAAAACGTGAAAAATAAAATAAAATTATTATCTAAACTTATTCTCTGCAGTCATATCTTTGTGTATATTTTCATTAGTGTAAAATTATTACTTCTCTCGCTTAATTTAAATAATTTTTTTGTGTAAATTTCAGATTTTTAATTTTCATTTTTATTTTTTTAAATTTTTTAATTTTTTTAATCGTCCTTACTTTGTGGTCAAGTGTTTATTTATTATAAATTACTTGTTCATATATTGTTAAGTGTTTCATGTGTTTTATTAATATTGATTTCTTATTTCACAGGAATGCCCTTAAATTGATATCTATGTTTAGCCCCTTTGGCACAAACGTTTGCATATCATATATCCATTTACTTTCTTCTTGAAGTGTTTTTCTCACTAAATTTCCACCTCTCCAATTTTTAGTAACAGTAGTGACTCCCCAGAATTTTAACCCTTTAGCATTCATTCCATGATAATCTTTAAAGTGTTTGGACACACTGTGTTTCTCCACTCCTTTCTCTATGTTTCGGACATGTTCATTTATCCTTTCCCTTAACTTTCTGTTGGTTTTCCCAATATATTGCAATCCGCATGGGCATTCCAAGCAGTATATAACATGTTGTGTTGTACACTTTATGCAATCTTTGATCTGATATTCCCTATTGGTGACATTGGATTTAAATTGTTTCCTCTTTTGCGCATACTTGCAAGCTTTGCATAATGCACAGGGAAAGAAACCCCTCCAATCTTCTTTTTGTTTCCTTTTTTTTGTTCTATCGGTGGATACATAATTCTGGACCAACATTCGTCCTAGATTATTGGCTTTTTTGTAAATGACCTGAGGTTTTTGGGGGATTTCATTTTTCAGTAATTCGTCACCCTCTAAAATGTTCCAGTGTTTTCTTAGGATCCTATTTATTTCTTCAGTTCCTGGAACGTATGTGGTTATAAATGTGCATCTATTTTCCTCAAAATGGGTTTCAGTTGTTTTATTCTTTTCTTTTAGTAAATCCCTCCTGTTTATTTTTTTGATTCTTTGCCTCGACTTACTAATTAATCTCTTATTGTAGCCCCTCTGTTGAAATCTATCTGCTACATAGTCCAGTTGTTTCTCTAGTTCTATTGGGTTTGAACAGTTCTTTTTCAATCTGCAGAATTGTCCATAGGGGATATTTTTTAGCCACACTGGGTTATGGTTACTGGTGTTGTAAACATAATTACAAACATCCACTGTCTTGAAATGAGTTTTAAAGTCTAAACTTCCTTTGTCTGTGGATATTTCCAAATCTAGGAAGTTTATAGTCTGTTTACTGTATGTAAATGTGAATTCCAAATTCAAATTATTCGTATTTAAAGTATTGACAAAATTTACCATATCCGGTTCACCTCCTTGCCATAGAAAGATGATGTCATCTATGTAGCGCCGCCATAGGATAAGGTCGCCTCCCAGCTTCGGTGTAATGTTTTGCTCCTCCCATTGTCCTAGGAACAGATTTGCGTAGCTGGGGGCGAATTTCGTTCCCATGGCGGTGCCCCATAGCTGCAAGTAGTACCTGTCCTGGAACCAGAAATAATTATGAGTTAGTATGAATTCAATTGCACTCATTATGAACTCTTTTTGTTTGTCCGGAATGGTCTGGTCTTTTTCCAAATAATGGGAGATTGCTTTTAAACCCATTTCATGCTGAATTGAGGTATATAGGGCTTTTACATCTAGGGTGCATAGATATGTTCCCTCTTTTATTTCCATATCCTGCAATGTCCTAATTACTTGTGTGGAATCCTTCAAATAGCTTGGTAGTGTGGTTACATATTTCTGTAAAATATGATCCACATATTCGGACATATTGCAAGATATGGAATTTATACCTGAAATAATTGGTCTACCCGGAGGGTTGGTAATATCCTTATGAATTTTGGGCAGACAATATAGGACTGGGATTTGGGGAGTTTTGTTGAATAAATATTCACTTTCTCCTTGGTCTAAAATGCCCTCCTTTGTAGCACCTTCAATTACTTTCCCTAGCTTTCCATTAAAAATGGTAGTGGGATCTCCTGTTAATTTTCGATATGTTTGGGGGTCCTCAATCAAATTGGAACACATCTGTAAATATTTTTCTGTATCCATCACCACCAAGCCTCCACCCTTGTCTGCTGGCTTGATGGTGATTTCTGTATTATTTTTTAAACTGGTAATAAATTCCCTCTCCTCTTTCGTAATATTATGTTTTAATGGTTTGTGTTTCAACTTTTCTTGCAGTTTCTTTAGGTCTTTTTTTATTAAGTCCTCATACATTTGGATATAAGGTACCTTTTCCTCTTTGGGGATGTATCCTGACTTGTTTTTTAATCCTGTATGGTAATATTTGGGGTCTTCCAAATTATCCCTTGTTTGTGGTGTCCTATCTATAATTTCTCTATTAGCGAATGCTCTTTTTAACCTTAATTTTCTTATGAATTTTTCGGCATCTACAAATAGGTCAAAATTGCTTACTCTATTTGTGGGGGCAAAAGTTAGTCCCTTGCTTAGGGTTTCTTGTTCCTTTTTAGATAGGGTTATTTTACTTAAATTAAAGATACCTAAAGCCTCAGTGGCTATAGGTTTCTTCTGGGTTGTTTTAGATTTGGATCCACCCTTTTTTCCTCTTTTTTTCTTTTCTCCCTTTCTTTCTCCCTCCAATATCCCCCTATTCTCATTTCTGATGTTTCTATTCTGTCCCTCTTTTCTTGATGTCTCCAACCCTCTCTTATTGATGTTAAACTGTTCCAATTCCGATCCTGTGTTACTATCTCTTTTCTCGAATGTTGTGGGTGATATGACCTGTCTACTTGTGGATAGTATGTCCTGTTTACATGTGGATCCTCTCTGTTTCTCCAAGATTGTGGGTGAGGTCTCCTCTCCTCTTTCTGAGGGTTCCTCCTGTCTCTCTCTGTATTTCTTTCTTTGTATTGATTCTGATGTCTGTTCTTTGAATTTACTTCGCTGTCCCTTCCTAAAAAATGATGATCATTCTTAGATCTCTTACTATGTTCTGGTGTAACACTCCCATTGTTTGCCAAAGTTTCCTGTGTCCAAGTCTTTACTTGTCCACTATTATAGTCCCCTTTATCTCTTTTAAATTTGTGTTGTTTAGTACTTATTAGTTTATTTTCCTCATCACTCATCTTCTTTACTACCTCCCTTTCTAATAATTCATACTCATGTGTACCTTCATATGTACATATTTTGCTTTGTATTTCTCCTATTAATTTGTCATATTTCGTCAGTTCCAGAGTTCTTTGTTTAATGATCAGTTTTATTAGACTGTCTCCCTCAATACAGGAACGTAGAAAAGTTTCGGAGTTTGAATCATAAATGTGCAGTATATAAATGTTATAAATGTTTTGATGTTAAACTACAACTCCCAATCATGAACTCAAAATACTCTAAAAACCAAAGCCCCCCCAATGAGAAGTGCAGTCTAGAGGAAAGAAAGCGAACAGACGACCCAAGGAAAGCAGTGCCATAAATACAAAAGCATCACAGAACAAACTCCCGCCGATCAGAAGCGAAGATAAAAGAAAAGAAAATATCGCGTATCCATGGCAACACTTTCTACACAGTGCGGCGAAAACGGATATGACGTCTAGAGGGATTTTGCTAATGGAGGAGAACACTCGCGAGAACGGAACCATGGCTCTTCAAAAGGGAAACGCAAAAATTCTTTTAACTTTATAGCCTCCGAGGAAGCTGACACAGCGAAACGCGTTAGGCGAATCGAAGGTCCAAGGAAGGGTCACAGTACTCCACAAGGGTGGACGGACTACAACACACACCACCCAAATGGACTTATGCGATGATTTTAACATGTGAAATGTGAGTGTAATTGTTTTTTATTAAATAGTCATTTTAAACAGTATTACACTATTTTGCGTTTTCCTACCCTTATTATCAAGCATTTGGAGGGACGTGCAAGGCTGGAGAGGAATATGTGGGGAATCCACTTTTAAGGCGCTTGACACCAGGTTGTCTGTGAGTAGGCCCTCTGGCCATTTAAGGATAATATTCATTTGGTGAATGGGAAATAAAAGTATTTAAATTCACTAACGGAGAATCCACATAAGGTGTATTTGGGCAAGTGAGAAGTGAAGATTTCGCTAGAGTCACAATTTACATCGGGTGACACTACTTGAACCAAAGATACTGCACCATTTTTGGTATTTAACTCTTTTGTTGCCGCAGGCGCTGGTCTGAAGAAAAAATCCTCTTCTTTTTTGTATTTGAACATTTGAAAACAGTTGGAGAGACTGTGAAAAGACCGGCTACACAAAAGAATCCAAAAGGACTCATTATTCCACAAACACGTAACATTATATTTTGTATTTTTCTCTCTAGGAATTATGTTGGCCTTTAGGAATGCTAAAAATTATGACTTGGATGAAATTTTCCATATAAATGCAAATATGTTAGAACAAAGTGAAATGGTTGATATAGAATTGGTCGATCAGTTCCAGAGTTTGGAAAAATTAATGATAAAAGAATTACGAGCATGGTGGGATAAGACCACCTTACAAAAATATTTAGAACATAAAATCACACCTAGGGGGCTGAGAATAAAAAAGAATGCAACCTTCACCACGGAAAATGAAAATTTTAAAAAAGAATGGGAGGACGTTCTAGAAAATTGTACAAACAGTCTAATAAAACTGATCATTAAACAAAGAACTCTGGAACTGACGAAATATGACAAATTAATAGGAGAAATACAAAGCAAAATATGTACATATGAAGGTACACATGAGTATGAATTATTAGAAAGGGAGGTAGTAAAGAAGATGAGTGATGAGGAAAATAAACTAATAAGTACTAAACAACACAAATTTAAAAGAGATAAAGGGGACTATAATAGTGGACAAGTAAAGACTTGGACACAGGAAACTTTGGCAAACAATGGGAGTGTTACACCAGAACATAGTAAGAGATCTAAGAATGATCATCATTTTTTAGGAAGGGACAGCGAAGTAAATTCAAAGAACAGACATCACAATCAATACAAAGAAAGAAATACAGAGAGAGACAGGAGGAACCCTCAGAAAGAGGAGAGGAGACCTCACCCACAATCTTGGAGAAACAGAGAGGATCCACATGTAAACAGGACATACTATCCACAAGTAGACAGGTCATATCACCCACAACATTCGAGAAAAGAGATAGTAACACAGGATCGGAATTGGAACAGTTTAACAACATCAATAAGAGAGGGTTGGAGACATCAAGAAAAGAGGGACAGAATAGAAACATCAGAAATGAGAATAGGGGGATATTGGAGGGAGAAAGAAAGGGAGAAAAGAAAAAAAGAGGAAAAAAGGGTGGATCCAAATCTAAAACAACCCAGAAGAAACCTATAGCCACTGAGGCTTTAGGTATCTTTAATTTAAGTAAAATAACCCTATCTAAAAAGGAACAAGAAACCCTAAGCAAGGGACTAACTTTTGCCCCCACAAATAGAGTAAGCAATTTTGACCTATTTGTAGATGCCGAAAAATTCATAAGAAAATTAAGGTTAAAAAGAGCATTCGCTAATAGAGAAATTATAGATAGGACACCACAAACAAGGGATAATTTGGAAGACCCCAAATATTACCATACAGGATTAAAAAACAAGTCAGGATACATCCCCAAAGAGGAAAAGGTACCTTATATCCAAATGTATGAGGACTTAATAAAAAAAGACCTAAAGAAACTGCAAGAAAAGTTGAAACACAAACCATTAAAACATAATATTACGAAAGAGGAGAGGGAATTTATTACCAGTTTAAAAAATAATACAGAAATCACCATCAAGCCAGCAGACAAGGGTGGAGGCTTGGTGGTGATGGATACAGAAAAATATTTACAGATGTGTTCCAATTTGATTGAGGACCCCCAAACATATCGAAAATTAACAGGAGATCCCACTACCATTTTTAATGGAAAGCTAGGGAAAGTAATTGAAGGTGCTACAAAGGAGGGCATTTTAGACCAAGGAGAAAGTGAATATTTATTCAACAAAACTCCCCAAATCCCAGTCCTATATTGTCTGCCCAAAATTCATAAGGATATTACCAACCCTCCGGGTAGACCAATTATTTCAGGTATAAATTCCATATCTTGCAATATGTCCGAATATGTGGATCATATTTTACAGAAATATGTAACCACACTACCAAGCTATTTGAAGGATTCCACACAAGTAATTAGGACATTGCAGGATATGGAAATAAAAGAGGGAACATATCTATGCACCCTAGATGTAAAAGCCCTATATACCTCAATTCAGCATGAAATGGGTTTAAAAGCAATCTCCCATTATTTGGAAAAAGACCAGACCATTCCGGACAAACAAAAAGAGTTCATAATGAGTGCAATTGAATTCATACTAACTCATAATTATTTCTGGTTCCAGGACAGGTACTACTTGCAGCTATGGGGCACCGCCATGGGAACGAAATTCGCCCCCAGCTACGCAAATCTGTTCCTAGGACAATGGGAGGAGCAAAACATTACACCGAAGCTGGGAGGCGACCTTATCCTATGGCGGCGCTACATAGATGACATCATCTTTCTATGGCAAGGAGGTGAACCGGATATGGTAAATTTTGTCAATACTTTAAATACGAATAATTTGAATTTGGAATTCACATTTACATACAGTAAACAGACTATAAACTTCCTAGATTTGGAAATATCCACAGACAAAGGAAGTTTAGACTTTAAAACTCATTTCAAGACAGTGGATGTTTGTAATTATGTTTACAACACCAGTAACCATAACCCAGTGTGGCTAAAAAATATCCCCTATGGACAATTCTGCAGATTGAAAAAGAACTGTTCAAACCCAATAGAACTAGAGAAACAACTGGACTATGTAGCAGATAGATTTCAACAGAGGGGCTACAATAAGAGATTAATTAGTAAGTCGAGGCAAAGAATCAAAAAAATAAACAGGAGGGATTTACTAAAAGAAAAGAATAAAACAACTGAAACCCATTTTGAGGAAAATAGATGCACATTTATAACCACATACGTTCCAGGAACTGAAGAAATAAATAGGATCCTAAGAAAACACTGGAACATTTTAGAGGGTGACGAATTACTGAAAAATGAAATCCCCCAAAAACCTCAGGTCATTTACAAAAAAGCCAATAATCTAGGACGAATGTTGGTCCAGAATTATGTATCCACCGATAGAACAAAAAAAAGGAAACAAAAAGAAGATTGGAGGGGTTTCTTTCCCTGTGCATTATGCAAAGCTTGCAAGTATGCGCAAAAGAGGAAACAATTTAAATCCAATGTCACCAATAGGGAATATCAGATCAAAGATTGCATAAAGTGTACAACACAACATGTTATATACTGCTTGGAATGCCCATGCGGATTGCAATATATTGGGAAAACCAACAGAAAGTTAAGGGAAAGGATAAATGAACATGTCCGAAACATAGAGAAAGGAGTGGAGAAACACAGTGTGTCCAAACACTTTAAAGATTATCATGGAATGAATGCTAAAGGGTTAAAATTCTGGGGAGTCACTACTGTTACTAAAAATTGGAGAGGTGGAAATTTAGTGAGAAAAACACTTCAAGAAGAAAGTAAATGGATATATGATATGCAAACGTTTGTGCCAAAGGGGCTAAACATAGATATCAATTTAAGGGCATTCCTGTGAAATAAGAAATCAATATTAATAAAACACATGAAACACTTAACAATATATGAACAAGTAATTTATAATAAATAAACACTTGACCACAAAGTAAGGACGATTAAAAAAATTAAAAAATTTAAAAAAATAAAAATGAAAATTAAAAATCTGAAATTTACACAAAAAAATTATTTAAATTAAGCGAGAGAAGTAATAATTTTACCCCTTTGCTACTGGGTAAATGGAAAAAATTGGGTTTGTCATGGATGGGGAAAATCCAGGCAATAAAAATGATAGCAATTCCAAAGATTTTATTTTTTCTGCAGAATATACCAATATTTTTCCCGAAAGTATTTTTTACAAAGATAAAAGCAATACTGTCCAATTTTATATGGGGTGAAAAAAAAGCTAGATTGAGTTATCATTTGTTAACAATGCATAAACAGAAAGGGGGCCTATCAGTGCCTGATGTACACGGATATTATAAAGCGATCCATCTAGCTAGAATTTTGCAATGGCATAAGGCAACTTCAGAGAAAATTTGGGCAGAAGTGGAACAAGCGGAATCACCTGTCCCACTAATAAACTTGATTTGGGCCAAAGAAGAGAATATTTTAGCAAACTTAAAAAAACACCCAACCATTGGAGCTACCTTGAAAATATGGTTTTTGTCCTGTAAGTTACATGGGTTATCAGAATCTCCATACATCCTCCAACCATTAAATCAAAATTTGAACTTCCCACCAAGCTTAGATAAACAAGCATTTCGGCATTGGGAAGTATACAATAACAGATCTACTTTAATAGCGGATTTTGTAAAGAATAATAAAGTGATATCCTTGGCTAAGATACAAAGAAGGTGGGTATTCCACCCTAGAGACTCTTGGTGCTACAACCAACTACACCACTTTATAAGCAAAAGTAATTTAATAGGAGGGAATAGCCCACTTACGTGGTGGGAAAGGACACTTACATCTCCGATTGCACTTAAAAAGCCTATGTCTGTAATTTATAGATACCTAAAGGATAACGCGGTTCCCCAGACGATTAGATACAGAGAGGTTTGGGAAAACGAATTGCAAGTATCTCTCACCAATGAAAACTGGACAGCCATTTATAAATCGACCCATAAATCATCAATAGCATCCAAAACACAGGAAATGAATTTCAAGCTACTATCTCGATGGTATTACACACCTGAGAGACTTCATAAGATATATCCTAATTCAGAAAACAAGTGTTGGAGGTGTCACAATGCTGAAGGTAGCTACATACACATATGGTATACTTGTAAACCCTTAAAAAAATATTGGAATAAGGTTCAAAAAATGATGAGTGTGATACTTCAAGAGAATGTTGCAGCAGAATTTTTACCTAAACTTATTTTACATTTTGATATACAAAAGAACAAGATAATCAAAAACAAATTGTTATTACATATGATTCAAGCTGCTAAAGCGTTAATTCCTAAGAACTGGAAAAAAGTAGACCCTCCGACTTTTTCGGAATGGGTTCAGATGGTGGAGGAGACGAGAAAATTGGAGGAAATAATGGCAATTAGTCATAGTAACAGCTCTAAATATTGGGAAATTTGGAAACCATGGTTAGATCATATGCATTCAAGTGAGTAAAAGTAACAGGTTGACAAAAGACGGATAAGTGATATATGAGTGAAGTTAACGGAAACATTGACGAGCATAGAAATAGTAATTTAGGGATAGGATGGACTCTTCTCTTCTCTATACCGGCTTATAGCATCTGCTATGATGATAGGATGATGGAAAATTTTATGTGGATTGTATAACTTAAAATTGTTTATATAATACATGATGTACTATGCTGGTACCCCCCCCCAACCCTTTCTTCTTCTGTACCCCTTCCCTCTTTTTTTTGGAAAAATAAAGATTTCAAAAAAAAAAAAAGAAGTAATAATTTTACACTAATGAAAATATACACAAAGATATGAATGCAGAGAATAAGTTTAGATAATAATTTTATTTTATTTTTCACGTTTTATTTAATTTATTTTATTTTATTTAATTTATACACTTGGAATTGATATCTACACAATTGTGGACACATGCACACTATTGAATGAATATGTAACCATGTCTCCCTCAATACAGGAACGTAGAAAAGTTTCGGAGTTTGAATCATAAATGTGCAGTATATAAATGTTATAAATGTTTTGATGTTGAACTACAACTCCCAATCATGAACTCAAAATACTCTAAAAACCAAAGCCCCCCCAATGAGAAGTGCAGTCTAGAGGAAAGAAAGCGAACAGAGGACCCAAGGAAAGCAGTGCCATAAATACAAAAGCATCACAGAACAAACTCCCGCCGATCAGAAGCGAAGATAAAAGAAAAGAAAATATCGCGTATCCATGGCAACACTTTCTACACAGTGCGGCGAAAACGGATATGACGTCTAGAGGGATTTTGCTAATGGAGGAGAACACTCGCGAGAACGGAACCATGGCTCTTCAAAAGGGAAACGCAAAAATTCTTTTAACTTTATAGCCTCTGAGGAAGCTGACACAGCGAAACGCTTTAGGCGAATCGAAGGTCCAAGGAAGGGTCACAGTACTCCACAAGGGTGGACGGACTACAACACACACCACCCAAATGGACTTATGCGATGATTTTAACATGTGAAATGTGAGTGTAATTGTTTTTTATTAAATAGTCATTTTAAACAGTATTACACTATTTTGCGTTTTCCTACCCTTATTATCAAGCATTTGGAGGGACGTGCAAGGCTGGAGAGGAATATGTGGGGAATCCACTTTTAAGGCGCTTGACACCAGGTTGTCTGTGAGTAGGCCCTCTGGCCATTTAAGGATAATATTCATTTGGTGAATGGGAAATAAAAGTATTTAAATTCACTAACGGAGAATCCACATAAGGTGTATTTGGGCAAGTGAGAAGTGAAGATTTCGCTAGAGTCACAATTTACATCGGGTGACACTACTTGAACCAAAGATACTGCACCATTTTTGGTATTTTTTGTTGCCGCAGGCGATGGTCTGAAGAAAAAATCCTCTTCTTTTTTGTATTTGAACAACCCAATATAGTACTGGTTCATTGAGCATTGTTTCCTGGAATGTCAATAGACTATATCATTACTTAAAGAAAAAGAGTATCCTCCAAAAATTAAAAAGATTAAAATGCGACATAGCCTTCTTACAGGAGACTCATCTTAATAAGCCTGATAATGTGTGGTGTGGTGTAGCTATTTTATTCCATAATAAACTAAACGTAGCAATACTTAAGACAGTCAAAGATCAACAAGGCAGGTATATTAACACTGAAGTGCTTATTAATGACATAACCTAGCATTTCTGTTCAGTTTACGTCCCAAATAATGGGAAAAAAATGACTTTCTACATGGCTTAAGCAACAGATTTCTTAGCTTCCCCCTACAAATGTAATCTTACATCTGGTCTCGTGATAGATCAGACTGGAAACTGCATGACCATTTTAAAAAAATCAAAACTCCTACAAGACGTCTTCAAGACCACAGGCCTTAATGATGTTTGGAGAATTTTCCATCCAACTGAGAAAGATTTGACCTTTTTCTCTTCTGCCCAAAACATAGGAACCAGAATTGCTAAATTTGCTAGCGAAGTGGACCTACTCTAGCGCTACTTTGCACCCTTACACCAGGCGAAGTTGCGATATGATGAAGGGACGTAACTACGCTAATTCACTAACTTGACGATTTTTACTGAACGTTACTTCTTGCGCCAGACTTGCCTTCGTCACCTCAGACCAGGCGAAGTGCAATCGAGTAGATAGGACTTGCTTCAAAAAAAGTTTACATTTTTTCTAAGTCCCAAAAAATGCTGGCGCCGTATGCAAATTAAGCATCGCTAGCTTAACTTCGCTTTACTTGACAAATTAATGTTAGCGCAACTTCGCTACCTTTCACCTCCCTGGGCGCACCTTCCGATTTTTTCCAAATTCTTTCACTGACAGTTCTGAATTTGTCAAGATGTTACACGATAGGTGGGACTTATTCTTAAATGAAAATAAAGATCATCATAATAATCTCTCCTTTATATGGGAAACTTGGAAGGCAGTGGCAAGACGAGAGATCTTATCTTTCTTTCATAAGGCTCACTTGAATTTTATAGACCTTAGCAAAAGAAAAAGTTAAAATTGTTCCATACTTGCCGTGATTTTCCTTTCCCTGGTCCTCTCCATGTCCTCACTCTGCGGGATAGCCCCTCCCTCTCTTTGAAGAAGAACCCACCCCTAACTGATAAATTAGGAGGAGTACCTCCCCTCTGTGTCTCGTACCAAGTTCTGATCACTCTAGCACCAATAAGGGAGGGAAACCTGGACATGGAGAGGACCAGGGAAGGAAAATCACGGTAAGTATGGAACAATTTTCCCTTTTCCCTGGCCCTCTCCATGTCCTCACTCTGCGGGATTTAGCAAGCTGCCTGGCCCTGGGTGGGAAATAAAGAATTCACCATGACTGCAAAAATGTAAACATTTATTTGGCCTCACTGGCCGATTTCAGAATACTAGAACCAAACTGGGAATAGTTCAAAGACCTAACATCCAGCTTGTAATGGGAAATGAACGTGTTAGGTGAAGACCAAGAGGCTGCCCTACAGATGACATCCAAGGAAATGCCCGCTTCTGCTGCCCACTTCTGCTTGACCCCTGGTTGAGTGTGCTCTGATTTGGTTAGGCTCTTTGAGACGAGCCTGTGAGTAGGCATTCTTAATCACTTTGCATATCCATCTTGAAATTGTGGAACTTGCTGCTGCTTCCCCCTTTCTTGCCCCTCCAGGGAGAATCAAGAACCTATCTGATTTTCTTATTGTTGCTGTAGCTTCACAATATCCTTTGACGTGTTCTGCCACATCCAGCTCCCTTAATTCTGGATCTGTATCCTGATGGGCAAAAGCAGGAACTACTATTTCATCCTTGAGGTGGAACGGGGATACCACCTATGGTTTAAATGAAGGACAAAATTTCAATACCAATCTGTCTGAGAAGAACGTTGGACTGTCTTCCGAGAACTTCAAGGCCTGTAACTCCCCCACTCTTTTAGCTGAGGTGATAGCCAATAAGAACACCACTTTAAGAGTCAGGCACCATAGGGAGATCTGATTTATTACTGAAAATGGGCCTGAGGAAAGCATCCTTAGAACCACTGGTAGGTCCCAACCTGGACATGTTGGTCTCCTTACTGGAAGCATTCTCACTGCTGCTTTAAAAAATCGAATGATCAGAGGATGGTGGGCCCATCTGATACCTGATGTAGCCGAGATGGCGGATACCTGCATCCTTAGCGTGCTTACACTAAAACCTTTTTCCATGCCTGCTTGAAGGAATTCCAGGATTTTTGATGCTGATATGGATTCCATTGTGCTGGGATTAACGAAGGTCCAGAACACATTCCACACCTTGGCGTATAGGTTACTCGTTGACGACTTTCTGGATTGTAGTAATGTCTGTATAACTATCGAGGAAAGTCCTTGAGATTCTAACGTCTGCCTCTCAGCCTCCAAGCCGTCAGGGCCCAAGATCCTGGATCCGGATGAAAAAACGGGCCCTGGAACAGCAAGTGGTCTGATATTGGAAGCCTCCAAGGTCGGTCTGTCGACAACTGGATTAGGTCTGTGAACTACGGTCTCCGAGGCCATGCTGGCGCAATGCAAATCACGTCCGCCTGATCCTCCCTGATCTTCTGCAACACCTTCGGAATCAGAGGCAGAAAGATATAGCCTAAATGGAACTTCCAGGTTTGTGTCATCCACTGACAGTGCCTTCGGTTCCCAGTTCCTTGAGAAGAACTGCCGACATTTTGTGTTGATTGAAGAGGCCATCAGGTCTATTGAAGGTTGACCCCACCTCTGGACTAACTCTTTGAAGATCTTCTGACTCAATGTCCATTCATGTCTTTCTGCAAAGCTTCTGCTGAGCAGATCCGCTACTTTGTTTAGTGGACCTGGAACATAAACTGCTGTGAGGTCTTCCAAATACTCTTCTGCCCATTGGAAGATGGGTTGAACTTCTTCCAGGAGTCCTAGACTTCTTGTGCCCCCCTGCCTTCTTATGAATGCTACTGCTGTAACATTGTCCGATTTTACTTTTAGCCTTGTACCTTTAAGTTGGTTCTGAAAAACTAGACAAGCTTGTAGAATCGCCCTTAGTTCTAATATATTTGATGGCAGGTTTGGAGACGGGTGGAGCCAACGACCTTGTGCCACTTCGGATCCTAATTCTGCTCCCCAGCCTTGGCCTGATGCGTCTGTTGACATTATGGTCCAACTGTCTGGGAATATCTTGACTCCCCTGTTCAGGTTGTCTTGTTCCTCCGTGGATGACATCATGCCCAGGATCTTCTGTATTAGACTCGCTGGTGCTTCTGGACTTGTCCTCACTTTCTTTGTTACTTCTCCCAGTGAATATTGTCGCTCCGCTGACAACGTAATTTGTCCTGACGCTGTGTCTATGGAAGCTCCCAGGTAAGACACTTTCTGCGACGGGAATAGGTGACTCTTGCTGTAATTTATGAGCCAGCCATGAGATGTTAATGTCTCCATGCATCTGTCCCTGTGCCTGTTGGCTTGCTCCTTCGATGATGCCAACAAAATTAGATCGTCTAGATAGTGGAATAGACGGATCTCCTGCCACCTTAGCTGTGCTACTAGGGTCACCAGGACTTTCGAAAACACCCTTCGGGCTGTGGCTAACCCAAAGGGAAGGCATCTGAATTGGTAGTGATTTTGTCCCACTGCAAATCAAAGAAACATTTGATCTGAAGTTGCAATGGGAATGTGATGGTATGCGTCTCTGATATCCATGGTGCACATCCAATCCCTTGGAGACATAGCCGCTTTTACTGAATCGATGGATTCCTTCCTGAAGTGTTGGATCCTCAAAGCCTTGTTGACCCTCACTAGGTTCAGTATCGGCCTCCATGCCCCTGATGTCTTTCGGACTATGAAGAACCTGGAGTATACTCCTGTTCCTCTCTGATCCCAAGGGACCTGACATATCACCTGCTGTTGTTCCAACTTGATGAGACAGGCTTGAAGTGCCCACCGTTTGGAGTTGTCCATCGGCATTTGGGATACTAAGCATCCCGAATATCTGTTTTTGAATTCCCAGAACCCATCTGTCTTCTATGGATTGTTCCCAGGCAGCCTGAAATTGATGAAGTCTTCCTCCCAACATAGGCTCCTGGGTCGCACCACCTTCATAATTGTTTACGGCTGTTTTCTCCCGCCTTTCCTTTGGACATGCGAAAGTAACCTGACTGACCTGCCTTCCAGCTGTCTTGTTTTGAAGTTTCTCTTCCTGCACGAAAAGGCCTGCGATCATACGGCACAAATCTTGATCTCTGAAAGATGGCCTTCCCATCTGGCGTTTCTTTTTCTGGGGAAGCAATTGACTTTTGCCCCCCGATGCCTTAGAGATCAGATCCTCCAACTTTTTCCCAAACAAGACTTGACCTTGAAAAGGTAGAGAACATAGAGCCACTTTAGAGGCTCTAAGCCATAAGGCCCTTCTCGCAGCTACAGATAAGGACAAGCTTTTGGAAGCCAATCGGATCTGATCCACTGAAGAATTAACTAAAAAGGCCGAGACCAGCTTTAACTCCTTTAGGCCTTCCAGAATTTCTGTTCTATCCCGACCTTCTCTCAGGGCTACATCCACATTGGCCAACCACACCTCCAAGGCTTTAGCTACTGAGAGGTTTGCAATTGCTGGCTTGAGACTTTCTCCCGCTGTGGTAAAAAGTCTTTTCAGGTCTGACTCCAGACGCTTATCCATTGGATCCTTCAAAGTTGCTTGATCCTCAATGGGTAATAAAGTACTTTTGGATATGTTTAAAACTGGAGCTCGTCATCTTTAAAAGGGTATAACTTATTCCCTCTAGCTAGCATATTACTGCGCTTTGATGGAATGTCCCATTCTGCTTTGATTAGGTCCATCACTTCTTGATGTAATGGAAACGTCTGTCCTTTAGGCTTAGAACATGGCAGAAAGGATGATGATGTTGAGGCCTGGCTTTCATCCTCCAAGACCAAAGAAGCCCTTACCGCTTTTATAAGAGACTGAATAAGGGCAAAATCAAAGGAAGACTGAACTTCCTCTCCCTCATCTGTAGACGAACACCAGTCTTCTGATGCTCTGGTTGCAAAGGTGTCCTCTGGATCTGGGTCAAAATCCAACTGCGGACTTTTAGATGTAGAGGCTGTGGCCAAACGAATCTCCTTTGCCACTGCTTCCTTTATCCAGGCTAGAATTCCCATGTTTGAATTTGCCTCGACACCTAAAGCAGCTATAAGGCATGCTTGACACAGTTTCTTGTCGGGTAATGGTGGCTCATTGCATCCCATGCATTTGGTAGCAGGAGCCAGCTGAGGATCCTCTCTTTGTTCCGAGATCCCCCTTGATCTCTCTCTTGATCTGGATGGCCTCATGACACCAGATAAGAGATAGGATAATCACAAAGTGTTCCAAGAACAATTTACTGATCCTATAAACACTGCATATTTTATTTATTTTTTTTTTTACCTCAACCAAGGGAAGAAGACTTGTTTGGGGTGGCAGCTGGAACAAGACAGGGGGCAAAAGCAGCCTGCAAAAAAAAAAATAATTAATACGAAAATCAGAAACCTAAGGCCTCTGTAGCAGGACTACCCCTTTCTCATTCCCCTAACCTACCTAGTCAGCATTCAGAGCTGATCCACGCTGAGAACAGGCAGCCAGGAGGTAAAGGAAGGCCCTGCTCTAAATAAGTCCTCCAGTTCCTGTTCCTCCCCGCGCGGCAGGCTCGCCCTTAGAGCTTGCTATGCGGAAGTATGGCTAATGCGGGGCCGTTGTCCCTGCTCCACCGGAGCTTCCGGCTTACCCACGCTTAGCGCCGCCCCCAGGACTCGCGTGCGGCGCCAGCATGCGAACATGGCGCTTCCTGTTAGCGTTACCAGACCGCTTCCGCCGAGTCCGAAGGTGCCGTAGGCCCTATCTAACTGCTGCCACCCCTCCTGTAGCCTAAAAATAGGATGAACTGGAGAGGATACAGTCCCCAAGCTGCCGAACGCCCTTGGTGAGGCAGGCCGGGTAGGCGCAGGCACAGGGAGAATCAGCCACTTGGTCCCGTCACAGGATCACCAACTGAGGTAAGGCTGGCGAGGGAAACAAATGTATAAAAACCCTCTTTTCTGGGACACTAACAGCAGCCCCTGCTTCTTCCCTTGAAAATTCAAAAATTTGGCTCCTGAATCCAGGAGCCAGGAAGGGAAGAACCCAAAAAAGACACAGAGGGGAGGTACTCCTCCTAATTTATCAGTTAGGGGGTGGGTTCTTCTTCGAGGAGAGGGAGGGGCTATCCCACAGAGTGAGGACATGGAGAGGGCCAGGGAAAAGGGGCAAATTCACTAAAGGGCGAAGTGGCCGATGCTAGCGATAATTCGCCAGAAATATCATTTGCAGGGACATTGCCTATTCCCTAACAGGCGTAGAGGACAATTCGCTAGCAAACAAAACAATCAATAGTGTTCATTTGCACCCTATCGTCAGTCGGCTTTTCACTCTGGCAACGGTCGTTACTCCACAAATTCACTAAGATGCAAATTTTACTAAACGTTACCTCAGACCAGGCAAACTGATAAAACAAAGGTATGTCTTGCTCAATCTTATGTCATTGACCTCATATCCTGCATGCCGGAATGGCGACTTTTTATTTTTTAAAGCAGGATTGCCTTCAAAAGTACTAACTATTAAAGATTTATGTGTGAACAATTTTTTTTCCACATTTGTTTAAGGGTGGACTCACATCTATAGGACCTCTTTAATCTGCATTTTGCTTCCTTCGACGTTTGTAATAAAAATTTGCACCAAAATCACTAATAAAGACGTCCATGCAACTTTTTGTACCCGCCCTATTCAAATTGACCTAAGCAGAACAGTACCAATGAAGTTTCGCTAGGCAGAAATTAATGCTATCGAAAATTCTCTTTGAAACGTTTGCACTGCCGAAGTAAGCTAGCAAAACTTTGCCAGTGGTTGGCTGCTGAGATGCAACTTGTGGCACAAATTGTGGCTAAGTGGACGCTGGCGAAAAATTTGCCCTTTAGTAAATCTGCCCCAAAGAGTTCTTTATCTGCATTTTAAAATGTTCCCTTCACTAGAACATGCCCAAAAATACAAAAGGGTCACTGAAGATCTCAAAGCTTGGGTTACTATTAGAAACAATTTTCTTGCTTCTTATATGCATGCTTCATTTATCAATCTTACTAACACAGCAAATAATTTATTGTTAAACATAATTTACTGACTAATTACTGTAATAAAAATTATTGATATATTCAAGAAATATTATGAAAGGTTATACTCTGACAAAAAAAAAATTTTTTGTTGAGATCCTTCAGATTTCTGTGGAACAACCGAAAGACCACAATAGGCCAATTACCATTGAAGAAGTTACTAGTATTATTAAAAATTTTAAATCAAAGAAATCAAAGAAAGGAGGTCTGGATGGCCTTCCTTCTTCTTTTAATACAATTTTGAAGGACAAAATCTCCCCATTTTTAAGTAACCTTTTCAATGATATTCTATTCTTTGGCAAGACATTACCCTCTAGTAAACTCTCAAACTCTAAAATGTATTCCAAAAAAAAGACAAGGATCTTTCTCTTCCATCATCATATAGGCCATAATCTTTATTAAATCAAGATACTAAAAATATTAGAGCAATATTAAACATAACATGTTTTACCAAAAAACACAAGATAATTAATATTGATGCTGAAAAGGCGTTTGATAATATTATTTGGGAACATCTCTTTACTTTACGTTTAGAAAAGTTTGGTATCAGTGGTCCATTCTATCATTACATACAATATCTATACTCAGAACTCAAGTTATTTAAGGGGGGGCCCAATCTTGACAAGGGCGCCCCTTATAGCCTCTTATTTAATATTGCCCTAGAACCACTTATTTGTATTCCTAAATTTTAAAAAACTTTCCAGGGAATTAAGATTAGCAAGAAACAGCTAAAAGTACTAGCATATACGGCTGATTTGCTGTTCATAATTACTGTAGAATCCTAATGATACACTTTAGGCTATTTTGGTCTTCTCAAGGATTTTCAGACATTCTCCAGATATAAGATTAATGTGGATAAAACCGAGATAATTACTGTATATGGGTCTTTATCCAAATCCCTTTTAAAAAAAATACAATTTAATTATGCAAAGTTTCAACTCAAATATTGGGGTTTAAGCATCCCTTGTGACTAAAATAATCTATATTTCTTAAATATTATACCAGCATGTGATAAAATAGTTTCTACGTTTGTAAAATGGGCTCGTCTTCCAGACATGTATTTGATGCTACTGTTAAAGCCTTAATTCAATGGTCAAAGTTTAAGGTAATATTCAAAATGCTTGAAACAGATACATTTTATTATTTAGCATGTCTATGTGGTCTTTCATTGATTGAAAACAAAAGCAACCTTGTTGTAACACATCATTGGTTGGCTGAGGCTATTCTAGACTTACCTGATCAACCATATACTGTAAATAAAAATACACTACACTTTCTGGTAAATTTGCCCTGCCTTCTCGCAACTAAAATGTTAATCGCCGGCGGGATGGCACTCTGAGTGATTCGTTTTCCAAAGTCACCCGAAGTTTCCTCATGAGGCAACTTTGGGCGACTTCGGAAAACTAATCGCTCCGAGTGCCATTCCGCCAGCGATTTAAATTTTAACTGGCGCAAAGGCAGTTTCGGAGATTAATCGCCCCGAAGAAGAGAAGATTTGTCGCCAGGATATCTCCCTGAATCTGCATGTGTGCCCTGGCCCTTAACCCATCCCAATAAATACTAAATGACTTCAAACAATTAACTTGTGTCCAGTTATGGGGTTATTTAATAAATAGCACTACGTTTGCCCAGGGAAAGGAACCCATAGCAACCAATCACGTCACCTATTTACATGCAAGCATTTTATTGATTGCCATGGGTTACTGCTCCTGGGCAAACTTAGTGCTTTATTTTGATATGGGGGTATGTGGTTGAAACTGGCACCAATTCTGCATTTAGGCACTGTGCTGCCATGCATGTAACCATATCCTAGCTTGCCAAGGTTGTGCAGAGCATATTACCAGGTGCAAAAGCTTGACAATAAATATTTCAGTAGCTCTTCCACCTAAGCCAGGATACTCAGGAACAGCAGGGATCTGTGGGTGTTTCAGGGTAGCATATATGTCAATTTTCAAAATGGCTAATAAAGACAAAGACCACTATCTATTAGGTATACATACAGTGCAAGAGCCTTGGACTTATATTCAGCCATCGTGTTTTGAATCAGGGTACAGAGTCAGTGTGCCAAGTAGCTTTGTATTGCATAGAAATAAACAGTGTGCTTAGCACCTGTGTTGCAAAATCATTATCACTATCTCAAAGATGTATTTTCTGTATTTAAAAGGCCAACTAATAGGGTCCTATTCCTGCAACATTTGCTAATCCCCAATACCGCAATAATAACCTAATACCCAGAATGGAGGATATGAAGTTATTAAATGAGATCAGTCACCCACTGATGGTTTATTCCTCTAGAATCCGTCTATAATCTGGTGACCTTTGAGTCGATTCAGCTTACTCTCCTTATGGTATTTTAACTTCGGAGATTTCTGGACATTTTATTTTATTGTTTTTGATTAAAAGTTACGTTTTAACATCGTTCATATGGTGGGAACCTTTGACTGATACAGTGGGGGGTGCAAATGTATGGGTCAAACTTTTTTTCTTAATTGCAAGGCAACAACAACAGTAAAGTAAACCTGTGCCTTTTAGCCATAGTATACTAAAACTACTGAGTTCACAGGCACTGCCAAGGAAAGCATCTCAATAAAGGATAAAGTAATTTATTCATAGCTTTATTAGAAATGTTAATACTATTCAATGTTGAAGAAACCTAATTTTCCATGACAATCGTTGACTTTTTTACACTATATATCCACAGCCGGGGCTCCCTTTGGTTCTGTTATGTATGAATTTGTTGGAAAGGCATCTCCATTCCTGGTCCTTGCTGTGTTGGCTTTGATGGACGGAGGTAAGATAGCTATAAGTGTATAAATATAAGATATTATTATAACTGAGGGTTGATGTACAAACATAGGAGGAGTTGCACTTCCTAAGTATACTACAAGGAAGAAAATAAAAGCAAAAACTTGACTGGGTAAAATTCTCAACTTTAATTTTGCAGGTTACCACCTTTTTTAGTAAATAAGACCTTGAGGTCACACTTATGGTGCAAAACCTTTTCAAGTGCATATGGTTATAAGAGAGATATTAATCTTAGCCTTATAAATAAAGGTGAGCCAAGATATAACGATAGTGGAGGACTCTCAGTGCAGGAAATAAGGAATAACCTTGTAGTTTAAAAACTTCTGTAGGGTGACAGTAATTAAGATTACTGGAACATATAGAATGGAATAAAGCAAAAAGTACTAATTACACATAAGGGAGCATTTAGAAAAACATGTAATTCTTAAAAACAATGTTATAAGTGTGAGAAAATGCAGTCACAACTTTTCCTGCAATTGTATTTCTTATCTATCAAAATTCTCCAATGTTTTAATGTTCTCAGGGGAAAAATACAATTGCGATTAAAAAGAAACTCAGCTTTGTTTTTTTTCTAAATAAATTTTTTATTCATTTTAACATTTTGTAAAACTTACAACTTGCCCACATAGGGCCAAAACATAGTATACTTGGCATTGTTACAGACATGCAGAGCTTCATTGCGTATTAATACATTGACAAATTGCTCTCCGATTAATCTCATCTTACTGCATACTAAGACACTTATAATTTTCCTATACATCAAAGTACTCATATACAGTTTCTTTTGTTTCACTACCTCCCTCTCTACCTTCATCTCTGTTCTCAATTCTTTCCCCACATATCACATTCTAACCACGTCCCCAAAAATAAATTACCTCTTATTCATCCTGTGTTGGGGAGCTCTCCCTTTGCACCTCTATTAGATCCCAGTTATACCATATTTTATTAAATATGTCTATATTATCATGTTTCAGACCCGTTAGATAATCCATCCTACGTATAAACCTCATCCTATCCAAGAACTCCTGTTCCGTGGGAGGTCTGGGAGCCTTCCAATGTTTTGCAATTAGTCCCCTTGCCGCTGTTAGAATATGATTCACCATCCTCTGAGATGGATTTTTTAATTTCGGGACTCTATCTCCTAAGATAAATATCAGAGGATCCAAGTGTACTGTTATCATTATCACCCTTTCTATATATCCCTTCACCATCCTCCAATATCCATCCAGTTTACAGCATCCCCAAAACATATGTAACAGGGAACCCTCTTGTTCTTCACATCTCCAACATACTGGGGTTGAAGTATCTGGGAATAATTTATGTAATAATAATGGGGTGTGATACCATCCCATAATGATCTTGTAAATGTTTTCCTTGACTGAGGCACATATTGAGGTTTTCCCTGCATTTTCCCATATTCTCTCCCATCTTGGAATTGTAATCTCCCTGCTCAGGGCCTCTGACCAACGGGTCATATATTTATGTGATGTTTGTGCCACGTCGACCTTGTTAATGATGTAGTACCAACTTGTGATCAGCCCTTTTTGCTGTGGGGAGAAACTCAGCTTTGTTAAATGATGAAAAAAAGTGCTTCCCATTGATTTCTATAGCAATCACAATGATTCAGGTTGCAAGACTTTAATTTAAAAATTTTCTCAGCCGCAATTTGAAATGGCAATTATGTTTCTTTGTTGTGACATTATGCAAAGACTGAAAAGCAGAAAAATGCTTGTTCAGAATTTTATAAATCACCCCCATACATAAAACTTATTTATGTACTGCACAATTTTTTTTTTTGTGTGTTTTATCACATCATTTCAGATATATGGTGCATCATGCTATTAACTGACAGTTGTCTGTTTTTTTGCACTCAGTTCTCCAGTTATGCATACTAAGGCCTTCCAAATTCTCTCCACCAGTAAGTAATACAATTAGTAGTATTCAGTCATAGAGACCTTTTACAAATAAAATCACAGGTGATAATATATTTGCTCTATTCTTGTGCAGACTGCTGTGCCAACGCCTTACCATGAGCTACTCAGAGATCCATATATTTTAGTGGCTGCAGGTAAGATAATGTTATTATACTTGGGCTATGCTGATTTACATACATATATCAAGTCAACGAAATAAAAACTCCTCACGACAATGACAACCTATATAAAAGCAGGTTTCCAAAATCAAATTTTTTTGTTGGTTTTAAAATGATGCAAAAGAAAAAAAATATTCTTTGGGTGGAGATCCCCTTAAATTAGAAATTGACCAGTGCATGTTGTATTATATGCACAAAAGTAAAAATAATAAGTGCTGTGTTACTATATGCCCTTACAGCATCTCTTTGGATTTCCAATATGGCCGTTGGCATGCTGGAGCCCACCCTGCCTATTTGGATGATGGAAACTATGTGTTCCCCAGACTGGCAGCTTGGTAAGTTTCTATACAATATTGGTTTCTATATCTTGTTCTTCAAACCGTGAGCATAATATCCATCAGGGCAATGCACTTTACTTTTCAGACTTAAACGTGAGGGTAGGGCAGACTTTGGCCCTGTTGTCAAGAAAAGCATCCTTTTAATATGCAATGTCACAACAGAAAAAAAGAGAGATGTAACATTAAGATTCCACTGGAAATGAAAGCCCTTTATTTGTTTGTACTCTGGTTAATCTAATGAGAGAATCATTACCCTACCAAAGGAAGGACTCCTGCTCCCTGGAGGGTACTAACATCATTATCATGAGGGAGTGCTCACTGTACTGTCAAGTGTCCAAACATTTAACCATTTCTTCTGATTTTTTTTGATTGTACATTGTAAGAATGCTGAGCACCATAGATCTCTAAGAGCAGGAAAGCAAAAAAGCTATTGTATGATTGATAAACCATATAAGGTTCAATTACAATAATAATGGTGAGGAGCAAAGAGCAAAAAAATGGCCACAAAGCACCATGTTTTTGCACTTTGCCCCATTGAATTCATTTATGTCATCCTGACGGCTCAATACTTTTTGCTCTTAGAATGGAATACCAAGGGCTGTGCTTGGCTCTCTATGCAGAAAAGTTTGGAGTGGGCGGCACATGATCAGTCCTTAACATGGCCCTAGCTTACTTGTCAATCAGAATGTTCAAACCAGCAACAAAAAGCACTAGGGTGCAGGGCCGGCCCTAGGCCTATTGGACCTCTGGGGTCCCCGCACCACAGGGCAGCACAGATAATATTTCCCTCAGCACATGATGCTGCCTGGCCTGCCCCCAACTTTGAGAGTGCAGCCCATCCCCAAATCCATAGGTCCAGCCTACCCCCAACTCAGATAAGCCAGCCTATCCCCCAACTCCATAGGTCTAGCTTGCCCCCAACTCTCATAGGCCCAGCTTTCCTCCAACCTTGATAGGCCCTGCCTGCCCCCAATCCAACCAAGCCTGCTCCCAAGCTGAATTGGCCCAGTCCACTCTCCTATTTCCTCCCTCTCTCTCTTACCCTGTGTGCCCCTATTATGTGCCCCTATTTCATCCCTCTCACTCTCTTACCTTGTCTGCCCCTTTCCTTTCTATTTTGTGCCTGTATGCTCTTATTTTCCTAAATACTTGGTGTGTCAGTAGCCAGCAACACTTTGTCTAGGGGCCCCGCCAACATGGTCCCAATTGGGCCCCACATTTGATAGGATCAGCCCTGCTAGGGTGTACTTTTTTACCTCCTATTTATGTCAGCTTTTAATTTGCAGCCTTAAGTGCTGCTAAATTTGCACATAGCCATTTGTAAATGGCTTTTTTCTTCAATGTAGTAGTTATAGAAATAGTTATAATGCAACCGGCACATTGCTAACATTTGTTCTCCTTTTCGTTCAGGGGTAGCCTTTTTGCCGTCAAGTGTGGCGTACTTCATTTGTACAAATCTTTTTGGGGTTTTATCACACAAGATGGGTCGGTGAGAACATCTAAAATCCTGCTTTCAGTTCAATGTCCTATAAGTTGAAATAAATTTGCTCTAAGAGCAGTTTCCTTAGTTACAGAGCTCTTTCTCTTCTTCAGGTGGCTGTGCTCAATGCTGGGAATGATCCTGGTAGGAATCGGACTTCTGTGCGTAAGTGTCACACATAACGTGTAGGTAACTCATTCAAACAATCATGGGGAACACAAAACTGTAATCACAGTATTTATACTGGCACAGGTTGAGGGAATTAAATCAAATGACAGAAGTCTTTTATTTTTCCAGAATATAAGAGAGAGGCATCCAGGGTAACTTAAAGCAGGTGTTGTCTCTGTTTTATTCACTGCAGGTTTTTTAGTAAGTTTCTATTGCAAATAACATATGCAGCATATTAAAGTTCATGCCTATATGAAACCATAACAGGGGTTCACTAGCTATCTGCAGTCATAGGAAAGCTGCTCTTTGAGAATGACCCAGTGATTGTAACTTCCTGAACCGATTGCACACCTTGCCCCAACACCTAACATGGGTGATGACTCATCAGTCCAAACAACTCTCCTGGATTTTCCAGTCTAAGTGAACAAAGATCCTATTTTTGAGAACATTTGCTCTGTCTCATAGATCCTTGTGGGTGAAACATACTGTTCCCCCAGAGTCTTCCCAGCTACTGTGCCACAAATTTTAAAACATGGCTACCAAGTAACTACTGAGGTTAGGGTCTAACAGTGAGACTCCATAATGGCCTCACCATCTCCTCAATTGGACACAGGAATAAAATAAAGGAGGTTGTCGTTTTCCTCTCTTACACTAGATGATTGGTCTCCTGCACAAATGATTTAGCTTGTTTAAGAAACTCCGTTTTGAAATCGTAGGGGCTGGATTAAGTTGGAGGTGCAGTGTGCCATGCATGGTTACTATGAATTTCAGCACTTGTGCCAGTGGGATTAATAAATGAGGCCTACCCATTTTTATTTAATGAAATATGTAAAAATATATCAATATCAAATTAGTGTTTTCCGGGGTCACTTATACCTGTCTGTAACTATTTCTCCTCATTCTTTCCTTTGCGTAAGGTTCCATTAGCTAGAAACATCTATGGACTAATTGGACCCAATGCCGCTATAGGTGTTGCCCTTGGAATGGTGGATTCCTCCATAATGCCTATCATGGGGTATCTAGTAGACCTGCGCCATACCTCAGTCTATGGTGGCATATATGCCATTTGTGACATTGCTCTTTGTTTGGGATTTGCCGTGGGTAAGAAATTCCTTTATCTCTTTTGCTTTCAAACCATTTGGCAAATACATCCATCTGTCTCTTCAGTGGAAAATACACATTATTTATCCTATAAATATGAGTTTGCTATTACTGCTCAGCAGATTATGCAAGAATAGACTTCCCTGCATAATTTTTCAAAAATGTACTTGAGTCATGGTTTCAAGCAGTGGTGGCTGACCATGTATCTGGAGGTGGGGTCAGAGAAAGGATTGGGATTGGAAAAAAAACAGTACATTTGGGTTCTCTCCCCTTAGATACACCAGTAGAGGGTGCTGCAGAGGGGAAGATTGTGGTTTTTTTGCCACCTGAAGTGGAGGCAAATCATTTTTGGGGGGATTATCACCGGACCAGAAAATTGTAGAGCAGGCAATCAAATAAAGGTGATCTTCCACCAGGCAGAAATTTTCAGTAAAATAGATTTATTATGTCATAAATACAGTCTTACGTGTTTCTCGTTAACAACACTTAGTCATAGACAGGTGAAGATCTGTTATAGATCTGTTATTAGACCATGATCTACCTTCTGGGCTCAATTGTACTAGTTCAGTTTTGCTACTCATCAGGATATTGGCTCACTTCTGTACATTCTATCTCTTAGGACCCTCATTAGCAGGAATAATTGCATCCAAAATTGGTTTCTCCTGGTTAATGGTGATCATCGCAATATTAAACATTTTGTTCGCTCCTCTTTGCATCCTGCTACGCAATCCACCAGCGAAAGAAGAGAAAGTGGTAAGATTCTTTTATGGGTTGGACATACACAGTATCAATATATTCTGTCCATCAATATAAGTAGTCATGGGTGAATTTGTCCCGTTTTTTATGCTGGCGTCAATTCGCGGGCATCACAATAGCCGGTGACAATGTGATGCCCATGAAAGTCAATGGGTGTGCATTTAATTGTCACCTGAGTCATAATTGCTGCTAGCGTCTAAATTGTCACCGGCGTCAAAAAAAACCTTTGAAGCCGGCGATTTTTTCTGCAAATTCACGAATTTATTCGCTGATGGCGAAACGTGTAAATCACTTGACTTTCTGTGTACTAAGTGAGCTCTAAATGCTTTAAAACACAGACTCCCATGGAATAAAAGTACTACAGTATATTAATATTTTTGTTCTGTCTACTATGTAAGGCCTAGCCTGTCTGTGGCCCATGGTCATCTAAGTACAAGCCCCCTTGGATGCACTTTTGGATGGTGAACTACTATTTCCCCCAAATGTTCGAAATGATGAGAAAATATGTTGGGAAGAACATTTATCTAACAGTCTGTTCTATGTTTTAGGCCATCTTAACCCAAGAGTGTGCAATGCATACAAAGACTTACATGACTCAGAGCAACTCAGTGCCGGACCTAATCCTTTCAGACCATAGTGATGAGGAATATAGCTCTACAGTTAGCAGGACAAAGGGGACCTCACACTGACCTTCAATGCACATCACGTGGAACATAGAGCTCCTTAAACTGTTGGCTGGTGCTCTGCTTCATTTCCCACATGTGAAAAATCAAAGCCTTGCATCACTCCACTAATTGCATCAGGACAGTCACTGTTAGGGCACTGCACCCTGCCCAAAAGTAAAAAAAAAAACTCTGCCAGGGGTAATCTGTGACATCTTTAATACATTTATCTGAAAGGTACTGAAAATGAATTGAATGCATTAAAGCAAGGCTCGTGGTCACTGGTCTTTCATTAGGATTATGTTTAATTAAGTTAATGCCCTAAATGTATGAAAATTGTCTGCAAGACTTGTAGGTGTGTTATTGTACATTTGTTTATATTAAAGGGAACCTGTCACCCAGACATAAAATACTGTAAAATAAAAGTACTTTTCAAATTAGGTATGAAACACATTCTTTTTTTTTTTTTTTTCAAAAATCCATACCAGTTATAAACTCATTTAAAAATCTCATCTGTCAATCGTATATTGCCTGCCCCTCCTCTATGCCAGAGACATAGAGGTGAAGCAGGTAATTACTTTCTCTTTCCATTCTGCACTCCCTTGATGTCACTGCTCTCCTCACATTCCCCTTCTCTCCTGACCATCTTATTGGTTAGCCAGTGCAAGGACATACACATCAGGTGCCCCATTCTGATGCATAAACAAAGGTTTGGCATGATGAAAAGCTTGCCTTAATAACAATGTCCACAAAATGGTGCCTGCCTGCTTCATATGATTTTGAATTCCAAGACTAAAAGAAACAAGATTTTAATCATATATAAAGTTTAAGTGAAGTTTATTTTGCTTGACTAACATCATAAAATAGGATTTGGAATGATTTGTTTGGGTGACAGGTCCCCTTTAATGTGACATATTTTCTGTGTTTATACTGTTAAAATATTTACAATTTACAAAATGTCAAATGTGTTCTATGAGGTACTGTATATACTGTAACATTAGGATGATAACTAATTATCTCATGATCCAAAAGTCGGTACTCATAATTTCACATTATCAAAATTTAGTGGGCTTGGGAGAACTTCTCCATACCCGCAGACCCCTGTGCAAGTGACCATACAGTACCAGGACTAAAAAGCAGATATGGCCTGAAAGTAAGGACTGAAGAGGAAAAGAGAATTGGGGAAAGAGCAGATCAGGTAAAACCAACCTCTGATGCTTGGGTTACTTCAGGAGCTGGTTATCAAAAGAATCTCAGTTTAATTGCAGAAGTGGCACAGGGGCACACTTTCTGAATCATTTTTTTTAAAGGCTGGGTTTTTTAAAGGCTGGACAGGTCCAGAGGTGCCCTGGGAGAGATCCCAGTGGGCCTGAGCTCTTGTGGGCCTCCACAGCTGCCTGCCAAAGATCTGGTGGGCAGGGTTGGACTGGGCCATTCAAGGCATGGGAGAAAAATTTCAGTGGCCCCTGGCACTATTGTTCCCCCTCGACTGAACACTAATGCCTTCTTCCCTACTGCTACCACACTGCAGGCCCACTTCAGTGCTTGCTGAGAATTGCAGGACCAGTAAGAGAGATGATGAGGTACAAGTTTGGGTGGGAATTTGCAATCCAGAACCAATGCCTTCCTCCCTCCCTGGTTGCCAGTGTCTGTGGGCCCCCACCCCACCCATACTGTTGGCTGAGATCTGCTACACCTCCCTCCAGCTGTCTAAGATCCTTGGGCCAGGAGAGGAGAGGAAGGGAGAAGATACGCAATTTGGGGTTGGGGAAGAAGTTCACAAAGGGGTGAGGGTGGTGGGCCCTGAACACCCAGTCTGACATTGCTTGTGGGTGGGGAGCAGCAGTTTGTCTGTGGGTGGAGGTATGCTGCATAGGGTGGAATTTGTTAGAAGGTATGTGGCAGAATGGTAATGGGATGGGAAGCTTTGTTGTGAGGTTTCAGCTGGGCTTAGATACCCCAGTTCTGACACCCCAGTCCATTAAATGTAAGGTTTTTGTTCTACAATGCTACTAGAGAACAGTTAATATGAGAGAATTTAAAGCAAGGAGACTGCAGCACTGTTCTTCTATAGGCAGAAAGTAGGATCATAAGATATCAGCAAGTTGAACAAAAGCTTCTTTATGTACAGTATGAGCCCCGTACATTAAACTGACTTTGTTAATCATTACTGATTAGAAAAAAACAACATTCCTCTTGCTGCCAAAAAGGGAACCAGTTCCTTCACACAGGTATGAGAAACATCTCAGAACTTACCTACACCTTACCTATTTACAACTTGTACTTATATGTGTATGGTTGTCAAACTCTATTCAATATTGCATTTCTATGCAGAAAAACATTGCATCAAATGGTGGTTCACCTTTAAGTTAATTTTAGTATGTTAGAGAATGGCTAATTCTAAGAAACTTTTCATTTGGCCTTCAATTTTTCTTTTTTAGATTTTTTTGTCTGCCTCTAGCTTTCAATCGGGGGTCACTCACCCCATCTAAAAAACAAATACTCTGTAAGGCTACACATTTATTGTTATTGCTTCTTTTTATTACTTGTGTTTCTATTCATATCCTCTCCTATTCATATTCCAGTCTCTTATTCAAATCAGTACATGGTTGCTAGGGTAATTTGGACCCTAGACATTAAATTGCAGAAATTGCAAACTGGAAAGCTGCTGAATAAAAAGCTAAATAACTCAAAATCCACAAATAATAAAACATGAAAACCAATTGCAAATTGTCTCAGAATATCACTTTCTAAATAATATTAAAAGTTAATTTGAAGGTGAACAATCCCTTTAACTGTTCATTTGGAAGAAAGTCATTCATTTCTCTGTTACACCACTACTAAGCATTTTCATTTGGTTATTTTGGTGAAATATGTTTTGAGTTTCTAGCCTATTGATATACATAGCATCTGCTCAACCCTAACTTTTTAGGTTCCTCCATTGTCTCATCTTTTCCCATTCCCCTGGTGTATTTCATGTGCATTTTGCCACCTATGGAGACAGGGTTTGTGAAGCACCTGGCTCTGGAACCCTGCAGCCCAAGACGCACGTGTTAGAAGGAAGAAGTTTGGAAAGGACAGTAACTAAGAGTCAAAAGCACGCTGCCCATGGTGATTAGCCCAGCAACCCTATATTGTAATACTAATCCAAACCAAAATAAGCAATGGATAATAAAATGTTGCCCTTATTTCTCTAATGTAGCAATCAGTTTATAATTATTATTATTTTCACGTATTCTACAGCAGCCTCTTAGTTCAGAAGGAAACAGGGACAATAGAATGGACATTAGCATCCAGGCAATGAACAGAGATGTGTTTCTTCCGCATTCTGCCAATACACTGAGTGCTATTGTATTGATGTTGATCTCTGATAATGAAAGAGTCAACCCCTCCAGGTGTATGCTTTGGCTCATGTTTAATCTTGACAATAAACAGACAATATTGGATTTACAGGGTTGATGCATTACACGCTGCCAGGCAGCACACATGGTCTGAATCCCTGATATTAATCATCTACTGAATCTTATTTTATTAGACAGGAATCAGCAGCAGAGATTCCCTTTCAGATAACATTACTGGTCCAGCCCACAGACTACAACTTACAAGCAAAACACTAATGTTTTGGTCTTCAAAAGAATGGTCAGGGCCTGGCAGTTAGTCCTCTGTATTAAAAAAAAAAACACTTTCTGTGAGAAACAGGTATACAGGTATAGGACCTGTTATCCAGAATGCTCGGGACCTGGGGTTTTCCGAACAACAGCTGTTTCCGTAATGTGGATCTTCATACGTTAGGTATACTAGAAAATCCTATAAACATTAAATAAACCCAACAAAAACTGCTTCTGCTTCCAATAATGATTCATTATATCTTAGTTTGGCTCAAGTACAATGTACTGTTTTATTATTACAGAGAAAAAATTAGGGATATACCGTATCCAGGATTCGGTTCGGGATTCGGCCGAATCTTTGTGCCTGGCCGAACCGAATCCTAATTTGCATATGTAAATTGTGGGGACGCCGGGATTTCACATGACTTTTTGTTACAAAACAAGGAAGTAAACCAATTTTTCTCCACTTTTTCCTTTCCTGCCCCTAATTTGCATACCTAATTTGCATATGCAAATTAGGATTCGGATTCTTCCAAGATGGATTCGGCCGAATCCAAAATAGTGGATTCGGTCCATCCCTAGAAAAAATAAATAATTTTAAACATTTTGGATTTCATTATAATCGAGTCTATGGTAGACGGCCATACCTGGACAGAAGGTACTATCCAGTATACCACTTCATACCACAGGCTGCTTTTATGTTCCACATTTGTAGCCAAAAAGTGTTGTCCTACATTAATGAATTTGGTTTGCAGCCACTTCAATATTAAAGGGGCTGTTTCCATTTTGATTAACTTTTATGATGTAGATATTGTGTAGAGAGTAATATTCAGAAACAATTTGCAATTGGTATTCATTTTTTATTATTTGTGTTTTTTGAGTTATTTACCTTTTTTTCAGCAGCTCTCCAGTTTGCAATTTCAGCAATCTGGTTGCTGGGGTCCAAATGACCCTAGCAACCATGCAATGATTTGAACAAGAGACTGGAATATGAACAGCAGAGGGCCTGAATAGAAAGATGTGTAATAAAAAGTTGCAATAACTATACATTTGTAGCCTAGCAGAGAATTTGTTTTTTAGATGGGGTCAGTGAGTCAGTCTGAAAGAAAAAAATGAAGGCCAATTGAAAAGTTGCTTAGAATTAGCCATTATATAACATGCTAAAAGGTGAACCTCCCCTTTAAAAATTGAAGATCTAATTATATGTAGGTGGATTTGCATTAAAATCGTGTTTAGACATGTTATCCATACACAGAATACTATATACACACACATATATATATATCTATATATATATATCTATATATATCTATATATATATATATATCTATATATATATCTATATATATATATATCTATATATATATATATATCTATCTATATATATATATATATATATATATATATATATATATATATATATATATATATATATATATATATATAGGTATTGGATCCGTTATACGGAATGGCCATCTCCCATAGATTCTACTATAATGAAATAATCCAAATGTTTAAAAACTATTTCCTTTTTCTCTGCAATAATAAAACAGTACATTGTACTTGATCCCAACTAAGATATAATTAATCCTTATTGGAAGCAGAACCAAATCCTGAGAATTTGTTAACATATATATCTTTGGTATTGGTAATTAGTGATATCATCAGTCGTAACTGGTGCATAGTGATGTCACTTGACTTGATGTAACTTGCTTATTGCAAAAGATTATTTGCACTCAATGTAATATATGAGTATATTAAGTCAGCTTTTAGTTGTATCGTTTATATAAAAACACTTGGCAAGTGGTTTTGTGCCTCTATATGGCCATGGAATATTTTACTGACTTCTAATATCCCTATGTTTTAAAATAGGTGGGGGGGGTACATAATTTCCAATCATGCAACTTCTAATATGCTTATATTTTACAGTAGGGGGTATATTAATCCCAATATATTCCAATAAAATCCCATGTTTCCAGTTCACCATTAGGGTAGATTAGGGAAGAGTGGAACAATGCATGGCTAACAATGACAATATCATGGACTGACAGTAAGTGAGCCTGGAGAGCTTTCTATATATCTCTATTCTACTCAACTTCCACTTTAGGTATTGAATCTGCTTCTCTTAACTGCCAGTGACAGCTTCGCTCACATCGTCAGGCGAAAATTCGCCAGGACAACGCTAATTCACTAAAATGCGAAGTTGCATCCTGGGCTCCGAACGATGGCGAAGTTGTGCTAGCGTTAATTCGGCAAGCAAAGTGAAGTTGCGCTAGTGTTGGCTAATTTGCATACAGTGGCAATTTCAATGGGCGCATATGTTGCGGCAAATACATGACACTACACAAGCCCAGGGAACCTTAATAAAATAAAATAGAGTTGTTATATTGCCCTAAACATGAGCCCAGTGTATAGTTTATGTGCCATATCTAAGGAAAAGTAGGGGGGAAGCCGGGTACCCTAAAAAAAATTTATGATCTTTTGCAGCTTATCACACTGAAAAACTGAAAAGTCGCCAGCGTTTTTTGGGAAAAATGTTCAACTTTTTTTTGAGGCACTCTTATCTACTCTATCGCACTTCGCCTGGTCTGAGGTGGCGAAGGCAATTCAGGCGCAAGAGGTAACGTTCAGTAAAATCTGCATCTTAGAATTGTGCGTAGTTACGTCCATTCGCCAGACCGAAAATTGGCCTGGCTAGAGTCTATCTCCTTCGTTAGCGAATTTACGCCTGCGCCCGTTATTAAAGTCCCAAAATGGTGTCACACGGGCGAATTTTCGCTAACGTTAGTCACTTCGCCCTAAGTGAATTTCCCCCATAATATCTCTAGGCATCACCCAAGAATTGTTCTGAAATTGGATAACTATTAAGCAGTTCACTGCCACTGTGTTTCACTCTTACACCCTATCTTACTACAGATATTTTTGTGGCAGTTAAGCTCCAGCCCTTCATCCATTTGCCTCGGTACAGCAGGTGGTAGAAAATACTGGATTTACTTTATAGATTAACACAGTTCTAGTTGTTTGAATTCTAGATATTCATCACCATCTGTCAGGACTCTGTATCCTTCCTGCCGTATATATAATTAGATACAACTCTTATCATTACTGCCTCATCAGACGCCCCATAGGTTTTTCCTTCTAATCTCTGTTGAAACCCTTTTATCTGTACGAGGGTTATTTACTAAACTCCCATGCCCGATTTGACCATATTTATTAATTAAAAAACTTGAATTAACCGGATCGGGAAAAAAACCCTGAATCCATATGTTTTTTTCTGACTTTTTTCATGAATCGCTCGTTTTTTTCCGAATTTTTGCCTGAAAACCCTGAATTTTTTGGATTTTTGGGCTAAACCCAGCGCAAACCACGATAACTTCATATTGAGATTGGTGCCTCTTCCATTGACTTATTCAGGCCTTTGACAGGTCTGAGGTGGATTTTCATATTCTGTCTTTTTGCAGCATTGGGGTATAATAAATCTCAAAAAATTAGATTTTTTTTTTTTTTAGGGATGCACCGAATCCAGGATTCGGCCAGGATTTGGTCTTTTTCAGCAGGATCTGGATTTGCCCGAATCTTTCTGCCAGTCCGAACCAAATGCTAATTTGCATATGCAAATTAGGGTGGGAAGGAAATTGCATGACTTTTTGTCACAAAACGAGGAAGTAAAACATGTTTTCTCCTTTCCATATGCAAATTAGGATTCCGATTCGGTTCAGTATTCAGCCAATCTTTCACGAAGGATTCGGGGGTTGGGTTGAATCCCTATTCTTTTTCATTAAAAATTTTAGTTTTTAAACCAAAAAGCCTGACCAGATAAATTTGAGATTTAGTAAATAACCCCTTTACAGTTGAGAATTTGTTACCTGCAAAAAAAAAAAAAAAGCGATGTAAGGTCTCCTTCATGAATAAGTTATTGCATAGGGAGTGTACTAGTAAGGATTTACTTTAACGAGGGTTAAAATAGAGCAGCCACGGTATTCAAAAAAAAGGTATTATGCTGGTAAAAGAACACAGCAAATTCACAGCAAATATGTAACAGTGAATAATTAGCTTTGAATCTACATTTTTAGAACATAATACAATTAAGGGATTCCCTTCTTTCTTTCCAGTCTGTAGAAGCAACAGGCTATTGTTTACTGAAGAAGGTGTGGCTATTTTGCCATTCTATTCTTCCCTGGGCACATAGGATAGCAGTGTCATCCAATGAGAGAGAGCAGATATGCATTGGCTCAGCAAAAAAAGAGGCCTCAAATGGCAGGATTTCACTGCACTAGTTAACAAGGTTGCCAATGTGTGGGGCCCCAGACACTGTAGAGGTCTATGCAGGTAGGAATGACTTGGCTGGAAATCTTTGTAGTTGATATTCACATACAGATGCCATTTTGGAGCTTCAGAGTTACTGTGAAACTTACATGGAACCTAAACACTCAGCTAGGATTATAGTGGGGAATTTAGACATTTTAGAATTAGGATTAGAGTAAGTGAAGACTAAAAGATTACTTCTGGTAAACTTTACCCACTCTCCTCCTACATTAGCCCTTGTTCTGTCCCTAAATTGTGAAATCTGGCCCTTGTTTGCACAAAAAACATTGGGATCCTCCAATGTCACTGTAAAAAAATGAGTCTGACAGAAAAATTATTATTGGTATATTTCACCCATTATATTCTCCTAAATCTGGCCAAGTTTTCTCATAAAACACTGGCATCTGCCTATGGCACAGTTGAAAAAAAACTGACAACGAGACCGGCGTGGCAGCACATGCGTAGTTGGAACAATTTCCCTGTTAGCGACAACTGTGCATGCGCCGAAATTGCCGGATATTGCCGAAGCGCTGGAAGAAGACACGAAGAACCATAAGATGGCTGCCGTGAACTCCGATCCCTGAATCTGAACCGAGGGGTAAGTAAAAAGTTAGGGGCATTTGCCCGGGGTAATAGCTACTCTAGGGGGAGGAGGGAGGGGGGTCTATGGGGGGTAGGGTTTTTTTAATAAGGGGTTTGTTTCTCCTTAAAAAACTCACGATTATTCGTCAGTCACCCATAATATCCTTCTAAATTAGCCCTTCCTTTACAAAAATTTTGAAAAATCTGGCTCCATTTTTCACATAAAACTTTTTTAAAAAAAAATAAATACTTAAGTTAAATTTGGGTCATTGTATTCTCGTATATTTGGTCTTTTTTTGTTCCTAATTTGTGAAAAATCTGCCCCATTTGTACAGAAACACTGGGTATATTTCACCCTCACAAATTAGCTCTTTTTTTTGACCTTGTATAAAACTTAAATCCAGAGTAAAAAAAAAAAAAAAGAAGCCCCACAAACTCAAGATTACTGGTCAATTTCACCAATTCATCATGAGCACTTCGTGCAGGGGATGGCAGCCGGATAAACGTCTCGAATGAATTAAAATTACGCTTTATTAATCCATACTAGAATGATATATACAAGCGGGCAGGGAGATGTAGCTTGACGCGTTTCGTGACTAATACCTCACTTCATCAGAAGCTCTAATGCCGTGACCAGAACGGCCTAGTGGGATTTATCAGCTACCGGATTCTCTCTTCTGCAAACTGCGGTTTCCCTATTTTCTTCTTCAATTTCACCAGTTACGTTCTCCTCAATCAGCCTCTTTTTGACCCTAAATTGTGAAAAATCTGGTCCTAGTTTTCAAATAAAACACCCACTGATACCACTGTCTGGTGGTTTTCCAGTCAAATTGGGCAACTAATTTACCCAGGCAGGGTTAGAAAGTACAAATAGTCAAGGTACGAATTTGGGCTGCTTTTTGGGTCTTTGGCCGGTTTGTACTTTGGAAACCAGCCAAAGTTTTTTCTTGCCCTAATGTGCCAAGCCTGCTTCTCCCAGTGCATGTTGGGTAATGTAGTTTTTGTTTAATAATTTGCCAACTGCCAAGTTGAATGTTAGACTACAATACCCAGCATGCTATGGGACTAAGTTCTGTAGAAGTTGGAAGTTACCAGATTTTGGGCCCTGTTCCCCAGTATCCCGTCACTCTTCAGCATTCTCGCATTTTTCTGGTGGCTTTCCTCAATTTCAGACAATTTGGGGGCAAAAATCTGCTGGCCACCAAAATGTCTAGAGGTTGACCTGTTTTACCAATATTTGTTCATTATGGGGCCCCTATACCGCCTGGACCACCTTCTGTAGTTACACTCCTGGTGGGGCGATTCTGTGCCATTTTGCATCATGGAAAAGAACATTTGAAAAAGTTATATTTTCACATATATTCATTTAGTTTTTAGACTTTTTTTACTCCACGTTTTTATGTTGTTTTTTTTGCTACTTTTGAAGTGCCTCTTGGCTAGTTTTGGGCTGATTTTGTAGCTGACTTTGGCTGGTTTTGAAAACTAGACCTGGCAACCCACGCAAGGGTTGCCACCTGGCCAGTATTTTACCAGCCTGGCCGGTAAAAATGATGACTGATCCCAATGTTATTAATAGGGAAAAAGACAAATATATAGGAAGGCAGGTATTTTTTTCCAGAAAAGGTGGCAACCCTAACCCCCGGCCACTGGAAAAAAATTGGGATTCTAAAAAGTCTGTTTTAGTCATTTGTTGTCACTTTTCTTCGTGCTCGTCGCCCCTTAACTGAGAAAAATATCAACTTAGTTTCCAAATCAAATACTTGAATCCTTTTGTGCCACAGTTAAAACATTAAAAACCCTCAGCACTCAACATTTGAAGTTTCACCCACTGGCTTCAACTAAATTCGCCAAAGCTTTGTCCCTACACTTCAAAAAATGGTATTTTGTTTTCACATGAAGAAATGTGAGCCTGTGAGTAAGATAAAACGAAATGAGACTTTATTTCAGAGGGCCCTAGTTAGAACAGAGACTCAATTTGGTCAAACTGAGACCCTGAAGGCGGGGGATATTGTTGACAACCAGGGAAGAATATGAATAACTAGGCCTCAGTCCGCCATTTGAAGCTGAGAAGCCTGCAATATCAAGAATACGAAAGTAACGCTTCCAGCTTTGCTTTTATATGTGGCGTGATCACCGTCTCGCGAGATGAAACTTGTTATTTACGCATTAGCCGTGCGACGTGAATTACGTAGCTAGAAGTGACCGGCGCTGCGGGACTTTTAAACAGGGGCTGCGTTAATAAAATCATCACAGTGGGCGGTATGGCTGACACCAGAGAGCGTCTCAGGAGCCTGATGGAAGGTGACAGTTGTGATTCTCTGTCAGACTCGCTGCTGGGACTCTGGGACCTGGAACCCGAGTTTGGGGTTTTTAGGGAGGCCCTGGCGTTCCTCAGACCTCGGCTTTGCAAGTAAGGGATCCTGTGCTGCAGTAATGCCTGTGCTTATTTATTGGGGCGCCTCAGAGAACACGATTAATGGATTTCATTTTCAGTAGAAGGTGTATTTATAGCAGAGAGCCAGGAAGCATTTAAGGGATGGTTCACCGTCTAAGTTAACTTGTAATAGGTTACAAATTCTAAGCAACTTTTCAGTTGGTCATCATTATTGTTTTTGAAATATTTGTCTTTGTTTCCAGCTTTCAAATGGGGGTCACTGACCCCATCTGAACACAAATGCTCTGTAAGGCTACAAATGTATTGTTATTGCTACTTTGTATTACTTATCTGTCTATTCAGGCACCCTCCTATTCATATTCCAGTCTCTTCTTCAAGTCAGTGCATGGTTGCTAGGGTAATTTGGACCCCAGCAAACAGATCACAAGTCACATGACTTGGGGAAACTGACAATATGTCTAGCCCCATTTGTCAGATTTCAAAATTGAATATACAAAAATCTGTTTGCTCTTTTTGAGAAATGGATTTCAGTGCAGAATTCTGCTGGAGCAGCACTATTAACTGATTCAGTTTGACATTTTTTTTTTCCCCCATGACAGTATCCCTTTAAGCAATGTTGCAGCCATAAGGATGACCATACAGTACAACTATACTGCCCTGGCAATACTACTGGGCTCACTGACCTACATTCCCACACTCCCTGTTGCCAGTCATTCCCTTGTTCCGTTGGGGCTGCACTCCCATCCCCACTTGAGCCCGTGACAGGTTCCTCTGCTTCCTGCCTCTTAGTTTGACCCTCCGTGTCTGGCTTTAGTACTATACGTATTTCGCCGTGGCATGAGCATGGCTTTCTCATCGTGTTGTTGCCACCACCACATATTTACTCTAAGTGTCCGCCAACAATAAACAAGTGTAACAGGTGAAGTGGTTTCATTCCAACCATCACTAACAAAGATTTGCCTGTTTTAGAGATACGTGGGAGTCCTACCCCGAGGCCAAGTCCATCTTCTCGTGGATGCTGCTTCGGGTAACACGACCCTGGCTCTCTGAGTTCTTCAGCCAAGTTCTGCCTCCCTCCCTCTTGTTCTCAGACGATTATAGGGTGGAGAATAAGGTGCTGGGCGTAACCTGCCTCCATCACATCATCAGGAATGTGGTAAGTGCTACAGCGAGCAAGAGAGTAAGGAGACATTAACGATGCAAAGAGTGCACAAAGGAACATTGTTTTTAAAACTGTTCAATATTCTCTCTGGGAAGGGTTTAATTCATTCAGTTCATAATATAAATAAATAAATAAATAAATATATATATATATATATATATATATATATATATATATATATATATATATATATATATATATATATATATATATATAAAACATCAAAATTAGCCAGCACTCAAGTTACAAAAAATCGAAGTGCCTGGGTGCAGTCATAAAATATAGAATAATCGAACAACAATATCTGCGCTTTCCGAACAAAAATGTCCGCAATCTCAGGTCTTTAAAAGTGAAAAGGTTATTTATTGAAAAGAACTGACGTTTCGGCTAACACGCTAGCCTTTATCTCTCACTTATCTCTCACTTTGATAAAGGCTAGAGTGTTAGCCGAAACGGTAGTGGGAAGTTTACAGGACAAGGAAAGCTTAAAGGGGAACTCCGACTTCCAAACCAAAATTTGAGGTCCACACAACACAGAAACCCCTAATATACCCATCACAGTTACCTGTTTCTTCAAAAATTATGAATAAATGCTATTTTCTATGCTGAAATCCAACTGTTTAACAGTTCTTCTCTTTCTGCATCATTTGAAATCCTGGCAGGGAAGGAGGGACTAAACACTAATGGTACAAATTGTAACAACTTCTCCACAGCTTACAGACAGCATGCAGGAACTACATAACCCACAATGCATTGCACTGGGATGTTCTGTTCCTTGAAATCACGTGTGCAGGGAATTGTGGGGTTTGGAGGATGCAGGCTGAGGACAGATGGCTGTTGATATAAAGTAACAGTAGTCAGCCAGCTCAGCAAAGTAGTCAGACAGATCAGCAGGAGAGCAGTGTGTTAGGCAAAGGGAACTGTTCCAAACCATTAAAAATCATGCAAAGTTGACATATTTTTTAATTGATGTATATTGCAACAATGCTAGAAATATTTACTTTTCAAAAAGCTTAAGTTATGTTTGTGTGGTGTTCCCCCCCTTAAATAACTGCCAGTTTGTTAGGTGCCCCTCCAGTCAGTAAGAACACTTGTTTTCTTTTCTGCCCTGGGCTGTTGCACCTCTTTTATAAAAATGCCATTGACTTAGAGTATTTAGCTGGGGCATGCCTTATGTCTTCATCAGTCAGGTAGTGATTGCGGGGACTGGAGATGTACAGTAATTCTAGTAAGTCCTAGTTTTCTGAGCACAGGCTCACCCCAATCCTTGGCAAGGAATAGCTGGCAACTGAAGAATGTAAGTACAACAGGTCAATGTATTTTATTTTATGAAAAAAAGGATCACATTCCTAGGGCCGAAGGCAAGCATTTTTGCTTATTCTCGGGTGCATTACAAATAGGCACCCCGGGAATTTAAGGTTTCATTGTCCTTTAAAACAAATGGAATTGTTGTGTAATCTTGAAAATGTTTTATCACTTCAGCGTTCAGGATTACTCAGCAAGTCCAGTCAAACTGGCCTACCAGGGTTCTGTTGGTTGGCAGTAGGCATCCAGGTACCCCAGTTCAAAACTTCTAGACATTCTACTTTGAGACTGTTTATTACTATGTTCCTCAGTTGTGATCTTATGCAGTGGCTTAAACAGAGCGCAAGCAGATCCTGCAATTGCTGGGGGGCCCAGGGGGTATAGAGATCCCAGAACATGTTTATGAAGCACGTCTTATTTCCAAATATATAGGGGGGAACCCTAAAATAATTTTGCTGCGGGGCCCAGTTTTTTTTTTTTTTTAAACTACCTTAAACTGCCATTAATTTGAAATTTGACCCGTCGAAATGAATTTAAAAAAAATCTAATTTCTAAAACTCGGGTGAATAAAATTGACCCAAAAACTCGAATCGAATTCTATTCGAATTTAAAAAACTCAATTCAAGTTTTTTTCAGAGAATGTCAGTAAGGCTGCAAACAACTCAAAATTGATTGATCCCTGGACCTCTCCCGTTGACTTAAACAGCAATTCGTAGGTTTTAGGTGGCGATTAGGCGAATTTGAGTTCTTAAAGGGCCAGAGTATGATCAATCTCGAAGATTGAATTCAATTTTTTTTTTTAAAAAAATTCTAATCGAAGCTCCTTAGTCTAATTTGACAGTTTTGGCCATAAAAAGAATTCAAATTCAAATTTTCAATTCGACCCTTGATAAATCTGCCTCTTAGTTATATCATTGATCTCATGTGAGGTCAGCCTTCCTATACAATCATCATTGTTGATCACCTAAAACGAACCACCATGGGTTACAAGCGTTCTAACCTTTTCTCTCTTTCCAGCCAGCCGCAGAACTACGGCAGTATAACCAGGCGCAGGTTATATACCATGCTCTAAAGAATCATCTGTATACAGCTGACGCTGAGGTTATTGAGGTAAAGAAAGAACAGCCACACGCAGCAATTTATAGTTGGGGAGTAGGTAGTGCCCTCATTTATTGGAAGTGTCGTGCAACATCGAAGGGTAACTAAAAGAATCCAGTATGATATATTTTCACGCTGGAGAAACAAACTGTAGCAAATTAGATTTTGGAAAAGGTGTCCAAGTCATTCTGTATGAAACTAAGGGGGTCCCAGTGGGCCACTGACTAACATGGAGTTCCAATATATGTTTATGAAAATGTATTGCCCCCATATCACTTTGTTGGTAGGGGTAGTAGCTATAGATACCCCATTACATCCTAAAGACATTGCCATGATCTCAAAAGAAAATCTTTTCCTCTTTCCCACAAGGTTGTCCTGCCCTGTATGCTTGATCTTCTTCCTGTTCTGCAAAACCCCCCTCCAGCACTTGGGGAATACCAGAAAGAAAAGGAGAATCCTGCCGATGAAATTCTGCAGTTGGTCCTCACCCACATGGAAATGGAGCACAAGATTAGATTGCGCAGGGTGTATGCCCGCAACCTCCCAGCACTGCAGCAGTGGTAAGTGTGTACACATGTCCTACTGGATATGTGAGTTTGACCCGATCCGACCTAATAGAGCATCTCTCTAACACAAGAAGCATCATTTGTCATGTAGCTGTGACAAGAGCATTGCTGGTTAATAAGATGAGTACTGTAAACATTCTTATATGTAAAAGATAAGTAAACCTTAAAAATAAGTGAATGTAGAATTGATGAGGGTGCTATTCTAATCACTTTTGCATTGTACATTTATTTTTATTTTTTTTAAATTCCAAGATATGAAAGGGTACATGTACTCTTAATATCAGCGATTCACCGAATCCAAGGATTTGGTTCGGGATTCGGCCTTTTTCAGCAGGATTCGGATTCGGCCTAATTCTTCTGCCCGGCGAACCGAATCCTAATTCTTGGAAATCACGTGATTTTTTTGTCCGAAAACAAGGAAGTATAAAATGTTTTCCCCCTCCCACCCCTTTATTTGCATATTAGGATTCGGTTCGGTATTCGGCCGATTCTTTCGAGAAGGATTCGGGGGTTCGGCCGAATCCAAATATAGTGGATTCGGTGCATCCCTAGTTAAAATGAATGAATTTTGTTACAATAGCACCACCTATTGGTCATTTTCTGATCAACCTGACCACCAGACCAGAAAAACACCAGCCTCTTTCTTTCTCCTGACAAATTCCTTGACGACTTGATGTGTAGAAAATGACCAGCAGGTGGCGCTGTTGTAACAAAATTCATTTATATTAACAGTACATGTATCCCTTAATATCTTGGAATGAAAAAAAAAATAATGAATGTACATTGCAAAAGAAGATAACAGATAAAACACCATTGTATTCTACAGGGCTTATCTGTTATATGCTATTTATCCTGTGCCTTTTTTCCAGCTTGAATGGCTGCCCCCATGGCTACAGATTCTTATTTATATAAACTATAGTAGGCTTTCTGAAGCTCTGCTTTTACCAGTGCATGCTAACAGTATATGTACAGTAAATTTTTTGCTATTGCTCCTTTAATAAACATTTATTGACCATACATGCTGTGAATAACCTGCTGATGAACTAAATGTTGATGCTTGTCCCCTTTTTTTTAGGCTGGGAGTTAGAGTTGCCCGCCATATGAAAAGACTGCTGAGTGTGATAGTTGGTTACCTAGAAGTGTATGATGGGCCGGAGGAAACTGCCAGACTCTGCATCCTGGAGACTTTACAGGGGACCATCAAAGTTGCTTGGCCCAGGTGAGTCTTGAACTGAAAATTCACCCTGTGCTCAATGAGTTTATATAAGGCATTCTAATGGAACGGCTTGTGTTCCTACAGGCATGTTAATGCTAAATTTCCCTAAATTGGTGCAAGTGCATTTAAACAAAACAGCAAAATGATAGAAAGCAGTGTTAGAATCAGACAGTAAGCAGAAGGTGATCTTTTCTTCATTAGACTTTAATGTGCATGGCTCTACCACCTCCATATTTAGTAAGCTTACATCACTTTCCCTTGTCCTCTCCTTTCCCAGAATGCCTTGCAGGCTGCCACTTCTACTGAAGGCCCTTTTGAAGCTCATCTCCGATGTATCTTGTGATCCTGGTCAGAACCCGAAATCTGTGACAGATGCCCTGCTCCATGGCACTACGGAGTGCCTCATACTACTGGACAGATGCTGCAATGGGCAGGTTAAGGTGAGATATGTTATGAGCTTCGCGTAGCTTAGTTTATCAAATTCCTCCTCCGCACCACAGCAGGGCCTGTTGTTCCAGTAACCCCAACAGAGCACGAATGAGCCACTAATGTGATACTGTCCTGTTCCAGGTTTTTACACAACACTTCAAAATTGCCATAAAAGCTTTCTGTCTTTTACAAGTGTGTAAAATCGAAAACTTTGCATCATGGCTACTGCAGTTATTTACATCTGTCTCTGCCCACCAGACTGGGATGAAGAACTGCTACAGCTGAGGAGGCATACTTTTCATATTAACACATTAGATCAATCCCAGTGGATTTTAAGTGATTTAAAAGCCACTCCAGTTGCAAAACTATTTTGTTTTTAAAGGGGCTGTTCACCTTTGAGTTAACTTTTAGTATGATACAGAGAGTGATATTCCGAGACTGCAATTGGTTTTCATTTTTTATCATCTTGGATTTTAAATTATTCAGCTTTTTATTCAGCAGCTCTCCAATTTGCAATTTCAGCAATCTGGTTGCTAGGGTCCAAATTACCCTAGCAACCACACATAGATTTGAACAAGAGACTGGTACATGAAAAGGAGAGGCCTAAATAAAAAGATGAGTAATAAAAAGTAGCAATAACAAATGTATAGCCTTACAGAGAATTTTTTAGATGGGGTCATCTAAAGCTGGAAAGAGTCGGAAGAAAAAGGCAAATAATTAAAAACCTATAACAAATAAATAATGAAGACCAATTGTAAAGTTGCTTAGAACTAGCCATTCTATAACATACTAAAAGTTGGCCACACTGCTATAAAGCCTTTAAATTATGTAAACTTCTTCTCAAACAAAAACACCCTATTTACAGGTGCATTGTATTTTAATGAATATTATCCTTCTTCTATTTAGTGGCCTCGCATTAACCAGGGTTTTACAATGAATGGTCAAAACTGACATCACAAAGACTTTTTATTTTGTCATTACTTGCCCTCTAGAGGTTCCCATATTCAATTTATTATCCATTAATGGGGGAATCATCTAATGAGGATGCTTAAAGGAGAATTCAACCCCTAGGTGCAAAAATCCCTCCCCTGTGTAATCCCTCCCCCCCCCCAGGAAAATGCCACTGACTTGTTACTTACCCCTCCTTCTAAGTCCTCTCCAGCGGAGTTCACGGCAGCCATCTTCTCCAGAGCGCTCTTCTTCCTGTATTCAGCAGCGTTTGGTGGCACATGCGCAGTAGGAGGCATTTACCGATAAGGATCTACTACGCATGTGCCGAAAACTTTGACTTTCGGGTGCATACGCAGTAGCTCCGTACCAGCAAATGCCTCCAACTGCGCATACGCCCGAAAGTCACAAAGTTGCTTTGTGACTTTCGGCTCATGCGCAGTAGATCCTTACCGGTAAATGCCTCCTACTGCGCATGCGCCACCAAACGCTGCTGAATACAGGAAAAAGAGCACTCGGGAGAAGATGGCAGCCGTGAGCTCCACTGGAGAGGACCTAGAAGAAGACGTAAGTAACAAGTTAGGGGCATTTACCTGGGGGGGGCAGGAGGGAGGGGGGACTACGGGGGGAGGGATTTTTGCGCCTAGGGGTTGAATTCTCCTTAAAAGGGGGGTTGTTCAACTTTGAGTTAACTTTTAGTATGTATAGTGATATTTCGAGACCATTTGCAATTGTTTTTTTTTTTTTTTTTGGGAGTTTACCTTTTTTTTACCTTTTATTCAGCAGCGGTTTAAAATTTCAATCTGGTTGCTAGGGTCCAAATGACCCTAACAACCATGCACTGATTTTGAATAAGAGACTAAAATATGAATAGAAGAGGCCTGGATAGAAAGATAAGAGAGAAGAGTAATACAAAGTAGAATTAACAATAAATTTGTAGCCTTACAGAGCATTTGTTTTCTAGATGGAGTCCATTTGAAAGCTGTGCAGAGTCAGAAGATAAAGGCCAATAATTAAAAAATAATAAATAATGAAGACCAACTGTAAAGCTGCTTAGAATCGGCCATTCTATAACATACTTAAAGGTGAACCACCCCTTTAATATCATTAGCATGTTTCTCTCTATTCCTCATGTTGGGGACATTATCTTATGGAAAACAGACCTGCCGTGTTGCAGGTTACACACAGAGCTACTAACAGCTACTTGTCATTGCTGCAAAATAGACAATAGTGATAATTGGCTTTGCTAAGACACTACTGTAATAAGTCACTAACAGAAACAATATTCATAATGTGAAAAGTTATGCCTTTGTGAGAACAAATTGGCCTTTGTGCGGATTTAATATAGCTTTTGAGAATCCGGAAAATGAATTTTATAGTTTGCACCAGTGCACAGTGAATGTAATAAAACTTCTTACTGAAATAGTTGTTTGCTCCAAAAGATTACGACAACTTCAAGCGCTTCTTAAAATTTTGCAATGCGCAATTAAAATTTGCAATGTAATAACAGTTTAAGGAAGAGTATTACATTGCGAAATGCAAATTTTTATTCTTTGTGCAAATTGTTTTTCTCTTTACAACTTTTATTACATTCCCCCATACATGTGTTTTAGCAGAGGCAATTCTCAGTATTGTCTATGGCCGTTTTTTTTTTCTTTTTTGGAGCCATGACAAGTAGCTGCTCCTAGTAACTTCATTAGGTTACCCAGCCATAACTAGTGTCTCAACTACACAATAATGCAGGGATCAGTGTAGAACAAACACTTATTATTATTATTATTATTATAACAGAATCATGTATTTTTAGAGCTGCAACACTATGGAGAATCTGGGAGCCAATGTGGGAACCAGATAGAGGGGTTGGAAGGAGAAAGTGGAAGATAGAGTATTTAGGAAATAGACCTGACCCATATATGAGAAGAGAATTTCAGCCGAAGGAAAGTCATGCAGTGCCTTTTTCAGTACTTTAAATGCCTCTTCATTCCAAATCAAATTTTCATGTGCTAATGCTGTTGGGATAACTGCAAGAGAATGCTAGTACAGGTATGGGACCTGTTATCCAGAATGCTCGGGACATGGGGTTTTCTGGATAACGGATCTTTCCGATATTTGGGTCTTCATGCCTTATGTCTATTAGAAATTCATGTAAACATTAAATAAACCCAATAGGCTGGTTTTGCTTCCAATAAGGATTAATTATATCTTAGTTGGGATCAATTACAAGGTACTGTTTTATTTTCTCTTGCCTAATTGGGGGACACAGGCACCATGGGGATGAAGATCCTGCAGCTGGAGAATGGACACTAAGTCTTTAAATCTTTGGCTCCTCTTCCTGCTCTGGGCTTCATCCCCTGCCTCCTCCTACTGCCCGCAGTTTCGTTTAGTGTCCTCAGAAGAAGAAGACACATTTTTTAGTGACTGGAGCAAGTGATCTAGACTCCGGTCAGGATCATGTCACAAGAGGCCACTGATCCACTCAAGAGCCTCCTTCAGCTGTTTTTCCCCATCTGACCCTTAGCCTTCCCGCTCCACGGAGGTCTGCAGGCTGGCTCCTGACTCCCTATGCTGTCTTCCCGCTCCCTGGAGGTCTGCAGCAGCAGCATACACCTTTTTCTACATGTGTGTTTACGGTATCTATGCCTTGCACACTTACTTTATTTTTGTCTTTTGACATGGTGTATATTTTTTTACAGGGAGCACAGTAACAAAAAGGGCAGGATACAGCTGACATTAGGCGAGTACTCTCACCCTCAACCATTTTCAAGGTAGATTCCTCTTACAGGGCCCTTTTTTCTATCCCTGGGCAGACAACGATCCCTTTATGGGGAGGGGGGAAGTACTTTCAGCGCGCTCCTAAACGCGCCTTTTCCACTCGGCTACTTCCTGCCTTTCTCCCTTGGCACCTAACACGCCCACGTTCCCCGGCGCCTCAGCTCCTTCCTATCTCTCACCTACATGTGCGCGCATCCTGTCTGCGCTGCTTGTCTCCCTCTCTCTTCGCGGCTGCTCTCTACCTTGGCCGGACGGATACTTTCTGCGCAGAGAAGTTTTCAGGATGGTCTCCTTACCGTCTCCCTTACTGGCAATCGTGCTCACTCTTCAGTGAGGGGAAAGGATCAGAACGATCGCTTTCTCCAGGGGAACATCGCACTTATTATTGCAGGCAAGTTCCTTCTAGGATCCTTGTGATTTTAGGGCTAAGGTGTTTACTGCACTGGGGTATGGATTCAATTCCCACGTGGCATAGTCTAAATGCTTGTTTTTTACCTTCTGGCTGCCTGATGGGGGTGGAGGGGGAAGTAATATAGAATCCTTCTCCCCTTACCTCTTGTTCTGTCTCCACAGACTACTGGAAGCATACTGCCCATATACCTGCTGTTTGGCCGGTTCCCTGCCTCCATAGCTATTTTACTCTTACTATCCTACTGTCTCCCTGACCCTTGATTACTGAGGGAATTACTTATAGAAGGAGCAATATGGCAGACAAAACAGAGGAGCCCAGGACCTCCAAGTCCTCAGCTCATACTTGCCTTCAGGCACAGGTATCTTTCCTCGCTTGCACCAAATGTAAGGCCAAATTTTCCACACCTTCGGCTGATTCGGTGTGTACAGCCTGCAGACCATCAGAAACCCTGCCAACACCCACGGCTAGCACCTCTGATTCTGAACTGATTAGGGCTCTATCCCTCTCACTCGCAGGCATCCAAAATTTGGCACGCATTCCCGACACTTTAGACAGGGTCCTGGAACTCCTTTCCCAGCCTCCCAAGTCAGATAGTCGCCCTGGCAGATCCAAACACCACGCACCTTCCCCTCCCAACTCCCCAAGGGAACAAAACACTCTCTCTGATGAGGAAGGGCAACTACCTTCAGAGGACGACTCTGACCAAGAGCTCCTAGATCCATACTCTGACACTCCCAGAACCCAGAGGGAGGTAGAGGGGCTCATACAAGCTGTCCTTAGCACACTTAGACACTGTTTCTACTGTTGAGCCAGCTAAGAATATTTTTAAGAGACAAAGAAAGAACACTTGTCTTTTTCCAGCATACGAGCAGCTTGACGATATCATCAAGACCCAATGGAAAACCCCCGATCATAGGGTCCAACTTTCCAGGAGATTCTCTCAAACATACCCCTTTCCTCAAGAGTGTACCGACTTATGGTCATCCCCACCAGCGGTCGACCCTCCGGTTTCCAGACTTTCCAAAAGTACCACCATTCCAGTGGCAGACGCAGCATCCTTTAAGGACCCCATAGACAAGCGTCTCGAGGGCTTCTGTAAGGCTACGTTCACAGCAGCAGGCTCCGCCTTCAGACCTATTTTCGCCATCGCCTGGGTGGCCGAAGCCATGGAGGTCTGGATCGAACAGACAGCACAACTTATCGGGTCCGAAGACCATACAACCGGCAACCTTCTCTCTCAAATAGGGGACGCCACCACTTATATTGGCGACGCCGCAATAGATGCAGCAAAAATGGTTGCTCAGGCCTCCGCCCAGTCCATGGCAGCTCGTCTATTCCTGTGGCTAAAGACTTGGTCAGCTGAACTCCCATCTAAACGCTCCCTTGTCAGTCTCCCCTTTCAAGGCAAATTTCTCTTCGGAGCTGAACTCGACAAAATCATATCCCAAGCCACAGGAGGAAAAAGTACCCTGCTACCACAAACCAGACCCAAGAGAGCGCCTTTCAAGCGAAGACCCTTTTTTCGTCCCTTTAGACAAGGCCAAAGGACAAAGGTTCAGACAGACAAGACTACCTCCAACTTCCGTCAGCGCTACCAAAATAAACAGAGACCTAGCTGGTCATCCTCTAAGGCTCCCTCCAAACCCTCTCATGACAAATCCAGCACAGCATGAAGGGGTGCCCACCCCTGAAGGGGTTCCACTTGGAGGACGTCTCCAATCCTTTCAGGAGGTGTGGCAAAGCAAGATACGGGATCCGTGGGTCCTCCGGGTCGTATCAGAAGGCCTCTTGATAGACTTTCTACAAAAGCCACCTCACAGATTCTTCATATCCAGGGTACCCAAGCAAAGTCACAACAAAGAGAAAGAGCAGGAACAATTCAAACAGTACCCCAAACCGACGGAGGAAAAGGGTACTACTCCAACCTCTTTATGGTCGCCAAAAAGGACGGTTCCTTGAGACCAGTTCTAGATCTGAAGAACCTCAATCCCTTTGTAAAGCGATTTCATTTCAAGATGGAATCAATTCAGTCCGTTCTAGCCTCCATGGAGTCCAACGAGTTCATGTCAGTCATAGACATCAAGGACGCGTACCTCCATATTCCCATTCACCCTGCCCACCACCGGTTTCTAAGATTCTTCGCGAACGGACATCATTGGCAGTTTGTCACACTCCCCTTTGGACTATCATCTGCCCCTCGCACATTCACAAAGGTAATGGCGGCAACCTTGGAGGAACTCCGTCTCAAGGGCATCACCGTCATCCCCTATTTGGACGATTTGCTCGTAAAGGGCCCCTCAGCCGACGGGACCGAATACAACACATCTCAGGTCCTACAAGTGCTGACGTGTCTAGGTTGGTTGATCAACTACAACAAGTCAAATCTCTCCCCATCTCAGACCATAGAGTACCTGTGACTCATATTGAACTCCAGAACGGGGAGAGCATCCCTCCCACAGGACAAGATTACCATTCTTCAGGAACGTGTTCGGAAGCTCAGGAGATCCAGACGTGTCTCCCTCAGAACGGCCATGCAGACCCTCGGAACGATGGTCGCATCCTTCCCAGCCATCCCTTATGCTGAATTCCACACCAGACCCCTTCAGCAGACCATCCTCTTGCAACAACGGAGGGATCGGACCAACCTCGATCGCCTGATCTCCATTCCACAGACAGTCAAACTCTCCCTCGATTGGTGGGCACAACCTCAGCGGCTGTCCGGGGGAAAACCCTTTCCCCCCCACCACTGGATAGTTCTATCAACGGAAGCCCAGCGGCTCTGCAGGAATCCAGCTTCATACTAGAGTGGGCGGAGAAGCACGTTCCCGCGCTAACAGCGGTCCACATACCAGGGGTAGACAACTGGTTAGCAGACTACCTGAGCAGGGAAACGCTAGACCACAGAGAGTGGAGTCTTCACCCAGAGGTATTCCAGCTCATCGTGGAAATATGGGGATTACCGGAGATAGACCTAATGGCATCACGGAACAACCGCAAGGTACACCGGTTCGTGGCAAGAAGCTCGGATCCGCAAGCCCACGCTGTAGACGCCCTGGTCTTCCCTTGGCCATTCGCCACGGTTTACGTGTTTCCTCCTCTGGCTCTTCTTCCAAAGGTCATCAAGAAGATAAAGCTGGAAGGCACAAGGACCATTCTCATCGCCCCCTTCTGGCCCAGGAGATCGTGGTTTGCGGGCCTAGTGGCCATGGCACAGGACGAACCCTTCCATCTCCCACAGAGAGAAGACCTTCTGTCTCAGGGTCCTATTGTCCACCCGAATTTTCTTCACTGGGATTTAACGGTATGGCTCTTGAAGCCCTGATTCTACATAGATCGGGAGCTCCTTCTGTGGCAATACCTACCATGTTGCGTGCACGTAAGCCAGTCTCAGCAAGAATATACCACTGAGTCTGGAAAACCTTCATTGTTTGGTGCGAGAACAACGATTCCGACCCCCAACAAGCCACTGAGCGGGAAGTCCTGGCTTTCCTCCAAGACGGGCTATCTAAGGGGCTAGCACTGAGCTCCTTGAAAGTACAGGTCTCAGCGTTATCCATTCTTCTGCAACAGAAATTAGCTCTGAAGAGCCACATTAAGACCTTCCTTCAAGGGGCAACCCGCATGGTTCCACCCTATCGTTATCCGGTATGCCCTTGGGACCTGAATTTGGTTCTCACAGTTCTTCAGGAGGACCCCTACGAGCCCATTGATAAAATCCCTCTGGCCACTCTCACTGATAAGGTCGTTTTCCTCTTGGCCATCACTTCGGCCCGGAGGGTATCTGAACTCGCTGCACTCTCTTGCAAAGAGCCTTTCACCATTTTCCACAAGAACAAGGTGGTCCTCAGACCCACTCCGGATTTTTTGCCTAAGGTTGTCTCTGACTTTCATCTCACTTTCATCTCAATCAATCATCTGGTGGTTCCTTCGCTCTGTCCAGAGCCTAAGAACCCCATCGAAGGTAGACTACACCATCTCGATGTTGTCAGGGCACTCAGCTCCTACATACAGGCTACTAAAGAGATCAGGAAGACTGATGCCTTGTTTGTCGTACCTAACAGTCCAAGGATCGGAACTAAGGCTTCCAAGTCGACTCTAGCAAAGTGGATTCGCTCCACAATCATCAGAACTTACGCAGTGAAGGACAAACTTCCACCAATCAAATTGAGAGCCCATTCCACGCGTTCCCTCAGTATGTCTTGGGCAATTCGACATCAGGCATCTGCGGAACAGATTTGCAGAGCGGCCACCTGGGCTTCTCTTCACACTTTCACACGATTCTACAGGCTGCACACACATGCTTCAACTGAAGCTAGTTTTGGGAGGAAGGTGCTGCAGACTGTTATTAGTTAAGCATCTATAAAGGGGAATATACTACAGTGTCCCGCCTCTGGGGTGCTTTGGGATGTCCCCATGGTGCCTGTGTCCCCCAATTAGGCAAGAGAGAGACATTTTTGTACTTACCGTTAAATCTTTTTCTCTTGTCCTATATTGGGGGACACAGGCCTTCCCTCCCTGTATTGACACTGAAAAGTTAACACACAAGTTTTCCTCTGTGTGTTTTATTTACACCATGTTTGGTGTTAGGTGAGTTTTGTTGTTTGAAGGGTTGAGAGGTTCCTCTTCTGTTTTTTTCTGGGTTATATACTCCTTCTTCGGTCGAAACTGGAGGCAGGGGATGAAGCCCAGAGCAGGAGGAGGAGCCAAAGATTTAAAGACTTAGTGTCCATTCTCCAGCTGCAGGATCAGCATCCCCATGGTGCCTGTGTCCCCCAATATAGAACAAGAGAAAAAGATTTAACGGTAAGTACAAAAATCTCTCTATTACAGAGAAAAGGGAAATCATTTGGATAAAATGGAGTCTATGGGAGACAGCCATTCCATAATTCGGCGCTTTCTGGATATCGGGTTTCCGGAGAAGGGATCCTATACCTGTACTTAGTTCCCTTTAGTATTAGAATCCACAGTCACTTCTAAATGCAAAATGGCAAGGTGTTACTGTTTTTTTTTTTTTGTCTGTTTAGGCAACACTAGAAGGGCTCCCCTCCCTCTGTGATGATCCTCTCCTGGTACAGTGTATGAAGAGAGTGCAAGAGGCCACGTGACCCTGCCACGTCACAGGTTGGAAGCTCTCACAGCCAAAATATCCTCCGGGTCTGTAATCCCGCGCTCATTTGTTTGTGACCAAGGAAGGAGGAGTTTCAGACTGAAAATTGCAAGAGTTTTAAGACTTTAAATGAAATTAGCAATTGAAACAGATTGCCAATCCCCTGTGGGTACTTCCTAAACTGTGCAAAGGTTAGAGCAATATAAGAAAGGGAGTAAAGTGTCAGTCACTTTAAAGGGGACCCGTCACCCAAAAAAAATTGTTCAGAATCCTACTTTATCACATTAGTCAAGTAAAATGAACTTAAATTACACTATATAAATTATTTGAATCTCGTTTCCATCAGTCTGGGAACTCATCATTATAACAAGCAGGCAGGAGCCATTTTGTGGACACTGTTATTAAGACAAGTCTTGTATCATCTCAGAATCTTGTTTGTGCACCAGAATGGGGGGGGGGCCTGATATATATCCCCATGCCCTGGCTACACAATTAAACCGTGAAGAGAACAGGGGAATGTGGGAAGAGCAGTGACATCTGGGAAGTGCTGAATGGAAAGTGAAAGTAATTGTCTGCCTAAGGCATAGAGGAGGGGCAGACAATATTTGATTGACAGCTGAGATGTTTAAATGAGCTTACAACAGCTATGAATGCTTACTAAAAATAGAAATTGGATTTCATGTTTAATTTGAAAAGGACTTTTATTATACAGATTTGTGTGTCTGGGTGACAGGTCCGCTTTAAGTTAAAACTTTCCACTCAACTGCCAATCCCCCAAGACTCCGGCCAGTAACAATGAATGATGTGTGAAACTGATCCCTTAAAGGACCAGTAACACCAAAATTTTTTATCTAAAAATTCCATTCCAAATGCTAAAATAATAGCCATACCCTAATACATTGATATAAATTACCTAGCTGTTTTTTTAAAAAAAATGTCAAAATAGCCTTTCTCCATGGCTCTCTGTGAAAAGGCGACCAGTTCCCACAGCGTGCTCGCTCCCGACGTGTTCCTCCCCATAGAACCGGAATTGAGGAACAGGAAGCCGGGAGGTAAGGTATTGACAGTCCGAGCGAGGGGAGGGAGGGAGAGAGACTACAGTGTGTGCAGACAGACTGCCGTGATAGAAATGCTGGGCGGAACAGAATGCCTGGGCAGAAGAGCGGGCTAGAGGCTGCTCTAAGATAAGAAATGCTACGTGGGATCAAACGGAACGGCTGGACAAACAGCCGTTCTGTTCCCTTTACACAGCATGTCGCTCTCTCTCGCCCCGCAGACTCTCTTCACAAGCCTTTCAATTCTTTCTACAATTTATGTCTCTCCTCCCCCCCCCCCTGCAGCTTTTCTGTATGCAGGGGGGGAGGAGAGACATAAATTGTAGAAAGAAGTGAAAGGCTTGTGAAGAGAGTCTGCGGGGCGAGAGAGAGAGACATGCTGTGTAAAGGGAACAGATCCCACATTTCTTATCTTAGAGCAGCCTCTAGCCCGCTCTTCTGCCCCGCCCAGCATTTCTATCACGGCAGTCTGTCTGCACACTGCCTTTCCCTCCCTGTAGTCTCTATCCCTCCCCTCGGCAGTTCTCGCTCGGACTGTCAATACCTTACCTCCCGGCTTCCTGTTCCTCACTTCCGGTTCTATGGGGAGGAACACGTCAGGAGCGAGCACGCTGTGGGAACTGGTCGCCTTTTCGCCGTTTTACAGAGAGCCATGGAGAAAGGCTATTTTGACATTTTTTGAAAAAAAAACAGCTAGGTAATTTATATCAATGTATTATGGTATGGCTATTATTTTAGCATTTGGAATGGAATTTTTAGATAAAAAATTTTGGTTACTGGTCCTTTAAGCAATTCACTCATGGATAACACAGTATGGCATTAATTTCGATGAAGAGGGTGATGATGCCGATATTTGTACCATGGAGACCAGTTGGATCATTTTCTCTGCCAGATAACACTTGGTGCAGCAGCCACTGAGGAAGTGAAAAAGGAGCTGCAGCTGATTATACGAACAGTATGGCTGCTAGTGTGGAATCCATTGGTTTAGCCTGTGGCCGATCAATTCTAATTGAGACTGCAAAAACTAAAGTTTTAGCAGCAAGGCCTCTTATGTGTGAAGGCTTAGAGTAATTGGGAATAAACCTTGTTATTTATAACTAGCTCTGTTTTCATTCCTGCTCCATTAATCATTAAATTAATCTCATTCAATAAGATCCTGAGCAATGTACACAATCTTCCTTGAAATATTAATCCATATGCTTAAAGGGCCAGTGTACCTTTTCCAAGACAACTTTAATGAGTACACATTAATAGCTTTGCGTGCATGACTTTATGGTACAGGTATGGGAGCTGTTGTCCAGAATACTCGGCACCTGGGGTTTTACGGATAAGGGATCTTTCTGTAATTTGGATCTTCATACCTTAAATCAACTAGAAAATCATGTAGACATGAAATAAACCAAATAGGCTGGTTTTGATTCAAATAAGGATTAATTGTATCTTAGTGTGCCATCTCGCTGGTGATTTACATTCTAGCTGGCGGGAAGGCAGTTCGGGGAAATTAGTCGCCCCAAACAAGGAGATTTGTTGCCGGGCGACTAATCTCCCCAAATCTGAGCGTGTGTCTCTGCGTTAAAGGGAAAGCAATTAAAGGGCAAGTCAACGCCACAAAACAAATTTACTGTGTCTCTTTTCTAACATTGTCTCTCTGTCATTTCAGCCAAATGCAACATTCCAATTTTGAATTATTTACATTTTCCAGGGTTTTTAACGTTATTTGTATGAACAGTTGCTACTGAAAGCAGCATTTGCTCTTCTCCTGGATGTTACTTTATAAAAAATGTTGCAAAAGCCTTAGTTCCCCAGCAAAGACAGGTCTGTTAATCAGCTGCTTTGTCTTACACTGTATCAACAGTCTGAGCCATCAGGACAGAGAATAAAAGGGACAGACACTGCTTTCAAATAGCAATGCATATGCAAATAACTTAAAGGGATACTGTCATGGGAAAAAAAAAAATTTCAAAATTAATCAGTTAATAGTGCTTCTCCAGCAGAATTCTGCACTGAAATCCATTTCTCAAAAGAGCAAACAGATTTTTTTATATTCAATTTTGAAATCTGACATGGGGCTAGACATATTGTCAATTTCCCAGCTGCCCCAAGTCATGTGACTTGTGCTCTGATAAACTTCAATCACTCTTTACTGCTGCACTGCAAGTTAGAGTGATATCACCCCCTTCCTTTTTCCCCCCCAGCAGCCAAACAAAAGAACAATGGGAAGGTAACCAGATAGCAGCTCCCTAACACAAGATAACAGCTGCCTGGTAGATCTAAGAACAACACTCAATAGTAAAATCCCATGTCCCACTGAGACACATTCAGTTACATTGAGAAGGAAAAACAGCAGCCTGCCAGAAAGCATTTCTCTCCTGAAGTGCAGGCACAAGTCACATGACCTGGGGCAGCTGGGAAATTTACAAAATGTCTAGCCCCATGTCAGATTTTAAAATTAAGTATAAAAAAATCTGTTTGCTCTTTTGAGAAATGGATTTCAGTACAGAATTCTGCTGGAACAGCACTATTAACTGATTCATTTTGAAAAAACATTTTTTTCCCATGACAGTATCCCTTTAAACACCATAGAACATTTGTAATGAATGTATAATGCAAAGTTTGCTTAGAATTGTTTTTTTTTTTAATTAAGCAAAATTGTTGGGGTTGACACTCCCTTTAAAGGGGATCTCTGCAAGTGCCAATCTAGTGGAAACAATAGCTTTGGAAATCTAAGAGGTTCATTTTAATTTGCATTGATTTTGTGTATTGTCATCAAAACTCCTTTCCCTAATCGAATTCTCTATGAAATCTTACACCGTGTATTAAGACGCCATAAGTTCACATGTTCCCGCACCATTAAATTCATACTATATCTTTAAAACATTTTTTTGTTGGCTTTTCCTCAAACACCCAGTCATTCAGAGGGAGGCTGCAGGGCAGAATGAGAGGCTGTTCTTATGGCTTATCTTTGTATTACAAGAGAGTTAGCGGGTGGGGAAAACCGGGTTTATTTAAAAAACAGAGTTCAGTACAGTCGTGAGCACCTTGATCTTGTGAGTTATGTCACTTTGGCTTTGTGCTGCGGCTCTGTTTCTTGTTCATACTCTATCTCCACCCGCGGACGTTTCCTGATTAAATGTCCTTTCAGTGGGGCTTTTCCCTTGGATTTTGTTTTGCCGGCCTCTTCTTCCTCCTCCGATGACTCTTCCTCGCTCTCACTGGAATGTTTGTCCTCGTCACTGCTAGCCCCCAATTTATCCATGTCCTGTAAAGAGAAGAAAACCAGCAAAGTAACATTAAAAAACTGCCATTTGTAAGAAAATGTTAAAAGAAGTCTGCTGTTTAACCCTCTCAGTGCTGCGGGATTCGCTGTTACAGTGCAGCATACATGGGATCTGAAACCACAGAATCTATGGCACTAGCACTATGGGAGTGGGAACTTTATGGGGCATTTACCCTGGGGGGGCAGTTAGGCTGGAGGGAGGGGGGTCTCCGTGGGGTGGGGGGGTATGGGTTTTTTTTCTTAAAGGGTTGAATTCTCCTTTACAGGAGAAGGAAAGGCTAAAACTAAGTAAGCTTTATCAGAAAGAAAATAATCTATAGAAATACACCAGTAAACCCTCAAAGTAATGCTGCTCTGTCAAAAGAAACCTCACATTTCTTTCCTTCTATTGTGTACACATGGGCTTCTGTATCAGACTTCCTGTTTTCAGCTTAAACCTCCAGGGCTAGGGCTTGAGCATGCTCAGTTTGCTCCTCTCTCCCTCCCCTCCCTACTCTGCTGTAATCTGAGCCCAGAACTATGAGTGAGCAGGGAGAGACTCAGACAGGAAGTGATGTCACACCAAGCTAATATGGCAGCTGCTATCCTAAACAAAGAGCTTCTAGAGATTTTTACTCAGGTATGGTAAAACATTCTACAGAATAAATAATATTATAGCTTGCACTATTGTGGCTAATCTATTTGCAATAAAATGCCTCCGTAGCTTTCCTTCTCTTTTAAAGAAGAACTAAACCATATACCTCCCTCCCTGCAGCCTCTATTCTTTTTGGCAGTCTGCCTGTCTGTTGACCTGCACTAAAACTGCAGAGTTGTGCTGGGAAGTTCAAAGGGGCCATCTTCCCAGTCTTCTGGTCTTATTCTGTTGAGTGGCAACACGGATCTTGAAGGAGCATGCGCAGTTCAATCTATATCCTGAATTGGCTTCTAATGGAGATTCTCACAAGATCCGTATCGGCACCTGACAGACAGATGATGTCAGAAGACAGACAGAAGATGCAGGAAGGAAGGCTTCTGAGCAGAATAGCTTGTGCAGTGAGGAAGCTTGGGGGTGGGGGTGAAGGAAAGTCTGAGTATGGGTAGGGGTTTGTTCTCATTTAAAGGGGTTGTTCACCTTTAAATTAACTTTTAGTATGATGTTGAGTATGATATTCTGAAACAATATGCAATCGGTTTTCCTTTTTTTTTTTTACTATTTGTGTTTGAGTTTTTTTAATTTTTTTTCTATTTGTTCAGCAGCCCACTAGTCTGCAATTTCAGCAATCGGATTGCTAGGATCCAAATTACCCTAGCAACCATTTTTTTTAATAAGAGACTGAAATATGAATAGGAAAGGCCTGCATAGAAAGAGGGGGTTCTAAAAAGTAGCAATAACAATAAATGTGTTGCCTTACAGAATACAGAGTATTTGTTTTTTTTTAGATGGGTTCGGTGACCCCCATTTGAAAGCTGGCAAGTCAGAAGAAGGCAAATAATTTAAAAAAACAAAATGAAGGCCAATTGAGAAGTTGCTTAGAATCAGCCATTCTAGAACTTAATAAAAGTTAACTTTTAAAGGGGTTGTTCACCTTCCAAACACTTTTTTCAGTTCAGTTGTTTTCAGATTGTTCCCCAGAAATAGACATTTTTCAATTACTTTCCATTATTTATTTTTTACTGTTTTTCCAAAATCTAAGTTTAAAGTTGAATGTCCCTGTCTCTGGTGTTTGAGCCTGGCAGCTCAGTAATTTAGGAGCGGACTCTAAACTGTTACAATTTTGCTACATTAGTTGATACAATAGTTGCTAATACTGAGAAATGTATCAATTGTAACAGCTGCCTTTAATGAAACTCAGGGATTCTGCTCAGCAGGGACACAGACAAGAAATGTATAAATTTAGAACAGTTTACAGGGTCGGCGACCCCCCTTCCCAGAGCTGCTTTAGAAGGTGTAAAATAACGCTTTACACTTCAATATTAGAAAAACGGTCACACATAGAAAATAGAAAGTCATTGGAAAAAGTTGTTATTTATGGTGATCTATCTGAAACCAACTAGTTGTTTGAAGGTGAACAACCCCTTTAAAAGAAAACAAGCAATTTACAAGCAGATCTGCAGGCTTCCCAGATATACCTCAAAATCACTCAGGTCACTTTCGTCAACGTTGTCATCTTCCACAAACTCCCTCTTGCCAATCTCCTGCGGAAATAAACGTCCGTGTTAGTGATACAATAAATGCAGTGGATACTACACAATAACTCTGCTCCGTGTCTAATGTGCTCATGTAGTGCAGCATACTTACTTCATCATCTTCCTCTTCTTCGTCGGCAGATGACTCTGAGGCACTTGCATCTTCCTGCTGTTCCAGTGCTTTATCAAAAGCTTGAATTGGGAAGTTATAAATATCCCCATACTGTGTGTGTGAGAGAGAGAGAGAGAGAATTAGAGCTCATCTAAATAACTGATTCCAGTACAAACAAAATCTAACAAAATGATTGCCTTTCACACAAATTCTGCATGTAGAGAGACATGATGTCTGGTGATTTTAATAGAGTGAGTTCTAATACATCTTCTAGGCAAAAGGAGCTCCCCTATAAGATATATTTGATCTAACAGTCAATGAATATCTGACACCCAACTGCTGCATGAAGACAGAATGAAGAGAAACAGATGCGAGAGAGGGATAGTGAAGATAAACTTAATTATTTCAGAAACAGTACAGAATACTTCATTGACTGTATTTAGAAAATGTCTTATTTCTTAAGCTTACATTGAATCAAATTTTTTGCCATAGTTGCCCTTTAAAGTGAACGGGGGTGGGGTGAGCACAGTTTAAGTGAATAGACGTTTTAGACCCAAAAGGTATTAAAGGACAAGGAAAGGCAAAAAAATAAAACCCCATTTTTACTTTCTAATGAAAAAGAAACCTCTCTCCAATATACTTTAATTAAAAAATGTGTACCGTTTTTATAAGAAACCTGACTGTATGCAGTGAAATTCTCCCTTCATTTACTGCTGTGGATAGGAATTGTCAGATGGTCCCTAACTGCTGAGCAGGGGAAACAATCATACTTATGAACAGCAGGGGGAGCCCCCGCCTTACTTCCCAGCCATGCAGAACTCAAGCAGCTTTGTTTATGACGATCCCTAAACAGCCCAGACCACACTGAGCATGTGCACAGTCTTAGTCTTGCAAAGATGTATAACAACGTTACAAGATGGTGACCCCCTGTAGCCAACTTTGAAAGCATCAATCATTTGTTTGATTAGGCTTGTGGTGCAATAAGTTCATGTTTATATTTAGTATACAAAATACAGCATTTCTAGCCTTATTCTATTTTAGACTTTCCTTGTCCTTTAAAATAAAAACTATTCTATTTTAAGTGGTTTGGTGCATTGTGAAAATGTATGCTATAAATCCTCTTTAACACACAGCTAAGATATCCTCCTGCTCCACCCACTTACCGCTCCCTGTTTGAGACGCTCCAGTAATTCCTTCTCGATGGCATTGTCCAGCTGAGCCGCCACCAGAGCCTTTTCCTGCGTGAGCGAAAAGAACAATATGATCAGACACTTATCCAGGCTTCCTGAATCATCTGCTGCAGAATAACAGAGGCTCATCAGAATGACCTGTTACCTCTCTCCTCTTTTCTCTCCTTTCCACCTTCCTGCTCAGGGGAACCAGTTTACGTCTGCAGGATTAAAAAAAAAAAAAAAACAAACCAAATTAAAAAAACTGATCGAGAGGACTAGGTGCAAATTTTCATTGTGTATAACAAATTGTCCGCTTTACTCACTATGAAGCCTTTATACAAATAACTAGTAAATGCCATCTGCTGATTGGTTGCTAGGGGATACTAGACCATGTGGAAACATCATTATGTATTAGATTAACCTGTAAATATTAAAAATGAGCCAACTGGGAACTTACTGCCTCTTGAGTGTGAGTTTGCGGATGCGGATCAAGTACTGCGTGATCTTGGTGAATCTCTGCTTGCACTTGTGTCTGATGAAGCGCGGCCAATAGATCAGGTTCTCGTCGATTTGTTCCAGCGCCTGCTCATAATTCTTGCTCAGTCGTACCTGCATTAAACACATCCCTTGCTCGTTAACATTCCTTTGGACCACAAAGCTGCCATATCGTTTGTTAAAAAGACTTACCCTCTCCCACATGCGAGCTGGGAAGGCCGCTCTCTCTATTGTCTTCATATACAAATAGCAGATGCCTGAGAGTAAGGAGAAAAGAAACTATTAACAACATTAATGATTGCCTCAGTAGTGTTCTTCACTAGTATATACTAAATGTACATAGTTATTTTAGTATGATGTAGAGAGGGATATTCTGAGACAATTTGCAAATGGTTTTTATTATTTGTGGTTTTTGAGTTATTTAGCTTTTTATTCAGCAAATCTCCAATTCGCAATTTCAGCAATCTGGTTGCTAGGGTCCCAATGACCCTAGCAACGATGCATTGATTTGAATAAGAGACTGGAAATATGAATAGGAGAGGCCGGAATAGAAAAAGAAGCAAGAACTCTAAATGTGTAGCCTTACAGAGGCTTGTTTTTAAGATGGGGTTGGTGACCCCCCATTTGAAAGTTGAAAATAATTGTAAAAAATGAATACAAATTGAAAAGTTGCTTAGAACTGGCCATTCTATAACATACTAAAAGTTAACGTAAGGGTGAACCACCCCTTTAATGTGTAGTGCAGCCATACTGGATATACATAGAGCTGGGACAGTGCCCAATAGAAATTGATTCTGGTCTCATACCTTTCTCCTCTTTGATGGTGGCATACTGGCTGTTGGCTAGGGGGCAGGCGGAGCGATTGCACAGCCCCGTTATGTTGTATTCATTTCGACAGAAGTTCTGTGTCTTTGTTCTGAAAGAAAACCGGTACGAATTGAACAACAATCCAACAAAAGCACCAAAAATAAGAGCCGTATTAGAAGGATCAGTAAGGTTTTGAAATTACAGGGGAAATCTAAGCATCAACAAAACAGCGTTAAATTTAGGGATGCACCGAATCCAGGATTCGGTTTGGGATTCGGCTTTTTTCAGCAGGATCCTTCTGTCCGGCCAAACCAAATCGGAAACACTTATTTGCATACTCATTTGCATATGCAAATTAGGGGCGGGGAGACACTGCATGACTTTTTGTCACAAAACGAGGAAGTAAAAATGTTTCCCCCTTCCCATCCATAATCTGCATATGCAAATTAGGATTCGTATTCAGCCGAATCTCTCGCGAAGGATTTGGCCAAATCCAAAATAGTGGATTCAGTGCATCCTTAGTTAAATTGTGTAATTATTCAGCACTTCTATGATTTACACTAAATCCCAGGTTGGAATTTCAGCAGCTATCTAGTTGCTAGGTTCCAATTTACCCTAGCAACCAGGCAGTGTTTGGAATGGAAGACTGGAATATGATTAAGGCCTGGATAGAAAAATGAGGGGGAAAAAGTAACAATAATAATAAAAGCAATCTTTGGCTGCGGGGTAAGTGACCCCAATTGAAAGCAGAAACAAGCAGCCAAATAATTCAAAAACCACAAAAAAATTAAGACCAATTAAAAATTTGCCATGTTAAGCTTCTGCCGTTTGCACACACATGGACAAAAACAAGGGGAACTGCAGATGTGTTCATAAGAGAACTCAGCAATTTCACATTTAGTAAAATGGGACACACCCCATCCTGGAAATCCAGGATACTGGTACATTAGAATGTTTCGATATACAGGTATGGGATCCATTACTGGGAAACCCGTTATCCAGAAGGCTCCAAATTACAGGAAGGTCATCTCCCATAGACTCCATTTTATTCAAATAATTTAAATGATTTAAAATAATTTCCCTTTTCTCTGTAATAATAAAACAGTAGCTTGTACTTGATCCCAACTGAGATATAATTAATCCTTATTGGATGTACAACCAGCCTATTGGGTTTATTTAATGTTTAAATGATTTTAAGTTGACGTAAGGTATGAAGATCCAAATTACAGAAAGATCCAGAAAACCCCAGGTCCCGAGCATTCTGGATAACAGGTCCCATACCTGTATTGATGTCATTCAATGCCAAGGTTACTTACTTTATTTTGAAAGAGCAGAACTGCTTGTTCCCCACAACATCCCAGATTACCTGGAAGAGAGAGAGAATATTCCTGATTAATTGGAGGATTTTCAAACAGCATCAAGTGTGTTTCTACAACATTGTAGCACAAGGGATAGACTGTCTATAGATACATTTACTCTGTAATTTATTCTGTAACACACAGAATAACCAGTCCCTAACCATGTAATATACAAAATAACCGGCCCCTAACACCATGTAATAAACTGACTAACCTGCCCCTATCCATGTAATAAACAGAATAACTAGCCCCTAACCATGTAATATACAGAATAACCGTCCCCTAACCATGTAATATACAGAATAACCGCCCCCTAACCATGTAATATACAGAATAACCGGCCCCTAACCATGTAATATACAGAATAACCGGCCCCTAACCATGTAATATACAGAATAACCGGCACCTAACCATGTAATATACAGAATAACCGGCCCCTAACCATGTAACATACAGAATAACTGGCTCCCAACCAGGCCCGGACTGGCAATCTGTGGGTTCTGGCAAATGCCAGAGGGGCTGCTATAAGGTGCCATAGAAAGTAACTATTTAGTGGGCTGGTGGGGGCTGTTCGGGCCTCTGTGTACCTGAAATGGCAGGGCCTATTTTAATTCTCAGTCCGGACCTGTTCCCAACCACCATGTAATAAAAAAATAACCAGCCCCTAACCATGTAATATACAAAATAACAGGCCCCAACCATGTAAGACAGAATAACTGGCTCCCAACCACCCTGTAATAAAAAGAATAACCAGCACCTAACCATGTAATAAAAAGAATAACTGGCCCCTAACCATGTACTATACAAAATAACTGGCCCCCAACCAGGAAATATACAGAATAACCGGCACCTAACCATGTAATATACAGAATAGTTAGAAAGGGAAGAGTGCAGACATACATACAGAGTGTATGATAAGGGTGGGAGGCCAATGACTGAGTAGCACAGAGCAGTCTAGGCTCTCAAAGAGGCTCTGTAGCAGCTCGGGTCACTCATCTGTATTTCCTAATATTCCCACCATTGTATAATATAAGTAACAGACGCTAAACCTGTGTAAAACTCGGACATAGATTACTAATCGCCCAGTGCAGACTGCGACTCTAAAGCTAAACTACAGCTCCCAGTCCTCTATCCCCTGTACAGGTGTAACTACAACCGCACACCAGCCTGTTCCCCTCACCAGCCGGACTCTACTCACATCATCATGCTGCATGCCGGCGGCTGCTTAGATCACGTGCTACACCCCAGAGCCGGTAACGCGTGTACACTCTCAGAGCGCGGCCATCAGCAGGAACAGAATCTCGCGAGACTCGCCGCATGGGAAAGCAAAGTAACTTCCGCCGCACATACTTTCCAGGGGATTTGCCCGTAACTAACATGTCCGACGTGTCCTCAATCAAAAGGGGGCTTGGCCGGCTCGGGGTTAGAGAGCGCTGGTTGGTAGATGGGTATGCATACTTCGTGCTTAATTAGGCGCTGCTTTTGAAACATTTTTATCACTTTTGTAAAAGTATAAAAGAGAACGTTGACAAATAAAGTATTTTTTTTTCAAAATATAAAGAGGCTGTGAGCGAATTGGAAAACGAGTCGCTTTGAGCTGTTGAGGAACTTTCCGGAGTTTGGTCCTTGAAGCGCCATGAAAAAGGTGATCCTTCTGGTTCTTACACGTGATGAGTGGGTTGTCATGCGCGTGCGTGAGATGTGCCTTCCCACACTGTTACGACTCGGCACATTACCCTTCTGATTAAGAACCAGGAAGTAGAATTGTTTCACAGAGATTATTGGGCATATTAAGTGACAAAGGCCATAAATATCTGGGGACAGTTGTGGGGACGTTACCTATGGTAACATCAGCAATTTAACTTAAATAGCTGCGTTCAATTCGAAAACAAAAGCAAAGATTTGATTGGTTGCCCTTGGCAACATCTCCAGATGTTTATCTCCAATATTAGTAAACATGCTCTTATGTCTTGATTATGATGAAGTATATCATGTTTCGGATCTGTTGTTTGACAAACTGTCGTTTCTCACTATATGCTGAAAGCAGTGTAAAATAGGTTGAAAGAACAAAAATACCCCTAAGGGTAAGCGCACACGCTAAGATTCGAGGAGATTTAGCCGCCTGCTTACAAATCGACTCTTCTTCGGGCGACTAATCTTCCCGTTGGCTAGAATCTAAATCGCCGGCGGGATAGCAGTCGGATCACTTCGTTTTCCAAAGTTGCCTTACAAGGAAACTTCAGCTGACTTCGGAAAAGCGAAGCGATCCGTGTGATGGCAATCTCGATTCTAGCTGGCGTGAAGGCTTTTTGGGTATATTAGTCGCCCTAAGAAGAGGTGATTTGTCGCTGGGTGACTAAATCTCCCCTAATCTTAGCATGTGCTCTTACCCTACCAGTAAGTTGATCCTGGAATACCACAGTGTATATTGTATATTTATGGAACGTACACATTTGGACACGTTTCATTGGGGGTAAATATGCAAATACTCCAAACAACAAAGCTTTGCTAAAAAGTTGTTGATTTTAATGAAATGTCTGAAAACCGCCTCAGAGCATGCACATGACACGTCTGCAGAAGTGACGAGTCTTATGAATTTCGACCATGTGCAATTTTTTTTCACAAAACCGCATTGAAAATTCACAGCGGAAAAACGGCCATAAGAAAAAACACTCATAGAAAAAACACTCGAGAAAAAAGTCGCCATAAGAAAAAAGGCCCATTGACTTTACTGCACTTGGAGAGAGAAAAAAAAAAAAGGCTCTGTAACAAAATATGCCCATTGACTTTTATGCATTTGGAGAAAAAAGTTGCCATAAGAAAAAACGCCAATGGACTTTAATGCATTTGGAGTAAACAAGTCACTGTAAGATTAAACGCCCATTAACTTGCATTTGGTGCGTAAAAATAGTCCTGTTTAAAAACGCCTATTGACTTTTCGCTGTTTCACTAATTTTCCAGCAAAACGAGATTTGCTCATCACTAGTCTTCAGGGCTGGACTGGGCAAGTGTGAGATCAGGAAAAATCCAGTGGGCCCCCCACAACCAAGGCCCATTTGCTGCCCTGACTATGGGTGCTAGTGATGTGCAGGCCGTGACCTTCTAGTGCCCCACTTCTGCCTGGACGCACTCCTTTTTTTATACTCGCGCCAGCGTGCCCACCCCTTCCATGATGACACAGTGGGACGGCACAGGTGGGCACAAGTAAATTTGAATACAATGCAATGTTATGTGCAGGGGTAGGGGATGCGCGCAGCGGGTGTAGGCTGGTAGACTGAGGTAGGGGGCCCTGTTGGACTCCCACACTGCACATCTTATTAAAATATAGAAATGTGAGGAGCAGGGGCAGAACTAGGGGTCGGCAGAAGAGGCACAGGGAGGAGCGGTGGTGCTAAAAGTGGCAAATGAGTTGCCTAAGCTTGGCCTGGCACTGGCAAAAAGTCTTATAAACAGTTTGGTTCCCAGTCTACCAAAGGTGATGAAACTCCATTCCAGTGTAGAGAGACTCCATAGTGAAAGAAGTTAGAACAAATGGCCATGGCTGACACATTGACAGCATTTCATGTAAAAAAAAAAGCCCCAAAATTTAATCTGACCACAGAAAACCATTTATTTCTGCAGAATAATGCATTTAAAGCACTGCGTATCTTGACAGCGCTATATAAATAAATGATCGTGATGATGATTTTGACCAAATGAAAATGGCTAAATATGTCTTTATACTAAAAACTACCAAACTGCAAATCTGAGCAGCAGTTGAAGACGGTACCACAAATCTCAGCCCCGCCCACTGCACAATAGGGTTACACCCCCTAATGCCCACCAACACACCTACTTTTGCCCTTACTTTGAGGGCAGAGACACACGCTCAGATTTGGGGAGATTTAGTCACCTGCCGATAAATTGCCTCTTCTTGGGGGCGACTAATCTAAATCGACGACAGGACGGCACTCGGAGAGCTTCGTTTTCTGAAGTTACTCGATGGGAGGCAGTTTGGGGATATTAGTCGCCCTGAAGAAGAGGAGATTTGTCACTGGGTGACTAATTTCCCCAAATCTGAGCGTATGTCTTTGCCCTACAAGTGAAAATACATATATTTGTACAGATGGAAAGTTAGCCTTAGTATAGAGCCACATCATTTCACAATACAGTTGGTAGATGGGAATGCATATTTTGTACATAATTAGGCTCTGCTTTTGAAACACTTAATCACTTTCGTACAACTGTAACATTTTACTGTAAGAAATTAGTGATTTCTTTCAAAATTTACAGCAGTTTTGAGCAGACTGAAAAATTAGTCACCATGACCTACTTAGGAACTAGTCAGAGTTTGGTCCTTTAAGTGCGATGCAATTGTTGATCCTTCTGGTTCTTACACATGATGAGTGGGTTGTCAGGCTTGTGTGTGAGATGTGTCTTCCCATATTGTTATGACTTGGCACATTACCCTTCTGATCAAGAACCAGCAACTGTTCAAGCTTGTTGAAAAGTAGTTTTGAAATTAATAATATATATATATATATAAACACATAGTAACATATATTATATAACATATAGCTTAGTATATGAAAAATTTTGTCGGCTTTAGAAATATGATATATTAGAGCAGGGATTTTGTACTTTTTCAACCTGTGAGCAACATTGAGACGTAAAAGGAGCTGTGGAGTTACAAATGCATAAAAAATATTGTTGGGTTGCCGAATAAGAGCTGTTATTGGCTATTTGGCAGCCTCTATGTGGCAGTACACTGGTATTTATACAACCAAAACTTGCCTCCAGCCTGGAATTAAAAAATAATCACCTTCTTTGAGGCCACTGGAAGCAACATCCAAAGGGTTGGTGAGTAACATGTTGCTAAAGAGCTACTGGTTAGGGATCACAGTGTTGGAGTATGTGTACTTACATATATACCTACGTTAACTTTTTGAATTTTCTCTTGGTACAAAATTATATTACAAAGTATGTCCCCAGAAAGCAGCGTGATTTGTTTTACCAGACCAAAAATGCCCCTAACAGTGAGCTGACCCCAGAAAACCATATATGTCTAGAGAGAATAAATCATTCTGGCAAATTTAAAATGGCTACGTATATCTTTCTACTAAAAACTACTAAACTGTAATTCCGAAAACTGATGAAAGTGGGCTAAACAAGTAGCTGCAGATTTAAACCCCACCCAGAGTACAATATAGTCACACACCGGCTGATGCCCACCAATACACCCATTATTGCCTTTACTTTTTGTTTTGCATATATAAGTATATGGCCCCATCATTTCACGACACAGTGATCACAGCATTTTATAGCACAGTTGTCCCATAATTTCATATCACATTTGGCCCCTGGCCCCAGGGTCAGACTGGAGACTTGGGGGCCCACCGGGGCTGCAAAACAAAAGGTCACCATGACCTACTTAGGAACTAGTCAGAGTTTGGTCCTTTAAGTGCGATACAATTGTTGATCCTTCTGGTTCTTACACATGATGAGTGGGTTGTCAGGCTTGTGTGTGAGATGTGTCTTCCCATATTGTTACGACTTGGCACATTACCCTTCTGATCAAGAACCAGCAACTGTTCTAGCTTGTTGAAAAGTAGTTTTGAAATTAATGTTGCATATAGGTTGGTATATGAAAATTATTATGGGCTTTAAAAATATGATTTGTTAGAGCAGGGATTCCGAGCCTTTTTGACCCGTGAGCAACATTCAGATGTAAAAGGAGCTGGGGAGCAACAAAAGCATGAAAAATTTTCTTGGGCTGCCAAATAAGGGCTGTGATTGGCTATTTGGTAGTCTCTATGTGGCCTAGCAGCTACAGAAGACTCTGTTTGGCAGTACACCTGGTTTTTATACAACCAAAACTTGCCTCCAAGCCTGGAATTCAAAAATAAGCTCCTGCTTTGAGGCCACTGGGAGCAACATCCAAGGGGTTGGTGAGTAACATGTTGCTAAAGAGCTACTGGTTAGGGATCACAGTGTTGGAGTATGTGTACTTACATATATACCTACGTTAACTTTCTGAATTTTCTCTTGGTACAAAATTATATTACAAAGTATGTCCCCAGAAAGCAGCGTGATTTGTTTTACCAGACCAAAAATGCCCCTAACAGTGAGCTGACCCCAGAAAACCATATAGGTCTAGAGAATAAAACATTCTGGCAAATTGAAAATGGCTACGTATAGCTTTCTACTAAAAACTACTAAACTGTAAATCCAAAAACTGATTAAAGTGGGCTAAACAAGTTGCTGCAGTTTTAAACCCCACCCAGAGTACAATATAGTCACACACCGGCTGATGCCCACCAATACACCCATTATTGCCTTTACTTTTTGTTTTGCATATATAAGTATATGGCCCCATCATTTCACGACACAGTGATCACAGCATTTTATAGCACAGTTGTCCCATAATTTCATATCACATTTGGCCCCTGGCCCCAGGGTCAGACTGGAGACTTGGGGGTCCACCGGGGCTGCAAAACAAAAGGTCACCATGACCTACTTAGGAACTAGTCAGAGTTTGGTCCTTTAAGTGCGATACAATTGTTGATCCTTCTGGTTCTTACACATGATGAGTGGGTTGTCAGGCTTGTGTGTGAGATGTGTCTTCCCATATTGTTACGACTTGGCACATTACCCTTCTGATCAAGAACCAGCAACTGTTCAAGCTTGTTGAAAAGTAGTTTTGAAATTAATGTTGCATATAGGTTGGTATATGAAAATTATTATGGGCTTTAAAAATATAATTTGTTGGAGTATGTGTACTCCTCACATTCTATTACAAAGTCAGTCCCCAGAAAGAAGCGTGATTTCTATTACCAGACCAAAAATGCCCCTAACAGTGCGCTGACCCCAGAAAACCATATATGTCTAGAGAATAAGACATTCTGAGAAATTGAAAATGTATGGGATCTCATGAGACTTTCATGTGTGCTACAAGTTTTATGTTGAAGCTGAGTTGTTTGAGGTCAAGCTTTTATATACTGGACTGTGTAACTGTATGTGGTTAATGCACATGTCTACAGATGAGCTGAAATGCCTTGTGTAAATTCCTTGCAGTTGACAGCATAGCTATAGGTATATTTTACTCATACATAGCAGCACATTATATTTAGCCTGCTGACAGCTCACTTTGATTTGCACACAGGAGAGTCCAATAATCAGCACAGAGGGAGGCCAATAATCAGCTAGAATAAAGCGCTCCTTAAAAGAACTAAATAGTGGGGGATGTTTGTAAAAGCTTAATAAGATATTTTGACATCATAATCCTCTGTGTTATATCCTGAGTGGGAAGAGGATCCATGTAATGTTTTGTATCCCAAGTGACACAGATACACTGCTACATACATTGACTAAGATGTAAAATGAACTATGAATAGGTATAGTAGGGAGAGATGGTGCCTATAGTAACAGTGGGATAATAGTCTCTGGGAAGGGGCTGTGACTGTGGGATAGCAGGTATAGTAGGGAGAGATGGTGTCTATAGTAACAGTGGATAATAGTCTCTGGGAAGGGAGTGTGACTGTGGGATAGCAGGTATAGTAGGGAGAGATGGTGCCTATAGTAACAGTGGGATAATAGTCTCTGGGAAGGGAGTGTGACTGTGAGATAGCAGGTATAGTAGGGAGAGATGGGGGAGAGATGGTGTCTATAGTAACAGTGCATAATAGTCTCTGGGAAGGGAGTGTGACTGTGAGATAGCAGGTATAGTAGGGAGAGATGGTGCCTATAGTAACAGTGGGATAATAGTCTCTGGGAAGGGAATGTGTCTGTGGGATAGCAGGTATAGTAGGGAGAGATGGTGTCTATAGTAACAGTGGATAATAGTCTCTGGGAAGGGAGTGTGACTGTGGGATAGCAGGTATAGTAGGGAGAGATGGTGTCTATAGTAACAGTGGATAATAGTCTCTGGGAAGGGAGTGTGACTGTGGGATAGCAGGTATAGTAGGGAGAGATGGAGCCTATAGTAACAGTGGGATAATAGTCTCTGGGAAGGGAGTGTGACTGTGGGATAGCAGGTATAGTAGGGAGAGATGGTGTCTATAGTAACAGTGGGATAATAGTCTCTGGGAAGGGAGTGTGACTGTGGGATAGCAGGTATAGTAGGGAGAGATGGTGCCTATAGTAACAGTGGATAATAGTCTCTGGGAAGGGAGTGTGACTGTGGGATAGCAGGTATAGTAGGGAGAGATGGTGCCTATAGTAACAGTGGATAATAGTCTCTCGGAAGGGAGTGTGCGCACATTTTGAATGGCATAATTATTACTAGTATTGTTTAATTAAACTGTTCATCTTGAGTAATACCAATGGTCACAATGAGGCATAATCTCTGTAAGGCACTGTCAGTGTTATCTAAATAGAGGATACTAATAAAGAAGAGTAATTATAGAGAATATCACCTTCACAAGACAACTTGCTTGTATACAGCTCTTTCTCCAGACTGACCCAAAGTTATTTATTTAATTTTTGAACTTTATGTAACTTTATGGATTATGTAACCAGTGGAAGGGTGTCACTTTTATGGATTGTGTCTAAGAGATAGCATTTCTTATGAACTTCTTATAAAGTTATGAACTGTGGTTAAATAAGAACGTTCTTGATCTCTGGAGCAACTAATGTAATTTGTGCAGGTGAACACCCTATGCTGGTCACAAAAAAAAATAAAATGTAGTTTATTTCTTAACCACTAGATGGTGCAGGTGACCTCCAAAAAACTTCCAAACAAACGCTAAACATTTAGGAATGACCAGTTCACGGGAGTTTGTTTTGTAGCCCACATTGGTCACTTGTATAATCATTTGAAATTACAAAAAGCCACTCTCCAATCTGATTGGCGCTTGTGCATAGACTTTAAGGGGGGTTTAAAGGGTTTGTTCACCTTTTAACTTTTATTATGATGTAGAGGTAACAATGAATGTGTACGGAGCATTTGTTTTTTAGATGGGGTCAGTGTGACAGGTTATGAACCGGAGAGCCCGGTATTTTGAGGGACTATACTTTCTGCCCAGTTTTCCAATTAAGGAAAACCGGGCGGGATTCCCTTGATTGACATGCCGATCGGGCAATCGCTGATTGCCGCAACATAGCCCCGCCCACTATATTAAGCCAAGTACGGGGAGCATCACATCTCTCTCACACTCTCACCTCCATGCTGCACGTAACATCCGTCCCCCTCCGGGTCAAATCCATGAATTCAGCAACTACGGAGCACTCGGAGTAGTGTGTTAAAATCATTAAACTTTAATGGTCCATATCAAAAGAAGATAACAGCGCAACAGCATACATGAATATCAGATCATCCGCTTAACGCGTTTCATGGCTTCTCGCCACTTCATCAGAAGCGTACACCTGATCCAACTACATACCTGCAGTTAAATAGCATAAAGCCCCACCCATAAAAAACATTAACCCTCACATAACATCATGAATTAGATCGTATATTCCATTTACAAGGTATGTATATAAGTTGGAAAAATCACTTAACTATAGTATTATAATGGTACATATCATATATATCACAAGAGTTTTAACTCTATATATTTAATTCCAATTCTATAATTTAGGACAAAGATCTATAGTTTAATTAGGCGGAAGGGAAAAATAACTGAACATCTCAATAAATATCTGTATTTGATTTTATATATTATTAGATAACATTTAATAGCAAAAAATATATATATAGCCCCGCCCACTGACAGCATGGATCCGTCCACTTATTTCATAGCCTCGCCCACTGACGTCACGGGTCCGCCCACTGTCATCATAGACACACCCACTGATGTCACGGACCCCCCCGCCCGGTCTCAGCCAGACAGGTGGCAACCGTAGGTCAGTGACCTCACATTTGAAAGCTGGAAAGGGTCAGAAAAAGGAGGCAAATACTTAAAAAAACAATTCCAAATAAATAATGAAGCCCAATTGAAAAGTTGCTTAGAATTATCCATTCTATAACATACTAAAAGTTAACTTACAGGTGAACTACCCCTTTTAAAATGCACTCATTGGAGTGGAAAGTGGGCGGGAGAGAGTAAGTGTATGGCACAACCAGCTATAAATCCGGTGTTGCTTACGCCATCAGGATGTGCCACTATATATCCACCAAAGGCCGCCATAAGGGGGCGGAGATGGGGAACAGTGTCCCGACCCCCAGTGAGTTTTTGTGGCTTGGGCGACCGGCCGTGCTACACTTATATATTCAGCCGGCCCCCCTTCTGTTGGAGAGCTGCAGACTTCGGAAAGGAGAGTGGGAACACCGGCTTCCTCTTAACACTTCCACTTTTCTTTACTGCCGAATGGTCACTGAAGTCTAAGTCCTGGGAATGCAGAATGGAGATTGGATGGGTTGGAGGGGAAGTTCAAATTTGATCCATTCAATTCCTGTGAAGCTGTACCGGGAATTAAGGTGGCCATACACGTAGAGATCCACTTGTTTGACGATTTCGCCAAACAAGCGGATCCCTCCACGATGTGCCCACATTGAGGTGGGCAATATCAAGCTGATCTGATCGCAGGCCCAATGATCGGATCATAATGGGCATCCGGATTGCTGGACCACATCAACGAACAGATTCGGACGCGATTTTTGACCCTGCCCGATCGACATCTGGCTGACTTTTGGATAGATATTGATCGGGGAAGCCCGTCGGAGGGCCACACTCACGGGCCAATAAGCTGCCAACAGCTTTTATTGGGCCGTGTATGGCCAGCTTTAGACTTCAGTGACCAATCGGCAGTACAGAAAGAATAGGCAGGCACCTAAGCTCTCGCCTTCCCTTCTGAAGAATGCATTTCCCTGATAGCACTGGGGGTCTGTTAATCAAGTAAGTAAGTATTGGGGGCCTGGCCATCAATGTTTTTTTTTGAATTGTGGGGGTGGGGGGCTGGCCATCAATGTTTTTTTTTTTATTTGTAGAGGGGGCATCAATGTTTTTTTTTTACTTTTAGGGGGCCCTGACCACCAATGTTTTATTTACTTTTAGGGGGTCCCTGACCACCAATGTTTTATTTTTTGCTTTTTAGGGGGGCCCTAGCCACAAATGCTTTTTTGAACTTGTAAGGGGGGGGGGTGGCTGACCACCAATGTTTTCTTTAACTTGTGGGGTAGGGCTGGCCAGCAATGTTTTATTTTATCTTGTAGGGGTGGTGCTGGCCACCAATTTTTATTTTTTACTTGTGTACGGGGCCCTGGGCACTAGTGTTTTTTTTAATTTTTATCTTGACCAATTGAGTAAACCAAATGACTCAACCCAAATTCTAAAGCGAAATGCAATTTAGGCTAGAGTCTACTTTGATGGTAGTGGCAGGCTTTATAATCCTTTTGCCAAAAGTGTTTTTAATGTTTTATCTCATGTCTGCGTGGCCTTTTTACTGTGGGGTAGGAGGGGCTGGAGCCTGGGGCTGACCTGGAATGGGTGGAGCCCAGGGGGCCCAGAAAATTTTGTTGTACAGAGCCCCAAAATTTCTGATGGCGACCCTGTTTCCACCTTCATCGAAATGTTTTCTTACACTGTTTAAATACACATGCTTTTACCCAACGGATATTCCGACCTGATTTGTGACTTCTTTCCGAAGCATTTTCCAGCCTCTTAGTGCTCCCCAGTGCCTGCTCCTGGTACTACTATATTATACTATATTATTCATGCATTATAATGCTGTCACATATACAGCACATTGTATTTTGATTTATAGTCTCCCCATTATTTTATATGTCAGTAATTGCTTCCTACTGCCCACTCATATATATACTGCAAGGACTGCTGTGCTACAACCTCTTCCCAAAAAGTGATTCCTTATTGTTGGAATGTATCCCGAGTTAAAATCCCATCTATTTTATACATGGGAAGGGGCCAAGAGGGGTGTTCTCCAGAAGTGAACAAGCCTGAGTGCTATTTGCATGACTGTAGTTCCCTGCGGAGAGCTGACAGTATTCCCAAATCAAATTTAAAAGTCATTACTAAGATATTATAGTAAAAAGATCACTGTTTGTATAGAAGCAAATCAAAAAGCCAGTGAATGTACTGCCTTATCCAATGGAATCACCAGCATCGCTTTTAAGGGGACATCCACCATCGAATTAAAGGGTGGTTCACCTTTAAGGTGACTTTTAGTATGTTATAGAATGACTCATTCTAAGCAACTTTTCAGCTGGTCTTTGTTTTTTATTTTGTTGAAGTTTTTTTTAATTGTTTGCCTTCTTCTTCCAGACTCTTTGACTCTTTCCAGCAAATGGGGATCACTGACCCCATCTAAAAACAAATGCTCTGTAATTCTACACATTATCTCTTTCTTTCTCCTGACAACTTCCTTGGTGGACAGACCAGCAGGTGGCGCTGTTGTAACAAAATTCATTCATATTAACAGTACATGTATCCTTTAATATCTTGAAATGAAAAAAAAATAAACAATAAATGTACATTGCAAAAGTGCTTAGAATAACACCCTCATCATTTTTACATTCACTTGTTTTTATGGTTTACTTATCCTTTAAGGGTTCTTCCCCACTCCAAATCTACATGTTAGGTTAATGTGGCATCTGGGTCTCAGCTGGCAGAAATATAATTACCGTGTGGTTAAAAAATGATTAAAGTGAGCAAAAAATGTAGGGTTTCTATATTACCCCAAAGCAACCACAGGGCTTTTGCAATACAGATCTGTGCCTCAAAGATGCCCCAGTAGCTCCCCATCTTCTTTTCTGCTGATTCACTGCACATGCTCTGTGCTGCTGTCACTTACTGAGCTTAGGGACCCTCCTACAGTTTTTGGAAGGGCTGTCCGGGTGAAAACTGCCTGTCCGGATTTCCAAATTAGGAAATCCAGTGTACTCGGCATCAGAATTGATTGGTAATTACACTTGTGGCTTCTCCTATAGTGATGGGCGAATTTGTGCAGTTTCGCTTCGCCGAAAAATTCGCGAATTTCGCGCGAAATGGCGAAAAATTCGCGAAACGGTCTCGTTTTTGACGCCAGTGCCCATTTTTGACGCCAGCGCCCGTTTTTTCAACGCCGGCGCCCGCCCGAATTTTTTCCGCGAATTTTCACGGCCGTTTCGCAAATTTATTCGCCGACGGCGAATCGCGCAAATTCGACGCAAATTCGCGCCTGGCGAATAAATTCGCCCATCACTATTCTCCTACTATGACAGCTGTTCCCTCAATTTCTACAATTTAAGATGACCCCTAAGCTTAAAGAGGAACTATCGCGAGAATGAAAGTCATACTGAACGAAGAAACTTTCCAAAATACAGTCAATTAAAAATTCAGCATCCTTTCTGAAATAATCAAGTTTATGTTCATTATCCCTCTCTCAGCATCAGTCTCTCTTCATTCTGTCTTCATGCAGCAGTTGGGTGTCAGATCCAATATATCTCATAGGGGGCTTCCTTTCCTAGCAGATGTATTAGAGCTCACTTAAATAACTGATTCCATTACAAAGAAAATCTAACAAAATAACTGCCTTTTGCACAAATTCTGCATGTAGAGAGACATGGGGGCAAATTCACTAAGATGTGAAGTTGCGCCAGGCGCAACTTTGCCGCACTTCGCCACAATTCGCCACACTTCGCCAGGCGTATTTTCGCCAGCGCTCTGCAAATTCACTAAAATCCGAAGTAATGCAAATTTTTTGCAAAACTAAACAGGTCAAATTCGCCCAAGCCTAATCAATAAATATCAGACTCTGACTCCTGCATGACAAGAGAATGAGGAGAAACAGATGCTGGGACATGGATAGTGAAGATAAACTTTATTATTTCAGAAATGGTACAGAATTTTCAATTGATTGTATTTAGAACGTTTCTTATTTCAGTTTACTAAAGCTTATATTAAATTTTCATTTTTGCAATAGTTCCCCTTTAACGTTGTAACAGTAAGCAAGAGCACACTGAGCATGTGCGGTGCCACTGACACTCAAAATACAGCCTTCCAAGATCCAAGAGCTGCTATGGATAAATTTAAAAGCCTGGGTCATTAGTAATACAGTCCTGCCGATCCTCTAACTTGGTACAGTAAATTCAGTATATAACAAGCTATCATTTCTGGCAATATTAATTTTTAGGCTTTTGCAGAAAAAAAGACTGCAATTATGGTAGCATTTTGTTTCCATAAAAGTATATTTTGTAGATTATAAACTCTACAAGGCAGGATCTCCAGACATCATAAAGCTTTTCTCCATCTGTAGTAAGAGGCCTGTTAGATATAAAGGCCTGGTTTATATGTATAGGTATGGGATCTGTTATCTGGAAACCCGTTATCCGGAAAGCTCAGAATTACAGAAGACCATCTTCCATAGACTGCATTTTAAGCAAATAATACTGATTTTTAAGAATTATATCCTTTTTCTCTGTAAAACTAAACCAATACCTTGTACTTGATCCCAACCAAGATGTAATTAATCCTAATTGGAGGCAAAACAGTCCTATTGGGTTAATTTAATGTTTAAATTATTTTTCCGTAGACTTAAGGCACAGAGATCCAAATTAAAGAAAAAAAAATTAAAAAGAATCCTTATCTGGAAAACCCAGGTCCTGAACATTCTGGATAACAGATCTCACAGCTGTACATATAATCTGCATATTTACGGAACAGTAGCATCATAAATGACTGTTTTAAAGTTATAAAAATATAATGTAGTGTTGCCCTGAACTGGTTAAACAGGTGTGTTTGCTTTAGAAACACTACTATAGTTTATATAAATAAGCTGCTGTGTAGCAATGGGGGCAGCCATTCAAAGGAGAAAAGGCTCAGGTTACACAGCAGATAAGCTCTGTAGAACATAATGGTGTTATCTGTTATCCACTATTTAACCTGTGCCATATATCCTTTTTCTTTAATTTTACTACACAGCAGCTTGTTTATATGAACTATAGTCAGGGTCGGACTGGCGGGACACCGAGAAAAAACCCAGATGGGCCCCCGGCTCTTGTGGGCCCTGCCAGCCCAGATCCACACCCAGGTCCGCAATTTGGAGCCTTCTTAATGCCGCAACCTCCCTGTGGCCACGGCTAGAACACTGTATGTATGTGCACACACACGGTGCTACGCGATGGAGCAGCAAGCGGGGCCAGAAGGGGCCCTGGGGTAGCAGCCCTGGTGGACCCTGGGCCCCACAGTCCAACCCTGACTATAGTTTTAAAACACTTTCATTTTTTGCTTTTACTGTTCCTTTAATAGCTGCAATCTGTTTATGACCACTAGGGGTGGAGTCACTTTCTACTGGAACTGCCTCAGCTAAAGCTGGCCATAGACCCAAAGTGTAGGTGGTTTACCTGGGGGCAGTGTCGGACTGGGCCAGTGGGCCAAGTCCCTTGTGGGCCCCGCCGGCCCAGATCCACTTCCCAGTGGCCCACAACCCCTCTTTGTAGGGGGTCGCGGCAAAATCAAATTTTCACTTGTGCGCACTGACGGGATAGACAAACCCGGCACCAGAGTGCCGGAGCGGCAGGGGGTGTCGGAGGGGGCCTGGGGCCAGTGGCCCCGGTGGGAGCAAGCCCCTAGTCCGACCCTGCATGGGGGCAGGTGTGGGCCAGCTCCTGCACAAAATCTTTCGGATCTGTTATACGGAAAACAACAGATCCCAAGCATTCTGGATAACAGGTCTCGTACCTGTATTCCATATAGAATAATTTAAGGAACTGAAAATGCAGAACTCTGAGATCCCACTCCTGCATATGTACCGAGAAGGAACTTGTGTGCACAAATATATATACTGGTGCACTCAATTGGGACTAAAGAGGCTGGTAACGCAAAGTAAACATAATATATCTGCTGTTTATTAGTTACGGACTGTAATAAGATCATGAAAAAAAAAGGTTTAGATGTGGCACCATGCCCAGTATGGGTTTCTGGCGCTTCCGTACAACATGATGTGAGCTGCGATTATGTCAGATGGTCATGCCTTAAAGATAAATAATACAAAGGGGAAAAAATAGAGCCATTTGCAGACAACATGCCAACGGCGGAGATGAAGAGATAAGCAGCGAGCCCATGGGTTGGCTCATATTTCTGTTTATGTTAAGGAGTAGGGTACTGCGTATATCCAGACGTCTGTGTGCACCAGACCTCAAAGCAAAAGCTTTGCCCAGTGCAATTAGAAGCTGGTACAGGAACGCAACGCCCATCTCTTCTAACAAAAGCTCTTCCTTTAAGCTTGGCACTGTCTCTTTGCACTTCCCACACGGCAGGAATGACAGACAGGGACATACTTTACTGGGTGACATAACACATCTGACATTGTGACTGGCCGGGGGAGAGAGAGAGAACATTTTGTAATGGACACTGCGGGGAATGAATATGCAGGTTGTGTATATACTGTTTTAACCCTCTCCTGCCTGCACTGCTTGTGTAACCTCAGCTTGGGGCCCCCCTTCCAGTGAATCATAAATTGGCAACTGTTTTGCCTTTCGGTGAGTGGTCGCCATTAAAAGGGACCTATTGTGAATGTGTGAGTTTAGCATCTTTAGTGATGGCCGAATCTGACCCACTGCGCCGAACATTTGCGAAACGTAAATGCATTGAAGTCTACTGGCGACTAAATTTATTGGATGTGCGACAATTTTTTCTCTCGTTGGATTCTATGGGACATATTCACTAACCTGCGGAGTTGAGCTAGCGCAGGCGTCACCACACTTCGCCAGGCGAAGTTTCGCCAGGGCGCTGCTAATTCACTAAAATCCGAAGTTGCGGTCAGGGAGGCTAAAGGCAGCGAAGTTGTGCTAGTGTTAATTCGTCAAGGAAAGCGCAGTTACGTTAGCGATGCCTAATTTGCATACGGCGCCAAGTTAAAGTACAATGGACTTATATGTAGCAGCAAATACATTACACTACACAAGCCTGGGAAAGCTTCATAAAATAAAATAGATTTATATTGCCCTATACATGTGCCCACTGTATAGTTTATGTGCCATATGTTAGGAAATGTAGGGGGGAAGGAGGGTGCCCCAAAAAAATGTACAATCTTTTTCAGCCTATCACCCTTAAAAAAGGAAAAGACGCAAGCGTTTTTTGGAACTTTTTTTGAAGCAATCCCTATCTACTCTATTGCACTTCGCCTGGTCTGAGGTGGTGAAGGCAAGTCTGGTGCAAGAGGTAAAGTTCAGTAAAATGCGCAAGTTAGTGAATTATCGTAGTTACGTCCCTTCGCCTGGTGTAAGGGTGCAAAGTAGCGCTAGAGTAGGCCCACTTTGCTAGCGAATTTACACCAGCACCGGTCACGCTGGCGAACTTGCGCTAGCGTTAGGTGCTTCACACTTTAGTGAATTTGCCCCTATGGGTGTCATTTTCGCAGCAAAACGCGGAGTAAAATTTCGTTCATCACTAATGAGCATGTATTGTATGCATGCTTGTTATATGTGGGTGCTGTCATAACACCTGGAGGTACCTGAACAATTCCAGAGCTAAGCAGGCTCACTGACAGTAGAATTCTTTCAGCAGAACAATTACTGTAACCCATGACCTTGAGTGCAAACCGTGAAAAGCCAGGGCCAAATTATAGAGCCTGCCTAGACCTCTCCTATGCCTCCAGGCACCTGTATAATGTGTTGCCTACCTGTACAGTAAGCCTTCCTGTAGCATAACATGCAACCTAAGTAATTACCATCAATACACACTAAACAGAGGATGTATATTTCTATTTTTCCAAGACTTGTATTCCATCATTTAAAATGGAATAAACTGGAGGTCCACACATGCACAAAATGCACAAAAACTTTATTTACAGTTACTAGCACAGCTTCTCCATTTCTAGTTTACACAGTTCCTGACAATAATAATACAGGTACCCAAAAACCCGTTATCCAGAAAGCTCCAAATTACGGAAAGGAGACTCCATTTCATACAAATAATCCAAATTTTGATTTTCTTTTTCTCTGTAATAATAAAACAGTATAGTGTACTTGATCCCAACTAAGATTTAATGTATCCTAATTGGCAAAAAAAAACCATGCCTATTGGGTTTATTTAAGGTTTACATGATTTTGCAATAGACTTAAGGTATGAAGATCCAAATTATGAAAAGATCCCTTATCCGGAAAACTCCCTGAGCTTTTTTTGGATAACAGGTCCAATACCTGTACAGCTTTTTTTCTAGTATGACGATCAGGAGCCCTTATCTGGAAAACTACAGGTCCCAAGCATTCTAGATAACAGGTCTTATACCTGTTTTAAGGATATTAAGGCCACTTGGCTTCCAACCTTCATGGTTATCTTCTTTCTGATTAGGTGGCTCCAAGGTTTCTGGTGCAGAACAAAGCCTTTGCCCCTATACTCTGTATCCCTGACTGGTAAGGTACCACTGTGGTGATGACCCTTTCCTTCCTCATTGTTGAAGCCTCAGCTGCTCAACCAGATGATTTACTGTTACTGTAGCAGCCCACAGAAAGTTTTGCTTCATTGGTCATACCTTATACTTTTTCATTTCACTGGAGCACTGACTTCTAGGAGCAAAGACCCCACTGGACTAATCATAGAGCGCTTCAATGGCTTGGCATTAAAGGCTAGGACTGGTCTTGGCTGTAGAGTGATTGTCTGGAGGAATCAAACTCCGGTGTTTCTCTATACAACATGGCCAGGCCAAGGTATTTTGGCTCCCTAGGCAAGGGCTTCAATCAGTGCCTCCCCCCCACCCGGTCCTGCATTACCATTTCATATTGCCCCCATTTGTACCTGTGCCGATGGCAGTCAATCCCTCAGATTGTCCCCAAGCCCCGAATTTGTACCTATGCCAGCGGCAGCCAAAAAAATCCATCATATTGACCCTAATTTATACCTGTGCCAGCAGCTGCCAAAAAATCCACAATATTGCCCCCAAATATGTACTTGTGCCAGTAGGAGCCAAAAATCCGTGATAATGTCCCCAAATATGTACTTGTGCCAGCAGCAGCCAAAAATCTATCATATCTCCCAAATATGTATCTGTGCCTGCAACAGCCGAAAATTCATTGTATTGCCCCTAATTCCCCTTAAAGTGGACCTGTCACCCAGACATAAAAAGCTGTATAATAAAAGTCCTTTTCAAATTAAACATGAAACCCAAATGATTTTTTTTATTTAAGCATTCATAGCTGCTCATTTAAAAATCTCAGCTGTCAATCATATATTGCCTGCCCCTCCTCTATGCCTTAGGCAATTAATTTCACTGTCCATTCAGCATTTCCTACATGTCACTGCTCTCCCCACATTCCCCCTCTCTCTTCCCCCCCCTCTCTTAACCATTTAATTGTGTAGTCAGGGCATGGGGATGGACATCAGGTCCCCCATTCTGGTGCACAAACAAGATTTTGTGTCCACAAAATATTTCCTGCCTGCTGTAATTATTAATTCCAAGATGCAAGGAAACAAGATTCAAATAATTTTTACAGTGTAATTAAAGTTTATTTTGCTTGACTAACATGATAAAATAGGATTTGGAATAATTTTTTTGGGTGACAGGTCCCCCTTAAAAGTGCACCCCCCATGATTTCGCCCTAGACGGGGGGCGCCTACTCTGCCTGCCCCTAGTTCCGGCCTTGCTGTACAAACCTGTAAGCCCCTCTCTCTCACTTCTTTGCTTTACTGGGTGCTAAGGTCCGGCTTGTGGTGGAACAGATTATTGGGGTGGGGAGCAGCAGTAGCTGTTGGGGGAAATAGTTGGGTTGACTTAGACTTAGGCCCAAGCTGCTTGTTCCTTAACCCTTTAAGTGCCACAGATCGTAGAATCTACGTTCTGTGGATCAAAGGACCAAAGTGCCACAGATCGTAGATTCTACGTTCTGCAGCACTTCCGGATTTGCAAGCGGAGGAGCGGCTGTTAGAGCCGCTCGCTCCGTTCCTTCACGATCCCCTGCCCCTAGACAACGAGCAGAGCAGGGGATCGAGTGGCCCCTGGGGCGCGATCGCCCAGGGGCCCCAAAGCAGCAGCAGGGACGCGTTTCCTATGCGTCCTGCTGCTGCCTACACTTCACTTCCGCCCAGCTCCGCCCCCCCATGCCTGATGACCGTTGGAGCTGGAGATCTGCTGTGTGGGACCCTTTCTCATGGATCTGATGCATCTACCCCAGGTAAGTGTAACATTTACACACACAAAAACACACAAACACACCAACACACACTTATTACAGTAATATACACTTACATTCACACTTACACACACTCACACATAGATTTTTGGGGATTGGGGGGGTCACACACACTCACAGCACCCATGTACACTTGCACACGCGCACACGCGCACACGCGCAAATAACATGCAATTTACCCGTTGTGCACACGCGTTTTTTTTTTTCTTATCGCATCGTCTCTTTTTTGGCTAAAAAAAATGTTTTATTGCCGTTCCGAATAGCATATTCACTAACCGTACTGTGCAATAGCTTTTGTATGTTATTTTGGTGGTTATATTGCAGTTTTGGGTATTTTGGTGCATTTTTAGCCATTTTATTGAATTTTTAGCCATTTTATTGCATTTTCAGGTCTGCATTTGTGTTGTTCACTTGTTTCTGTCCGTATAATCGATTTGGCCCAGCTAAAATATTCAAACAGTAATTCTGGTGGCCGATTACACTATTTTTGTGGTTTTATTCGTTTTTGGTGATTTATTTGCATTTCACACTGTTCTGTTTTATTTTGTTTTGCCTATGTAAATTTTATCTACTATATATCCATTTGTGGGTCTCTGTGCGCCACATAGTCTGGTAAATCTATGCATATTGGGCATCAAAGTGTTCAGTAGACGCCTGTCGTTCATATTTAGGATGTTTTATGCTGATACGTTACGAAATGTGGGGCACATAATGGGGTAAAATAAAGCTTTGTGACGATTTTCAGAAATTTGATAAAAACCGCTACGTTCGGCATTGCTTTGCAGTTTGGTAGTTTGCAGTAGAAAGATGTAATTACCTGTTTTAGATTCGTCAGAATGTGTACTTTCTAAAAAATATATGGTTTTCTAGGGTCTCCATACTGTTAGGGGGTCTTATGGTGCAAATACACATACTGGGTGCTTATATTGCGTCAGCCATGAAAATTTATATACACTACTGTCATTTGGGCGCCTCTGTACACCACATAGTTTGGTATATCTATGCATATTGGGCATCAAAGTGTTCAGTAGACCCCTGGCGTTCATATTTAGGATGTTTTATGCTGATACGTTACGAAATGTGGGGCATATAATGGGGTAAAATTCAAGCTTTGTGACGATTTTCAGAAATTTGATAAAAACCGTTATGTTCAGCATTGCTTTGCAGTTTGGCAGTTTGCAGTAGAAACACTTATTTACCCATATTGGATTCGTCAGAATGTGTACTTTCTGAAAATATATGGTTTTCTGGGGTCTCTGTACTGTTAGGGGGGTCTAATGTTGCATAATACACACACCAGGTGCTCATATTGCAGCAGCCAGCGCGTCAGCTGTGAAAATGTATATACACTATTGTCATTTGGGGGTCTCTGTGCGCCACATAGTTTGGTATATCTATACATATTGGGCATCAAAGTGTTCAGTAGACCTGTGTCGTTCATATTTAGGATGTTTTATGCTGATAAGTTACGAAATGTGGGGCATATAATGGGGTGAAATTCAAGTTTTGTGACGATTTTCAGAAATTTGATAAAAAAACGTTACGTTCAGCATTGCTTTGCAGTTTGGCAATTTGCAGTAGGAACACATATTTACCCATATTGGATTCGTCAGAATGTGTACTTTCTGAAAATATATGGTTTTCTGGGGTCTCTGTACTGTTAGGGGGGTCTAATGTCGCATAATACACACACCAGGTACTTATATTGCAGCAGCCAGCGCGTCAGCTATGAAAATGTATATACACTATTGTCATTTGGGGGTCTCTGTGCGCCACATAGTTTGGTATATCTATGCATATTGGGCATCAAAGTGTTCAGTAGACCCCTGGCGTTCATATTTAGGATGTTTTATGCTGATAAGTTACGAAATGTGGGGCATATAATGGGGTAAAATTCAAGCTTTGTGACGATTTTCAGAAATTTGATAAAAACCGTTATGTTCAGCATTGCTTTGCAGTTTGGCAGTTTGCAGTAGAAACACTTATTTACCCATATTGGATTCGTCAGAATGTGTACTTTCTGAAAATATATGGTTTTCTGGGGTCTCTGTACTGTTAGGTGGTCTAATGTCGCATAATACACACCGGGTGGTTATATTGCAGCAGCCAGCGCGTCAGCCGTGAAAATGTCTATACATATTGTCTCTGTGCGCCACATAGTTTGGTATATCTATGCACATTGGGCATCAAACTGTTTAGTAGACCCCTATGTTTATTTTTAGGATGCTTTATGCTGGTAATGATACATGGACAATACGATGCTGGAAAGTTGAAGCTTTGAGGCAATTTTCAGATATTTCACCAAAACCGCCAAATTTGGCAAAGCGTTGCGACTCAGTAGTTTGAGGCAGAAAGGCATGGGTACCCATTTTAGATTCTGTATAATGTGTACTTTCCAAAAATATATGGGTTTGGGGGGTAAACATATATTTCTGTGTTTTTATCCCACAAAAATGCAGTCAATGTGTTGATTTTTCATTAGCTGAAGTTACCCACAGGACAATTTGTATGTGCTAACTTCATTTTGGGGCCTCTAAATGCCATATACTTTCGTAAACCTATGCACAGTGGGCACCAAACTGTTTGGAGGACCCCTGGCAATCACAATTTGGGTGCTTTTTTGTGATATGTAATGATACATGGGCGATATGATGCTGGAAAGTTGAAGCATTGAGGCAATTTTCAGATATTTCACAAAAACCGTCAATTTTGGGAAAGCCTTGCGACTCAGTAGTTTGGAGCAATAAGGCATGGGTACTCATTTTAGATTCTGTAGAATGTGTCCTTTCCAAAAATATATGGGTTTTGGGGGGGTAAACATATATTTCTCTGTTTTTACCCCACAAAAATGCAGTCAATGTGTTGATTTTTCATTAGCTGAAGTTACCCACGGGACTGTTTGTATGCGCTAACTTCATTTTGAGGCCTCTAACTGCCAGATACTTTGGTAAACTTATGAACAATGGCCACCAAAATGTTCAGAGGAACCCTGGCAATCATATTTAGGGTGCTTTTTCTTAGTACGTAATGATACATGGGTGATATGGTGCTGAGAAGTTGAAGCTTTGAGGCAATTTTCAGATATTTCACCAAAACCGACAATTGTGGGAAAGCCTTGCGACTCAGTAGTTTGGAGCAGAAAGGCATGGGTACCCATTTTAGATTCTGTAGAATGTGTACTTTCCAAAAATATATGGGTTTGGGGGGTAAACATATATTTCTGTGTTTTTACCCCACAAAAAATGCAGTCAATGTGTTGATTTCTCAGTAGCTGAAATAAAGTCCTGAACAATTTGGATGTGCTAACTTCATATTGGTGTCTCTAAATGCCAGATACTTTGGTAAACCTATGCATAATGGGTATCAAACTGTTCTGTGGACCCCTGGCACATTTCTGTTCAGTGGACCCCTGGCACATTTCAGATGCTTTTTCTTGGTACCTAATATAGTTTGGGATATGCGGAGCAGCAAAATAAAACCTTTGAAATGATTTTTCAGAATTTTGAATTTTATTTTGAAAAACCGCTATGTTCAGACAAGCTTTTATGTTTGGTAGTTGGGAGTAGAGAGACATAGTTACCCATTTTGTAATCGGCAGAATCTGTACTTTTCAAAAATGTATGGTTTTCTTGGGTAAACCTATGGTTTCAGGATTTTTTGCCTTGGAATCTAAAGCATGCCATTTTCTGCCTTAGTGCTTTCAAAATTCAGTAATATACTGCCGGGAGTTTTTGCTGTACAGAAGTCCTAAATCTCCCTAAAACTATACATATCTAGTATTGGCACGTTCGAGAGACTTAAGGCTTTCCAAATCAGTTGGATTTTCATCTGTAAAATGAAATATTTTTCTGGTATAAATTGATATACAATGAAAAATGGTCATTTTTCATTTTTTTTGGTATTTAGCACTATAAATTTTTTTGCACAGGTGGAAATACATGAAAACTCAGGCAGATTTAGAAAGCTCAGTTTCTACCGAAAAAAACAATATATAGTTTTCCTAGGTAAACTATAGGTTTCCCCTCAGAAAATGCCCCTAAAGTGAGAGAGCACAAAATGCTTAAAAATGGCTGGCATTTTGCGTAACCAAAGTGTGAAATTCTGCTGGCACTTAAAGGGTTAAGAAAGTTTTTTAGGTACAAAAGCTTTGTTTTCTGTTTTCTTTGGAAAATAATAAATATGTAGTACACTTTTTACACGTTTTAATAAAAATGGAGGTGGTTAGGAAAGGTGTTACCGACCAGCCAGTTGGACCAGATTAAAAAGAAAGTAACAGCTTCATAAAATCTATGTGAGGGGCTACCAATAGAAGTCATGGGGCTACAATCATGGCTTCGGTCAGATGAAAATTAAATTAGTGAGAAAAAGAGCATCTTGTGATGCTGCTTTCCTTAGAAAATAAAGTAAATGAGCAGAGATGAGACATCTGATGTTTCTCTGGTCAGTTCAGGGGCGTAACTACAGAGGAAGCAGACCCTGCGGCTGCAGGGGGGCCCAGGAGGTACAGGGGACCCCATGAGGCTCTCATTGATGAGCAATTTGAACATATATTGGTAAAACAGGACAAATACTGGATATGTTGGGGGCCCTAAAATTAAATTGCTGTGGGGCCCAGCAACATCTAGTTACACCACTGGGTCAGTTCTAAGTAGAGCAAACATTACATGACAATATGTTTTAAGGGTTTACACTGTCCCGGATGTCCCGGATGCACCCCCTCTTCCCATATTGTGAATGGATTGCATGATAAGGGCATTCCAGGACAACTCATATGCCCCCACCAGTTTCTCTTCTGTGCAGCACTGAATACAGTGAGACATAACTTGACACCGACTGTGTTTTTCACACAATTAATGTGGAATTCATTTTAAAGTTAATATTCACATTTATATTTTGTTCTGCAACTTCTAACCCCCCCCTTTACTGATATTTATAGAATTCTCCTTTACAGGCAGATAATAGCATTAATGACATTCATTTTTGTTTCACTCTATTAAATAACAATGTATCCGAGAAACTCAACGTAAGCAGTTTAATGAGACTTGGCTGCATTTTTACCTTCTCATTAAACACGTTAGAAGAGAAAAAAGTCAATAATTGTATAAAAATTCATTATGTCATTAGACCAGTTCTCATTGTGTCAAATAAATGGGAATTTACTTGTTATTGTTTATGGCTGAACAATAACATTAGCGTCACTTTTATAGACATTTATAGACATGTTGTTAGCTGCTGTTCACTTCCTGTTCATTGGAATGGCCATCACTTAGATTCACAGGTACCACAGGACAAGAAGTAGTTGTTTTTGAGGATCAGGTGCCTAACTGTGAGGACCCCAGCAGTCCTGATTTAAATCAGTGGGGGATGGAATCAAGCATTTTGTTGCTTACGTATGGACCTATTTATCTCAGTGGTGAAAACTCATTTCACATTCATATATTCACATGACCAGTTTCTATAAAGGTGGTGCTACATGGGTCAACTGTAGGACCCATGCATGGTTTCAGTTCTTCAGAAAAATGTTGATCCAGGGGCTGGCCTTGTTGGTAAATTGGAAACACACACCATTGTGGTGGGATCAATACCTCTGAAACAGCTTTTACATAGGAGATCCAACTGTAATATATCTTCTAGTTCATCCAGAGGAAAGCAAAAAGGAACATCAAGGCTCAAAAAGGCAGATTCACTAAAGGGCGCCAGCGTGACGTCATATTGGCACTTCGGTAGCTGGCATAAATTTGCTGGCATAATTTCGCCAAGGAGATAGATTCTGGTGCAACTTCGCACTCTAACTCCAGGAAAATTTACGGTCTGGTGAAGGAACGTTACTACACAAATTCACTAAGTTTTTGATTTTACTGACTGTTACCTCTATCGCCAGACTTGCCTTCGCCACCTCAGATGAGGCAAAGTGCAATAGAGTAGATAGGACTTCCTCAAAAAAAAAAGTTTAAAATTTTTCTAAGTTCCAAAAAAGCTGGCGTTTTTTCCTATTTAAAGGGTGATAGACTGAAAAAGATCGTAAATTTTTTTTTGGGGTATCCTCCTTCCCCCCTACATTTGCTAACCTATGGCACCTAAACTAAACTGTGGGCATGTGTAGGGCATTATAACAACTTTATATAATTTTATTAAGGTTCCCTGGCCTTGTGTAGTGTAATGTATTTGCTGCAGCATTTACGGCCATTGTACTTTAACTGCATGCCTTATGCTAATTAGCCAGCGTTTGGTACCCTGTGCGCAACTTTGGATCTTCGTGAATTATCGTTGTACAGGCGAATTTATGCCTGGCGAAGTGTTGCGATGTGCGCGAAGCCATCGCTGGCGAATTTTCGCCTGTTCGTGAATTTGCCCTAAAGTGAGAATAGTCCTTCCTGACTCAGTATACCAATAAAAAAGGATTACCAGCAGCTCACTGTGAAGACTGAAGTGTTTATTCAGCCCAAAAACAAACAAGGAAGGCAATATGTCGGTGCTTCATTGATCCTTTATCTGGGCCGTGAATCGAGCCTTGTTAAATGGTCTTGAAGGCCCAAAATGTTGCCTTCTTTAAATGTTTTTTTGCTGAATAAAATTGCTTTTCAACAGCCTCTCTCAGGCGCAAATTCACTAACGACGAAGCGCCGAACGCTTGCGTCAATTCGCTAGCGTTTGGCATTTTTGGTACTTCGCAAATTCACTAACGAACGCTGGCGTAAATTCCCTAGTGTTACTTCGCACACTTACGCCAGGCGAATTTTCACTAGCGATGTAACTACGCAAATTCACTAACTTGCGCAGTGTACTGAACGCTACCTTTTACGCTAGACTTCCTTCGCCACCTCAGACCAGGCGAAGCGCAATAGAGTAGATAGGGATTGTTTCCAAAAAAGTCAATTTTTTTTCTAAGTCCCAAAAAACGCTGGCGTGTTTTCTACATGATGGGTGATAGGCTGAAAAAGATCGAAAAATTTTTTGGGGCTCCCCTCCTTCCCCCCTACATTTCCTGACTCATGGCAACTTACCTAGACAGTGGACACATGTGTAGGGCAAAATAACATTTATATTTGCTGATTTGAAGGTTTTCTAGGCATTTGTAGTGCAGATACGTATTCCTCCATTGAAATTTGAATTTCGCGCCGTATGCAAATGAACCATCGCTAGCGAAACTTTGCTTCGCTTGGCAAATTAATGCTAGTGCAACTTCGTAACTAACGCTACCCCTGTGCGCAACTTTGGATTCTAGTGAATTTGCAGAGCGCTGGCGAAAATACGCCAGGCGAAGTGTGGCGAAGTGCGGCGAAGTGCGGCGAAGTTGCGCCTGGCGCAACTTCGCATCTTAGTGAATTTGCCCCTCAGTCTCTACAGTGTCCTGCTGCTAATTCTTTTTGTTGTTGGTATATTGGAGGCAGGAAGAACTCTTTCCTCTTTGAGCCTTGATGTTCATTTTTTTAAGATATATTGCAGATGAGTAAGCTAAGCTCTTCTTCTGCAACTGCGGATCTCCTATGTAAATGCTAAACGGCACACATAAATCCACATTCTCTGTATATTAATTGAAGCCCAATTAGAATTACCAAGAACCCTTAAGGCATCTACATTTAATCTGCCTGAATACTCCGCAGAAACCTGCCACCTTTTCCACTATATTCTGAAAACAAAAGTTGCCTTGGTAGGTGTTGGTCACCGGATTGAGGCAGACTGCTTTGTGGATCCACCATAACCCATCTTCCGACACTGTCTACACTTATCATACTCAGCATTCCAGGGTTATCAGCTCACAGCCCTTTGAGATCAACTTATAAAAAAGTTTAAAATGCTCCCATGCACCATCCAATTCACTGTGAAGTTCAGATCAGGTGCTGAAATAGGATAGATTTGGGTCTCAGATATAGTTCATAGTACTGAGCAGCAGTTAGAGGTAAGAAGGATGATCAGCAGCAGATATAGCAGCACAAGACTGGGATACAATAATAATAATAATAATAATAAACCCCACTTTACCCTGTATAATAACAATTTTAACTTTATGCATAGTATACAATTTGGCAGAATTTTTTGATCCACATCTGCTGATATTCCCCTCTTCTTTTCCTGGTGCCCCAGTGATGAAACCCTAGCGTGGCACCATTAGAGTGCCCAGGAACACCGCCCCCTCCATCTGAAACTGTTTTCCAAGCATTTCCTGTCCCTGAAGTGGCGAGGGTAAGAGGGCCAGGACAAGAGCAGGATGGATTTGTTTACGAGGGAATGCCTTTAATCTTTGAGAGCAGTTGGCAAGGGAGAATTCCGAAGGGGATATCAGCATTATCTTATCTGGATGCATCATATGGGAGGAATGTAAACACATAGAGTAATTAGCGTCCCTCATCAGACTTATATAATACTTTGGTCTTATTTATTTGTAAGCTCCTATTGCTCCAAATAATTCCTACTTAGAGTTTCCCTTATAAATCCTTTCCCTAAAATGTCTGCTACTAATTATTACTGTTTCCTTATATCTCTGATTATTAGTATAACCATAGCTTTAGTTTTCCTTCATTTTCCATTCACTATAACTATATCTACTGCCCCTTCTTTGGATTTTTCTGTCTCTCCATATAACTTCTCCCTTTCACCCACGCTAGTGCTGAATATAGTTTCTCCTTGGAATTCCTTCTGTTAGACAATTTAACATTCCCAACCACTTCCCAATACTCCAATAACTCCTTCTATTGCCCCATATAAATCTTCCCTATTATTACTTATTAATTCTCTCTAGAAGTCCTACTCTTGCTCAGTATAATATGTCCTATTGTTTAGTATAGCTCCTTTTTATTATTTCTCCTATAACCCCTTTCAATTATCCATAAAGTCCATCTGAAAAACTGCTCATAGTAGGCCATAAAACCCTCCTTATGACTTCTCCTACAGCTCAATAGAAGGTCTCTATAATGCCTTGACTCTTTCCTTATAGTTTAATTCAGCCCAATAATGCTCTATTATTACAGCAGTGGGGATCATGAATGGACCTCTGCTGCTGTTCTAGTGATGCCCCAAGTCTTAAGTCTATTATTCATGACTTCATCTCAATAGCTGCTGCTATTAAGCCATAAAATCCTCCTTCCAACTTCTACTGTAGCTCAATTAAATCTCTCCCTAATCTCCCTAGCCTTTCTGTTTAAGTTATAGTTCAATTCAACCCCATGTTGCTCAATAATTGCTGCAGTTGGGATCACTAATAGACCTCTGCTGCTGTTCTTGTGATGCACCAATGTCTTATTAAGTAGTGTTGAGTGTGCTGAGGTTTTGATCTTCGGTTGACATAAAAAGTATATGAAATTGGTAGCTCAGTGCAGACTCATGCTCCTCGGATTCATCAATGTTGCGGTCCTCATCGAATGGAATTTTCAAGCCATATGGATTGATAACTGAACAAACTCCAGATAGTTATCGAATAGGTAGTATGGGTCGATTGGTTGCCAGCTCAGTCAAGGGTGACCAAGTTGGTGGCAATAATGAGAAAACCATTTTGACCTAATGGGATATAAATGATACTTCCTCCTGTATTCTAATCAACAACTCTGTTAGCTGTGCTTCTAAATCTCTTTCTCATTTGATTTCTCTGTGTTGTCAATATATTTGTATCCCTCCATATTCTATTAGGGATTATGCCATGGAAAAAATGGTGTTCTTGCAAATTGCATCAGTAAATAGTGCTGCTACAGCAGAATCCTGCATTGAAATCCATTTTTCAAAAAAAGTAAACAGATTTTTTTACATTTTATTTTGAAATCTGGCATAGGGCTAGATATGTTGTTAGTTTCCCAGGTGCCCTCAGTGATGTGACTTGTGCTCTGAGAAACTTCAGTCGCCTCTTTACTGCTGTACTGCAAGTTGGAGTGATGTCACCCACCTCCCTTTCCCCCCAGCAGCCTAACAACAGAACAATGGAACCAGAAGGTAACCAGATAACAGCTCGCTGACACCTGCATTGCTAAAAATGCTCCCATGTCCCATCTAGTGGTAGATATGAGAACAGTACTCACTAGTAAAAATCCAAGTCCAGCTAACACAAGTCAAGACTTCTTCAGTTACACTAAGTAGGAGAAACAGCAGCTTATTTGAAAGCAGTTCCATTGTGAAGTGCTGGCTCTTTCTGAGAGCACAGGATCAGGCACAATGACCTGATATGGCTGCTTACACACCAATATTACATCTAAAAAATACATTTATTGGTTCAAGAATAAAATTTTAAATGGTAAAATGAATTACTTGCAATGTACACAGTGTAATTTAGTAATACAAACTATACCATAAAAATCATGAAAGACTGTCTTTAAATACACTTTGTCAGTCTTAAAAGAGATGTAGAGAACCAAGAATAAGCTTTAGTCATTATTTTAATAGGAATGTGCCTTGAAAGTTGTTTTGTTATCCAAAAACATTGCTAGTGCCATTGAGCAGTTCAACGACAGCTTGAGAGTTGGCATGCAGAGCTCTGATTGGATATCCACATCTAACTGTCCTTCTGGGAAGGATACAGGATTCCATGAAACCATGATACTCTGATGAACCCTTTCCCAATATTCCTCAGGTTCACCGTGTCATGCAACCCCTACCTCTCCCTGTTCCATTGTGAAGTGGTAGATTCTGGGACATGAAATCCTGCTGTTTTCCATAATGGGTGGTTCACAGATTCTCTGGAAAACAGTGGGACTTCAAATCCCAGAATCCAGCACTTCACAATGGATAAATGTGAGGGAGAGGTTGCACAACACTGTGAGCATAAGAGGGTTTCCTTGATGGAATCAATACAGAATGACCCCTTATCCAGAAAACTCCAAGTCCCAAGACTATACCTGTATCCCCGTAAGCAACCACTTATGGCTCACTGAAAATTGTGTATTACATAATATTTATACAGTGTAGGAAGTGTTACTGTCTTCCTAAAATACAATATTGGATTTGCCTTTTTCCCTGAAAAAAGAAGGAAATATTTTTAGTGAACCCCCCTCCCAATTCTTTGCTTATAGCCCCACGTGAGGGGAAAATTTACTGTAAGGCAAAAAAAAATTCCTTACTGTTTTGTCATCTATGGCAAAGATGGAATGAGTAGGAGAGGGACCAAGACAGAAAAGGAAGTAGACTAATTTCTTTCCCATTTACAAATGTCATGGGATTGTAACACAAACAGAGGTATGTCCCTCCGTTACTCCATGATCTGCCCATATGGAAACCATTTCTGCTTCATGGAATGTTATGTAAGTGCTCTGTGCGGAAGCAGGATACTTTATGTCCTAACTCTGACCACATTTTTAGGGCCACCCGATCTGTGTCCTACCAGATACTTGACAAATGGATACTAGTTCTAACATTTAAAATATTGTGACAATCATTTCAATGTTTCCTTCTAATACTTTATTGCTATTGTCAAATTCTGGAGTCTGTAAACTGGAACCTTGCAGTGTCTGCTGAATTATAGCATCCCTGCTGAGCCATCAGTTGGTCTACATTTATAGCCTTACAACAAAGTCAGCGTACTCTGAAGAAATGACTTCCATACCATAGCGATATCAACAGCAAAACCACTATATGGAAAAAATTCACACCTACATTTTTGTACAAGTTTTGTAAAGTAAAGCCAAATAGAGTTGAAGCTACAGGAGGGGACACAAAATGCCATAGAAAATGTTGTGGTCCCAACTTGAGAAAATGAATTAAGTAACTACAAAGAGTACACTTGATGAATATTATTTATGTAGGGGTTTATGGTGTTGTCCTTCCATTACTGATAGGAGGATGGTTTTCTAAGAGGTATGGGTTTGTGAAGGTGTTCCTATTAGAGGTGTAGGGATGGCCTGTAGGAGGTGGAAAATTTTCATGTAATGGAGACCACAGGCAAGAGAAGACATTGGGATTAAGAAGGTAGTTGGGAAGAAGGAACCCTGAGATGAAGGACAGGTTAGATGTTTTGACTAAATTAGGTAATAGAGTGGTCAGAAGTGCCAATTTGTAGAACAGAAAGGTGACAATTCCTGGTTTGATCTCACAGAGTAGCAACTCAAATGGCTCAAGGTAAAAGGATAAGTTGGAGCAGATTTGGAAGAATTTGTACATAGAGGCCAAGTAGTACCACCGCCTGTGTTACCTGTATCGTATTGAAATATAGACTGTGCATCATTGGTTATTAAGATCAACTGTGAGTCAGCTTTAAGATCAAATTCCAGCAATAAATCAAATCAATTTTTGTGTTCCTAAGAACCACTGGCAGCCACATTCTTACTTTTAAGTACAGTAAGAGTGTGAGTCATCATGGCTGGCATGTACAGCAGCAACAAAGAATTTCCACTTCTGCTAGTTTTCTGACTGTGACCCATGTTTGTTGCATGCACTTAAGTTCTGCCTCCATGTCACTCTAGGCTAGCCTCTCCTCTGCTTCCCATCTGTTGTCCAGTGAAGGCCAATGTTAGTGGTTGAGTCTGCACTACACCATTGTAATGTGGTCAGAAAATGTGAATAATCATTCTGAGAGTTGGGAAGACTTTCAGCTTAGCTAAGTCACTTTCTGTCATACACCAGCACTCTGAGCTATATAGCTCATAGGCTTATTTTGGTGTTAATTCTAATGAGTGGACTTCCAAGCATTGCTCATAGAACTCATGATGTTTCTAGCTTTGCTGAGCCTGCTTTTGATGTCACCTACAGTGCGCCATCTTTTTGTACAATACTGGCAAGGTAAGGAAAACTATCTACAGTATACACCATATTAGTGTAGGACTGGGGTGTCCGGGATCCACCGGGGCTGTCACCACAGGGGCCCTCCACCACTTGTCACAAGCCTACGCCATCCCACCCCAGAACAGTGTACATCTTACTTGTGACCATGGTCAGGGATCCAAATGCCCTGGCTTGGAGCGGGCAGCAGGTTTGTTTCTGTGGGGTCCACTGGGTCAGTCTGAACCTCCTGGCAGTTTTTTACTATAAACAAAAGATTAAAACTGCTTTTCCTATGCAGTCTTTTAGCATGATCCTTAACAGGTTAAGCTACACTATTTACAGGGCCTCAAAAATGGGTTAGTCTTGCATGCGTGGGCTTGTAGCCATTAGACTCATGAACTAAAAACGTTTTATCTCATAGCAAGAAGCCTTTTCACAGATGGCTGATGCATTTCAGTGGCTTTAACGAAAGAAGTCAATAGGTAGGCTAAATTATTGGTTTCATTATATCATTTCTATGTGTGTTTCCATTTGTTTGAGTATCAACCATTAAACTCTGATTATTTCCCAAGCCAGGTTCTCAAGAAGACACAGTTATGTGTGTTTATTGCTTAATAGTTTGATCTATAATCACAGGCTATAAACTAATTTTAAAGCCCAGACTCGATAAAACTGCATACAATTGAAGGACAGTATCTCAAATTTAAACTAATTTTTAAATAATTAGCCGTCTGGTCTTCTCTGCCCTGAAAGCTTTCTCTCTCTTTTTTTTTTTGTAAGGCTCTGATAAATCCAAGTGATAATCGCGGCGGTAAGAATGAAAAAGACTGGAAAATGACATTTTAAGGACTTGCTTCCTAACTCATTAGTCAAAACCTGCAGGAAGATGAGTGGTGTCGGCTTGGAAATTGCATATTGGGTTACATTCCGCTGCTGTGGGGAACCAGTAGTTGGCACAGCTGCTAGTTAATGGCTGTTGGGTGCTGCTTCAATAGCTTTGAAGGGAAGCCACATTCTAGGATACAGCACACTAAGGATAAACAAATGGCTTGATACATCACGTGTATGATCTCATTCAGGAATCATTCTCTGGATTCTTGTAGAGCATTTTCTGTTGCTTATCTGCCATAGCTCTTTCATCTGATTAGGCTAATGACAGACCCACTTACAAAGGATAAATATGCTCTGTATTTAAATGAAGAATATCAGTTGTCTTTGTTGATATATGTGTATGTTCAATAATATCGCTTTACTGTACAAACAGAAGAGCTAAATACTTTAAATGCACAAATATAAAAAAAATTAAGATGAACTACCCCTATAACAGGAGATGGCCTCTCTTAATTAAGCTGGTTAAACTTTCTGCTACATTTCAGACCTATTGTGCTTTTTAAAATAATAATGTAATTTGAGAAGAAAGGTAAATATTGTTTTTGGTTCTTTAAATAGGACTGCTGAGTAATACATATTCCATAGAAAATGCAATCAAGCCCCAAGGAATATTAAAGGAATTGTTCAGTGTAAAAATAAAAACTGGGTAAATAGATAGGCTGTGCAATATAAAAAATGTTTCTAATATAGTCAGTTAGCCAAAAATGTAATGTATAAAGGCTGTAGTGATTTCATGTATAACAAGTCAGTCAGGACACTACTTCCTGCTTTTCAGCTCTCTTGGTTTACGCTGACTGGTTACCCTGGCTACCAGACAGTAACCAATCAGAGACTTGAGGGGGGGCCACATGGGTCATTTCTGTTGCTTTTGAATCTGAGCTGAATGCTGAGGATCAATTACAAACTCACTGAACAGAAATGTACCATGTGGCCCCCCTTCAAGTCGCTGACTAACTCAGAGTTATAGAGCTGAAAAGCAGGAAGTTGGATTCTGGCTGTTTTATTAGACATCTGTTCACTCCAGCCTTTATATATTACATTTTTGGCTAACTAACTATATTAGAAACATTTTTTATTTTGCACAGCTTCTCTATTTACCCAGTTTTTATTTTCACACTGAACTATTCCTTTAATACCACGTGAGTTGCCTCATTTATGTAACAGAACAAAAATGACATCACTCTTGTAAAGACTTTGGGAAAAATTCAGGATCGGTAATGAGATGTACAAACTACAGTCACGCCAATCTGACAGACTGAAAGCATACATTCCAGCATAAAATACACGCTTAATAGACAAAAGATGCATTCCTTATTTTTGTTTTTGCTGTTTAAGTTTTTTGAGTTGCATAGGATTATTCTCCTACTAGAAGCAACCCTCTCCTGCCATGATGACTGCAATTGTGAGTGACATTGAAGGATGGCAGTGTATCCATGGCAGTGAGAGCTTTGGTCCTCTCAGAAATTTCCCTAGAGATGCATGAGAATGGAAGAGCAAGAATAAGTTGCAGGACTGTACCTGGAACTGTGATGAATTTCCAGCTTACTTTTATGAACATGCTCTCCCTTCCACCCTAGTGCAGTCTTCTGCTACCTTCACTGACTCCTCTTGCACAGAGTGGGCTCTTGTGGCCTCTTTAAAAAAATTCTAAATACCTTAGAATAGTCTTCTCCAAAACTTACTGCCTGAGCTTTGTGTTGTTTTTTAAGGGACACTGAATAATTTCATTGTAGCCACATTTGGCTTGTGGGTCCTCTTGGAAATGTCCCTGAATAAGCATGGGCATGGGTGAGCATGAAGAACTGAAAGGACTGCCCATGGAACTATGATGAAGTCCGAGCTTACCTTTAGGAACACCTCCATCCTGCTAATGTCTTCTCCTACTCTCTCTTCCAGAGAATTAACTTGCATAATATGTTGTGAGGACATCTAAATATGTCATTGTAGCCACAGCAGTGGGCTTTTGTGTCATTTTCCTGAATAAGTTTGGGTATTAGTGAGCAAGAACCCTAGAAAAATACTTCTTGTATCTTGTTCTTTTATCTATAAAACCATTAACCTTCATCAGTCAGAGGTCAAGCAGATAGAAACAGTGGTTTCCAGACACTATTTCTGGTTATGACTCCCTATGAGATCCAACATTCGGCTTCCCCCCTAATAAGGTCATAACAAGGTTACATAAATGGCTGAATTTCTGGTTGTAAGGAGCTGATGTGCTGTGTAACTGCCAAACAATCTTGACACATAGGGGCCGATTCACTCAGCTCGAGTGAAGGGTTCGAATGAAAAAAACTTCGAATTTCGAAGTTTTTTTTGGGTACTTCGACCATCGAATTGGTTAAATTCGATCGAATTCGATCGAAGTCGAACGAAATCGAACGATTCGAAGTAAAAATCGTTCGACTATTCGACCATTCGATAGTCGAAGTACTTGCCCTTTAAAAAAAACTTCGACCCCCTACTTCGGCAGATAAAACCTACCGAAGTCAATGTTAGCCTATGGGGAAGGTCCCCATAGGCTTGCTAAGCTTTTTTTGATCGAAGGATTTTCCTTCGATCGTTTGATTAAAATCCTTCGAATCGTTCGATTCGAAGGATTTAATCGTTCGATCGAACGAAAAATCCTTCGATCGTTCGATCGCAGGATTAGCGCTAAATCCTTCGACTTCGATATTCGAAGTCGAAGGATTTCAATTCGAGGGTCGAATTTCGAAGTATTTTTAACTTCGAAATTCGACCCTTCGTGAATCGGCCCCATACTGTGTGTTTGAAGAAAAGGTTTAATAATGATACATTTAGCCACAACCTTGGGGCAGACAGTAAACGACAGGATATTGGTCAGGAAGAGGCAGGCTTAAATAGTCCCTTAAATAGCCCTTTAAATAGCAGGTATTGCCTGAAGCTGGATTGTAGGAAGTTAACAGGAACACTGACAGGGGAAAAGTCATAGATGATATTCGCCAGGTTCAAGCCACACTGCCCCTATGGCTCAAGCAGGAGGAGCAGGACAGTACATAGCCAGTCCCTGATTCAAAACCAGGGAATTCCTGAAGTTGAAATATGTATATCTAGCTGTTTCAGCCATTCAGATATTGATTTCATAAATTAAAAGTATTCACCCCCAGTTTTTCCTTCTAGGAGCATCCAAGGCAGAAGATAGGGATTATTCTTAAATCTCTCCTAACTTGCCTTCAGTCTCAGACACCCCCAAGTCCCTATGTTTGGGAACTGAGAGTGTAAAAGTAAACAGTCATACAATCTCATTCACTAACACTGGATAATTTTGCCACAATCCAGTAACCAAAGCAACCAATAAGGAATTTCCTGTCATTATTCTAGTTGCAGTAGGTCAATTGATTGAAACTGGGATCACTTTTCTAGACAAATCCGACCAATGTTAGTAAAAAAGGAGCTCCCACTGGGTTTTGATCTTCTATTTATTATTTGTAGGACGCAAATATTAGACTTGACTAAAATAAAAAACAGCATCTCTTACTTGGTATCCTTATATGCACTGCATGTATTATCGTCATTGTAGTGGGCAATAGTCTATATCAATAGCTGGTTCCCATGGTAAAACAGAAAGCAAGCCACACTGGTTGATACTATTTTGAGATGAAAGAAAAGAAATCATTTTTTTTTTACAAAGTTTACTTAGCTAATAATAGCCACATTTGGCTCAAATTCCAGCGGTATTGGAAGTGTTTCTGTTATTTTAAGCATGTACAGCTAGAATCAACATGCGAATGTCCCAAATAATGAATTCAAGCGTTGCCTCTGAGATTCCTCATTTTCATAGTCTACACTAAAAGCTTATGCTCTCCCTCTGGGTTTTAAAACACAACCAAAGTAAGAATTGATCAGACTCCCAACTTCAGACCAGTTTTGCCATTTTTGGGGCTCAGTACTGCAGTGCCATCCATGAAACATTATGGGCGAGCGTCATCTTTTTGGGTATTTAAAAAAAAAAGCTGTCCCTTCCTCTGCCTAAACCCTCCATGCTGGGCATTCTGTAATGATTAAATATCAAAGCCACAGTGATCATTGTTATCCATATAACTGTAATATAAAATCAATATTCGAGTTATTAATGTGGCAAGAGAATTACTGGCTGAAATTTCTACCATTTTATTGGCCTCTTTAAATATAATAGATCCAATTGCTGAAGATACGATTGACTTTGCTTTGATTTCATTGGATAGCCTCTTTCAACTTTAATCAGATGGTATGACTCATGATGTGCAGAGGAATTCTCATGGCACATCATTGTTCTCACAAATAAAGGAGAAGGAAAGTCGTTTAGCACTTGGGGCTGCCAAATGTTAGGCACCCCCACGTGAATGTATTTACTTACCTGAAACCCCGGGCCGGTGCTCCTATCAGCAGAAATCTACACCGGCCCTGGGTTATACCAGTGAGCACCACGGAGCAATCCTCTTCCGTCTTCCTCTGCGTGGCTGCGCATGCGTATTAGAGTGAAAAGCCGAACTTTAACTAAAAAGTCAGTTTTTCATTCTTCTGCACATGCGTCTGCCCCTAGAAATTTGAAGAAAGAATAAGCCGGAAGAGGATGGCTCTGTGGTGCTCACTGGAATAACCCCGGCCGGTGCAGTTTTCTGCTAATAGGAGCACCAGCCTGGGGTTTCAGGTAAGTAAATACATCGACTTGGGGGTGCCTAACATTTGGCACCCTCAAGTGTGAAACTACTTTCCTTCTCCTTTAAGTGGGGCTGCCAGCATCTGACATATGTAGGCATCCCATTCTACTAAGAAGTCCACAGAGTTCAAAACATGCTCGTTATTAGGCATAAATCTATTTGATATAACTCTATTATACCTATATGGTAGGCAGACGCCCATGCTAAAGACGGAGCCCTCTTGGATTTTTTTCAATATCCCTACACAGTACGTCTTTGCTAATTTGTTGTAAAACTGTATTATCTTACAGAAATGTTGTGTATTGGCGCTGTCATGGAAATGCAGTTACCGGAGATCATTTCAGGTAAAAGACAAAGTTTATTTGACACAAGCTCCGTCAAAGTTTTTATAGACTTGGGAACATATGACATGAGGACATAAGCGTATGGGAATGAAAGGGAGTTACTGGTGGGAGAGCAGAGAGATATCGCTCTACAGCACAAAGAAACTGCTCTTAGAGCCAAAAGGGTGGTTCTGTCTCAAGGCCAGGGTACTAGTCACCAAGGCTTTCTTGAGAACAGAATTCATCCAAGTCACCTTCATGAAGAATTTAGCCAAGAATACTTATGCTGCGATGGCTCTAAATGTACTGGGAGTGACTTCTAAAAGCAACTGTGGACTAATGTGAATGGGAGTATGTGTCCACACATTCCTTTCAACATACTCATAGTAACATAGTAAGTTAGGTTGAAAAAAGACACAAGTCCATCAAGTTCAAGCTTTTAGTCCCATAACCTTAGAGTACCAGCAAATTACACTCTGTCTAAAGGTGGACCTGCATTGAAAGCAACATGGTCAAACAGATGGTATGGTTGGCCGTTCACATGGATAGTTGGTTGAATGGATCATTTATCCTGGCTAAATTGTTCTGTTCAACCTGATGGCCAGAATGATCATATCTGACAGGGAGTGAAGAGGACCAAGAGGATATGCCAAAGCACCATGGACTCTTTGAAAGCTCCATGAAAGCTTTTCTTGTGTCAGTCTATCTGGCAAAAACATTTCCCATTACCTTTCATCAATAAATTGATTAGGTTTTTTAGTCACTGAGATATCCTAGAATTCCTCAGATGTAGTTTATATGCCTCTAAGACTTGTTTATTTTTTATAGCTCCAGTTCCACAGCATTGTTTTAATATTCAGAACCAGCAATGCCAAGAATATGAAGATAAAGACACATAGGGGCCCATTTACTTAGCTCGAGTGAAGGAATAAAGGAAAAAAACTTCGAATTTTGAATGTTTTTTTTGGCTACTTCGTCCATCGAATGGGCTACTTCGACCTTCGACTTTGACCTTCGACTTCGAATCGAACGATTCAAAATAAAAATCGTTCGACTATTCGACCATTTGATAGTCGAAGTACTGTCTCTTTAAGAAAAAACTTCGACCCCCTAGTTCGCCACCTAAAAGCTATCGAAGTCAATGTTAGCCTATGGGGAAGGTCCCCATAGGCTTTCTACGCTTTTTTTTGATCAAAGTAATTTCATTCGTTCGATGGATTAAATTCCTACGAATCGTTCATTTCGAAGGATTTAATCGTTCGAAGGAACGATTATTCCTTCGATCATTCGATTGAACGAATAGCGCTAAATCCTTCGACTTCGATATTCGAAGTCGAAGGATTTAACTTCGACCCTATGTAAATCTGCCCTATAGATTCTGCTTTCTAAAGTGAAGAAAGGTACATTGCAAAGTTGTTTCACATTTTTTTGTTTTACCAAAGTCCACTAAAATTGCTAATGTCAATGTTGTCATAAATGTCATATAATTTCTGCATGAATTAAAAACTTTTCCCATGAAAAATATCAAAATTCCCCTGTTGGCTATTTTTCAGTAATTAAGAAACAACTGGAATCTTGAGAACATAAATACATCTATTTTCATTTTTGCAGATTCCCAGAGTAATTATGCGCTGACCGTGGAGGACTTGCATTGATCACACACAGTTATCTAACTATATACTTTAAATCTGTGCTGCATGAAATGGCAACTATTGGTGATTTATTGGTAAATACAGTGATAGTGATGGGCGAATTTCTCCCGTTTTGTTTCGCTGAAAACTGTGCAAATTTCCTGTGAAATTCGTGAAACTGTGAAAAATTTGAGAATCTGAAAAATTAGTCAAATGCTAATTTTGACGCCTGTGTCAATTTTGATACCCGCGTCAATTCCGACGCTTGCGTCAATTTTGGCGCCAGTGTTAAAGTCAACGGACGTCTAAATAATGTTGACGCGCAACGCTTTAGACGCAAGCAACCTCAAAATTATTTGACACCGGCAAATTTCCTCTGCAGTTTCGCAAATTTATGTGGCGGTGCCGAAATGCACGCATGGTTTCAAAATATTACTGCAAAATAGATCATCAACCCCAAGGTGTAGGAGATGGGGGCTTTAAAAAGATTTTGCTGTTGCTACCCCTCCGGTTTCTCCTTCTATTTTAATGGAGTAGTATATTGACAATTTAATTATCTATTTTGCAAGGTCCAAACATGGAGTAGCCTCAATTTTCCTGTTTGCCCTCTGTCTTCCTGTGTTTTTTTTTTACTAAAAAATTTGAGGTCTCAAAGATAAAAAGATCCATTCAACCCGATGGGAGCATCAGCATTTGTCCTCAAGAATTCTCGTGTTGTTCTACAATTAAAGTCTATGGGAACTTTGAGCAATGTGACCTTTCTTGGGCGTTTTCATGTTCCAGAAAATACAAAGGAACAAAAATACCCATGAACTAAAAATACAAGGATCACTTCACAGCATTTTTCATGTGCAACATGCAAATTCAATCAAGAAGAATTTTCCAATTTTGATAACCTTGGTCAATGTGAGAAATCTTTTCTTGGGTGTTTTCATGTTCCAGAAAATAGTAAAGTAAAGAAAAATACCCATGAACAGCATTTTTAAAATTAAATCAAGAAGAATTTAAAAAAAATGGATAATTCTGCTCTTTCTAGTATATTAGAAAATACTGTAAAATGTTTGATCTTACATTTCCTACAGAAATATAGAAACCTTTATTGTTTTCTAAAAGGAGGAGAATAAGGCACTTTTCAATTATTCTTTCGACCTTTTTTGTTGAAAACAATTGATTCCGTGTTTCAGAGGAATCTTCCCAGTCTGTGCAGATTGCTCTAAAGAGAAATAATTAATGTTCTAGCAAGTAGGAATCATTTCCTTCCTAATAACATGTTCACACTTATACAAAGGAGGCATCCCTTCACAAAACTCTCATTTCTGGTATTCCTTCCCTTTTTTTGTATGTTCTATGTTTTGGTTGGGATTTCCTCTATTGTGTGCCCTTTACTGTAGGATGTTCTTGCCAATGTTTTTTTTTATGGAATAAACATGAGTCAAAGAAGCCGCAATGAACTGTACTCATTTACAAATAATGTATAAATAAAATGCATCATTTATGTTTAATACTTTTAAAGATCTATTGGATGGTAGTGGAGCTGCTTGTTGGATCTGCTCTTCTGATCTACTGGTCTTGACATTCTACCTTTTGGAAACCAGTTCATGTTCCCTCCTTGCCATCACTATATAAAAATAACACTTGAACCTATGGACACCAGTGATTAGGTTTTCCATTACGAAAGGAAAAAATAATCCAGTGTTGAGGCTCATATTTGTAATTCCATATACAGGGCTGAATAATATGCAAGTTGAGTTGCATGCATCTTAGATTCTTGGAATAAGCTGGAACAGATGATAAGCAGAAAATCAGAGGTTACTGTAATGAATGAACCTGGTGATCTAGTGGGCTGATGGGGACAACCACAGCTCCTCTGCCTGCCTGACCAAGCTTTTCGTTTACTCCCTGAACTGTTACCTTCCTTCCCAAACCTTGGAAATGCACTTGTCCCTTTGCTCGTTCAGAACATTGCTCCTCTCAAGTTAAGACCTTCTGAGTATCTGAGTAGCTGAGGGCTCCTCTCGAGGCCAAAGGAGGCTGCTATAGGCAGAATATTGAGCCGTGGCCAGGGAGCTTAGCACTTAGGGAGCCGTACGTGACAGTTACATTACTGAGAAATGAGCCAGTGGTTGAACAGCATACGCCAAGCAACAGTTCTTTCTTGTATTCTGTAGGCCTCTTCCTTGTCTCCTTAAAGGGATCCTGTCATCGGAAAACATGTTTTTTTCCAGTTAATAGTGCTATTCCAGCAGAATTCTGCACTGAAATCCATTTCTCAAAAGAGCAAACAGATTTTTTTATATTCAATTTTGAAATCTGACATGGAGCTAGACATTTTGTCAATTTCCCAGCTGCCCCCAGTCATGTGCCTTGTGCCTGCACTAGGGGAGAAATGCTTTCTGGCAGGCTGCTGTTTTTCTTTCTCAATGTAACTGAATGTGTCTCAGTGGGACATGGGTTTTTACTATTGAGCGCTCTTCTTAGATCTACCCGGGAGCTGTTATCTTGCGTTAGGGAGCTGCTATCTGGTTACCTTCCCATTGTTCTTTTGTTTGGCTGCTGGGGGGGAAAAGGGAGGGGAGTGATATCACTCTAAATTGCAGTACAGTGATTGAAGTTTATCAGAGTACAAGTCACATGACTGGGGGCAGCTGGGAAATTGACAATATGTCTAGCTTCATGTCAGATTTCAAAATTGAATATAAAAAAATCTGTTTGCTCTTTTGAGAAATGGATTTCAGTGCAGAATTCTGCTGGAGCAATACTATTAACTGATTCATTTTGAAAAATTTTTTTTTTCCCATGACAGTATCCCTTTAAAGATATGATAGCAAGTGATAGTAGGAATTCTAGCAATGGTTATAATGTGTGTAGTTCATGCTATCATATATGTCACAGCAGAGCAGATTAATTGAAATTTCTAATGCTTTTAATGCTTTGAAATTGTATAGTCAATGATAAAAAGAACTTAACTCCATTAAATATATCCTCTCTATATATCTTATTTACAGTAATTTTGAGTGGTTTTGTGTTTCATTTAGCATAAAATTTACACCATTATTACATTCTTCCCGTTGTGATCCCCAGGTGGCCAGACATGCACAGATGATTGAGCAGTAAAGTTGACACTGGCCCAACCAAATGTGGGTAAGTTTCATAAGCCAATCTGCTCTAAGGTGGTGTAGAGCAGAGTAAAAAGACTGGTGACTAAGACGGCTGACATCTTTGCGGTCTGGAGCCTTGGCAGGACCCATTTTACCAATTTTTATTGAAATTGTATATTGATTAGGACCTCATGGGGCCCCTTTATCTCCTGGGTTCCCCTGCAACTTCAGGGTCCGCTTCCCCTGTAGTTGGGGTCCTGTGTAGGGTGTGTAACATTAAAGCCCAAGTTCATACGTTTTTCAAATGTTCCATTGGTTCTACCAGTCAAATCTTGAGGTGGTCAGACCACACAGTGCAAATTGTCCTGTGATTTGAACTGCAATTTCTTTGTAGGCTTTAACAAATAAGGTTGATTTGGATTTCTCCAATCAAAATATTAGGAGAAGAGTGGATGGTAACATATTAGAACTTTTCTACATTCACGCACAAATTGTATGTGTATAATTATCATCCTTTGTGTTAACATGTTCTGCGGACAATATTCTTATTTAAACAGATAAGATATTAATATCTGTCACTGAATCGTGGAATCTTCAGATGGGATTTATTTTGTAGATTTCATAAAATTACAGTATCGAGGCATTCAATTGTAACATTTTGTACGCATTCCGCGGCTTTGTTGGTTTTATCTGATGTTGTTTTTCATGTGTTGTTGACATGGGAAGTGTTGAGTTCTTTGAATCCTCGGGACCGTTACACCATAGAGATGCTTTTATTGTGTATTTCTGATCTCTGGAGCACGCTCTGATTAAATCCAGACCCACATTTGTTGGCTCCATAATAAAACGGCAGATTTACTTGACAGCAGTTATAAAAGCGTTTTTAGATTTACCTTCCTGCAGATGCCCAGAAGGTCAGTTTGATAGCCAGGTCATATCTTTCACGGGGAAGTGATTAATATTATATTACTTTAGATGAAGGAGAGCCAATGTGTGAAATTCTTATACAGCTAAACTAGATTCCAGGTGATGCTGCCTTAACCCAAGGGGTGTACAAGGAATCTGACCTCGGCCTATGAATGTTCCCTTTGGCTTGTGGCCAACTCATCTGGTCCCAAGGGCTTTTCTTTATCAGAGAATGATGAAGAGGCAACAGTATATACTTCTTGGAAGTATTTATTTGCAGCCATGCAACTCTTTTTCCTTTCTGCTAACAGCATTCTTGTGTTGCTCTACAACTGAGATTATCAGCAGAATCAGATTCAGCATAATATTCCCATAGCAATAAGAGTTACCCTTTAACTTTTTATTTAGGCACCACTTCTGTAGGGATTTTATACGGGGCTAGAAACGCTGTATATTAAATACTGAACTTATTGTACTAGACTAGAGGCTCAGCAGCCCTATAACCAGAATGATTAAGGCATTCAAATTTGTCCAGGGAGCTCCCCCATCTTGGATCTTATTAGGCCATCTGTTGAGTGTCTGTGGCATTGCACATGCTCAGTGTGCTCTGGGCTGCTGCTGCTATGCTAAGGGGCTGCTAGAAATCCTCAAGCATTTAATGAGTTAGTCTGTCATAGAAGCTGATAATATAGATCTAATTATTACATTATGATGTAGAATGCACTCGTTTATGAGCTGGGGAGTAATGTGAATCTAAATGAGTTACCAATTAGCCTGAAATGGTGACTTTTATATCATACTAACTATTATGAATTCCAGTATGACTGAACATGCAGCCATGATAATGAGCTGCACCCTAAGCTTGATGCCCCAACGTTCCTGCTCAGTGGACCAGAAATGGGGGCAGAGATGCTGGAGCCTGACTTATGGAAGTATTCAGGGGTTGGGGAATCCAAAGGTTTAGATACATCAGACTTAAGAAGCATGACAGCGTTAACGAAAGAACACCAGATAAACACACATATAGAGACTTGCAATTTGTGTTCAAGCTTTGTGTAGACCCGGTGAGGTGGAAATACTTGAAGCCATGTGTGATACATTTCCTCCCTGACTATAAAAACTAGAGGGGCAAATTGCCCTCATTAATGGCACCGGTATTTATAAGTTATAATAGTTTTACAAGCTGTGTTTACAAACTGTCATTAGAAGAATCATTATGGAGAAGCTTCAAAGATAGGAGAGTTACATAAAAATGTTTTAAGGAAGGATCATATTTGCAGTGTAGCTACACACAAAGAAAGTCCAAATTAAATCATTGTTATTCTAGGATGTTTGTATAGGGGGTATATCCGCAGGTATGGGATCTGTTATCCGGAAACCTGTTATCCTGTTAAAAACGATTTTCCTTTTTCTCTGTAATAATAAAACAGTAGCTTGTACTTGATCCCAACTAAGATATAATTAATCCTTATTGGAAGCCAAACGAGCCTATTGGGTTTTATTATGGGGATTATTTAATATGCTCCGAATATCCAGAATTCAAATAATTTGTGGATTTAGAACGAAAAAAAACGAAGAATTTTTCGGAATTTATTAAAGCCTGATGGTCTTAAAAACATCCGGCATCTCAAAGCTCTCGAGGTCTTGTGTAAGTTAAGGGGGAAGGTCCCAGTGTCTGCGCTTCTGTCCGTACTGATATACAATAATTTCTGGGATTTTGGACCAAAATTGTAAAAAAGAAAAAATTAAAAAGTTATCAGATTTTTGCCCGACCCAATTTTTTCGGACTTTTTGAATGATAAATAAGGTCCATTCGATCAGTCAGAGTTGATCAGATTTTTATGTTAGAAATTCGGACCTTAATAAATAACCCCCTTAATGTTAACATGATTTTTTTTAGCAAACTTAGGGGCACATTTACTAAGCTCGAGTGAAGGAGTCGAAGTAAAAAAACTTCGAATTTCGAAGTTCTTTTTGGGGTACTTTGACCATCGAATAGGCTACTACGACCTTCGACTTCGACTTGTACTAAAAATCGTTCGACTATTCCACCATTCAATAGTCGAAGTACTGTCTCTTTAAAAAAAAACTTCGGCAGTTTAAACTTACCAAGGTACAATGTTAGCCTTTGGGGACCTTCTACATTACTTTTCTAAGGTTTTTTGATTGAAGGAAAATTATACGATCGATGGATTAAAATCCTTCTAATCGTTACATTCGAAGGATTTCATTGTTCAATCGAACGATGTTTCCTTTGATCATTCGATCGTAGGATTTGCAGTAAATCCTACGAATTCGATATTCGAATTCATAGGATTTTACCTTGAGGGTCGAATTTATTAACCCTCGATATTCGACCCTTAGTAAATGTGCCCCTTAAGGTATGAATATCCATTATCCAGAAAAGCCCTGGTCCTGAGCCTTCTGGATAAAAGGTCCCATACCTGTAATTATAACCATGAATTCACCAACATATAAGTTCAATAGTATTAAATCAACCATACAGATTCCATACAATCTCTGAATGATACAGGGGGCACAGGGGGACATGCTCAGTAGAGCTTACAATCTATTCAGAGCCTTCAACGTTTTCATGTTCACTGCAGTCATTTCCCCCTAGAGATATAAAGGCGATTACATAGATGCGACTTTTACGTTGTTTGTGTCGTAGGTGGGGTTGTTTGCATGCATCCCTTATGTAACAGCATCTTATCTGCATCTTCATCTCGTTTGTTGGGCTCCATACAGTGCCTGTAATTAGCGGCATGCGACACCCTCTCAGGAGAACCTGCTTTCATTGTGTTGTAGGAATTGCTTTTGAAAACATCCCTTCGTCACAGGGAATTATGACTTTGATGTGGATGGCAAATTCTGCAAAACCCTTTCCCTTGACAAGGGGGTAACACAATATCCCCAAGGGTTGCTGTTCTTTCTTTCTTATATTTCCCTAGTCGATTGAATACAAAGGTTAGAGTATAACAAAATAAAAACATTGCGGTTTCCTTCCTTTGGCATATTCTGCACATTAAATAGTTTCCTCTTGTTTACAGTCCCGGCCACTGGCACTATTGAAATATATTTCCAGTTTAAGGCTGGTCTGTCATTTGTGATTGATGCTCATAATCGTAAAATAGGAACGGAATCCATTATCCGTTAACCCATTATCCAGAATCGTCCAGATTACGGGAAGGCCGTCTCCCATAGACTTGATTTTAAGCAGATAATACTCATTTTTAGAAACAATTTCCCTTTTCTTTGTAATAATAAAACAGTACAGTGGACTTAATTGTTACTAAGCTCAATGGGGGTTATGTAATAAAAGGCACTAAATTTGCCCAGGAGCAGTAACAACCAATAGGATGTTTGCTTTTAAACAGGTGACCAGTAAATACTACCTTCTGATTGGTTGCTATGGGTAACTGCTCCTGGGCAAACTTAGTGCATTTTTTTTAATATATCCCCGTATGAATCCATATTGATGGCAAAACAATCCTATCAGCTTTAATAAGGGGCTTATTTACTAAAATCCGAATTTACCTACAATTTTGATTTAAAAAAAAACCACGACCAGACCCCCATGCTTGATTTGATCTTATTTATTAATAAAATAACCTGAGTTAATCATATCATGGACAAACTCCATAAAATTGAGCAAAAACCCGAATTACTCCAATTTTTTCGTGCTCTTTTCCCGAATTGCTTGATTTTTTGAAGTTTTTGCCCGAAAACCCGGTAAAAGTCGGATTTTCGGGCTAAACCCAGCGCAGACCACGATAACTTCAACTTGAGGGAGGCGCCTCTCCCATTGACTTATACAGGACCTAGACATGTCTGAGATAGTGGATTTTCAGAATTCATGCTTTTTGCAGCATAGGGGTATAATAAATCTTTTTCCACGAAAAATGTAAGTTTTTGCCCTCCAAAAACCTGACCAGATAAATTTGAGGTTTAGTAAATAAACCCCTTAATGTTTAAAACAACCACGATAAGACTCCCAAGCTCAATTTGATCTTATTTATTGATAAAAAAATCCTGAATTAATCGGATCACAAACTCCATAAAATCAAGCGAAATCTCGAATCACTGAAATTTTTTTGGGCTCTTTTTCCCGATAGCATATGATTACGAATTTGCAGCGAATTCCCGCGATTCGCCGCCGGCGAATAAATTTGCGAAACTGCCACGAAAATTTGTCAGCGCAAATTCGACAGCGTCAAAAAAATGGACGCCGGCACCTTTTTGCGAATTTTTCGCCTTCTCGCAAATTTTCACGGGAAATTCGTGAATTTTACAGTGAAGTGAAACGCCCCAAATTCGCCTATCACTATTCCCCTAAATAAGAGAGCAATTGATAAGAGAAGTTGCATTTAGCAGCAGCATTTGTGGATCATTCACACGATGCTGCTTTTATCCTCTATCAGTAATTAGACCATTTAAAATTCTTGATTTTCCCCATAGTTTTCGTATCTGCCTTGGGAATCTCCCTTTGATGTTCTTCAGACATGAATTCAGTATGACAGCCCCCCCCCTTTCCAGTTCGGATATAAACAAACAGAATACTGTGTTTAACCCATAAGCTGCTGCCCAGGAAATGCTTTGTAAACTGACAGGCCGGAGGGAATGGTGCCACCATATACATTCGCTTCCTGCCATCCAGTCGCCAGCGCTGAGCTTGTGATCTCTCTGAGAAAGTCCACTGGAATAATACCCCCAAACCAGTGTTTATTCATATCGCTAAGGAAACGTCTTTATCAACCCGCGGAGAAAAATAAAGAAAAATAAAGTTAACCCTTCGCTTGCTCCTGTATCACAATATGGTGTTAAATTATACAGGGCATTATGTACATTTTATTGTAATATATAATGATATGAGCAGTAGTTCTATATTTATATATAGCGTTATATTTTACATCGTTGGGGGTACATTCATTTACAATAGAATTAATTAATACACAGTTTCAGTGAGTGAATATATATATATATATATATATATATATATATATATATATATATATATATATAGTTTATAATAAAGTTAAAATAATGGCTCTTACATGTCTTACATTCGCTGCGAATTTCCACGTTTCACCGCCGGCGAATACATTCACTAAACTGTGGGGAAAATTCGCGGGTGAATAAATCCACTGTGTCTGGATAGTCTTGCGCATAAAATTATTCGGCCGCCCATTGACTTTAATGTACTTGCACAAAATAGGCGCGCATCTCAAAATTGTCACAGGTGTCGGAATTGACATCCATTGACTTCAATGCGTTTCGCGAATTTTCCGACGTATTGCGAATTCCGTGGGTATTTTGCGAATTTTTTCGGAAAAGTGAACAAAGATTAATAAAGGTGTATAAATGTATCAGATATGGCTATTTATAAAATGGCACCTTAGCCCCCCACCAGGGTCAGTTAAGCATATTAGGGGAGCAAGAGCTTTCCCCTTAGTCCTCATATATGGAGCACATGCCCCCCCAGGCATTGCTGTTCTCTGTACCCAGCGATGGATCAAAAATCTGGCATAGAGCAGTATCAGGGGATTCAGCAGAGCTTGATTGGGTCTGTATCTTTCAGATGTGCAAATTAAATACCAATGGGATTTTTCACACTCCTGCATTGTAAATGACCCCTATTGTGTCCTTGGTAAGGCAACTAGATGGCCCAGCGTGGCCTTGTCTAATGTACAGCTCTGATTAGCCACAGATGGGACCAGTGGCTTGCAAGGGTTGGATGGTCCCAAGTGCAGGATTTACATCTGGGCCCCTCGCCCCTATGGGCCTCCCCCCAGGTCCTTGCCCCTCATGCCATTTGGAACATGTGAAAGACTTTATAGTTCTGCAGGGAACAAGAACATGAGGGCCAGGGTGAACCCCTTGTAGTTATGCCACTGGATGGGACGTCCCTTATTTAAGGTATTTTGCCCTTAATATGAGGCACCTAAGGTAACCTTTCTGCATGGCCCTTTAAATAGTTTCAGCATTGGTTATGGACATAGTTTGCCCTTATAGAGGCCCCATGAGTAACTGGGGCCTAGTGGGGTATTCATTGATAAACAGCGCATCATAAAAAACGTGTTATTCCTAATTTAAAGAGACCTAAATGATTGCTCTGGGCCCCAGTATGTTCTGGTTATGTAACTGCCATTTCCTGTGGGACACCTGCATCAGGAATGTCCTGGATGGAAAAATCTAGGGATGACTAACCAGTACCCCTCCTAAGGGGCTGAGACCCAGAAATGCAAGTGCAAGAGTCCTAAAAGGTGTAAAAGTGCTCATCTTAATAGTAATTTTATCTGGGGCTTGCCGGCACTAGTCTATCCTGTTCTATGACTTCTCCATCCTACTCAAGTCTGTCCTGTTCTATAACTGCCCCATTTTGTTCCAGTCTCTCCAGATCATCACCCGCTTTGCCTTTTTCCAGTCTACTCTTAGTTTCCCTTTGGGTCCCTGCTGTCCCTTGGTTAAAAGACTCACTGCATTCTCCTTTAGAAAGCTCTTCCATAAGCCTTCTTAGGATCTTCTTGCTTTCTTTCATTCGGATGTATACCATGTCATCAACAGCAAAGAACTTCCAGTTTCATCATTCCTTTTTAACAGATCCCTTGAATTTATTTTGGTGGCTCCTTTTATCTCCTCAGGCAGTGGGTAAAAACAGTGACAGTCACAAGTGACATTACAAGCTGATGTTCTGGTGCATTACTGGCAATTTCTCTTCTGGAAGACCAGAATAACAATAACTTCTGCTATAGCTAATGTCATTCCATGATTTAGGGGGGTTATTTACTGAACCTTGATTTTTTTCTGGTCAGGCTTTTTGGGGCAAAAAACCCAAAAGTTTTGAGATTTATTATACCCTGATGCTGCAAAAACCCCAAACCCGAAAACTCGGCATCTCAAATCTATCAAGGTCACGAATAAGTCAATGGGAGATGTTTCTATCCCAATATGAAGATATTGTGGTCTGCACTGGGTTTAGCCTGATAATTCATTAAATTTGGGGTTTTCAGGTGATAACACAAAAAAATTGTGGTCGTATGGGCAGTTATCTGAGTCAAACATCAAATGGGGGCAATGTAATAATTGGCACAATGGTTTATACCATTTTAGATAAAACCTTGGGGGGTTCTCTTAAGAAAAAATAACTTTTTATAGTGATCTGGGCGCTTCTCTTAGCCCAGATTAAAGAGATTCCTTATCTTTATTCTTGTTCAACTGTTTTCACTATAAGTGCTCTGGAATTTGTGTGTTTTTTTTTAGAAAAGATAGCTCCTCATTCAGTTAGTTAAAATAGAATTGAGACCACAGTTCCAGAAGCACTGACTTCTCTCTCTTTGTGGGGTCCCGCAGTAACTAAAACAATCAGCTAGAAAACACGGGACTTCTCCACCCACCCACCTACCAATTTCCTTTTCCTACCTTTTCTTGGAATCAGAGGTATTAATAATTGCACTTTAGTTGATTTACAAGCGAATTGATCACAATCTGTTGGCACTTTATCCCCCTTATTGGTGTTTTAGTTGATTTTTAGTAATTTAACAATCAATTAATGTTAAATGAATTGTTTATGAGTTAGAAATTACAAAGCATACACAATATTTGAAAGAAAAATTAATTGAGTCCTAGTTTTATTCTATTTAATGCTATTTAATTAAGGCCAAGCACTAGCACTTTGTGGGACTACTTAACAAGGGGGGAACCAACATATATAGAATCACGGGATTAAATGGTTTAACTGAAATCAAATTATATAGTGATAACATATATTTTCTTGTGTGTTTTTTCTGATCAAAAAGACAGGGATACTTTCTTTCTTTTCTCCTATATAAAAATTCAAACTGGCACAAGTACACACATGATTCATTTTTCCTTTTCAAATACACAAGGAAATCATTTTTTAAAAATTATGGGAGACAGCCTTTCTGTAATTCATAGCTTTCTGGATGACGGGTTTCTGGATAACGGATCCCATACCTGTAGTTCATATATGTATTTTTATTTTTTCTCCTTTACCAAAAATAAGCTCAGAGTGCCCAACCATTATACCACTGTATAAAACCATGGGGTTGGCATCCCTAAAGCATCACATGTTTAAATGTTGGCCAATCAGATACACAGGAGTGCCTCCAAATTGTGATTCAATGGGGCATGGCCTATCTCGATGGGGGTGTGTGCTCAAAAAGATAAAAAATAATAAGCACATAGTAAAAGTGAAATCATCCTCAGTGCGTTGAGGCATTGGACACTGTGTGCTTTGTAGTAGGACTCCATAGAGTCTCAGCCGGTGGCATTTGCATTTAGGAGTGATTCATGGTTGACCCTGGAATTTGCCACTGAACTGAAATACCAAACTGGATGAGGTCGCGACTCTTGCTACTGCTCTGGCCCCAGGGGATATTTCATATTTTCCTGCACAGAAGGCTGGAGCAGATGACAGATCACTATGATCACACCTCAGCTATTTAGTTGCAGTCTGGAGGTGAGGGTGAAGCCTCCGTCAGACAAAGCAAGCATCCCTTTCTGCGTAGGAAAAAATTATGCACTGTCCATACATACATACAAAAAATGGTAAGACAGCTTCATAATATTGTGCATTTGGGATAAAAAGTTGAATGGAGAGTTTCATTTCTGCACAAAGAGAGGCTGGCAAGGAACAGAGTGTTTCCTATCTCATTCTGTGTTGGACTAGGCCTTATAGGGTCTAGCAGAGAACCTGACATCCAGGGCCCCCCTCTCACAGGCAGATGTAAATGTTGTAGGTGTTCTATAAACCTGTGCAGGAATTAAGAAAGGGCTAATGGGAATAGTCCTTGGCCGGGGACCATGAAGGTCTGAACTGCCAGCAGATCAACTGGTGCTCTGGCAGGCCATTCAGACCCTGGGTTTATTTTACCAGGCACACAATTATTTTAATATGGACAGCAATTGTTGATGTTGGTTAGTGATTAGCGAATTTATTCGTCAGCCATAAATTCCCGGCGACATTCCGAATTTGCCATGTGCAAATTTTCCAGCGAAACTACGGCGAAAAATTTGCCAAGAAAAAATGCCCGTAACAGAAAACGCCCATTGACTTAAATTTGTAAGCAGGTTTCCCGTAATGTACTATAGTAGAAGTAGCAAGTCGGCCACTTCTAAAAAATAAAGTTCTGTTTATTCTTCCAACGTCAATATGCAATTCCAACTTTAAACATGCATTCATTACATGGCCAATATTTCCAGGAACCTAGCCATCACTTACTAACAGGATCTTTTTCAGGTATTACCTCCTAATACCAGCTCTTTACTGGCGCCCCCTTGCTATTCCGGACAGGAATTTCACGATGGCCACAGTCCCAGAGACCTCTCTTTTAACTATCCTATTCACTGCGACCCTGACTGGTAAAGTATCTACCGGAAGGCTAGTTCCACTTAACTCCTGGTTGGGGCTCTTAACTGCCCTTGCTAACTTTTCCTATGTAGCTTGTACACCTAGTGCAGGCAATTACATTAATCTCCTAACTCTGGCTGAACCTACCACTTAAAGTGGACCTGTCACCCAGACACAAACATCTGTATAGTAAAAGTCCTTTTCAAATTAAACATGAAATCTAACTTCTATTTTTTAATAAAGCATTCATAGCTGTTGTAAGCGCATTTAAAAATCTCAGCTGTCAATCAAATTTTGTCTGCCCCTCCTCTATGCCATGGGCATAGAGGCGGGGCAGACAATTACTTTCACTTTCCATTCAGCACTTCCTACATGTCACTGCTCTCCCCACATTCCCCCAGTTCTCTTCACCATTTAAATGTGTAGCCAGGGCATGGGGATGGACATCAGGTCCCACATTCTGGTGCACAAACAAGATTCTGAGATGATGCAAGGCTTGTCTTAATAACAGTGTCCACAAAATGGCTCCTGCCTGCTTGCTATAATTATGTATTCCCAGACTGAAGGAAACAAGATTCAAATAATTTATATAGTGTAATTAAAGTTCATTTTGCTTGACTAATGTGATAAAATAGGATTTTGAATAATTTTTTTGGGTGACGGGTCCCCTTTAACTTTAGAGCTGAGCTCTTCTTCCTCCAGCGGGACTACGCCCGCCTACAAACTGCCACTCCCCTTGTTTCTTGCCCCTTTTTCCCCCACTAGCTCCCTCTGGTGACCGGGTAAAAATTACATTACTATACATTTAAAGGAGAACAAAACCCCAGAAATGAATATGGCTAAAAATGCCATATTCTATATACTGAACTTGTTGCACCAGCCTAAAGTTTGAGCTTGTCAATAGCAGCAATGATCCAGGACTTCAAACTTGTCACAGGGGGTCACCATCTTGGAAAGTGTCTGTGACACTCACATGCTCAGTGGGCTCTGAGCAGCTGTTGAGAAGCTAAGCTTAGGGCTCGTCATAATTATCCAGCAGAAAATGAGGTTGGTCTGTAATATAAGCTGATGCTACAGGGCTGATTATTAAATGCTGATGTTAATTGCATTGGTTTCTGTGCTGCCATGTAGTAATTATCTGTATTAATTACTAATCAGCTTTATATTGTGACATTTCTATTCTATATGTACTGTATATTGTGAGTGGGTCCCTAAGCTCAGTAAGTGACAGCAGCACAGAGCATGTGCAGTGAATCAGCAGAAAAGAAGATGGGGAGCTACTGGGGCATCTTTGGAGACTCAGATCTCTACTGCTAAAGGGCTCTGGTTGTCTTGGGCTGGTACAGAAGCACAAAACATAATGTACAACATTTCTAGCTACTTCTTTAGTTAGGCTTTAGTTCTCCTTTAACAGGACCCCACTGGCCAAACCCCACATGCACACATAACAGGCATTTCACATTTACATTTTCATACACTGCACTTTTTCCCATTACAACATCTTTACCCATCTTACATGTTGACTTTAATGCATTATGACAAAAGTCTGCCATAAGAAAAAAATGCCATATATGACTTTAATGCCTTTGGACAAAAAAAAAAAAACGCCCATTGCCTTTAATTCATTTGGAGCGAGAAAAATTATCACGCACGTTAAAAAATTGTTGTGCGTAAAAAACACACATTGATCGGTTCGATTTGCAAATTCTTTGCCGTTTTGTGAACTTTTTTTCGGCGAAACGGGACGGATTCGCTCATTACTAATGTTGGTATGTGTTCCCAAATTGCTCTGCGAAACATTGCCCTTAAGCTCATGTAACACAAGGAGTTTTGTACTTGGATACGTTTCCACTGGTGAAGAAACTCGTGAAACTACTCATACCAGACCTTCTCGTATTTATCTCCTAGTTTGCCATTTAAACCACTGGTTGGTTGCTAGGGTAAATGGGAGCCTAGAAACCAGATAAACATTTACATTGTCAAATGTACAGCTGCAAAACAAAAAATCTTTTTTCTGCCCCTAACAATTACAGGGCTATTTCAGATAATTTCATAAAATAATTCCAATTAACATATATGGATTTATCTACACATAAAGAAATATAAATATAATTCATACCCTCAATTTTCTCAAAAAAAAAACCCTGACTAAAGCTGAGGGAAGAGCTGAAGACATGTTGTGGCAGAATAATGCAGCAGGTTTCAGACAGTCATTGAGTGATTCGACCAGAGACATAACACCTCTGACAGATTGACAGATTAGAAGCTCCAGCAGGAATGTCTGGAAACATGACAAAGAGTCAAACAATCTTTTTTTTCTATTTTCCATAGACACCTGAACTTTATTGGACCTCAGAAAATCCTATACAACAATAGTCATTGCAATGAGCCAATGTTTGAGGTCATCTAAGGACTACGCAGATGTACTTAAGAAAACACAGCACTAAGTGCACCAATAAATAAATATTTAAGCCAAAACCAAAGTGTGCTAATGGCTGTATTTTAATATAATATAAATATGAAAACAAAACAATTCTTCGAAAATTCAACAATAAGCATAGATAGAGCTCGGTGAAAATGGAGTTACCATCTTAGACATATTGGAAAAATGTTAAGATCTGTAACAGTGATGTACAGCCAACAGGGGAGCAGAATGCGAAGCTGCTGCAGATGGAAAATGTGGCTGCTGGGACTACTGGAGTAGAGACTGCTGTGCACCTGGAGGAGATGTTAGCAAATGGGCAATACCATGGACCATACCATTCCGAAACACTGATGAGGTTGTTGGTAAAGCCTATGTGGCATAGGAGGATTTTTCCTTCGATCGATGGAAATGCAGTGAATCAGCTGCTATTTTTGACAGTGCTCGGAGTAACCTATATTCTGGAGTTGACCAGCTGCTAAAAACAAAATACAGCCATTATGTGCACATAAAAATAGAAATATAAACCTTCCAGCACTTAAATTTAGCCCACGTGAATCCCTTTAAATATATTTTACAAAAATGTAAGGTTAGTACCAAATATGTACGCTCATGTGCCAAGGGGAAAGGCCCCTCATTTCACGTGAGTAATGCATACAAAAGTGCATTCAAAAACATTTAAAACTATTTAACCCCTAGCAGCAATGTTTAAGTTTGTTACATTTTGATAACTTTAAGGGGGTTATTTATCAAAGTCCGAATTTATCTAAGGATTTTCTGCTACAAACTCCAATCAAATCCGCTCGGATTTTTTACACTTATTTATTATTACATTTTCCTGAAAATTTGCTTTGCGGGGAAAAATCAGAATTTCACAATTTTTTCGTATCTTTCATACGATTTTCACCTGAAAACTCTGAAATCTTCAGGGTGTTGCACAAACCCCAGTGCACGTCAAAAAAATAACTGGGACTTCTCCCATTGACTTACAGTGTATGCAACCTCGACAGGTCCATCCTCCGGGTTTAATAAATTCCAAAAAATGTATGATTTTTTTAAAAGTCCGATTTTATAAAAAAAAAAGATTTTTCGTGATTTTGGCATTTGGAGTTTAGTAAATAACCCTCTTATTATGATGTAGAGAGTGATATTCTGAGACAATTTTCAACTGGTTTTCAATTAGTTATTTAGCATTTTTATTTTTATCTAGTTTTCTATGGTCCAAATTACCCTAGCAACCATGCATTGATTTGAATAAACATGGAATATAAATATGAGAGGGCCTGAATAGCAAAATGAGTATGGTAATAACAATACATTTGTAGCCTTAAGCTGGCCATAGACGCAAAGATCTGATCGTACGAATCGAGGATTCGTACGATTTTCCGAAAGTGTGTGGAGAGTCCCGACATTTTTCGTCCGGCGGAGATCGGTCGTTTGGTCGATCGGACAGGTTAGAAAATTTCTGTCGGCTGCCGATAATATCTCTGTGTGTATTGCCGATCGTACGATTTTCAGTGGGAGACTGTCACCAGCTTTGGTTGGACATAGATATCGTACGATTGCTGTCAGGGGCAGAACATTGCTGATCTGTTCTTTAACTAATCTGACTGGTAAGACTTTGATCTGAATGGTTAGTGGCGGGTCGGGAGATGGGAAAGTCCGATCGTACGATGATTAGTTCGATCCGATCTTTGCATCTATGACCAGCTTTACGGAGCCTTAAAAAACTATAAAAAATGAAAAGTTGCTTAGAATCGACCACCCATGACATAAAAAGTTAACTTTTATTACTATTTTTTAATATTTGCACATACATAAGAATGAGAAAAAACTTTTGGTGTTAAAATTCATTTTATTTTGGTGGGGAAAAAAACTTTTTTCTTTGCACAGAAAAGAATTGTAGTCATTATTATAATTTTTTTTCCATTTGCCTTGTTTTGCATCTGAAAAAAACCCAGCAGATGTACCTTCATTTTAATTTGCTTGGGAAAAATATTTTTTTGTGCAGGAAAAAAACACAGAAAAATGTAAGGACTAGAATTTGTCTATTCACTTTGTTTTTCTGGAAAAAAAATGTGTTTGCCAGAAAAACGTTATGGGGTCTATTTATTAACATTCGGATCTTTTTTCACAAATCCTATTTTTTTTACACCAAAAAATTCAAGGTTTATTTAGTGTAAAAACCACAAAAAACTCTAATACAAAAGTAAATGCCATCAAGGTACTGTAGATCTTCTAGAGGTTTACAGATATTTTTTCACTCATCCAAAAAAACTCATGTTTTTTAGAGGTTCTAGAGATATTCATATTTGTTTTTTTTCAGATCGGTCAGCGCGTTTTTTCCGTTTGTACTTTTTATATTCGGATCTTTCAATAAATTTCATGTAATTTGTGGATTTCCAGAAACAGTTTAATAGTGGTTTCAAAAAACTCTAATACCACTAAAATTCAACCTTTAATAAATGGGCCTCTTGATGCCTTCCCATTGAATCAAAAGCAAGTTTTTCCAGCGTTTTTGCAAATGTTTCAGTGCAGCAAAATGGGCCTGTCTTGTTCGTCATTAACCATTTAGGCTAAAGCTATATTTTCTGAGAATGATTCCAACACTTCTGTTTGCAAGCCAACATCATAGCAACATAAAATACTTTTATATATGGCACCTATACAATAAATCAGATTAAGGTGGTTATTTATCAAAATTCGAATTTTTCTGATTATTTCATTTAAAAAAGTCCGACCAATTTTACATTATTTATTGTTAAAAAAAGCTCAGTTTAATCGGATCAGGGAAAAAACTTGATAAAATTGAGCGAAAAGCCCAAATTTTTCAGATTTTTGCTCCAAATAGTCAGATTTAGTGATGGGCGAATTTGTGCAGTTTCGCTTCGCCGAAAAATTAGCGAATTTCGCGCGAAATTCGCGAAACGGCGAAAAATTCGCGAAACGGCGCCGGCGTCTCGTTTTTGACGCCGGCGCCCGTTTTTGACGCCGGCGCCCGTTTTTGACGCCGGCGCCCGTTTTTTCCGACGCCGGCGCCCGTTTTTGGCGCCGGCGTCCGTTTTTTCGAAAAATTTTTTTTGACGCGGGCGAATTTTTTCCGCGAATTTTCGCGGCCGTTTCGCGAATTTATTCGCCGACGGCGAATCGCGCAAATTCGCCGCGAATTCGCGCCTGGCGAATAAATTCGCCCATCACTAGTCAGATTTGCAGGTTAATTCCAGCGCAGACCACAGAAACTTCCAAATAGTATAGGGACTCCCATTGACTTATACACAATCTTGGCAGGTCTGAGATGGCGGTTTTTCAGATTTTTAGGGTATAATAAATCTCAAAACATTTAGGTCTTTTTTCCACTAAAAATTTGATTTTTATTGTAAACAAAAATCTAATTGTTATAGTTTTTACCATTTGGACTTTAATAAATAACCCCCTGTGCATTATTATTATTGTCCTTCTATACATGCCGAGAAGCAATGATTAATGCAAATACAGTATTTACCCTTTAATAACACAGTAAAACATTATAGCCAAAGCTTTGCCAAGATTTCATGCTTCCTAGAAGTTTACACATTTCCGTTCCAATGAAAGCAAATGAAATAAAACCCATTCTAGGCAAGTACAACATAAAAATAGATGTTTATAGCCGGTAGTAAAATAGCGATGATGTTATTACCATGTTACCACGTATAGCTTTGAGGATTTTTTTGGAGAATAATTAGAATTGCAGTTTTGGTTTCCCCAGAAATAATTGGTACCCGGATCATATTAAATGTCATACTATACCACCCTCCTTTCAATCATCCGCCTTGTAAACAACTTGGGAAAACATTCGCATGTGAGAAACTCTAAAAATACATTTATAGATCGAAACAGTTTTCTCATCATTTCACTTATTGATACCAGCCTTGGCTTTTTAAGAATAGTTCCCACTTAATATCTCAGGCACAGGAGGTTATTTCCAGTCCAAAGCAAACAGCCAGCAGATGTCAGGACATCTTTGTTGCATTACTCAAACCTCTGGAGATCCGACTGAGATTTCTTAGCAAATTTGCGGTGTGAATCGACTACTTGGAAGTGAACAAGTAGGAAGCTGTGTCTTATGCAAATAATAACACAGAAACCTTGTTAAAGGAAAGTCGGAGATGTGGGTCTGTGGTTTAACCACGTTATAGGCAAATAAACAGCACAGAGAGGGCAATTATTAAACCTTTCAATTCATTGGTATTTGCTTATTGACTTATTGACAAATGGCTTCGTGTAAGAAAAATGTTTGTTTCAATGTGCCCCGATATTCTCCACCTGAAAGTCATAATATCCAACCATAGAACAGACACCAAAAAAAGTATGAGCAGCACCAACCTCAGCTGAATATAATAATAATATTCAAATATCCATGAAACACTTATAATATATATACATATTTAGGTAACCATCAGTAACCATTTAGACAAAAGCTATATTTTCTGAGAAGGATTCCAACACTTCTCTTTGCAAGCCAACATAATAGTATTCTATTATATATGGCGCCTATAGATCAGATTAAGGCGGTTATTTTTCAAAATCCGAATTTATATGATTATTTGATTTAAAAAAGTCAGACCAAACTAGAATCCACAATTTTACCTTATTTATTATTAAAAAAGCTTGATTTAATCGGATTGGGGGAAAACTCAATAAAATTGAACCAACCATAGAACAGAACTCAAAAAAAGTGTGAGCAGCACCAACCTGAGCTGAATATAATAATAATATTCAAAAATCCATGAAACACGTATAATATATACAGGTATGGGACCTGTTATCCAGAATGCTCGGGACCTGGGGTTTTCTGGATAACGGATCTTTCTGTAATTTGGGTCTTCATGCCTTAGGTCTACTAGAAATTCATTTAAACATTAAATAAACCCAATAGGCTGGTTTTGCCTCCAATAAGGATTAATTATATCTTAGTTGGGATCATGTACAAGCTACTGTTTTATTATTACAGATAAAAAGGAAATCATTTTTAAAAATTTGGATTATTTGGATAAAATGGGGTCTATGGGAGACAGCCATTCTGTAATTCGGAGCTTTCTGGATATCGGGTTTCCGGATAAGGGGTCCTATACTTGTATACATATTTAGGTAATCATCAGTAACCAATTAGGCAAAAGCTATATTTTCTGAGAAGGATTCCAACACTTCTCTTTGCAAGCCAACATAAAAGTATACTATTATTCATGGCGCCTATAGATCCCATTAAGGCGGTTATTTTTCAAAATCCGAATTTATATGATAATTTAATTTAAAAAAGTCAGACTAGTATCCACAATTTTACCTTATTTATTATTATTATTATTATTATTATTATTAAAAGCTCAATAAAATTGAGCCAACCATAGAACAGACCTCAAAAAAAGTGTGACCAACCTCAGCTAAATACAATAATAATATTCAAAAATCCATGAAACTTATAATCTTATTATATATATATATAATGCCCTTGGTCTGAAAATCAATATTGTACCCCCGGTCCTTTTATTATAAGGGGCGAGCAGACATTTAAATCTAGAACAGTTTTGCTGCTAAATTTGTCTTTTCATTATTGGTGAACATTTTTACAAGGCCACTCTAAAATTTCATCACGCATTTAGTTATAACAGAAAAAAAAAATTATTTGTGCAGGCCAAAACCTAGAAAATTTGAATTTTTGGAAACACTAAATCAAATAAGTGAGTTTTAAAGCAAATAGATTTGAATTTTAGTAAAATTTCTAATTTTAACGTTGATAAGTCAGCCCCTATGTTTTTTTTTTTATGGTTAAAGAAACAAGTCTGAAAGTTCTTTTTGCCAATGGTCAAAATAAAATTGTATTTCAATGAATTTTGGGGAAACGAAAAAGAATTGTGTTGATATTGCTGTGAATCCAATTCACCGTCAATATCTCACTAGAAATGTAAAATGTTTATGAAACATAAAGGAATTTACTGGTGTAATTTCAGTGAGCTGGTACATATCATTGAGCATTTCACTTTTTTTGCCAAAGTAAATTTTCCATCCTCCCACAGAAAATAAAATCAGCTCTGGAATAGAGAACATATTTTATCACATTTTTATAGGATTTCTTGAATCCTTTGAAAAAAAAATCTAAGCTTATTTTGAAGAAGGTTTCCCTTTTTATATGTTCCATCAAACAGTGTTTGGTATTTGGAGTCAATGACTTTTTGTAAAGTCTCACTTCATTAAAAAGAAACTGCAGTTTAGTGAACTTTGATTCATGGGAGCTTTTCCTTACATAACATTCATCCATCTATGAATAGAATTTATGCTGCACTGCAGTAAACTCCAGGCCTTTGATCTACTACGTCCTTGACACTTCAGTAGAAGTTTATTGGAATGTGCATCATCTCATAGGCACAAAAGTCATGACAGAAAGGTATTTACTGTGATATTATGACTAAAGGTGCTCCTCGTGGTGTTATGTCTAAGCAATGGAAAAACGTTCTCCAAAATATTCTCCTCTCTGAATAGTTAGCTGATGACATTATTGGTTCTTGTTCTTGACATCACTCCCGCGGCACTTCACTCTTGTGGCTATAAGCTGATTCTTTTTTTTTAGATGCACTGACCCCACATGGGTCATCTTCTGACCCTTGTGCCTTCAAAAAATTTCAGGAGGCACATGAACTTCAGTGACGTCAGCCAAAGATAAGATTAGGAATAGCAGTAGGGAAAGATAACTGACTATGATCAATCCAGAAAACTGTGCAGTCAAGTTGACAGGCTACAGTCATATTGCCTTAGATAAAGCAAATATTATGATTGATATATATATATATGTCATTGATTGTACGCTCCATAGCAATATTACCTGTGTCACATGACTCAAACAATACATAGTTATCATATCTCCCCCCTTCTCCAGTATAAATCCCATCATGGCCAGCCTTCTATCATATCTGAAGTTTTTTTGTATTCCAATTCAATAATATCCAGTTTGAGCGCTGCAGACCAAAACTTCACGGCATTTACTAGATTCTGCCGACTGGCAATGCTTGCTACAGCCAAGTTTATTATCTACAAGGACTCCAAGGTCTGTTATGGATTTGCCTAGTGCAGTCCCATTAAAGGGCACTTAAAGCCTACATTTTCCTACCATGTGTATAAGTTGGGCATGTCTTTCCCACCCAAGCCACATCATGTGTACTGCATATACCCCTACATTTGCAAGCGCCATCACATTTTCATAAAACAAATAGCAGCTTTCAAACAGCAGCCATTTTCACTCAGTAACATTGACACCTGCAAAGAAGACAAGTATACTATAAAGTTCATGCAATGCAGAATGCAGGTTTACACTGGCACAACATACTTTGATAAAAAGTCCTGTTGGGGTTGAGCACATTAATGGTTAAGCTGAGCTCAGGAGAGATGGTTAGGAGAAATACAATCAGACAGCTAGAGTTTCTATGGGAACCAGCAATGCTATCTCTTCATTGGCTGTTAGACTGGAGGGTAATCTGAGCTGAGAAGAACTGAGCATGGTAATTAAACAACAGGCAAAGTAAATTCATGAGGGATGGGGCAGAGTGGGTTAGAGGAGAAGAAGGAATTTTAAGTGATTATGGGGATGGTGCAGCCTTACTGTTAACCTTTTAACAACCAAAGTGGCAGGTATCTAAAGAGATCAAAGAGGCTGTTCACTGATTAGGTTTTTGTAGTGAGGGTTTACATGTCCTTTAAGGGTACAAGAGGCTTGCATATTTTTACATCCCTGGTACATAAGTTTACATTTATCAACATTAAGGGGGTTATTTACTAAAATTCGATGTTTTCTGGTCGGGCTTTTTGGAGCAAAAACTCACATTTTTTGTGGAAAAACAAAAAATTAGAATTTTTCAAGATTTATTATACCCGTTGCTGCAAAAAGCACGAATCCGACCTTTGACCTATGAGGCTTCATCCCCTTCATTTCCAGACACCACTTCTCCTTTCTGAATCCTGCTGAACATAAAGACCTACACATGCTTTTCCCCATATCCCTCCAAAACATAGTATAACCTTTAGTAGTGTATATATTAACTGCTCATTCATGTTACTCAATCAGCCAAATTTCTCCTCCAGCACCTGAACCTCCAGCTTTTCCATTTTACCAGTCTGATTTCTTGCATTTGTAAATAGTGATGGTGAATAAATTGGGCTGGCGCAAATTCGCTGAGAATTTCCGTGTTTCGCCGGTGTCAAAAATTTATGGACGGGTGTCAAAACTGTGGCGCAAAAATTGACGCGGGCCTCAATTTTCAAGTTTCGCAAGTTTTTCAAGAACTTTTCGCCGTTTCACGAATTTCACTGGAGAAATTCATCCATCACTATCTGTAAACAAATATTTAATACTGGTACCAACTTGTTAAGTGCAAATACAAATTCATCTCCTCCCTATTATTTGGGACTGATACAGTAGGTAAAATGGCGCCAGCTCATTAGATCTTACACTTGATACAGAGAAGCGGGGTCTGAGACCCAAGTGTTTTTAACATAAGTAGATTAAAAGCAGCACATTCCTTGTCACATGTTCCTTTAATTTTTATTACCCAGTTATTTAAGTGAGATTTCCCACGAAGAAGTAAATATTATGTGTGAGCCGCAAGTTCTTCATATGGGGGTCTGTTAATTAAATACTGTTTTGAAGACAATAAATTCCAGCCCTAATGTTATCTAATTATAATCTGCTTCACACATAAATATAAATAATAGCTACAAGCACTTCCTAATATGTACAACACAGAGAGCTGATGAGTTTTCCAACTTTACTGCTGCAGGAATGTTCCCTTACTGTGCCGTAAACTATGTGTCCCTGATTGCTCCATGGTATCATTATGCCATCTTTACAGACAGATAGTTGGTCATATTTAATCTTTAATTTTCCAATTTAACCATTTTTGAAGTGGAAATTGACCTTAACGATGTGAAAGACTATTTCAATTGGGACTTTTATTTATTTGTGTTTTTGTGTATTGTTCCCTTGAATTCCCAAGCCAAACAAACATACTTTACTTCACTCATTAACACCCTTTCTAAAAAACCGGCACACATTTTTTCCACCTTCTCCATGCCCATCTGTCTCTGCTCAAGATATTGCTGAGCACTTCAAAAACAAAACTGACACTATCAGAAGTGACATTACTCTACTCAACCCCCCTAGACTTCCACCACCCTCCCTCCACACGCCCCAGTATCTCCTGTGCTCCTTCACCCCTGTCACTGATGAGGAAGTCTCAAAACTGTTGGCCTCTTCTCACCTTACCACCTGCCTCCTTGATCCTATTCCTTCAAAACATCTCCACAAAATACCAATCCTTCTCTAATCAAAGCCTTAACTCATCTATTTAATCTCTAGCTCTCAACTGGACTGTTTCCTTCTCAACTAAAACATCCTCTTGTCATCCCCATTTTGAAAAAAAACCCCTCTCATGATCCCTCCAATCTTGACAACCTGCAACCTATCTCTCTGCTACCTCTCATCTCTAAACTACTTGAGCTCCTAGTCTACAACTGACTAACCTCATTCCTCTCTGACAACCCCCTACAATCTGGTTTTAAGCAACAACACTCCACTGAAACTGCCCTAGCCCGACTAACTAATGACCTTTTAACATCTAAAGCCAACAATAACTTCTCACTAGTAATACTGCTTGATCTCTCCACTGCATTTGACACTGTAGATCACCCTCTCCTCCTCCAGTCCCTCCAGTCGCTTGGCCTTCTTGACACGGCCCTGTCCTGGTTCTCTTCTTATCTCACTAATTGTTCCTTCAGTGTCTCCTACAATGGAGTAGCATCTTCTCCCCTACCTCTTTCTGTTGGGGTTCATCAAGGCTCTGTCTTGGGCCCCTTATTATTCTCCCTCTATACTTCCTCCCTCGACAAACTAATCAACTCGTATGGTTTCCACTATCACCTCTATGCTGACTAAACTCAGATCTATCTCTCCTGATCTCAACCCCGTCTCCTCCTGCTTGTCTGCCATCTCTTCTTTGATGTCGCAATGCTACCTTAAACTAAACCTCTCTAAAATGGAAATGGTTCTCTTTCCTCCAAATAACACCATTAACATCCATCATAGCTAACAATTCCTATCACCCCATCTCCCCAGGCCTGGTGCCTTGGGGTTATCTTAGATTCTGCCCTGTCCTTCACTCCTTGTACCCAATCACTTATTAAATCATGTCACTTCCACCTAAGGAACATATCCAAAATACAATCATTTATCATCCTCTCGTCATATAACCTCTAGACCACTGTAACTCGCTTTTAATTTGCCTTCCCCTCCAGAGAAGTTACCTCTCCAGCCTATAATGAACACTGCGGCGAGGCTCATAAACTTCAGCAACCACTCTGCCAATCCCTACACTGGCTTCCACTATCTTTCAGAATAAAATTTAACTTAATGACCCTGGCATTCAAAGCACTTCATAACTCTGCCCCACCCTACAGTACATCTCTGAACTCATCTCTATATATTCACCTAACCGCTTACTATGCTCCTCTACTGATCTGCGCCTCAACTCTTCTCACATTACCTGCTCACACACTTGCATTCAAGACTTTGCAAGGGCTGCACCCCTCCTCTGGAACTCTCTCCCACGGTCTGTCCGACTTTCTCCCAACCTTTCTGCTTTCAGAAGATCTCCTAAAACGCACTTATTTAGAGAAGCCTACCCTCACTCTGCTTAACTACCAAATGCAACACCACATACAGTACTACATCTCTCACCCACTTAATTCGATCTTGCCCACTCCCACACATTGTGTCTTATTCCCTTCCCTTTAGATTGTAAGCTTTTTTGCACAGGGCCTTCCTCACCTTTTGTAGCATTATTGGTTGTGATGTATGTAACTCCATATGTTCTATGTATGTAATTCATGTGATCTAGTTGTATAAACACATTTACTTTACAGCGCTGTGAAATATGTTGGCGCTATATAAATAAATAATAATAATGTCTGTACCTCTTCAGTTTTAAAATACAGGTATGGGACCTGTTATTCAGAATGCTTGGGATCTGAGGTTTTCTGGATAATGAATCTTTCTGTAATTTGGATCTCCATAATTTGTCTAGTAAAAAAATTGTTATATATTAAAAATAGTAATATTTTGCCACCAATAAGGATTCATTAATTCATTATCAGGGCCAGATTTCTGCGACACCCCTAGGCCTCATGGTCCTAGTGCCGGCCGTCTGTGTGCACCACCCCCCTGCTCCAGAGCAGGTGCATGTGCCATAGCGCTGGGGAACTCTGCATTCCCAATGCACTTTAGGATGTGGCTGGGCGCCCCTAAAATTTCGGCACCCCAGATCCAGGCCTTTGTGGCCTCGTCACAAATCTGGGCCTGTTCATTATATCTTAGTTGGGATCAAGTACAAGGTACTGTTTTAATATTACAGAGAAAAAGGAAATTGTTTTTAAAAATTTGAATTTTTTGGATAAAATGGAGTCTATAGATGGCCTTCTCGTAATTCAGACATTTCTGTTAACGGATTGCCAATAACGGGATCCCATACCTGCACTCTCTAAATCTGGCTACCATATTGTATATCTCCCAGTCAAGGAAAAGATTTGGGATGTTAAAATCAACTTTTTAATTGCTCTTTTTAAAACAATACCAGCATCACTGAGGGGGTTATTTATTAAAATCGGAAAAAAAAAATCTCACATTTTTCGAGATTTATTATACTCCGATGCTGCACAAAGCCAGAATCTGAAAATCTGCCATCTCTGACTGGTCGAGGTCATGTATAAATCAATGGGAGGGCACCCAGGGCTCTATTTAGGTCCGATGCCGCCCTGATGTCACTTCTGCAGTGTTCCTCGGACCCCCTACCCTCTCAGCTATGGAAATCCATGGCGGAGGGTGGGGAGGTTTTTTTTTTTTTAAAAAAAAAAAAAAAAGCACCCCGGTTGCCCCCAAAACCGTTCCGCCCTAGGCCTATATATATATAAATACAGCCCTGGAGGCACCTATCCTCCAAGGCACCTATCCCAATTTGAAGTTATTGTGGTCTGCGCTAAAAGTCTGAATTTTTCAGGGTTTTTGGGAAAAACATAAATAAAATATAAATAATTTGTGTGCGGGTTCCCTTGGTCAGTAGCCTCAACTCACATAAGCTGCTAGTGGTACACTGGAACTGCCACCAAGTCCAGGCTGGTAGTAATTGGTGGTTTCATAGAGCAGACAGAGCGTGCAAATCTGGCACTTGGCAAGGAGTGTGTATGGGGTCAAAGACTTTTTATGAATGTTGCCAATGTACAATCAATATGTTTATAAATGAGCCCTATATTCCCTTGTATCTGTCATTAAGATCTTAGTCACTTCATCTGAGAAATAGAGGCGGCAGTGGAACAGTTTTCTGGAGGGTTTAGATACTCTTGGATTGCATACACTAGAGCCATGGCTGACGGGGCGATTTGTTGCCTGCAATCAAAATGCACAAAGGCGGGCAACAAATATACCAAAAATGCTCATTCATCCACTGCCGATAATTCAAATTGCCAAAAAACCTTAAACCTATGAGCCTTGAAACAGCCCAAAGTTTCCTCGTGAGGCAACGTTTGGTGACTTTGGAAGAACGAAGCAGCATGTAGGTTTTACCACTGCTGGTTTCAATTATTGCCAGTGGAGAAGCATTTTCGGGAGATTTGTCTCCCACAGTCGTACATTTTTATTGCAGGTGACAGATCTCCCCATCAGCCATCACCCTAAGGTACATTTAGGAATGCTTGGTCATTTTCTTTCTGAATGGTTATGACATTAAGCACTCAGAAAACAATTAGAGAGTGATTATAAAATGTGCAAATCTTTTTCGGTGAAACAATGGAAATTCCTTATAGACTTAAATTGTATTCAAATGAATGAAATGCTCTTGTCTGTTGGAGACTTTAGCCATAGTGAGGTTATTACATGCCAGTGGTGCTGCTGAGCTCTAACGCCCCATAAAAAATGAATGGATTTGACTGCTCAAAGCCGTAGAATCAATTGCTACAAACTGGCACATTAAAAAAAAAAGCTTTGATAAATTTGCCAGTTCGCTAAAACCGTCAGGAAACTTTCCCTGCAGCCGCTGGGAACCCCTTAGGAATTCCCAGCTGGAATTTCCATCAATCTGCCCCTGTGAGCTGGTAAAACACTTCTGCTGAGGATGAGCACAATACATTGGCATGTTGGTATGAAATACTTCCCATATATGTAACTGACTACTGGGGGGTTAGCCTAAACCTTCCACTTTGGAAAAATGCCAGAAATCAGAATGCAAGGGATTATAACCCACTTCCATATTCACTGCAAAGGCCTAAAGTATTCACATTCCCTCTTGAACATAATACTTTCCAACCAATCTCTAAAAACATCAGCACAAGAATTATTTATCTGGAGCATGGGGTTCCTATGGGCAATCAGTTATGAATGGTGATGAGCACATTTTTCTCCAGGCATGGATTTGCGGCGAAATTACGCACTTCGCCATCTTATTAAAAAAAAACCCTACCCCCGTACCCCACATAGACTCCTCCCAACCTAGCTGCTACCCCGGGCAAATGCCCCTAACTCTTTACTTACCCCTCGGTGCAGGGATTCAGGGATCGGAGTTCACGGCAGCTATCTTCCGGGTCTTCTGAGAATCTGAGAATGAGACCGGCGTGGCGGAGCATGCACCGTTGGAGCAATTTCGTGGATCATAACAACTGCGGAAGCGTCGAAATTGTCGCAAATTTCTATAGCGCCGGAAGAAGACACAAAGACCCCCTGGTTTGGGGTAGGGGGTCTTTTACAACATACAATGACATTCTTGGCAATTACAGGCTTTCTTCTTTGTGGCAACAGTTTGGAAAAGACCCGGGGGCTAATTTATCAACAACTGGGCAAATTTGCCCATGGGCAGTAACCCATAGCAACCAATCAGTGATTGGCTTGTTTCAGCAAGTTTTTTAGGTAGAACAATGAATGCAACAATTCTATTGGTTAAAATGGGTTATTGGCCATGGGGAAATTCACCCAGTGTTGATAAATTACTACCTTTTCAACAGGAAAACACCTTATGCACCAAGCAAGGTCTGTCCAGTGTAAGCCATTTATGGTCCTGTACAGAGCCCTGACCTCAACCCAACTGAGTACCTGTGGGATGAATTGAAACCCCGACTCACTAACGCTCTTGTGACAAAAGGAATGCAAATTCCAGCTTCAATTTTCCAACAAAAGGGTCTTCCCAAAAGTGTAGAGGCTGTTGTAGCATCACAAGGAGAAGCAATTGCATATTAATAGCCTTATTTTGGGAATGAAATGCTGGACATGACAATATCTGGATACTTTGTTCAAGTACTGTATATTCCTTCCATCTGCACCATTTGCTATTATGTGCATGTTAGACAGAGGCTGGTGAACCCTTTTATGCTGATCACAGAGATTATTTTCGATCCTTGACAATTTGATGGATCCTTCTTTGGGGCAGATTTACTAAAGGGGCGTCGCTAACGACAATTCGCCAGAAATCACATCTGCAGGCACATCACCAATTTACTAACAGGCATAAAGGACAATGAACTGATTAAAGCTACATCCTCCTCAATCTTATGTCAGTGACATCATATCCTTTATACAGAAAAGTCATAAAAGGTCTAAAAAACGCTGGGTTTGCCTTAAAGAGTTCTAACTATTAAAGATTTTTGTGTTAACATTTTTTTCCCCAACCATTTGAGGGGCGTGCCACATTTGTTTTAGGGTGGGCTCATGTCTAGGGCATTAGAGGATCTCTTTTGTCTTTATTTTGCTTCCTTGAACATTTGTAATAATACAGTAAGTGGCCACTTCAAGCATTTCCACCATCATCTCTAATAAAGACATATATACTGTATGAGCTATACAGTAGGTACCCGTCCATATTCAAATTAAGGTCAAGAGTACTAACGAAGTTTCGCTAGGCAGAATGGAACGCTAGTGAAAGATCGCTATGAAATGCTTGCACTGAAAAATTAACGCTAGCGAAAACTTTGCTAGTGTTCGGCTGCCGAGACGCAACTTTGCATTTTAGTAAATTAGCCTAGTGGTAGCGAATTTGCGCCTGGCAAAGTGTTGCTGAGCCTTCACTGGTAAAAATTCACCCTTTAGTGAATTTGCCCCTTTGTTTCTATACTGGCTCCACCTTAACCTGTACCTGGGAGTGTAGAACATTTTCCTTCCTAGGATCCATTTATTTGCCTTAAACACAACTAGGGGCCGATTCACTATAGGTCGAATATCGAGGGTTAATTAACCCTCGATATTCGACTAGGAACTAAAATCGTTCGACTTTGAATATCGAAGTCGAACGATTTTGCGCAAATCCTGCGATCGATCGATCAAAGGATTTTTCATTCGATCGAGCGATTAAATCCTTCTAATCGAACAATTCGAAGGATTTTAATCCAACAATCGAAGGAAAATCCTTCGATCAAAAAATCCAAGGCAAGCCTATGGGGACCTTCCCCATAGGCTAACATTGACTTCGGTAGCTTTTAGCTGCCGAAGTAGGGGGTCGAAGTTTTTCTTAAAGGGACAGTACTTCGACTATCGAATGGTCGAATAGTCGAACGATTTTTAGTTCGAATCGTTTGATTTTCGTAGTCGAAGGTCGAAGTAGCCCATTCGATGGTCGAAGTAGCCCAAAAAAACATCGAAATTCGATTTTTTTTTAATTCGAACCCTTCACTCGAATTTAGTGAATCGGCCCCCAAGTCTCTGTCTGCTGATGGGCTCCTTTGGTTTTCAGTATTACAAACTGTATACACAGTTTATACTCAAATCTATACCCCCCTTATTTGCATATAGGATAACAGTGTAAAAAAATACCTCAAAATGTATCATAAACTTACTGCCATAAGGCGTTCAACCATTAGAGGCTCTTGAGAAATTCCGATGGTGATTTTTATTGCACAATGTCCACTCCAGAGCTGGCACATAATGTGAAAAATTATAGTCCCTGGCTCTGGGAATCCTTTGATTTGTAGGCTTTAACCACATATTTAAATGTGATGAAGAAAGTTCTGCCAAGACAAATATGAGAAGGAAAGAGAACAAGGCCAACGTCAACATATAAAGCCATCATAAAAGTTGAGCTTCCATATAAAGCAGAGTACTCTCTAGAGTCATCACCAGCGGCGGGATGGATGTTAGAAATTAAGCTGAGCTGCCAGAGATCCCTAATTGAATTACCTTTCTATAACTCATACCTTATTAGTAGTAATAGAGCTGAATGGTCAAGCAAAGAAAAGGAAACGGATTCCTAAGGCTTCTAAATCTTATTTCCAACATACGCATTTCCTTTATGAAATATAAAAGTTAAAGGGGTTGTACACCTAGCTCATTTTTGTGTACTTCGACTAGGGAATAGTCCTAATTCGATTCGAATTTGAAAAAAAATTTAAAATTTGAATATCGAAATTTATCATGTACTGTCTCTTTAAAAATTCCACTTCGACCATCTAAAACCTGACGAATTGCTGTTTTAGCCTATGGGGGACCAATTTGGAGTCAATTGGTGGACTTTGAAAAATCAAAGGTTTTTTTCTTGGAAAAACTTTGAATCAAATTCGATCGAATTCGATGTTACTTTGATTCGTACAATTCGATCGAAATGGACCTATTCTATTGAAAATGGACCTATTCGGCCAAAAAAAACTTTGATCTTTTGATAAATTTAAATTTTTATTTTTTAATTCAAATTTTGAAGTTATGAGAGATCAAAAAAACTCCCATTACTTTGCAATTCAACCCTTGATAAATCTGCCCCTTAGTATGATGTAGGGAGTGATATTCTGAGACAACTTGCAATTTGTTTTTATTTTTTATTATTTATAGTTTTTGAGTTATTTAGCTTTCTATTCAGCAGCTCTCCAGGTTGCAATTTCAAAGGGTCCCTTGCAACCATGTAATGATTTGAATAAGAGCCTGGAATAAAAATAGGAGAGGCTTGAATAGAAAGATGAGTAATAAAAAGTAGCAATAACTATACATTTGTAGCTTACAGATCATTTGTTTTTAAGATGGGGTCAGTGACCCCCATTTGAGAGCTGGAAAGTGTAAAAGTATAAAAAAGATAAAAAATGAAGGTCAGGAGGTTGTAGCTGGGACAGGAGGCCATGGGGTTGTGAGGGGTACCTGATGTGGAGGCCTGGAGTTCCCCCAGTCCATCACTCATTGTGGTAGGTTTTTTTGGGCAGGAAGATAAAGATGTGTTGTCAGTTTACCTTTACCCACCATACAGCTAGAGTGCACATAATGAAGATTAAGGGGTTTATTTATTAAGGTTTGAGTTGTGTTTTCCACTAAAATTCAAGTTTATTTTTGAGTCAAAACTTCCATTTTTAGAGAGTTTTTTAAAAAAACTTGAATTTCTTGAGATTTATTATACCCCGACCCTGGAAATAGTTGGAATTCAAAAATACACCATGTTAAATCTGTCAAGATCATTTAGGAGTCAATGGCAGAGGTCCCTTGAACCATTTAAAGATGTTAAGCTCCCCATAGACGCGACGATTCTTCTTGCCGAACGACCGATTTTAGGGAAGTCTGACCAATCCTTCGAAATTATTGTGCGGTTAGTGGGATTCGAACGATCGTACATCTTACCATTGTACTATTTTTCGGCCGACATCTGTCAGGAAATTGATCGGCCAGGTCAAAAAATCTTTGTCGGTCCCAGTACAATCTATCTATGTTTGCAGGGCCAAGCAGGCAGCTCCCCTTTGTTTTCCTGCCAAATTGGTCTTTTTAGTTGATGCTAAATTCGTACGATCGTTCTGAGAAGATCGTGGTCTCACAATCAGGATCTGATCTTTTAAAAATCTCAACATCTATGGCCAGCTTTAATAGCCTTAGTGATTTTCCAGTTTTTTTCGGAGGGGTTTTGCCCGAAAACTCAAATATTTCAAGCGATTCAAGTTTTTTACTGTGGAAAATTAAATTAAATTTAATTAATTAATTCCAAAGAGAAGGAAGACAACAGGGTGTATCATTATAAAAATCCATCACCTGTATCCAAACAGTCTGGTAGGCCTAATACTGTAGATTCTTTCAATAAAAATAATTTATTTTAAATATTATTCCTATATGAAGACAACTCTCAACAACTCATAGGACAATCATTTTTCCACTCTAGCATACAAGCAAATCCAGATGGCACTGAAGGATATAGTGATGCTAAATCAATAGCAATGTTTTTGTTTTGTTAGGCAATGAAGCAAATGCCCTGCTATGCATATATGTAGAACTCAATACATATGACTGGGATGTATCCTGCCTGAAAAATGAACAGTTATCATTCAATCTGACTTCTGGATCACAGACCATTACAAAAACATAGGGCATGGGACATTCCAGCCAACAGCCATGTGTAATCTTAAGGCATTCAATTGAGCAGTGAGCACCAGAGGACAAAGAACATCCCTGTATTGCACTTGGACTGGTTCACTGCTATTCCTTTTGGATTTCATGAGGCGACCTCAATACATGTTTTTTCACATAAGCACAAGACCGGAAAAATAACAAGCTCTTTATATTGTATCAGAGCAAAGGCTTGTGTAGGTGGAAAATTGATTGGGAGACTTTAAACAGATCATTAATTCATAACGGGCTGTTACAAATAGCTGCACCCACCCATAATGCCTTTTTAAAATTGTGTTTGCATTAGTAAATACAGCATAGGTCCATTAGTCTGACATGTAAAACCACATTCTACAGCTAAATATTAATTTTGAAACCTTGTGACTTTAAAGCAGAAGGAAAGCTACACAGGTATTTTATTGCCAATAGAATAGCTGCAATAGTGCAAGCTAGAATGCTATATTTATACTCTAGAATGTTTTACCAGTAAAAAAGCTCTAGAAGCTCTCTGTTTGTTTAGGATAGCAGCTGCCATATTAGCTTGGTGTGACGTCAATACCTGTCTCAGTCTCTCCCTGCTCAGTTGTAGCTCTGGGCTCAGATTACAGCAGAGTAGGGAGGGGAGGGAGAGAGGAGCAAACTGAGCATGCTCAAGCCCTAGCCCTGTAGGTTTAAGCTGAAAACAGGAAGTCTGATACAGGAGTCCATGAGTACACAATAGAAGGAAAGAAATGTGGTGTTTCTTTTGACAGAGGACTCAGAGCAGCACTACTTTGAGGGTTTACTGGTATATTTAGGTGGACCTTTCTGATAAGGCTTACTTAGTTTTAACCTTTCTTCCTCCTTTAAAAGGGTTGTTTGCATTAAAAATAAACTTTTAGATGCCCATTTATTAATGGTTGAATTTTAGTGGTATTAGAGCTTTTTGAAACCATGACTAAACTCTATCCCCCATGAAGATGAAGATTTTCATTCATCCAGGTCATAGTATATCTAGTATAGGTAATTCAAAAAACAACTGGACTTGCTGAGTAATCAATGAATATGTTTCACTACTCATCCGAGCAGCTTCTTCAGTTCAACTGACTGGTGTGGGAAGTTCTCGGCATATAAACTCTTCCACTAATCCAATCACAATGGCACATTGTAACTCTTCAGAAAGGTGACATCTGAAGAAATTCACAGAGGTGTTGATTCTGTGTAGTTACCGTGATAGGATTATCCAATGTGTCATGCAACTCCTAGATACAGGTGTTACTTGTGAGAGTTGCATGAATGGATGTGTGAAGTGTTCTGAATCTGCCGGGGTACAGATGTTAGAACAGCATTGTATGTAGCAGACAGGTGGTGTAGAAGGCCCCCGCCTCTGTTCAGGGATGGTTTCTCCACCTTGACATGAATCGCCTCTTTCACACCTCTTTCAAACCAGCGGTCTTCTTTATCCAATATTTGGACATAGCTATCTTCAAAGGAGTGTGCCTTGTCTTTTAGGTGTAGAAAGACAGCTGAGTTAGCCCTCCTATGCTGAGCTTTTCTCAGCATAGGAGGTTGTCTCCCGGTTATTTCTTTTGGTGTTCCTGTTGGGCTTGATTGCTGCTGTTTTGACAAAGGCCCCATCTGGGTAGCCACACACTTTCAAAGCTCCTCTGAGATGTTTATGCTCCTTGGAAGAGCCAAATGAGGCCTGAAACGTTGCGGTAATGCCCGTCACTTGTGCAATAAAGGCATTTTAATTGCAAAAATAATTGTGGTGCTGTTCATATCGCTTCTTGCTAATATTTGCTGGTGGAAAGTGGCCACTGGAGAACGTGCACCCATCCCAAGAAAGGAAGAAGATTTAACAGGGTTGTGCTGACTACTTCTGCTTGGACAGAGCCAAATTACAGACAGATCCGTTATCTGGAAAACCCCAAGTCCATAACATTCTGGATAACAGGTCCCCTACCTGTACAAAGGTAAAAAAGTGCTGAGCGATCCAAATAAAAATATGAATATCTCTAAAACCTCTAAAAATTCAAGTTTTTCTGACAGTTACAAGTACAAAAAAAAATCTGAAAACCTCTAAAAGTCTGAATGGTTAAAAAAAGGTCCAATAGGATCAGCGCAGCTCCCATTGGCTTCTATACGACCTCAACTGCTTTTACTTTGAGAAGTTTTGTATTTGAGTTTTTTATAGTTTTATTGTCTCTCAAACTTTATTAGAGAAATTAAAAAAACACAAATTTACAGAGGAGAAAAAATACAAAATCCGAATATTAGTAAATTGGCCTTTTAGTGTAATGTAGTGAGTGATATTCAGAGACAATAAGCCATTGGTGTTCATTTTTTATTATTTTGGGTTTTTTAATTATTTCTTTTTTTTAGTAGCTCTCCAGTTTGGAAACTATTTGGTTGATTGGGTTCAAATAACCCCAGTAACTAGGCAGTGGCTGGAATAAGAGATTTGAATAGAAAGATATGTAATAAAAATTAAAAATAACAAATAAAATTGTAGCATTACAGCAAGTTTTTTGGCTGCCTGAGGTCAGACGCCCCCATTTGAAAGTAGGAAACGTCCGAATCAGGTGGCAAATTATTCAAAAACTATAACAAATAAATAATGAAAACCAAAGATAAAGTTGTAAAGAACTTGCCATTCTATAGCATTTTAAAAGTTAAATTGAAGATGAACAAACTTTAAAGGGTTTGTTCCCTTTTAGATGAATTTCAGTATGATGGAGACAATGGTATTGTAGGACAATTTACATTTTGTCTTTATGTTTCCTTTTTTTTTGTACACTTGGGAACCCATTTATTAACCCCCGATTTTTTCTGGTTGAGGTTTTTAGGGGTAAAAAAATGAATTGAAGTTTTAGAGATTTATCATACCCCAGAAGCTGCTTAAAATCCAAATTTGAAAATCTCAAGCCTATTGGGGTCTTGTAGAAGTCAATGGCAGATGTCCCTGATGTTGTTTGTTGACATCATGATTTGCGCTGGATATTCCAATAAAGTCTGGGTTTTCATCTGATAATCCGAAAAGGACGAGATTTTGCATTGCATGGTTTGAATTGTGGCTCAGTTATTTTTTGTTACATTTTGTTGCTTTGATTTTTTTTCGAGAAAAATTATTGATAAATGAGTTCAGTTCACGGAAGACAGTTTGATCGACTTTGTTTTCCAGAGAAAATTAGATAAATTACAGTTTTAGTAAGTCAGCCCCTTGGAGAGTAAGACCTGCACAACTATCCCACCCTACGCGGCGAAAGGGTGAAAGGGAAAATTTGTAGTATTTTCACCAAAAAATGAAGTTCCCCTCAATGTTGCCAATTTATTAAAAGGAGAATATAAAAAGTTTGAATTAACTTCACGGTGGTGAAAGTTCTCTTTTTGCATTCACATCTCTTTTCCAGGTAAAATTGCTCCAATTTTTCCAAGAGCACAAGAATACATTTTAGCCAGTAGAAATCTTTCCAGGTTCAGGCTGGCAAACTACCATTATAAAGATATGGTATAAAGATATAAAGAGCAGCCACTTTTGGATCTACATCACTCTACATCACTCCCTCCATGCTCAATCTCCACATTTATTCACTGTCTAACTCACCACTCCCAAGAAGGTGCTATAACTGGATCTGCTATCCACTGTCTACACTGTCCATGGGGTCAGTTTCACTGATTTTACTAAGGACATATCGCTCAACATTTTTGAAAGAGAGACAAAAAAGTATTTTGACCACACCCCATTTTGTGGCCACACCCCCTAATTACCATGTTCATTTTTAAAAAAAATCGTCAAAAATCGTAATTTTCAGTAATTACAGTTTTGCTAATGAAGGTGAATTGCTCTTTAAGCTGTGAGTCTAACTTTTCCCAAGGGAACTGTTATCTTTTATTGTTACAATTACTTATTTGCTCATCTCACTGTTGTTACAAAAGTATCTTAGTTGCACCTGGTGGCTGTTCTAGGCTCTCTGCCAAAAGCAAATTAAGTTAGAAACTTTGTTCCTTTTTCTGGCTGTTCAGTGCAGAGAAAAAGGGGACTTTCCAGTACAAACGAGGGACTGCGAGTTGAGCTGTCCCTCTAAAAACTGGACAGTTGGGAGGTATGCTAAGGGTCCTCCTTCACTTTAGCACGGATGTTCATATTGGGGCCCCAGCAGAATTCATGATGGGTATTATTGAAGTCAAAAAAGATCCATGTTCTCCTTTAAATGAGAAAAAATCTATGGCTTTTCTTATTTCTTGAGCTAAACTGGACAAATAGGCTAACTGAAGCTATTCCATGATTGGTCCTTGCAAAGCAGACAATAATGAGTTAACCAGTGCACAGATAATCCTCCTGCATAATGGACTCCTGCTTACAAAGGGTGAGGGTATTATGTTGGTCATTTAATTATCCACCTCGCAAGGAGCAAACATGGAAGAGCTCAATTTCCCTTGTTTGCCCTGTTTTGCTCCAGAAATAACAAAAAAAACATGAATTCTTTCTTTATTTATTGCACTCACTTTGACCAGGGGGTATGGGCCCCTTTAAATACAGTAATCTGTACTGTATAATACACAAGGTGGAATGTTGTTGCCGTTACCTGCTGCACCAGAAAACACTGGGCCTGGTTCCAGCAGATTTATAATGTGGGTTTAAACGTTAAACAGACATTGGGGCAGCTGAAGTGTCAGTGCACAAATCACTTTTTTGATACCTGGGAAACCCAAATTACATTTCCTTGAGCAACCGCAAGCTCAGTAATTTCCACTGGACACATTGCCAAGTGCTCCTTATGTTTGTATCTCTATCAGCTGTATAAACTGTGAGAATGTTGTGCTGTTACCCAAGCCGGCCGTGTATCTCCAGAGACCGCTTAGAAGCTGCTCATATCGACAGACATTTCCTGTTTTCTGTACATACGTTCAGGGAACAGCTTGGGTTTTTATTGCAAGGTAGAAAAACCAAAATAAGCCCCAAAAAAAACAATTTTCCCCCTTGGAACAGATGCAGATTAGTCCTGACCTGGACATTTGCCATTGGTGAATTTTATCTTTATCAATGTGACACTGTGGTGATGCTTAGTAGATTTAAGATACACCTTGAGGTTACCAGCTAGTGGTCTGGATCCCCTCAGTACTGTGGTCCCTTCCCTCTAGGCCACTTATGCCTAAATCAAAGCATTCTACAGCTATCAGTACTTAGGTGGAGCACATGGCTTCTATTTATAGCTACGCCTCACTATCTTAAAGGGATACTGCCATGGGAAAACATGTTTTTATCGAAACACATCAGTTAATAGTGCTGCCCCGGCAGAATTCTGCACTGAAATCGTTTCTCAAAAGAGCAAACATTTTTTTTTATATTTAATTTTGAAATCTGACATGGGGCTAGACATGTTGTCAGTTTCCCAGCTGCCCCCAGTCATATGACTTGTGCTCTGATAAACTTTACTCACTCTTTACTGCTGTACTGCAAGTTGGAGTGATATCACCCCCTCCCTTTCCCCCTCCAGCAGCCTAACAACAGAACAATGGGAAGGTAACCATATAGCAGCTCCCTAACACAAGATAACAGCTGCCTGGTAGATATAAGAATAACACTCAATGGTAAAATCCAGGTCCCACTGCGACACTTTCAGTTACATTGAGTAGGAGAAACAACAGCCTGCCAGAAAGCATTTCCATCCTAAAGAGCTGGCTCTTTCTGAAAGCACATGACCAGGCAAAATGACCTGAGATGACGCCTATACACCAATATTTCAACTAAAATATATACTTGCTGGTTCAGGAATGAAATTGTATATTGTAACGTGAATTATTTGCAGTGTAAACAGTGTAATTTAGAAATAAAAATGACAACATAAAATTCATGACAGAATCCCTTAAAGTTCTTAAAATGTACCCAATAGCTAGTTAAACCTCACTCATGGGGTTCCTGTTCCCCAACTTTCTCAAGAAGGATGCCCCTCTAGGGCAGGATTCTTTACTGGACCCTGACAACACCAGGATCCCCAGCACATATCCACCTCAGTCAGAAGATGGAAGAGAAAGAACCACCCATCTCCAAACCATATATTAAAGTGAAGTGGTCACATAAAATTGGGCCAATGACAAAGATATACCATTGGGTAACTTAGATAAGAACCTGGTGATGGGTGGTGGCGAGTCTGACCCTTTCACTTCACCAAAAATTTGCAAAATGGCAAAAACCTCAGTCAATGCATTGAAGTCAATGGGTTTTTTTCACTCAACATTATTCAAACAGAGCAACATTTTTTTACTATACAGGGCAAATTATTTCTCTTATCCCTACTAGAAACCAGGGGATAATAAACTTGCAGGGGATTTCCATCAATAGGGACTGTTGGCCCAACGGCTCCTTGCAGGGCCGGATTTCGACTGCAGACGCCCCTAGGCCGCATGGACCTAGAGCAATTGCTCGGTCCTAGCACCCACCGCTAAAAGGTTAGTCTTTCAAGTGGTCTTCATTTTTTATTGTTACAGTATTTGAATTATTTGCCTTCTTCTTCTTCTACCTCTTTGTAGCTTTCAAATGGGGGTCAGTGACGCCATCTAAAAAACAATGCTCTGCAAGGCTACAGCTTTATTCTTATAGCTACTTCTTATTGCTGATCTTTCTTTTTAGGCCCTCTCCAATTCATATTCCAATCTCATTCAAATCAGTACATGGTTGTTGGGGTAATTTGTACCTGGGCAACCAGATTGCTGAAATGGCAAACTGGAGAGCTGCTGAATATAAAGCTAAATAACTAAAAAAAAAACTCAGATAATAAAACATTTTTATTATTTTTTTTTTATAAAATCAGACTTTCAAAAAAACCACAAATTTTTCAGAATTTATTATACCCAGTCCCAGAGGATGGAAAAGTCAAAATCTGAAAATCCAGCCTCTCAGACCTGTCGAGGTTGCATATAAGCCAATGGGAGAAGTCCCAATGATTTTTTCATGTGCGCTGGGTTTCACAACGTTTTCTGAGTTTTCTGGCAAAAATCTGAAAAATCTGAAATCTGGATGAAAAAGCTGCAAAAATCACGAAAAACATATGAAAAATCCAAAAAAATCACAAAGCAAATTTTCGGGAAAATGTAATAATAAATAAACATAAAAAAATGGATTTGATCAGAGTTTGTAGCAGAAAACATTGAGATAAATTCAGATTTTGATAAATAACCCCCTTAAAGTACATTTGCAGTTGATGAACCCATTTACATCATCCTACTATGTCATACTTGAGTAATAGAGCAATAGCCTCATTTATCCATATTTGAAAGTAAAAGTGGCCCTGCTCCAGGAGGAAGGGTAAAAACATAGCCCGTGAGAAACTATGATATTGGTAATTGTAGGTAGAGGATTCTTAGACTTCTAATTCATATATTGTCCAGTCTGCATTGAAAAGCATTTATTATTCCCTTTTGCTGTGTATTTACCCATTTAAGGCTCCCCATTGTGTCTTCAATTGACTTGTTTCAGTTTTCCATCTCAGTCGGCCTATTATTAAAAGTTTTTACGTCTCATCTAAGTTCTGCAACTCCTTCTGACAAAGCACCTTTGATCTGTGTAATGAGGCCGGCAAATTCTTTCTCTTTAGGTAATGATTTAAGAAAAGACAGTGGAGCATTCTCCAAACAGGCTTCATTGTATTCTGTATCTCTCTCTAGGCGCCATCTTGGATTTCTGCAGCCCTTGATCTGCGTTGGACGAAACCAGGAATTACTTCAATAGCCACTTTGAATTTGTAAGTTTTGTCTTCTCTGTTTCTAGCCTTCAGCATGTTGGTCGTGGCACATGTTTGGGACACCAGAATTAGTAACAGATCCAAAATATGGAATATATTTACCATATGTTTGCTTAAAGGAGAAGTAAACCCCTTATTAAAAAAAAAACCCTACCCCCCTACCCTAAATAGAACCCCCTCCCTCCTCCCCCCCAGCCTAGCTGCTACCCCGGGCAAATGCCCCTAGCTTTTTACTTACCCCTCGGTACAGATTCACGGCCTCGGAGTTCACGGCAGCCATCTTCTTCTCTTTGGTCTTCATTGGAATGTAAGTTCCGTAGCGGAGCGAGCGCAGTTGGAGCAGTCTTCGGGTTTTTGTCAACTGCGCATACACTGAAAGTCGCAAAAATTGCCAAAGTGCCACAAGAAGACAGATGAAGACCGATGAAGAAGAAGAAGATGGCACCCGTGAACTCCGTTGGACAAAATCTGCAGCGAGGGGTAAGTAAAGAGTTGGCCAGTGGCTTCGCTGCGCATGCGTGCGGCAGCTTTACAGCGGCAGCTTTACCGCACATGTACGCGTGATGGGGAAAGGTGGGGGCGAGCTGGCTGGTTGGGCTGCCTAGGGCGCCTGGCCCGCCTCTGAACCTAGCATAAATGTGTGCCCTTGGTATGTTTGTCTGCACCGTGAATCGTATGCCCATAGTTCTTAAAATGGCAGTTTTCTATTTAGGGTTATCCAGTGCCACATGCCACTACATATGAGCTATTTTATGCAATCTATTTAGAGTATAGGGGGTATAGTATAGAGTTTAGGGGTGTAGTTTTCCTTTAAAAAACCTTTAAATAAATATGTATAAATGTAAAACAATAGCCTTTACATACAGACAATCTGTGCCTTAATAATTATTCCCTTATGAAAACACAATACACTGCTTCACCTTAATTAACTGCTCCCTGTAGCATTTCCCTGCCAACTTTTTTTCCCTCAAAAAGGACATTTCATCTACTGGGAAAATAATGCAAAGTGTATTTTCCTACATTGGCTAATTACAATCTCAGTGTAAGCTTGGGATGTCTAAAGGCTCTTACACACGGCCATTTCTCCCCTGCGTTGCGCTTTCTTCAGTTCAGCCACAGGGGAGCGCAAGAGTAGACACACTCAATTATTATATAAAACTACTCTTGCGCTCCACTGCGGCTGAATGGAATAAAGCGCAACGCAGGGGAGCGCAGAAAGAAGCGACCGTGTGTAAGAGCCCTTAAGACAGATTAAAGGCTACATTTTACTATTTTGGGGATGTTTTTAAAAGACTTAAAAAAAAAAAGAACTTAATTTGCATTAGCATTTCCCTAGGTACTTGTTTTCAATTAGTGAAAATTTTAGATGAAAGTTGAGTGTAGGACTGGCCATACCAGGGATAACTATTTTTTAAAGCGCGTCTTTGTTTTGTTGTTGGATATTTTCAACCTGCCTATCTATCTTCACAAAGGGGTGGTTCACCTTCATGTTAACTGTTAGTATGTTATAGGATTACTCCTAGCAAGTTATTGTTTTTTAATTATTTTCCTTCCTCTTCTGCCTTTCAAATGGGGGTCACTTACCCCAGCAGCCAAGAAACTATTTCTCTGTGAGGCTACGATTTTATTGTTATTGTTACTTTTTACTATTCTATTACCCTTTGTGTTTAGGCCCTCCTCTGTTTATATCGCCTGTCTCTCTTTCAAATCACTGTCTGGTTGCTAGGTTAAATTGTACCCTTAGCAACCAGATAGCTGCTGAAATTCCAAACTGCAGAGCTGCTGAATAAAGGCTAAATAATTCAAACACCACAAATAATAAAAAAAAAATTCACATTGTCTCAAAGCTGAGGGCAAGGACTTCCAAGGTAATTTTCTCAGAGATATTACCTGAGCCACGAGCAACACTAAGGAGACAGCGGGAGCGTAGGGAGATTAATGCGTGGCTGAAAGATTGGTGTAGGGAGGAGGGTTTTGGGTTTTTGGAGAACTGGGCTGATTTTTCAGTCGGCTACAGGCTCTTTGCTAGGGATGGGCTGCACCTCAATGATGATGGGGCAGCTGTTTTGGGAGAGAAGATGGCTAGAGGGTTGGAGGAGATTTTAAACTCGGTGTGGGGGGGGGGGTTCAGTAAAAGATTCAGTGGTAGACAGGTTAGATGAGATAGTGGGCAAAGAAAGGGAAAATTGGGGAGGAGATTTGGCTGGGGGTACTGTTAAGGAGAGGGAGGACCACATGTCATATGTTCAATATGGTACCAGTATTAAATGTATGTTTACAAATGCAAGAAGTCTGACAGGTAAAATGGGAGAGCTGGAGCTGCTGGTGTTGGAAGGAAAATATGATGTGATTGGTGTGGCCGAAACATGGCTGAATGAGTCGCATGACTGGGCAGTAAATATCAGTGGCTATACTTTGTTTTGGAGGGATAGAGGCAATAGAAAAGGAGGAGGGGTATGTCTGTATGTTAGGCAGGATTTAAAAGCTCATATAAAGGAGGAGGTTATGTTAGAAAATGAGGGGGCAGAAGTCGTATGGGTGGAGTTCTTCACCAATTGTAAAGAATCCAGCAAATTAATCGTAGGAGTATGCTATAGACCCCCTAATGTAAGTGAGGAGGAGACAAAGCTCCTAATGCAAATAGAAAAGGCTGCTAGTTTAGGTAAAGTAATGATAATGGGGGATTTTAATTACCCAGATATTGACTGGAGCAGCGGTACTGCTAGATCAGTTAATGGGAACAAGTTTATAAACTTATTGCACGACAATTTTTTAGCACAGGTTGGTGAGGAGCCTACCAGAAAAAATGCTATTCTTGATTAAGTGATCTCAAATGACCCAGAACTTATAGCAAATGTGCAAGTCATTGAACCCCTGGGTAATAGTGACCATAATGTTATATCTTTTAATGTCTGGTGCAAAAAACAAAAATATACTGGGGAAACAAAAACCATGAATTTTGGAAAAGCTAATTTTAGTGCCTTGAGGGCTGCCCTACAGAGCATTGATTTGGGCATAAGGTTTTTAGCTAAAAACACAGAACAGAAATGGTTGTGCTTTAAAATGATATTAAATCATTACTGTTCTCAATTTATTCCCTTAAGGACTAAACGTAGAAGCTCTAAGAATCATCCTGTGTGGCTAAATACAGAAGTAAAGAAGTTAATGGGAAAGAAGAGAAAGGCATTTAAAAACTACAAATCTGTAGGAACAGAAGCTGCATTTAATGAATATAAACACTGTAATAAATGTTGTAAATCAGCAATCCGGAAGGCTAAGAAAAGAAATGAAGAGTTAATTGTGGTGGAGGTGAAAATTAACCCTAAAAAGTTTTTTAAATATATTAATAGTAAAAAGATGCAGGTTGAGAGTGTTGCTCCATTAAATAATGGTACGAGTATGGTTGTAACAGATACAGAAAAGGCAAATGTGTTAAATCAGTTCTTTTCTTCAGTGTATACAATAGAGGAGTCTGAGTTCACAGGCCCACTTTATAACTGCACGAATGGTTCAGCTCAATCTAGTCAGTGGCTGACTCAGGATATGATTCAAAAAGCTTTAATACAAATTAATGTAAACAAGGCTCCAGGGCCTGATGGCATACACCCCCGGGTTCTAAGAGAGCTTAGTTCAGTTTTAGACCAGCCCTTATTTCTGATTTTCTCAGATTCACTGTCATCTGGTATGGTGCCTATGGATTGGAGAAAAGCTGATGTTATTCCAAAATTTAAAAAGGGATTACGATCTCAGCCTGGCAATTAAAGGCCAGTAAGCTTGACATCTGTGGTGGGCAAATTATTTGAAGGCTTGTTAAGGGATCACATTCAAAATTTTGTCCTAATGAATGGCATTATGAGCAACAATCAGCATGGCTTTATGAAGGATAGGTCATGTCAGACAAATTTGATTGCATTTTATGATGTGGTAAGTAAGATTCTGGATAGTGGGGGGGCAGTAGATGTGATCTATTTGGATTTTGCCAAAGCGTTTGATACTGTGCCCCACAAACGACTGCTTTCTAAACTAAGGTCTGTTGGGCTTAATGAAGTCGTTTGCACGTGGATAGGAAACTGGCTACAGGATCGGGTACAGAGGGTAGTTGTTAATGGGACATTCTCTACTTGGAGTAAGGTTCTTAGTGGGGTCCCCCAGGGCTCAGTATTGGGTCCACTTTTATTTAACTTGTTCATTAATGACTTAGGGGAGGGTGTTGTAAGTAATGTATCAGTGTTTGCAGATGACACAAAATTATCCAGCCCAATTAATTCCATCCAGGATGTGGCATCCTTGCAACATGATCTTGACAAACTGGCAATCTGGGCAGCTAAGTGGCAAATGAGATTCAATGTTGATAAATGTAAAGTCATGCACCTGGGATGTAAAAATATCCAAGCCACTTATACCCTTAATGGGACTGCACTAGGCAAATCCATTATGGAAAAGGACCTTGGAGTCCTTGTAGATGATAAACTTGGCTGTAGCAAGCAATGCCAGTCAGCAGCATCAAGAGCAAATAAGGTCTTGAGCTGTATTAAAAGGGGCATAGAGTCTAGGGAGGAGGGGGTAATTCTTCCACTGTATAGAGCACTTGTAAGGCCCCATCTAGAATATGCCTTACAGTTTTGGTCTCCATCACTCAAACAGGACATTATTGTATTAGAGAGGGTACAGAGAAGGGCAACTAAGCTGGTAAAAGGTATTGAAAATCTTAGCTATGAGGAAAGACTGGCCAAATTGGGGATGTTCACGCTGAAGAAGAGGCGCTTAAGGGGTGATATGATAACTATGTACAAATATATAAGGGGATCATATAATAATCTCTCTAATGCTTTATTTACCAGTAGGTCTTTCCAGCTGACACAAGGTCACCCATTCCGATTAGAAGAAAAGAGGTTCCGCCTAAATATTCGGAAGGGGTTTTTTACAATGAGAGCTGTGAAGATTTGGAATTCTCTCCCTGAATCAGTGGTACAGGCTGATACATTAGATAGCTTTAAGAAGGGGTTGGATGGCTTTTTAGCAAGTAATGGAATACAGGGTTATGGGAAATAGCTCATAGTCCAAGTTGATCCAGGGACTAGTCCAATTGCCATTTTGGAGTCAGGAAGGAATTTTTTCCCCTCTAATGCAAATTGGAGAGGCTTCAGATGGGTTTTTTTTGCCTTCCTCTGGATCAACTGGCAGATAGGTAGTTAATAAAAAAAAAAAAAAAAAAAGTTGAACTCGATGGACATGTGTCTTTTTTCAACCTTATTTACTATGTTACTATGATACTATGTTAGAATAGCATATTCTACATCATAATAACAGTTTATTTTCTGCAGAAAAGAAGATGGGGAGCTACTGGGGCATTTTTGGAGACACATATCTTTACTGCTAAAGGGCTTTGGTTGCCTTGGGCTGGTAAAGAAGCACAAAACATAATGACATTTTTCTTGTGCCAACATTTCTACCTACTTCTTTAGTTTTCCTTTAAAGGCGAAAACCTCCCTTTAATGACAATATTGTTGACAGGCTCACTCTACCTTTTTACAGGAAATATATTCTTTGATATTGCTGGCTGATGTATTCTCTTCATTTCTTGTTACCCCTACTTCCTTGTCCAGTTGTGTTACAGAGAATCTTCCTCCCAGATTTGATGGATAACCCTCCTGCACTTCATCAAACTCCCTTGCAGTTTAAAAGTTTAAAGATGCCAAATATTAGCTGACTTATTACTGCCAACATACCACTGATCTCGGCATAAACATAAATAACCTGAAGAGCAGTAGAGGGATAATAACAAGACAATAAAATATGCTTTCAGTTCCTCACTCACATATTTTTATTGCAAGGCTTGTGCACTTATAAGGCAAGGCACACACTCCTGTAATGTTGGCACGGGGACGCAGGCGTCTTCTGTACGGATGCTCTTAGTTTTTCTGCTTCTGCTGCCTGTGGATTCAGCTCCCAGACCCTGGCTGAACTTTTCACTGGGAGAACCCTATCAAGCCAACAACCTATATCATAAGCTACAGCCTATATATTCCCCTGGCTTTGTCTGTTAGTGCCCTCCCCTTCTAAGTGCCGGGAATTGTGTGCCATCTTGGTGTTCACGGCATCTGCCCAAGGGGCTGCATGTCCTCATATTAATTACATGAGCCTAAAGCATCTTGGGCCTTTCTTTTCTGGTGTTTGCTTGTTTAAAATAAAGACTCTTAACCCCCCTCGCTGGCCAGGGTTAGCTCCCCAGTGCTCGTAGACAGAAATCTTTCAGCTGTGCATCATCTGTATCTGTTTATGAGTAATATGTGAAGACTCCTCCATAGTTCCACCCATATCAGGAGACTCTCTGACACTAATATATGTATATATATATATGTGTGTGTCTTCATCTGACTATATTAATCCCATTAAGTCTATTTACCATGTCTGTCTCTTTTCTGTCAAAGCCCCCTCTCCCAAACATTAATGCAATCTGGATTTCACAAAATACGTGTATGCTTGTTTTCATGTACATTATAAAAGAGTAATGAAACATAGGCTGTAACATTTGCAATGCGTGCTTTTTTTTATATTGTACCCAAAGTGCAAAGTGCAAACAAAAGTGCAAATGGTGCATGACTTATGCTTAAAAAAGGTTAAAGGAAAACTATACTCCAAAATGAATACTTAAGCAACAGATAGTTTATATCAAATTAAGTGGCATATTAAAGAATCTTACTAAACTGGTATATATATTTAAGTAAATATTGCCCTTTTATATCTCTTGCCTTGAACCACCATTTTGTGATGGTCTGTGTGCTGCCTCAGAGATCACCTGACCAGAAATACTGCAGCTCCACCTGTAACAGGAAGAAGTGTGGAAGCAAAACATAGAACTCTGTTAATTGGCTCATGTGACCTAATATGTAGAGTTTGTTTGGTTTGTTTGTGTGCACTGTGAATATTACGATCCCAGGGGGTGGCCCATATTTTTTAAAATGGCAATTTTCTATTTATGATTACCCAATGGCACATACTACTAAAAAAGTATATTATTATGAAAATGGTTTATTTACATGAAGTAGGGTTTTACATCTGAACTGTTTTATGCAATATCTTGTTATAGAGACCTACATTGTTCGGGGGGTATAGTCTTTCTTTAAGTCTAAAACTTCTGGGTCCCCTGGCCAAAAAGCGCAAAAAGATCCTTCACCAAGGCTAGGGGGAGCCCCTTTATCCCTGAACCCCTTGACCAAAAAGTACCACAGGGGGCAAGGGTCAGACACCTGCAAGCCTATTGTGGTCCCTCCGCATCAAGCTTGAAAGCTTTTAGGGTCACGATAACCAAGGGACCTCAGAAAAGTTCCTAACAATGTAGGTCCAGGGTTGGGGGGAAGGGGTCTAATGGCCAGCCCATCCCAGGTCAGTGCATTTGACCCTGAGGTCAATGTACCCTATCCAAAACTGCAATAGAGTAACAATAAGTGCTAAACAATAAATAGCTGTAAAATTCCTAAATATTTTAGATGAGGTTTGAGGTACCTGCATCATACCTAAATTCCTATCACTTTTCATCAAAGGTGTCTCAAAAATTGTCTCCATTATCTTATGGTATTCTTGCCAGTTACTTCTGGTTCCCACATGTATTGAAATGATTCATTTAAAATGGCTGTAGTTGTGTCTCCACTTTCTTGACTAGCTTTCTCAGCAACTGAAATGAAGGGCCATAAATGCTTTTATGACTTTAAATGCTTTTATGACAAGGCCTTGGTCGGGTACATGACCATTGTAACTTGAGGGCACTTTTATGATCACAGACTCAATTGTTGTGTGTATTGATGTCATTCATTACAGGTACTCTTGTGCTCTTTGTACTTTCATTTTTTTGTGTCCATCCTATCTCTTCTACTGAATCATGTGCAAGTGTACCTATTGATGCAAGGGAACCCTGGAGCTCCCGTCACCCTGAATGTGATGGTAATCGCAGGGTTCCCACAGGGGCCAGTGTCAATTAGCTTGCACCCAAAAAATTGTACACTCCAAAGTTATTTTAACCCTGGGTGTTGGAATGATGTAAATCACTGGCTGCAAAGTACACAAGCAATTACACTTCTTTTGATGCGTAAGGGGCAATTTTGGTGTTTCTAATGAAGCTTGTCAATGAACCTCTTTTACTTAGCTATAAAGCATATCTGTAGTGCCTGCTTATGAAACTGACTCAATGTAACAATGTAAGAGGAAATACACCGGTCAATACAAGGGCAAGTGCTAACTCAATGTCAAGTTCAAGTCAGAGTCAAGCACTGTAGTATTTTACACGTTATATTCAAGCACAAAGGCAAAGTCTTTCAGTCCCCGTCCTTTATTTAGAACCTGTATTTGCACCACCAGTGATGAGGATTCCAGAGACACATGTAATGTTTAATATATATCTAATAAATGGCTCCAATGTGGTCTAGATCCCAGTGTGAGATATTTCATCATGTAGAAACCTGCCCAAAAAGTTGTAAAGCTGTAAAGGACATGCAGCTGCCAAACTGAACTTATAATTAGAGGTTTAAATTCCATTTTAATGGTAGGGTTTCCAGTTCCTTGTATACTTGTCACCTGGATACCACATAATGATATTTTTTTAGAACAATTCATAAGTATTGCTTAAAATCTTCTGCATGTTTATGAAACACAACCTCTTCCGTTCTCTGTGCCGGGAGACTGAAACAAGGCAAAGGTTCATTAAGTCAGAGAAATAGTTGAACAGTAGCTAGTGGATTCGCAACAGATGGAGAGGAGCAGGTTTTTTAACATCTGTTCTAGAAGAGTGCTTTATCATGATGGGTCCATGTACTGAATAGTGGGGGGAAATGATGATATTCAGCAGACCCTGTTCATTATTGGTCTGTATATGTGTCAATAATGAGACAGGAATAGTGATGAGTGAATCTGTCCGGTTTCGATTCTCCGAAAAAAATTTCAAAGCAGCAAAAGAGATTTGTGCAGCACATTGAAGCACATTGAAATCAATGGGCATAAAAAAATTTTTTACGTGCCAAAAATGTTTTATGCACGCGGCAATTTTTCTTTCTCTAAATGCATAACCGCCAATGGGAGTTTTTTCTTGTGCCAACAATTTCTTCCGCTTTGAATTTTTTCATGAAAAAAAATTGCAGATGTCAAAATGCAGAAATTCATGGCTGATAGCTCAGATAAATTATTTTTTTATTTTAGTGATGGAAACGTTATTGACACTTTCTACATTTGCACAAAAGGAATTCATCACATGACTATTTATTGGCAAGCAATAAAACCCCTATCTCTTGGTGGCGATTATTAATTTTCCAAATAGTCCATACCACCAAAGTTATAGGAACAGTTCAGTGTGAATAAAAACTGTGTAAATAGATAGACTGTACAAAATAAAAAATGTTTCTAATATAGTTATTTAGCCAAAAATGTAATGTATAAAGGCTGGAGTGACTGGATGTGTAACATAATAGCCAGAACACTACTTCCTGCTTTTCAGCTCTATAACTCTGAGTTAGTCAGCGACTTGAAGGGGGCCACATGGTACATTTCTGTTCAGTGAGTTTGTAATTGATCCTCAGCATTCAGCCCAGATCCAAACACAACAGTTATGACCCATGTGGTCCCCCTCAAGTCTCTGATTGGTTACTGCCTGGTAACCCATCAGTGGAAACGAAGAGAGCTGCAAAGCAGGAAGTAGTGTTCTGGCTATTATGTTACACATCCAGTCACTCCAGCCTTTATACATTACATTTTTGGCTAACTAACTATAGTAGAAACATTTTTTATTTTGCACAGCCTATCTATTTACCCAGTTTTTATTTTTACACTGAACAATTTTTGAATGTCTAGGGGCATATCAGAAGATGCAAAAAGGCCCAGTAGCTTTCAGTGGGCCCAAAGGAAAGAATACCCATTGGGATACTGACTGGCATTGTTTTTAGCATATAGGGTGTTACGGATCAATGCAGTTTTTACTTTCTGCCAAGACAGTCACCAGTCAACGAGGTTCACGCCAGTCCTTTTTGCCATTATTGCTTTTGCTTATGTTCCCACTGATACACTGTGGAGGGGACACACTTTTAGGTGACAAAGTGACATATATAATATGGTCACCCATTGGTCAGTGTTTGTCTTCTGAAATGTTTAGCAACGGGAAAGATAATTCATTGATAACATACTGGGAATGCGGGGAGGTTGTCTGCAGTCTGAAAAGGAATGTGATTGTTGGAAGATCGGCAGGGAACAAAGAAGCTCTACAATGTGTAGAACGTGTAGCGTGTCCTGTGCAAGTCATGAGCTGCATGTAACATGTCATTTAAATGACTAGCTACCCTAAAAATATGGGGAAGGGCCTCCCAAACAATTGACCACATGACCTGTGTTTTTATTTGTACTAGACATGATCGTGCTACAGCTGAGCTATCAGATTATTGCGTCTGTTCTAGAAATGGCACAAGAAGAGAACAGGGAATTGAAAGTTGAACAAAGGGAAGTTAATTCACCCACGTCTGCACACTTTGGCGTCCACGTCCTGATAATTAAATATACATTTTTAATTGCATTTATTTGGTGTAGTGCCACATTTTATTTGCACTTTTCTTCGTATACTTGCTGGTTGATTTGTATATTTTCCCGCTGGTTATTTGTCCTCATCAGTAATGGTCAGATACAGGTAGCTTCAGTTGTGTAGCCCAGAGCTGACTGTACAGGTATAGGACCTGTTATCCAGAATGCTCAGGACCTGTGGTCTTCCGGATAACAGATCTTTCCAGAATTGTCTTCTTCATCTTCATACCTTAATTCTGCTAACAGATCATGTAAACATTAAATAAACCCACTAGACTGATTTTGCTAGAAAAACCCCGGGCCGGTGCAGTTTTCTGCTGATAGGAGCACTGGCCCAGGGTTTCAGGTAAGTCAATAAAATCACTTGGGAGTGCCTAACATTTGGCACCCCCAAGTGCAAACAGACATTCCTTCTCCTTTAAGGCTATCAAATAGCCAATCACAGCCCTTATTTTGCACCCCATGAACTTTTTCATACTCCCCAACTCTTTTGTGGACATTTTGTCAATTTCCCAGCTGCCCCTGGTCATGTGACTTGTACCGGAGAGAAATGCTTTCTGGCAGGCTGCTGTTTTTCCTTCTCAATGTAACTGAATGTGTCTCAGTGGGACATGGGTTTTTACTATTGAGTGTTGTTCTTAGATCTACCAGGCAGCTGTTATCATGTGTTAGGGAGCTGTTATCTGGTTACCTTCCCATTGTACTTTTGTTTGGCTGCTGGGGGGGGGGTGATATCACTCCAACTTGCAGTACAGCAGTAAAGAGTGATTGAAGTTTATCTGAGCTCAAGTCACATGACTTGGGGTAGCTGGGAAATTAACAATGTGTCTAGCCCCATGTCATATTTCAAAATTGAATATAAAAAAAAAATCTGTTTGCTCTTTTGAGAAATGGATTTCAGTGTAGAATTCTGCTGGAGCAGCACTATTAACTGATTCATTGTGAAAAAACATTTTTTTCCCATTACCCTTTAAGTAACTATAAGACCATTATCACATTGGAAAGAAGTACAATAGAATTGCAAGAGAGAGCACAGCAGAGCAAGACAGCGACACTGGACCAGATTGGCTTCATTAGCTTTGAAACTGTTTTGTTTAACCTATAGACTTTCAATTTCTGTAATTTCTAGTTCAAAAATAGGTGAGCAGCCATAGGTTGGATGATCGTACTTTTTATACTTTATATACACAAGATATCACAAAACCTCCTTTGTCCCTAAACTAGCCACATCTATATATAAAAATGGAAACCATAAGTTCAGGAGATGGGAGGTCAAAGGTATGGGACACACAGGAGGGTGGACATCAGAAGGAAGGCCCTTGAAGTCAGCACCAGTCTGACCCTGCTACAACCAATTTAATGGGACAGGAGACTACCAGCTCTACCCTATAGATAAACAATACATTTTATGGCACACCTGAGTTACTTTTTTTTTGGGTGCCGTGTATTTTATTTTAAAGTTCTGAAAGCTTTTTCCCAGTGTCTGGATCTTGTCTAAATAACATATGATTTCTAGAAAAATGTTCCCATCATGTCCATGTCATTAGTTCAGTTTTTACTGGCAACAAAAACTGCATCCATTTGGTAAAATTAGCGTAAAATAATACTATACCTAGAAACCATATACCACATACTAAAGATAAACATAATGTAACATAATGTAAGAGTCATTCTGTATAGGTCTAAGGGCAGCCAAGCAGAATATACTATTCAGAAATGTCTCTCTTTCCCACAATATAAAGTCCATGGGAACAACAATGACATTATGACATCACATGCTAAACCCTTCTGGGGAAAAATGACTGTAATACTAGAGATTTCCGTATGGAATGACTGATTTAACAGATAAAACAGATGATCAGCGTATGGTAGGATGGGAAGAGTTGGGCCAATCATGTTGTGCTTCCTCAGGTAGCAGAAATATCCTGACCACCCCTGGTTTTTCAGTTAGATGAGTCCAACCTCAGTAGAACTTTCTGCAAACATAAATGTCCTCATCATGCTGACTTATACATCATGGGGTTGTCCAAAAAAGTTTGAGGATACTGTATTGTATAAAGCAGAGGTGTACTTAAACTGATGGCTCCACTGGCAACTTTTAATTGTACTTTATTTTTCTTTTTATGTACAGAATGTCTTCCTTTGTTATTAAGTAAAAATGCAAAAATAAAAGATGTCTGAAACAATTAAATACAAACTTATATATAAGCGGTAATTGTATGTGCTGAACAGAATGCAAAAAACAAAGTGCAAAAAACAGGCCCACACAGGGCACCCTATCTCCATAGGGTCAGGCACGTAAGCGTCACCCTCATGCCTCCAAATTGTGTCAAATGAACAACTCTTCTCGCACTCCCTGGCCTTCGTATTGATTGCCCGGTGCAAATTGTGTGCCATTTTTTATCCGGTGAAAGTTGCAGAAAGCAGCAAGACTCAGGATAGAACTGATCTCTGAATAATGAGCACTCAAGTGTTGCACCTTTAGTTTTACATCTGTCCGGATATAAGCAAATGACCCTAAGGGGCAAATTAACTTAAGGTCGAAGTTAAATCCTTCGACTTCGAATATCGAAGTTGAAGGATTTAGCGCTCGATTTAACGTTCGATTCGAAGGATTTTAATCCATCGATCGAACAATTTTTGTTCAACCAAAAAAAGATTGCCAAGCCTATGGGGACCTTCCCCATAGGCTAACGTTGACTTCGGTAGCGTTTAGGTGGCGAACTAGGGGGTTGAAAGTTTTTTCTTAAAGAGACATTAATTCGACTATCGAACGGTCGAATAGTCGAACGCTTTTTAGTTTGAATCGTTCGATTCGAGGTCGAAGTAGCCCATTCGATGGTCGAAGTAGCCAAAAAAAACATTTGAAATTCAACGTTTTTTTTCTTCTATTCCTTCACTCAAACTAAGTAATTGGGAGTATTTTATTAGGGCATCTGTATAATTTTTTCAAAAGTGCACTACCGGGGAGGCAGGGGATGTGACCACTCCAGGGCCCACACCCCCTCAGGTGCCACCGTCGGTCCTCTCTCACATGAAACCGCTGCAAAAATCGGCTCGGGGAGGGGGCCCGGTTGGACGGCCTGCACTAGGGCCCCATGGGATTTAGTTATGTTACTGATCCCCAGTGCCAGACATGGAACACAGTTTTCCATCATGGCTAGTGACGGGCGAAACTTTTGATGCTGGCGACAATTTTGACGACATCGACAATTTACAACCACCCATTGAGTTTAATGCAATTGAAAATAGGCGCGCGTCAAATTGTCACCAGCGTCAAAATTGTCGCCAACACCAGTTTTGACACCCGTGAATTGACGTTGTCATCAAGATTCACATTTCATGAATTTTCCACTGTTTTGCGATTTTCTTGGCAATGTCGCTGATTTTTCGGCAAAGCAAAACAGGACAAATTTGCCCATCACTAATCATGGCCAAATGTTACACTATGGTTTATTTACTGAGTAAAGGGAAAGGATACAATGTGTTAAATACAGGTGTAAAGCTTACCTAGTGGGTTGCTCCCCAAGTGGCAGCTCTTTATGCTCATAGAATGAAGTACAACCAGCCTAAACCTTGCTGTGAATACAACACTGCCTGTGTCCAGCAGCAAAGTATTCACAGGGGCAGGTGGAACACCTTCTAGCTTTCACCCATTCAGATGCCTGTGGTCAACAGCACTGCACTGTAAACCTTGTAAGTGTTCTGTGCACAAGCGGGAGCCCTTTAGAGTTATAATTATAAATAAGTCCCTCTATAAGATCCCGTAAATGCTCACAAGACTGTGCTAAGTCACTTTAGAATAGAATTCCCCATTTCTAGGAAAAAAAGGGCATTTGTCCAGAAATCTTGTATTACTGAAATAATAGAGCAGCTGCAGCGTCCCAGGGGGAAGATCTGTAGAAAAGTCCTAAGTTAAAGTTGTATTACCCATAATGGGCTCTCCCTCTCCAATAGAAAAATAAATGCTGCCCCTACGTTTTTTAACTGCCGCTTCACAGCTCAGTTGTGCGCCAAGCCTGAAATGACACTTACGGAGCCACATAGACCCCTATACTATAGATAGACCCCTATACTATTGTCAATACAAAATAACAACAAAGGGAAAATGTGAGTTACAATAACCTTAAAGGTATGAAGTTTGAATATAATGCTTCCATAGTACAGATTTGGGATCCATTATCCGGAAACCCATTAACCAGAAAGCTCCATATTATGGGAAGGCCATCTCTCATAGACATTTTAGTCAAATAAGTCAACATTTTTAAACATAATTCTTTTTCTCTGTATGTAATAAAAAAAACAGTACATTTTACTTGACCCCAACTAAGATATAATTAATCCTCATTGGAGGCCAAAGAATGCTATTACGTTTTTTAAAGGGGACCCGTCACCCAAAAAAAATATTCAAAATCCTATTTTATCACATTAGTCAAGCAAAATGAACTTTAATTACACAATATAAATTATTTGAATCTTGTTTGCTTCAGTCTGGGAATTCATAATTATAGCAAGCAGGCAGCAGCCATTTTGTGGACACTGTTATTAAGACAAGCCTTGTATCATCTCAAAATCTGTGCACCAGAATGGGGGTCCATCCCTATACACTGGCTACACAATTAAACTGTGAAGAAAACGGGGGGAATGTGGGGAGAGCAGTGACATCTAGGAAGTGCTGAATGGAAAGCGAAAGTAATTGTCTGCCTAAGGCAAAGAGGAGGGGCAGACAATATTTGATTGACATCTGAGATTTTTAAATGAGCTTACAACAGCTATGAATGCTTTAATAAAAAATAGAAATTGGATTTCATGTTTAATTTGAAAAGGGCTTTTATTTACAGATTTTTGTGTCTGGGTGACAGGTCTACTTTAATATTTTAATGATTTTCTAGAAGACAAAATATGGAGATCTAAATTACAGGGAGATCCCTTATCTAGTGATGGGCGAATTTATTCGCCAGGTGCTAATTCATGGTGAATTCCATTTTCTTTGGACGCCGGCGCATTTTCCAAAAAACGGACGCCCGCAAATTTTTCACCGTTTCGCGAATTTCGCAGGAAATTCACAAATTTTTCAGCGAAGCGAAACACCCCAAATTCGCCCATCACTACCCTTATCCAGAAAATCCTAGGTCCCAAGCATTCTAGGTAAGAGACCACATATATTTGTATGAACTTGTATATCCCAACTTCCTGTCTTTCCTGCTGCAAACAACTCACTCATGTGTCTGTGATTCCCAGACTGACAGCAGGAGAGATTCCTGTGCTGAAGAGACATGTGTAAGTGATTCTGTTGCATAATAAACTGATTCCACTATTAATCATAGATTGCGAATGCTCAGTTATCAAATGCCAGGACTGAGCTCTTTGTGGTGGCTAAACACCGTTGAGCGGTTGAGAGGGAACATAATTGTGTAACACTGCAACAATCATTGTTTTTGTGAAATCAGTTTATAGACTGACCAATACAGTCTGGGAACATTTTTATATAAATATTTGCCTTTTAGGTTCAACCTGTAATTAGGCCTCTCTTGAATTCTTGAAGAACGTGCATAGTAAAAAATAAGATAAGATAAAATGAATGCACATATTTTTTCATATAAATGATTTATTATTGGGACTTGACATACCATATTTTTAATTACACATATACTGTAGGTGAAACACTGCATGGCTAAAAGTATGTGGACACCCCCGTCTATTTAATGGAATTGGCAATATGAACCACATCCACCTATCATTGCCACTGCATCAAAAAATGACACTCTTGACAATTCCTACCTTGTGGCAACTGTTTGAGGAAGGCTCTTGTAAGAGCACCTGGTGGTCTAGTGATGGCGGGGACGCTTGATGGTCTCACATCGGCGACACCCGCGTCTGCTGCTGATTGTCGCCGCTTCCGAATGTTGTCTCCGGGTTTTCACGGCGTTCCGGTAAACTCGCCTTTCTTCATGTGCGCTGCGTGACATCATCGTGGTTGGTGCAAAATTCAAATATTTAAAGGCACAAATGCCTTATTCCCATAGCTCAATGTAAAGGACCTTTCCTAAACTCCTGGGTGTGATTTCTAGTTGGGTTATTCCGGTTTTGATCCTTCCCTGTCCTTGACTTGTCTATCTGCTGCCTGAAACAGACCCCATGCCTGGTTTTGACCATTCTTCTGATCGTTAATTGGTACCATGCTAACCTGTGATCCCTTGCTGCTGTTTTCTGAATTGGTTCTGCAATTGCCTGTCTGGTATTGACCCTGCCTGTTTCACACCTCGCTGACTGCTCCCCCATCCTATCCTCATACATTTGGTTCCTTAGTTTGTTCAGAACTCTCTCCTTGGTCCTCTCACATTAAGTCCGGGCGGCATCTGATTAGCGGAGGGCTCGTCCCGAAGCCAAAGGCGGCTGCTATAGGCAGAAGAGTGAGCCGTGACCGGATGCTTGGAAATAGTTCTGAGTTTGAGAGACCTTATGTTGCAGCTCTTTATTTCCAACGACAATAATGTCCCCATGCACAAAGTGAGGTTCATACAGAATGGGTTTGCTGAGATGGGAGTGAAAGAACCTGACAGGCCTGCACAGAGCCCTGACCTCAACCCAACTGACCCCCTGTGGTATCAACTGTAATTCCATCTGAGAGCCAAGCCTAAAGGCCCAACATCAATGTCCATACTCCTTTGTGCACATGTAAGCAAATTGGGCCAACAATATTCCAACATCCAGAGGATAGCCTTCCCAGAAGAGTAGAGGCTGTTATAGGGGAGGATCACATTCATATTACTCCTCCTGGTTTTAAAATGAGACAATGGACAGGCAGACTTCCATATATTTTTGGCCACATTGAGTAGCTGCCATATTAATTATTATACCTCAGTGTCAATAGATACGAACTGCAACTCTACCATTTACTAATAGCCACCAGGGTCAGTGCTTTCATTGCTGTCTGTAAAGATTTATTTTGCTCTCACATATACTATCCTCTCATACCCCCTACATTCTACCTTCCATTAAAGGGGATGTTCACCTTTTAGATTAACTTTTAGGGGCATGTTTACTAACATTGGAGATAAATATCTGGAGAGATTTTTGGAGATGTTGCCCATGGCAACCAATCAGCAATTAGATTTAAACAGCCACAGCCAAGTTAGAAAACAAAAGCAAAGATCTGATTGGTTGCTATGGGCAACTTCTCCAGAAATCTCTCCAGATATTTATCTCCAATGTTAGTAAACATGCCCCTATTAGTATGATATTCTGAGACCATTTGCAATGAGTTTTCATCTGTTCTTTTTTTATTCAGCAGTTTACAATTTCAGCAATCGGGTTGCTAGGGTCATTGGTTTACCATACATTGATTTAAAGGAACAGTAACTAAAAACATGAAAGTGTAAGGTAATTAAAATGTAATGTACTGCTGCCCTACACTGGTAAAAGTTCTCTGTTTGCTTCAGAAAGACTATACAGTCTATTTAAACAAGCTGCTGTGTAGCCATGGGGGCAGCCATTCAAACTGGAAAAAAAGGAGAAAAGGCTCAGGATACATAGCAGATACCAGATAAAACCCCATTCTATTCTATGTAATCTGTGCATTTTCTAATTTTTTTCCAGCTTGAATGTCTCCATGGCTACACAGAATTTTATTTATATCAATTATCTCTGAAGTAAACATAAAACTTTTACCAGTGCAAGGCAGCAGTTTATTACATTGTAATTACTTTTGATACGCTTTCATTTTTTGGTGTTACTGTTCCTTCCAGCAGGGGCGCTCCACCAATGAGGTGAGTTGATCCACTGGCCTCAGGCGGCAGTGCCCCCCGCTGGTTACCAGGGGCGGTAAAAATGCCGCTCCTGGTAACTGACGAATTTCCGCCTTCCAGAGACTTGAATATGAATAGAAGATCTGTATAGAAAGATGAGTAATAAAGAGCAGCAATAACAATACATTTGTAGCCTGACAGAGCATTTGTTTTTTTAGATGGGGGTCGGTGACCCTCATTTGAAAGCTGGAAAGAATCAGAAGAAAAGGGCAAATAATGATAAAAACTGTAAAAAACAAATAAAGAAAACCCAATCAAAAAGTTGCTTAGAATTGGTCATTATATAACATATAAAAAGTTCTATACTGCTATAAAGGAAAATACAGGCAGTTCCCGGGTTACATTCAAGAGGTTTGTTTTTAAAGCAATACCGACACATTCCTATAAAAATCTTAAGAACGTGTCCATATCTAGGAACTGCTACACACCGAATATTTTCAACTAAAAGCCCCCCCCACCAGCCCCGCGAACCTCTGTTAACCTGACCCTCCTAAATGATCTTCTGTGTTGTTTCAGTAATGCTGGGCTGGGGGTGCGCAATCCTTCCATAGGCTGATTACAAATGAAAACAGGACTGCAGCCTATGGAAGGATTGCTCCGCCCCCAGGGTCAGTGAAACAATGCGTAAGATCCTGTGTCAAAGGGTCGGGTTAATGGGGGTGGCTTTGGGGGGCTTTTAGTTGAGAATATACGGTGTGCAGTAGCTCATAAATATGGACTCTAGTGACGGGCAAATTTATTCGACAGGCACAAATTTGCTGCAAATTTCCGCATTTCGCTGCTGGCGAATAAACTGGCGCAAAAGTTTTTTGATGCCAGCGACAATTCCGATGACAATTTAATGCACGTCCCCTGACTTTAACGCAATTGGACAAAATAGGCGTGTGGCAAATTGTCGCATTTCGTGAATTTTTCATCTTTTCGCGAATTTGTGAGAAATTCGGCAAAATTCGCCCATGACTAACGTAACGTTCCTATGATTTTTAAAGGAACGTGTCGGTATCGCTTTAAGTTGAATTTGTATGTAAGTTAAAACATATACGGGGCCAATTCATTAACTTCGAGTGAAGGGTTCGAATTTCGAATTGTTTTTTGGGCTACTTCGACCATCGAATGGGCTACTTCGACCTTCGACTACGACTTTGAATCGAACTATTCAAACTAAAAATCGTTCGACTATTCGACCATTCGATAGTCGAAGTACTGTCTCTTTAAGAAAAAACTTCGACCCCCTAGTTCGCCCACCTAAAAGCTACCGAACCCAATGTTAGCAATGGGGAAGGTCCCCATAGGCTTGGCTAAATTTTTTGGTGAAGGATATTCCTTCGATCGTTGGATTAAAATCCTTCGAATCGTTTGATTCGAAGGATTTAATCGTTCGGTCGAAGGATTATTCCTCCGATCGGTCGATCTAACTTTTTGCGCAAAATCCTTCGACTTCGATATTCGAAGTCGAAGGATTTTATTTCCCAGTCGAATATCAAGGGTTAATTAACCCTCGATATTCGACCCTTGGTGCATCGGCCCCATACATTTACTTAAATGCAACTGAGACATTAGCCTAGTATTTATTTTTATCTTTCTGTGCTGAGCAGTAGGCAACACAAGCCAAAGGGGATTGAGGCTGGTGGTTTATTAAAGCTAGATGCTAATAAAAGTCAAGCAAACCATAGTGTGTTACTGTAATAACCTCTGTTTGTAAGTGTGAGTTGTATGTAAGTCGGGTGTATGTAACTCGAGGACTCCCTGTAAAGTGAAGATAAATCACAATTAGAAATATGCAATATTTTCCCCTTGAGTTGGAAGGTCTCTGGCTCAGGGGAATTGGCACTATCTATGAAATAACTTTCCGACAGATGTTCTATAGCCTTATTCAGGAAGATAAAGCACAAGTAAGAGCTGCAGATATAAAGAATTCCTTCGCTTTTATAGCGTTCCGGAAAACTGGCAGCCTGGCTGCACATGTGGGACTTATCTTTGTTTCTAACCAGAAAGTACCGATAACAGTTTCTTGCAAAATCATTTGTTATGGCTTGATTTTTTTATTAGCATTCCCCATGGGCTCTGATCTGCTCCCCATTCACCCCTCGTGAATTTATGTTTTATTTCGGTTTTTAATCAAAACTGACAACTTTACAAGGAAATTTCATGGTTATTAGGCCAGCGGAGTCATACTTCGGAACAAAGTATGATAAACAAAGATGGATTATAGACATCAATATTAAGATTTGGGTTAAAAATAAACTCTTACGAGTACAGGGAGTGGTCCTTCAAAGGAGATAGCTGGGCGGTCTCCCACTACAACAATCATAATATTTGGGAAGTAGTCCATTGCACATGTTCTTTTATCCTTGGTTTGGCTAACCACATTTGTAAATATCACCCAAACAGTACAATCAGTTTGGGGAGAATCCTAATGAAAAGAGCAGGAATCTACCTGTTTGTTCATTTGTTCATTTCATGTAAAATCTTCTTTTACTCTGTCCTTTTTTGAGGGCAAGGCTGCTATTTAGGACATTTGTTCTTACTCCGAAATCTGAAAAACTTGTAATTTTGCATGCGTATTGTAAAAATTCAATAAAATGTTGGAAATACAAGGGGGCAGATTTACTTGAGGGCAAAGTGGCTAACGCTAGTGTCAATTCACTAATCGTTACCGCCCAATTTATTAATGGGCGCAGGCATCACTTCGCAAGCGAAAGTGATAGACGCTATCGGTCATTCGCACTACATCACCAGCCGACAACTCGCTCTGGTGAATGGATGTTACTCTGCAAATTCAATAAAATGCGGAATTTACTGAACGTTACCTCTTTCGCCAGACTTGCCTTCGCCAGCTCAGTCCAGACGAAGTGCACTTGAGTGCATTGAACTTCTTCAATCTTCTGTTACTCACATCATATTTTTTAGTGGAAAAAGTCCAAAAAACACTGGCGTCTTTTCCTTTTTTCAGAGTGATACCCTGCAAAAGTCCTAAAAAATTTTTGGATAACCGGGTTCCCCCATACACCCCCAACTATACAGTAGGCTCATGTGTAGGGCAATATAACAACTCTATTTTCTTTATTAAGGTTCCCTGGACTTGTGTAATGTAATGTATTTGCTGCAACATATACGTCCATTCAACTTGAAATTTCCCATCGTATGCAAATAAAACTGAGCGCAAGACCTCTACTGAATTTGCGCTAGGCAGAAATGAACGCTAGCGCATCTTTGCTTTCAATTGCTCGCATTGCCGAAGTAATTTGTATTATCTGAGCGAATTTTCGCCTGGCGAAGTGTAGTGATGAGTTTGAAGCGGTCGCTGGCAAATTTTCACCCTCCAGTAAATCTTCCCCAATGTAGGCAGGCCTGGATTTGTGGAAAGGTCACCAAGGCCCAGGCCTAGGGTGGCAGGAATAAGGGGCAGCATGCTGCCCAACCACATCCACAGTGGTAAGGAAGTTCTGGGGCTGCTAAGGAGATACAATCGTTTTTTTATAATTTCTGGTGCGCCAATCCTCGTGACCTGATAATGAAAATTTGTGCATATGAAGTCAAGGAGACGGGCGAAGAACAGAAGCCGGCCTGGGGCGCCCTCTATGTAAATCAGGCCCTGAAGGTAGGCTGGATCTTAGTTAGTAAGGTAATAGGTAAAGGTAATAGAAAATGAATATTTATTTACAATGCAAGATTATACCTTTAGAGATAGATGGTCATGATTATTTTTTTTTTTTAACACATTTAAACATTTTGTCAGCTGACTTAGAAAATAAAAGGTAGCCAATAATTTCCACGGCTTTGCTGTATTCATATCATTTATTGGGGAATGTAATTACGCAGTTGATTAAAAAATATGTGCAGTTTGAAAAGAACAAGAAAACTCTTTTTTTAAATGTAGAATGTGCGCTCTGTATTTCTGTTATAGGGCAAATATTCAGCACTGTTCACCATGTTTTTTTTCAACAGTGCAAAATTCCTTTCCAAAACTCCAGTCTAAGGGGCAGATGTACAAAATTTGAGTGAAGAATTCAAATGAAAAAAAATTCGAATTTCGAAGTATTTTTTGGGTACTTCGACCATCGAATTGGTTAAATTCGATCAAATTCGATCGAATTCGAACGATTAGAATTAAAAATCGTTCGACTATTCGACCATTCGATAGTCGAAGTACTGTCTCTTTAAAAAAAAATTCGATCCCCTAGTTCGGCAGCTAAAAGCTACCGAACTCAATGTTAGCCTATGGGGAAGGTCCCCATAGGCTTGCTAAAGTTTTTTTCATCGAAGGATATTCATTCGATCGTTTTATTAAAATCCTTCGATTCGAAGGATTTCATCGTTCGATCGAATGAAAAATCCTTTGATCGATCGATCGAATTTTTAGCGCTAAATCCTTCGAATTCGATATTCGAATTCAAAGGATTTAAATTCCCAGTCGAATATCGAGGGTTAATTAACCCTCGATATTCGACCCTTCGTGAATCGGCCCCTAATTGTGGCTCCTGCATGAGATTTCAGCGGCACAAAGATTGGGGCTGAAATTGGTGCAACTTGTGTCTATAGGTGAAGATATAGTAGGTGGCTAAGACATGGCTGTGCAATTACACAACCTTTAATTGCATGTGAGTCAACTGGTGCTCACCAATAGTATAGGACAGTACAAGAAGTTGCTAATGTATGGTATTATGCCCCCACTTTAGTAGCTAGCTTTGTGCCACCATAATGAGCCATAAGGGCTCATTTATTATTGTCCTAGACTCATGTACAAGGACAGCTATTTTGCTCCATGTTAGACACACTACGAATCAATTATAAACACTAGGAAAATTTGCACCTGGGCAGTAACCCATACCAACCAATCAGTGATTAGCTTTTTTCACCCAGCTTCAGGTTGAGCACTGAAAGCAATCATCTGATTGGTTGCTGTGGGTTAGTGCCCAGGTGGAAATTTGCCCACTGTTTATAAATGACCCCCACAGTGTTGCACCCTGGGGCAAACTGCCAACCAAGGGGCAAGACACAAAGGGCTTTGCCCCTATCTTGTTGTATTTGCACATTGCCTCGTGTTTTGTACATGAGCCCTGTGAACTGTTGCTCATAAGGTCTGGTGTGGCTTAATAACATTGTAATTGATATTATTTCAAGTAGTGATGGGCAAATAAATTCGCCTGGCATGAATTTGCAGCGAATTTCCACATTTCACGTTTTTTTCGTGAAATCATTCGAATTTCACGATTTTTTTGGGAACTCTCACGATTTTTTGATAATTTTTCGCCATTTCGGGAATTTTGCAGGAAATTCGCAAATTTCCGGTGAAGCGAAATGGGAGAAATTCACCCATCACTAATTTCACATATTTAATGCACTTTATTTAATGCAGTTGTTTTTATTTGGGCAAATTAATTTGTACAGTGGGTGTATTTTGCCAATGCTCTTCTTATTATGTGCCCTGTATATCCTCTCTACTCAAATTCAGTGCCATAAATCACGTATCCAATCCAAAGTGAACTGATAAAGTGATGATTGCATATTAATGTTAAGTCAGACAGGAGGAAGGGACTACTTTATGCCTTTGTTGGGTACCATTGGGTTAGCAACAGGCTTGGCATAGGGCATTTTTGTTTAGATTCTTAAAAGGCCACTTGTATTAATACCTTTCTAATAAGTAACATGTTATGCAGTAGATGTATGCTTATTTTTTCTACCTTTGTTTCCCCCTTAATTCTGTGAGGCTGTTAATAACTGTGACCCTGGTCCTGGCCTGAACTAAGATCTGTACACGCAGCTCTTTCTATTAAATGCTTAGCTTCCTTTCCTCATACAGTTTCATATTCACTTCCCTTATTCATTTATGATTACTCATCAATGTGCTAAAAGTCTTTCTTACTCAGTTTGGTAAATAAACATTATTAGCAAGGAGGGTCAAAAGGCAACACCCGCCTACAGTGTTGGTATATTTATCTCTACAGAAACAAGGCAACTTTAACTAACTAATCCAAAGACATTAGTCTGTGTTACACCAAACAGTGTAGTAGGTACAGAATTTTTTACTTTACATGATTGGTGGACACGGAGAGCCTATCAAAGAGCTGTATCCTACAATAGATCCTCCAAGGATTAGAAACCAGCAGACAACTCTCTTTGCACTGAATTTAATATAAATCCCAGTCTTTCCTATATTTAGTACTTTATAGAAGGAGGGAATTAAAAATGCATTGGTACCTTCATCCTCTACTCTAACCAGAATGCTAGAGAGATAGGGAACATGACAAGCCTAGCCCTGGAGGGTAACTAAAGCTAGTTGCCCCAGTGATTGTGCCCATCTCTATCAAAAAAATTGCTTTTAATACTTGGAAAAGTTCATAAGGCCATAATCCAGGGCTGGAGGGACGTTTTATATAAAAATAGTCTAATTAATTAAGGTTTCTAATTGCAATGTGTCTTGCCAGCATCAGACCCTCACCACAGCCACAAATCCACCTCCAATCTATGATAGATAGATAGATAGATAGATAGATAGATAGATAGATAGATAGATAGATAGATAGATAGATAGATAGATAGATAGATAGATAGATATTGATAGATAGATAGATAGATAGATAGATAGATAGATAGATAGATAGATAGATAGAGAGATAGATAGAGAGATAGATAGAGAGAGAGAGAGAGAGATGATAGATAGATAGATAGATAGATAGATAGATAGATAGATAGATAGATAGATAGATAGATAGATAGATTAATGATAGATAGATTAATGATAGATAGATTAATGATAGATAGATTAATGATAGATAGATAGATAGATAGATAGATAGATAGATAGATATTGATAGATAGATATTGATAGATAGATAGATAGATAGATAGATAGATAGAGAGAGAGAGAGAGAGAGAGAGAGAGAGAGAGAGAGAGAGAGATAGATGATAGATAGATAGATAGATAGATAGATAGATAGATAGATAGATAGATAGATAGATAGATAGATAGATAGATAGATAGATAGATTAATGATAGATAGATTAATGATAGATAGATAGATAGATAGATAGATAGATGATAGATAGATAGATAGATAGATAGATAGATAGATAGATAGATAGATAGATAGATAGATAGATAGACAGACAGATAGACAGATACTGATTAATAGACAGACAGACAGATAGATATTGATAGACAGACAGACAGATAGATAGATAGATAGATAGATAGATAGATAGATAGATAGATAGATAGATAGACAGACAGACAGACAGACAGACAGACAGATAGAAAGACAGACAGATAGACAGATACTGATTAATAGACAGACAGACAGATAGATATTGATAGACAGACAGACAGACAGACAGATAGATAGATAGATAGATAGATAGATAGATAGAGAGATAGATAGAGAGAGAGAGAGAGAGATGATAGATAGATAGATAGATAGATAGATAGATAGATAGATAGATAGATAGATTAATGATAGATAGATTAATGATAGATAGATTAATGATAGATAGATTAATGATAGATAGATAGATAGATAGATAGATAGATAGATAGATAGATAGATAGATAGATAGATAGATGATAGATAGATAGATAGATAGATAGATAGATAGACAGACAGATAGACAGATACTGATTAATAGACAGACAGACAGATAGATATTGATAGACAGACAGACAGACAGACAGACAGATAGATAGATAGATAGATAGATAGATAGATAGATAGATAGATAGACAGATAGATTGATAGATAGAAAGAAAGACAGACAGATAGACAGATACTGATTAATAGACAGACAGACAGATAGATATTGATAGACAGACAGACAGACAGATAGATAGATAGATAGATAGATAGATAGATAGATAGATAGATAGATAGATAGATAGATAGATAGCATATCTCCCAACTGTCCTGTTTTTAGAGGGACAGTCCCTCCTTTGACAGCTCAACCTACAGTCCCTCATTTGTACTGGTCCCGGTTTTCTCTGCCCTGAACAGCCAGAAAAACAACGTTTCTAACTTAATTGACTTTTGGCAGAGAGCCCAGAACAGCCACAACAGAAGATAAGATACATTTGTAACAATTTAAATGTATCTAGATAAGCAAATAAGTAATTGTAACAACATAAGATAACAGGTCCTCTGGGAATAGTTAGACTCACAACTTAAAGGGAAACTCAAATTCATTAGCAAAACTGTAATAACTGGAAAAAAAACCCACAGAAATATGTTCAAACTTTTATAACCTGCAAATTTTTTTAAAATGAACATGATAATTAGGGGGTGTGGCCACAAACATTTCACCACGATATGCGCAGCAACTTTTTATTTCCAAAATGTTGGGAGGTATGTGATAGATAGATATTCCCCTGGCACAAAGGGATCCTTTTTATCCAGTAACTTGCAGATGTTAAATCCATTACAATTTGCTTGACAGTATACACTACAGATATTACTGAAATATCCATTGCAAACATATTCCCTGTCCTCTCAGTGTTATTCAGCCTGGTCAGGGGAGCTGGCAATTGGGAAAAGCAAATAAACAGAACACTAGGGCATTTCCAAACACAGAAATTCCCTGCATTGTCATGCCCCCAAAACATTGTAAATTAACATAATAAACACAGGGGATCCCCCTTGCCCTAGTGTGTCCATTACTGGTATAGTGCACCCCCCAACTCTTGTACTGATCAGAATATCACCCTGTACAGAATGACTTCGGGACTTTTCCACAGGAGGAGCAGTGACTTGGCACGCACAGTGTCAACAAGCTAAAAATGGAATTCAAGACGCCATTGAAACCAGAGCCCTCACAAATGTACGAACCCAAACTTGGGACGTGATGTGCTGGACGGGATCACAGTTGCCCCGGATCTGTCTCGCAGTCTGGGTGACACGACATAAAGTACAGAAACAGATCAGTGTCACACAATGCTCAGTGCCAACCACCCACTAATAAATACATTTGGCACCTCCACACGTCTTTATGATAGTGAGTCTGTAGTCTGAACCAAGGGAATGTCACTGTATCAGTCAGCATTTGGCCTCCTTTAGATCTACTGTATATACATAGAGGTTCCCAGTGTAGCTGCATATGGGGAAATTATATTTATTTACTTGTTAGCCTGTACTTGTATACAAATACAGGTATCGGATCTAGAATGCTCGGGCCCTGGGGCTTTCTGAATAAGGGCTGTTTCCATAATTAGGATCTTCTTAAGTCTACTAGAAAATCATGTAAACATTAAATAAACCCAAAAGGCTGGTTGTGAATCTAGTAAGGATTACATTATATCTCAGTTGGGCTCAAATACATGGTACTGTTTTATCATCACAGAGAAAAAGGAAATCGTTATTAAAAATGTTAGATTATTAAATAAAGTGGAGTCTATGGGAGGCGGCCTTTCCGTAATTCCGAGCTTTCTGGATAAAGGGTTTCCGGATAACGGATCCTATATCTGTGCTGCAATAGGTTATGAAGGGGATATTGATTTGACGCACCTTCATGATTGTTAGTTTATAATATGGGCATAGGTCACACCAGGCCCAGACTGGCAATCTGTGGGTTCTGGCAAATGCCAGAGGGGCTGCTATAAGGTCCCATAGAAAGTCAGTATTTAGTGGGCTGGTGGGGGCTGTTTGGGCCTCTATGTGGGCTGATTGGGCTTCTGTGTATCTGAAATGCCAGGGCCTATTTTAATTCTCAGTCCAGACCTGGGTCACACACAGGGGTGCACAGGGAATGCAGTGGTAGGTACAGTAGGTTGTATCACTTTTAGTGAAAGTGCCAGAAAGTGCAGAGCAGGGGTCAGGAGGTGGCAGCGCCTGTTTTAGAATAGAAGGCAGGAAGGAACTGAGCTCAACTATACAGAAGTTCAAAGATAGCATTTAAAGAAATTGGTTTTACATGCAACTCACTATGGGGTAAAAACACAAGTTGCTCACTGTGATCACTCTTAAAGGAGAACTAAAGCCTAACTAAAGAAGTAGCTAGAAATGTTGTACATTATGTTTTGTGCTTCTGTACCAGCCCAAGGCAACCACAGCCCTTTAGCAGTAAAGATCTGTGGCTTCAAAGATGCCCCAGTAGCTCCCCATCTTCTTTTCTGCTGATTCACTGCACATGCTCTGTGCTGCTGTCACTTACTGAGCTAAGGGACCCACTCACAATATACAGTACACATAGAATAGAAATGTCACAATATAAGGCTGATTAGTAATTAATACAGATAATTACTACATGGCAGCACAGAAACCAGTACAATTAGCATCAGAATTTAATAATCAGCCCTGTAGCATCAGCTTATATTACAGGGGAAGCTCATTTTCTGCTGGATAATTAGTGACGAGCCCTAAGCTTAGCTTCTCAACAGCTGCTCAGAGCCCACTGAGCATGTGAGTGTCACAGACACTTTCCAAGATGGTGACCCCCTGTGACAAGTTTGAAGTCCTTCAAACAAGCTGAAACTTTAGGCTGGTGCAATAAGTTCAGTATATAAACTATGGCGTTTTTAGCCACATTAAGTTTTAGGGTTTAGTTCTCCTTAAGAAGTTGTTCACCTTTAAATTCAGTTTTAGTATGATGTAGTTTTTGAGTTATTTAGCTTTTTATTCAGTAGCTCTTCAGAGCTGCAATTTCAGAAATCTGGTTTCTACAGTCCACATTCCCCTAGCAACCATGCATTGATTTGAATAAGAAACTGGAATATGAATAGGAGAGGCCTGAATAGAAAGAGGAGTAATATAAAGTAGCAATAATAATACATTTGTTTATTAGATGGGGTCAGTGACCCCCATTTGAAAGCTGGAATGGGTTAGAAGAAGAAGGCAAATAATTCCAAAGCCATAAAAAAAAGAAATAATGAAATGCAAGTGAAAAAGTAGTTAGAATTGGCTATTCCATAACATACTAAAATTTAACTCATGGAGCCACTCAGAGACATAAGAGCAGGACAGTTGATTTAAACATGTAAATCACTATGGGAAAAGCATTCTTCCACTTCAAAGCCTTCACCTATGTTGGTTGCTTGAAAAAATCCAGCTATCTGGTGCAAATCTCTACACACTCATACCTCTGCTGTCATTTCTTCCATCCCAAGACATTAATATTTTGATTTTTCTTTTAGCAAAGGCTAGAGGGTTTTTCCCCCCAAAACAAATACAGTGACAACATCAGAGCCACAGAATAATAATAATAATGACGATAAAACAAGTAATAAACATGAATGAGGATACTTATGCATGAGTCTTACTCACTGTACAGGTGTGGGACCTGTTATCCAGAATCCTCAGAGCCGGTGGTTTTCCAAATAGCGGATTTGGATCTTCATACCTTAAGTCTACTAAAAATAATTTAAACATTAAATAAACCAAATAGGATTGTTTTGCCTCCAATAAGGATTCATTATATCTTAGTTGGGATCAAGTACAAGGTACTGTACTGTGTTTTTATTACAGAGAAAAGGAATGTGAATGATTTGATAATAATGGAGTCTATGGGAGATGGCCTTCCGGTAATTCAGAGCTTTCTGGAAAAATGGGCTTTCCGCATAATGGATCCTATAGCTGCACATGCACTGAAATTCAATTCTATATGAAAATAAATCATTAGTACACTGGGCTCCTACATAAACATATCAAGGTACAAAAACAGCTGATCAAAAAACTAACTGGTAATTAAGCATTAAATGTATACATTTATAGTATAGTGCTATTTGTGAACATATCTGACAGTTAATGAATAGGGCAGGCAAGGTACATCTGATTGGTGGCTACTGGCAACTGCACTGGTGTGAATTGTAGTTTTATAGATATGTTATGCTCACATTTAATTGATGTCCTTTTTGTTAAGGCAAAAGTGAACAAGTTTGAAGATTTTATCAAATTTTTCAACTTCACATTCATTCACACTCGTACACAAACACATGGTGGTTCAGCGGGTAGCACTGCCCAGGCAGAGATGGGCCCCTAGGCTGGCTCCGCCCCCTACCCCTCCCCACAAATCTGGGTCTGTTCCCAGGGGCATAGAGGAAGCAGATACCATGGTTGCAGGGGGGCTCAGGAGGTATTAGGGGCCCCATGAGATCCTAATTAATATAAAATTTCAATAAATATTGGTAGAACAGGTCAATCTCTAGACCTGAAAAATAATTTGCTATGGGGCCCAGTAATATCTAGTTACGCCATTAGTGCTGCCTACTGCCTTGTAGCGCTGGGGTCCTAAGCTGGATTCCAGCTCGGCCTGCAAGGAGTGTGTATGTTCCTTCCACACTCCGAAAACATTCAATCAGGTTAAATGTCCTTAATGAAAATTTGTCAACCCACACATCACTTCTGTGTAAATATGCCAACGTTATTATAGTTTAGACTATAAGCATGATCTACAGTCACAAAATAATAGTGTTAAAATAGTTGCAAAACTGTCATCCCTGAGCCCCTCTGCCACCTACACCTGTGGGTCCTTTGACCCTACCCCTTTCCTATGCAGCAGCAACCTGGGCCGGATCTAGGGGTAGGCAGAAGAGGCAGCTGTCTAGGGTGCAATAATAGAGGGGCGCTGGGCAGCTACCTCTGAAATTGTCCTGCCTACCCCTAGCCGGGTTTGCACCCCTTACTCCACTACCTCCTGTCACTTTATCCTCCCCTCTGTCGTGTTCTTCTCCCCTCCATCGCGTTCTCCTCCCCGTCCTTCCGTCTCATTCCCCTCCATCATTCTCTGTTTTCTTGAGCGCACGCACACAAGGGGACATGGTGGCCGGCCAGATTGCCTTGGGCTCCAGATCAGTGAGATCTGCTTCTCCTATAGTTACACCATTGATGTAATTTACATAAGCACTTGCACTTATACACACTCCTAACAACTTGTCATAGCACCAATGCATCTGCCCAGCCTGCCCTATTGAATTACATGGTAATGAGAACATTGGCACAAGGGAACTGACTCTGCAGTAATATCAAAGGTCGGCATTTTTTTTTTTGCTGCGTCTTTTCTCACCCAAAATACATCAGGGTTGAGTTACCTTTTTTTCTGCAACCTTTTGCATATAAAATACATTGAAGTCAATGGGCATTTTTTTCTAAGCAACATTTTTCCCCCACAAAATACAACTGCAGTCAATGGGCGTTTTGTCACTATGTTTTTTCACGAAAACATTTTGCTGCAGTATTGCTCATTGCTAGTTGCCACTGACTGAACTGGGGGAACTAATGCTGTTGTTAAAGCTGCGTCAATTCAGCCACCAGAAATGATGCCATCCCCACTCTGAAAATATTTGAAATCATTTCAGCCGCAAGTTTTCCCACTCTTTGCTTACTTAGTAGTTTAATACCTTACAAAAATAAACCAGAAAGTCACAATGAAGTTAAATTCTCTTAAAAGTTAATGCAGTGGGTGACAGAGTCCTAGAAGGATCTGCCTTTTTAATTGGCTCAGAGTATAAAGAATTGCATATTGTGACGTATTGCTCCATTTTGTGCTGAATACAGCTGTGTGTTTGTGTCCTTGCACACCTTGTCCTGCCTTCGCGAATGAAATGCCCCATTGACAGCGGCTCTGGCTTAATGTAAATATTTACTGAAATGGTATCAAACGGGGGGACATGTTAAGTAAGCGCCGGACTGTTCAGGATTTGATGTGTAACTGGCAGCGGGAAGATGAATTTCCTACAGTTTCTTAGGCAGTCATTAAAGGGAATCTGTTATTTTCCTTTCACATCAATATTTTTATAAAATACAGGTATGGGATCTGTTATCTGGAATGGCTGGAACGTGGGGTTCTATGGATAATGGGTCTTTCTGTAATGCATTTGCACTGGGGCAGCTGGGCTGGGGGGAGGGGGTCTATGTAGGGTAGGGGGGGTAGGGTTTTTTTTTTAAGAGTTTGTTTCTCCTTTACTAATTCTTTGGCCAAATGTGTTACTGTTTTAGCACTCGTGTCTCTGTGGCCTTTGTATCGTTGGGGTGGCTTTGGTGCCCAGAACATTTTGTCATACACGGCTCTGAAAATCATACTCTAAGTTGGCTAATTCTTAACCTTTCTTCAGCCCTTAGGAGATGGGCTCTACCATATAAGTATAATGGGCCCTTTGTTTATAACATTAAAGCTTATAAATAAATCACATCTGGCCACATCCTCCAGGCAACCCAGACCATATCTCTGCCCAAACAAGCTTCAGCCCACCTAGTCTATTCTTGATGAATCCCTGCTGTTTTGCAGCCCACAATTTGGGAGCACTGGATCTTTTTGGGTACCTATTTGGCGGGATCCTTGACTGGGCTCCCACCTCGCCCTTCCCCTTCCCCATGTAGTTGTAATTATGGGAAAATGGGAGCTTTAATAGTGTAGTCAAATAGTGTAAGTGTAAGTTCCACCACAGTTTCAAGGCATATATATATATATATATATATATATATATATATATATATATATATATATATATATATATATAAAACAAACAAGGGAAAGTTGTGCTCACCACTAATTTTTAAAACCATTAGGCGGGGGTGCAATGAGGCTGTGACCACAAAATACATATAGTCAAATACAAGAGTCCTCTGCACTCAACCCATTATCAATATATTTAAGACAGACATTTTGTGCATACTGCTACTGAAAAATGCCTTACCCTTTAAACAAAACAGGGATTGTTTGTCCATATATTGCAATATATTTAAGCTGGCCAACTACGTCACAGTCATCCCATATTGTCAGGTTCTGGCTGAGCAGTACTCCAGCCGCAATCAGTCAATAACAGTTCATAAAAACAATGTTTATTTGCACATCTTTAAAAACATTACCAAACAACTAGGCCAACTGCCTAAAGCGTTTCAGGCATGTGCACCCTTAATCATAGGCTCTGTAGATACCATAGACTCTATATACAGTAGCCTATGATTAAGGGCCTTGGTTCTATCTTCTTAGTCTCCATGCTGATTTATTACACTTCTCAAGAGATTTTACGCTCTATCTTTCCGGGCAGCTTGCTGAAGGTGTCAGATGCATAATTTGCATATGAATTATAAGAATGTAGCCCTAATGACCAGGGCTTGACCTAGTTATTTCAGCAATGAGCAAGCCAATGAGATTTTCCAGCAGGTTGCTAGCAGATCGGTTGCTCAACATTTCAACTGTAGGGGCCTGAAGTCTTCTCTCTCCCACCTGTCACCAATCAGCATTAATCATTGGTGCACAATTACCCTAATTAAACCCACTTGCAGTCAGTAGGCAGTTCAGAGTTCCCAGCATACAAATAAACATCTGACATAGTCTCACATAGCAGCAATGAGCCTCCGCTTAGATTTCATGTGGTTAACCATGACTCCCACCTGTCTGATAATACTCAGTATTTAAAGGGATACTTTCATGGGGAAAAAATGGCTTTCCAAAACACACCAGTTAATAGTGCTGCTCCAGCAGAATTGTGCACTGAAATCTGTTTCTCAAAAGAGAATTTAATTTTGAAATCTGACATGGGGCTAGACATATTGTCAGTTTCCCAGGAGCCCCCAGTCATGTGACTTGTGCTCTGATAAACTTTAAACTCTTTACTGCTGTGTTGCACATTGGAGTGATATCATTCCCTTCAACCAGCAGCCCAACAATAGAACAATGGAAAGGTAACCAGACAACAGCTCCCTAACACAAGATAACAGCTGCCTGGTAGATATAAGAACAACACTCAATAGTAAAATCCAGGTCCCACTGAGACACATTCAGTTACATTGAGTAGGAGAAACAACAGACTGCCAGAAAGCAGTTCCATCCTAGAGTGCTGGCTCTTTCTGAAAGCACATGACCAGGCATAATGACCTGAGATGGCGCCTACACACCAAAATGTTACAACTAAAAAAAAATACACTTGCTGGTTCAGGAATGAAATTTTATATCGTAGAGTGAATTATTTGCAGTGTAAACAGTGTAATTTAGAAATAATAAAATACATGAAATCATGACATAATGCCTTTAATATGACTTCTCATAAGAGTCATGTCTAACCCGCAACCCTGTGTCATTATGTCTTGATACCATTTAAATTTGTTTAGTTACTAATCATAGTTATTTTGGTGATTTTAATTTAATATTATATATTATTTGGGTTATGTCTTGATACCAGTGACCCCTTTTAGATTGCTTTAGACTATTATTTTGGTTACATGCCATTTCTTTTAACTGTACAAATGACCCATAGAATGACTCCAGCACATTAATGTGAGCATAAGTTCACTCATGATGTTGAATTACTGTATGTGGCAGATTTACTAAGGGTCGAATTGAATTTTCGAAGTTAAAAACTTCGAATTTCGAACTATTTTTTGGGTACTTCGACCATTGAATAGGCCTAAATTCGACTTTGACTTCGATTCGAAGTGAAAATGCTTTGACTATTCGACCATTCGATAATCGAAGTACTGTCTCTTTAAAAAAACTTCGACACTTCGCCAATCGCCACCTTAAACCTGCTGAATTGCTATGTTAGCCTATGGGAACCTCCTAGAACAGTTTTTAGAAGTCGAAGTATAATTGTACGATCATACGATTAAATTGTTCGAATCGTTCGATTCGAAGTACGATCGTACGATCATAGTACGGTCGTAGGATGTTAAAAATCATTCGAATTCTGCTTAGAATATCGAAGTATGCAATTCGATGGTCAAATTTCGAAGTTTTTTACACTTCGAAATTCGACCCTTGATAAATCTGCCTCTATGTGTTCAATAACAATTACAAAGGAATCTCTTCATGGCAGGGACCTTCATCCTCTTCTTCGCTGCTCAACAATCCAGTGGCGTTATATACCATTTTGGTATTGGGAGATACTGTCACCATCACCCTTGTTTACAAACATTTGGGGGGTTATTTACTAAAATCCAATTTTATCTAATTTTTAAAATAAAAAAAGCTTGACCAAACCCCCATCCACAATTTTGCCACAATAACTTGAATAAATAGGATTGCGAAAAAATTTGTTTTCCCGAATTGCTTGATTTTATTGGGTTATAGTCCAAAAACCCAGAATATTTCAGATTATCGGGCTAAACCCAGTGCAAACCATGATATCTTCAAATTGGGATAGGGACATCTGCTATTGACTTCTACAGGACCTCAACAGGTTTGAGATGGCGGATTTCAGATTCTGGCTTTTTGCAGCATCGGGGTATAATAAATCTTGAAAAAGTCAAGGTTTTTTTTTCCCACTAAAAATTCGAGTTTTTGCCCCAAAAATTCTGATCAGAAAATATTGAGTTTAAGTAAATAACCCCCATAGTGTTCAAGCCACACCAAACATTTGGTTTAACCCCCTTAAAGGAGAAGGAAAGTTGTTTAGCACTTGGGGGTTGTTAGGCACACCCAAGTGATTGTATTTACTTACCTGAAACCCGGGGCCGGTGCTTCTTTCAGCAGAAAACTGCACCGGCACAGGGTTATACCAGTGAGCACCATGGAGCGATCCACTTCCGTCTTCCTCAGCTTTTTCATTCTACTGCGCAGGCATTTGCCCCAGGAAATTTGAAGAAAGAATAAGCCAAAATAAGATCGCTCCGTGGTGATCACTGGTATAACCAGTGCCGTTTTCTGCTGATAGGAGCACCAGCCCGGGGGTTTCAGGTAAGTCAATACAATCACTTGGGGGTGCCTTACATTTGGCACCCCTAGTGGTAAATGACTTTCCTTCTCCTTTAACTCATACTAATGGTACAATAATGTATCACTCATCATGCTGCTGCTCCATGAATAACACCGCAAAACAAATAGCCATTTGATATATACAACTCACCTATTACATCATATAAATGAGGTCAGATTGCTCATGCCCTAGACCAGAGGTCCCCAACCTTTTTTACCCATGAGCCACATTCAAATGTAAAAGGAGTTAGGGAGCAACACAAGCATGAAAAAGTCCCTTGCGGTGCCAAATAAGGGCTGTGATTGGCCATTTGGTAGCCCCATATGGACTGGCAGCCTACAGGAGACTCTGCTTTGCAGTATACTTAGTTCTTATGCAATTAAAACTTGCTTACAAACCTGGAATTCAAAAATAAGCACCTGCTTTGAGGTCACTGAGAGCAACATCCAAGGGGTGGGAGAGCAACATGTTGCTCATGAGCTACTGGTTGGGAATCACTGCCCTAGACCATCAGCAAGTGGATAGTCTGGGCTATGTGCACTGCCTCTTTGATGATGAAGAAGTGGTTCAAGAATACCTAGGACAACCAACATTTTTAATTTTAGAATTTCTCTAATGGACCTTCCTGGTAGGCTTCCATTGTTTCTAGATGCATAAATAAGCAATCAGCACATCTCATCCTAACTGATCTTCAGACACATGACATCCTAAATGGGCCAACCCCATGGTTTAGTAACCTTCATTTCCACTTGTACACTTATGGTACTATATAAATAAAGTTTACATGCATTAGGGGTCCCTGACTTTCTTGCCAATTGTAGAACCATCTGCTTGGAGTTTGCATATTCTCTTAGGGTTCATGTGGTTTAGGAACCAGATCACGAACAAAATCAAGACACTACTAGAAAGTCCAGCTGGAAGTGTCTCTGAGTTTAGAAATGACTCTTACTCCATATTTCCTCTTACTGACATTTTACTGCTGGGTTTATTGGATGGTGTTTAGCAAGTGAGGGAATACAGGGTTATGGGAGATAGCTCATAGTACAAGTTGATCCAGGGACTGGTCCCATTGCGATCTTGGAGTCAGGAAGGAATTTTTTTTCCCCCATTTGAGGCACATTGGAGAGAATTCAAATTTTTTTTTGCCTTCCTCTGGTTAAACCTAACTTACTATGTTACGAAATTAGTATTGAATATCATTAATTCTATTGATAATATGTGTGCAATATGATTGGGATATCAGAAGGAGCCAATTATAATTGCTGAATGTTACTTTAATCCCCAACCAGTGAAATGCTGTACAAATGTACTTTTATGGCAGGGTTTCTTAACCTTTCTACTTGGGGACTCAGAACAGTTCTGGGGCTTTGCAAGCTATTAGAGGAGATAATGGAGACCTACTGTCATGCCAGGGCCACCTTGCCCTGGCATTTTAAAAGTTAATACTGTAATTACTCAGTCTCAGGCTCACACAGAGACCCTTTATTGTATATCTCACCAGCGGGCTGTGGAAAGGTGACATCCATATCTGTCATCTGAGACGGTCTGGAGCCACACCATTTGGGCAAGGAAGCTGGGCCAGTCTGTTCTTTGATCGGCTGTGGACCTAGAGCAGCAGGGGGAGATAGCTAGTAGAAAATTATGGATTATAGGAAAGTATCCATATCTCCTGTGTCATAGGATTCACAACCTCATAACTTACATATTGGTTATGAAGAGGTCACATGCTTCCTAACAATACCAAACAGGGCTAGCCTATACCTTCCTGTTAGGAGGGCTGGTTCCTGGGGGACTGGAAAGTGGGAACCTATTAGTGTTTGGTATTGTTCTTCTTGCCCACATATGGATCACAGCCTGCACATGTTTTTATTATAGTATTGGGTACTGGCAAGTACCCATATTATATTAAGGGATATTGGGGAATATTGCCTGAGAGTAGCAAACCCCCTGCAGGGGGTCGTAAATGACATGTTCCTGGGCACTCCTACCTCATGCATAAGGTAATGAGGGGAGTGTCCCAGCAGGAAATAAAAAGGTGACATTCCCAATATCACATGGTCATACAAGGAGGCTCCATTTTTTCAGTGGATTGAATGTCCAGCTTCCAACTCGTGCCTCAGAGGAAATACACTGACAACTTCAAAACTTGGTAAAGTAAGGGTTTTCTTTGTGTTTTTACTCCCTTTTCTTTTATTTACTGTATTTGCAACTATGTGTCATCTTTGTAATATCATTTTTATATATATACATATGCACTGTTTCTTTTAAATATTAAATATCATTTAATAGGTTAGTCCTTGTGCTCTAAACAAACTCATTGCCCATATGAATGCTTGTGCCTACGTGTATGAATTCTTCGTATGTGTGGAAAGGGAAAGTTGCCTATTTGTATGTTGGATAACTAGTACGGCTAGCGGGAAAGTGTGTTTGAATGTAGATTAACCCTTTGGCTGCTGGAGTGCTTTTTAGACTAGTAGGATCTTACCCTGAGTAACTACCATAGGAGAGAGTGTTTGATGTATTGTGTAGTGTGAGTATTACCTGTTATAGAGGGCAGGGGAATAGTCACATTAGGTTTCTATCGCCTGTTAATGATAGATGGTGGCAGCGAATGAACTTTGTGGGTGTTGGTGTGTTTTTTTTTGTGTCTGATGTTAGTCCAACCTGTGTGTAAGGTGATTGAGAGACTGATTGTAACCCCTTGTAGCCAAACCCAAGTGTTAAGTGTGGTTGAGTGAGTCGGTTTTGTGACACCCACCATAATCAACATGTGGATTCATTTTTGTGTCCTGACCTATAGGTTAAGAATCACTTCTCAAGGGTTTCTGTATAAATCAGGAGCTTAGAACATCTGACGGCTGGTCCCAGGCTCCTATGGTCAAGAATGAGTTCATTCAACTGCACAATAAAAACATTTATTTGCAGATCCAAGTGTTTAGTTCATGTATAAACAAAGGAATGAAGCTTTGTCACAGTCTGTTTGTCCGGCCATTCAAGGGATTTCCTGTTTTCCTTGTTACCAATTCTCCTCTTTAAATTTTTTATTTTTCAAATAAACATTGAACAGATTGAACAGTTTTTATCAGATACAATAGTTATGTACTATGCATAAACCAACATGACATGCAGATAAGCTTTTCCATTATACCGGACATCATTCTCATTTATCTTAATCTAAGATATTTAAACTATATAAGGGACTAGTGATGGGCGAATTTATTCGCCAGGCGCAAATTCCCGTGAATAAATTCACGAAACCGACATTTTCACCAGCGAACTTGTGCCGGCGTCAAAAAAAAATGGACGCCGGCGTCAAAAATGAGACGCTGGTGCCGTTTCACAAATTTCGCGGGAAATTCGCACATTTTTTGGCAAAACGCCACAAATTTGCCCATCACTATAAGGGACCTTGTTACTAGTGATGGGCGAATTTGTCCTGTTTCGCTGGGAAATTTTGACGCCAGCGTTCAAGTCAATGGACATCATTATAATTTTGATGTGCGCCGGATTTCTCGCTAGCGACTTTGCTGACGGGCGTCCAAATTTTTTTGACGCCGCCGAATTTTCGCAGCAGTTTCGCGAATTTATTCACCAGTGGTGAAACGGGGAAATTTGGCGCAAGTTCGCCTGCCGAATTTATTAGCCCATCACTACTTGTTACCAATTCTATTTTATTCCTTTATCATTAGACCCGATAACCAAATAATTACTAGACTGGGGTCACCAGATACTGATCAGGAGTAACGTTATGAGAAACTTATTAAGTTTAATATTAAATAGGAATAAAGGGGATATTGTTGTAAAATTGCAAAATATGAGCACTTTGTCAGTGCAAATTGTCTATTAACCTATAGCAATCAACCAACGGGTAGCATTTATTGGTCAACTGTATGAAAGAAAACATCTTGTTGGTTGCTATGGCTTAATAGACCTGGTGCTTCCTTTGTGAATTGTATTACATGTTCTCATCTATGAGATGTTTTGATTCCATCCCATCATATGATATTTATGTGTAGGTGTATGATGTATTTTTTTATTGATGTTTTCTGTTCACGCCCCCATTAGAGGTCCATTCTATGGCCAGGGCCCCTCTTAGTTCATAATGAGGTTCCCAATATAAGAAAACATCTGCCATTCATCTATAGTTCCAAGAATATCCAGTAGAACAAATAGAACTTCATCCTAAATCTTTCCCCCAGAGACCTTTCAAGTTGGGTTTTCAGGTGTATTTTGGAGAGGAAAAGGATATTCTCTCCAAATATCACCATAATTAGCCTTTAGGCTGATCCCATTCCACTGCCCTTGGCCCAACAGTTTAGGAAAACTGTTAGGAAACAGTAAATCAGACTTTTTGTTTTAAGCCCCCCCTCTGAGAGTCAACCCATTGGTGAGGTTCCCCTTAGCTAAGAAAAAGGTTATAGATATATGAAAACATTACTACATAAGTCATTTAGCCACAGTTTCAACAATATATAAAACAGGCATTAAGTGATCACCCCCACGTTCCACTTTATTTGACCTTCACACTAAGCTTGCCAAAGTATCTAGATGAGCAAGTTCTCCACAAGAGGCCTTCAGGCTCAGCACCCCCAGCCACTGGGGCCCAGCCTCATAGTTTGGGGACATTGTGACCATTCTTACATTGTCCCATATCTGTTTTTAAACAAACAGTATGGGGCAGATGTACTAAAGGGCGAATTGTCGGCAGTGACCGATTCGCACACTTTGCACCACTTCGCCAGGCGCAAATTTGTTACCACTATGCAAATTCACTAAAATGCAAAGTTGCTTTCGGGGTGCCAAACGCTGGTGACTTTTCGCTATCGATACTTCTTCAGTCCGAGCATTTCATAGCGAAGATTCGTTAGTGTTCGTTTATTCCTAGTGAAAAGTCGTTAGTGATCTTACGCTTAGGTCAATTTGAATAGGGCGGATACATTAAAGTTGTATTGACGTCTTTATTAGAGATGTTGGTGCAAATGCTTGAAGTGGCCACTTATTATTACAAATGTCCAAGGAACTTTAATAGACAGAGATCATACAGTATAATGCCCTAGACGTGAGACCACCCTAAAATAAATGTTCCATGGTCCTCAAATGTCTGGGGAAAAATGTTAACCCAAAAAAGTTTAATTCAGAAATTTTGCAGGCAATCCCGCTTAAAACACGGAAAAGTTTCGGCAGACAGGATATGATGTCACTGACATAAGATTGAGGAAGATGTAGCTTCATTTTAGCAGTAACCTGGTATGAGGTGGCAAAGTCACAGGGCCGGAAATAGGAGTAGGCACGTGCTTAGGGTGCAAAGCTGGCGGGCGCCAGGCATATACCTTCTCTGTCACCTACCCAATGTCTGGTCCCCTCTCTCCTCGACTGTCACTGCTTTCTCTCAGTCTAATGCGCTACTGCACATGCACACGCTCTGTTTGCACCCCGCACGAGCGCTCTCCATTTCATACATATGCACTAATCTGCACATGCACGCACAAGCGCCACTCCCGTCCATGTTGCCTAGAGCACCTCATTGGCCTGGCCCAGCTCTGCAAACTCAACTCTGGTGAAAGAGGTAACGTTCAGTAAAATCCGCACTTTAGTGAATTTGTGGAGCAACGACCATTTGCCTGAGCGAAAAGTTGCCTACCGATAGAGTGTGAACAAACACTAGCGACTGACTCTTTCGCTAGCGAATTGTCGTCTTTGCCTGTTCGTGAATTGGTTGATGTCCCTTCAGATGTGATTTCTGGCGAAAAGTCACTAGCGTTAGACACTTAGTAAATCTGCCCCTTAGTGTTTTAAGGTAGGAAAAAGGAAGACATGGCTACTGGACCTTCAGCACCAGAGCAATCCTCACCTATGAAGTGTTTGCTTTTATTGATTCCATCCCATCATTTTTTCAGAAATAATCCTTTGTGAGTGGGCAGAGCCTTACTAAGTCATTTGCATGATGGATTCCTATTGGACATTTACTGTTAAAGTCCCATTCTTTGGTCAGGCTCATAAGATATGGGTGGGTATAAAATAATTTTTCAGTGAAACTCATTCACTGTTCATATTGGTAGTGCCTGATTATAAGAACATGTCGAAGAGCAGTGGAATGACCAATCACAATTGCTGGTTCATGCTTGCAGCAGAAAAGATTCATTTTATGCCAGTTAGTTCAAAGATTTTGACATTATACAGTGCCACAAATTTAATACCAACTGCCACCCACCTCCCATATAAACAATGTTTTGACTAGAAGTTAACGCATGGCCGTACAGAACAGCACGCAATTCCTGTCGCAACTCACATACGTCAAGATTCCCACCATATTATCATCACAGGGTTTTTACAAACAACATGAAGAACATTTCAATGAACTGTGAATTTCCAGGTAAGTCATTACAGCTCAGTTGTTAAACCACGAATGCACTTCCTTCCTTTGATTTGAAAATGAAAAAATGTAAATGAAAAGAGCTAAAAAAAAATATCTTGGAGTTTAATAAGCTGGAAAAAAAATGTATTCTTTGCATTCCTCTGCTTTGTATTCACGTAACACAGATAAACCACATGAATTGAAAAAAAAAAAAACAAGGCTTACAATATTTCCAGCTGATATTGCAAAATATAAGTATACTTACATTGACTAGCAGGAGATCATTTTAATATCATTTACAATTTACTTCCACTTTTTATCCAGTACTGGAGCCAGCGAGTCTTCTGACTGTGAATAAATAAATATTCCCACAAGGTTCATCAAGTTCAGCCCCTTGTATATACATATTATATATATACAATTCTTATACTGTACAACTTCTAGCGTAGTAGAAAAAAATCCTGACTTATCCAGTATGGCAAAACAACACTTGCTGACACCACAATTCCCTGGAATTTTCTGTTTTACCTGCCAGTAAATATGAGCAAAATATTTCACCAAACAAATACCCATAGGGCAGATTTACTAACTCCACTACATCCACTTCGCACCCATTGCAACACTTCGCCATGCGAAAATTCGCTCCGAAAACACTAATTCACTAAAATGCAGAATTTTGCCGTGGGCGCTGAATGATGACGACTTTTTGCTAGCGTTACTTTCGGCAATGCGAGCATTTGATAGTGAAGATGCGCTAGTGTTCATTTCTGCCTAGCGAAACTTTGTTAGGGATCTTGCGCTCAGGTTAATAAAAAAAATTTTTTTAAGGACTTTTTTTCAGCCTATCAATAACTGAACTTTGATGCATTTTCCACTCACAGAATATGATGTAAGTGACAGAAGATTGAGGAAGATTCATGCACTCCATTTCCTGGTCTGAGCTGGCGAAGGCAAGTCTGGCGGAAGAGGTAACGTTCAGTAAAATCCGCATTTTAGTGAATTTGCAGAGTAACGTCCAGAAACAGGCGCTGGTGGTCATTCGTACTCTATCGCCAGGCGACAATTCACTCTGGCGATAGAGTGCAAATGACAGCCAGCGCCTGTCTCTTTCGCTAGCAAATTGCTGATGTGCCTGCGGGCGGTAACGACCAGCGAATAGCGTTAGCCAATTCGCCCTTAAGTAAATCTGCCCCATAAACTCTAATGTATAGTTAAAATATATTATCACACCCCAAAGGCGGATTGGGTCAGATTAGCCCATCACTACCTGCCAGTATTACCTTTTTAGAAAGAGAATTTTTACTTCATATTTTCTATATCCCCTCTCCACTTGAAAACAAATAATCTGCTGATGACATGCCTTAATGTGCTCCATGAACATATAGGCATACCTCCCAACATTTTGGAAATAAAAAGAGAGACAAAAAAGTTGGCGTGCATAGCGTGGTGAAATTTATTTCTTTTTTTTATTGGTTTTACAAAAGTCCCATTAAACATTGCAACATTCCTCTTCTGTAGGTTAGAGTATACAATGGATACAGATAAAGGTACAGACAAGCAAGTAAATTAAACCAGGTGAGAAACCCAGTACACCACAGCAATCGTCAGAGTGATAAAATGTGTGTTAAGTCGAAATAGAACTGATACCTTATTTCCGGGGCAGACTGAACTAGTGCAATAAATCTCCTTCACTAATTAAAATTATATAGCGGTATACCAAGCCTCTCATGCCTAGCTGGTAGATGGGGGGTGGATTCTTGTGTCCGATTGGCAACTAAACCTCTCAAATCCCATATGTCCCAAATATTAGTGAACCGATCCATAGTGTTAGATAGCATTGCAATACCTGCTTCAAAGGTTCTATTTGCATTTATTCTATAAACTATCTCAGACAGAGTTGGTGGCATAGAGTTCTTCCAGTGCGAAGATATGGCTAGACGGGTTGCAGTCAGAATTTGGTTAACCAAGGCTTAACCACATTTACGCAACCTTGGTATAGGTTTGCCTAGCAGCAAGATTATGGGGTCCATAGGTATTGGACTATGTAGTATACGGCCCAAAAGTTGAGAGATTTCAGTCCACAGTGGTTGGATTACTGGGCAGTCCCATAAAATGTGGAGCATGGTGCCTCGAGCTCCACAATTCCTCCAACATAGGGGTGAATGTGGGAACAATTAGTGTAATCTGTCGGGAGTATAGTACCAACAGGTCAAAATCTTATAGATGTGTTCCTTCTGTCTCACACAAGTGACCATACGTTTTGCGTTGTCCCATATCAAGGGCCAATCCCTGGTCTGAACTGGTTGTGGAAGGTCTCGGTCCCATTTATCCATATATTTATGCCTGGGTTGATCCGAGTCTGGAGGGGTAGTCAGTATACCATAAATCTTGGAAATGAGGCCTTTTTGCGGTAATTCCTGGCATACGGTGCAAGAAAATGTTGTACTTGAAAGTATTCAAATAGTTTTATATCTGTTAGAGGTTGTTTCTCTCTGATCGCTTGAAAAGGTAGCATCACCTGAGTGAGCGGAGTGAGCAGGTCTTTGATCGTAAAGAATTGTAGCTTAGACCACTTTGCACAGAATGATGGCTCGGTGCCTGGTGGAAACGTTGGGTTATTCAAAAAGGTTGTCACCAGTGATTTAGCAGAAATCATTTTGTGTTTAAGTCTGGTCTTCAGCCAAATAGAGTAAGAAAGCCCCGTTGCTGAGAGGGCGGATGGTGGAATCCGTTTAAAGGAGTTAAGGTCCCAGATGAGTGCGTTTAAGTGATCTTTCACCATACAGTTTTCAATGTGACCCCAAGTGGTGGATGGAAAATGATGAGACCACGCTAGAAGTTGTCTCAACTGTGTGGCCTCATAGTACTTTTGAAGGTGGGGCACCCCCAAACCTCCCATTTTCGCATGTGCCATCATCACTGATCTGGCCACTCTGTGACCCCGTTGGGCCCATATAAAATTATGAAATAAAGCCTGTAGCTCCTTAAAGACTTTGGGGGATACCTGAATCGGCAAAGTTTCAAACAAATAGAGGTATTTGGGTAAAACAGACATTTTTAAAGCTGCTATCCTCCCGAGCCAAGAAATAGGATATTTAGTCCATTGCATGAGAGAGGCCTTTGTTTGCCGGATAAGCGGTTTGAAATTAAGATTGTACAACTGGTCATGAGCTGCTGCCATCTGGGTCCCTAGGTGTGTCAAGGAATCCACCCTCCATCTGTAATTGAACTTAAGTTTCAATGCTTCAAGTTCTCTGGCTGGTATGTTGAGTGGGAGAGCTTCTGTTTTATTAATGTTTCATTTATAGCCCGAGATCTTACTATATCTGTCTAAGACGTGGTGGAGGTTTGGGAGGGAGATATGAGGTTTAGTCATGGTGAGTAGGAAGTCGTCCGCAAATAGGGCTATCTTATAATGCATGGAGTCTACCAATACCCCCCCTATTTCTGGGTGCATCGTATGGCTGCCGCCAGAGGTTCTATGCTAAGGGCATAAAGAAGTGGAGAGAGGGGACATCCCTGTCTAGTGCCATTCCGTATTGGGATCGCCTTACGTGTCTGTCCTGGGAGTTTAAGGTGAGTGAATGGGGTACTATATAGATTGCGGAGAGCGAACAAATAGGGGCCAGAGAAATTTAAGTGTTCCAAAAGCTTAAATAGGTATGTCCAGTCCAATCTATCAAACGCCTTTTCGGCATCTAGGCTGAGAACTAACGAGCTAGCTTTACGTCTTTGAAGTATTTCAATTAAATCCACAGTTCACCTGGTGTTGTCTCCAGCCTGGCGTCCCAAAATAAAACCAACTTGATCTCTGGTTATAAGTCTTGGTAGGATTGGGCCAAACGGTTTGCAAGAATTTTAGTGAACAGTTTCAAATCCGAATTCAGAAGGGTTATAGGCCTGTAGTTAGTACATAGTGTAGGGTGGTGAAATTTATTTCTGGGCTCTCTGCCAAAAGCCAATTAAGTTAGAAACTTTGTTTCTTTTTCTGGCTGTTCAGCGCAGAGAGAAACAGGACTTTCCAGTACAAATGAGGGACTGTGGGGTGAGCTGTCAAAAGAGGGACTGTCCCTCTTAAAACAGGACAGTTGGGAGGTATGATATAGGGTAGGATTTACGATTGGAAATGCAAACCTTTGAAACAAATGAATGGAAAATTGTTCAGATTACTTTTCTGAGCACTTTTGCAATTTACGCAAATATTTTTTTTCTAGTTATTAGCAGTTTTTACATGACCGATTTAATGAATTTCAAACAGCAGCACAACCTGCTACTAACTTCAGGCAGCTGGACCTAGTTGGTAGATGATTCATTTACTAAGGAAGAGAAAGTGTTTTGTGCTGTAAGTCAGAAAATAAATTTAGTGAGCAGAGAAGAGTCATCTGCTTCAGAGCCGGGCCAACCTGGCCAGGCGCCCTAGGCAGCCTGCCGGGCCACGGTGACGGCTCTGTGTGCGCTCGACGGCGAATGCGCGAAACACCAGTGGCAGTCAGGGAGAGACGGGTAGTGATGGGCGAATTTATTCGCCAGGTGCGAATTTACGGCAAATTTGTGCGATTCACCGCCAGTGAATAAATTTGCGAAACGCCCGTGAAAATTCACGGCAAAAATTTGCCGGCGTCAAAAAAAAATTTCCCCCACGCCATTTCGCAAATGTTTTTTTCGAAATATATCAGTGGTCCTAAGATATCAGCCACAGAGGTGTAGCTGCAGAGGAAGTAGTCCCTGAAGTTGCAGGGGCCCAGAAGCATAGGGGACCCAATGAGGTTTTAATTTATGGACAGTTTTGCTATATCTGAACAGGTCACCATATCAATATTTTGGGCCCCTACATTGAATTTGTTGTGGGACACGTGGAGAAAAGGGTAGAACAGTGGAATTTCATTGACTTCAAAAGAAGAGAAGAAGAGAAATGGATGCTGGGTTTTCATTTGGAGGGGTTGAACTCGATGGACGTTGTCTTTTTTCAACCCAATTTAACTATGTAACCTTGTATGTAACTATGTATGGAGGTGTAGGGTGTATTTGAGATTATAAATGCAGATAATGTGGTATGGACCAGGGTTGGAGATACATCACCAGCAACAAGTACAAGCAGGAGAGAGGGAGGGTTAGAATGTGGGAGGTGGTTTTGAAATGGTTGTGCTTCAAAGTAGTTGAAGCTTTTGTAGAAAGTTATATAGCGTATAGGAGCAGGAATGTGCAGCAGACATAGCTTTCAAGATATTTCAGCAGAAAAGTGACAGTTATATGGAAGTTTAAAAGAAGAAAATTTGGAGCTTTCTGGATAACAGGTTTCTGGATAATGGATGGGATCCATTATCCAGAAACCTGTTATCCAGAAAGTTCCAAATTACCTTAAGGCAGTCTCCCATAGACTCCATTTTATCCAAATAATTCAATTTTTTAATTTCCCTTTTCTCTGTAATAATAAAACAGAACCTTGCACTTGATCCAAACTAAGCTATAATTAATCCTTATTGGAAGCAAACCCAGCCTATTGGGTTTATTTAATGTTTATATGATTTTCTAGTAGACCCCAGGTCCTGAGCATTCTGGATAACAGGTCCCATACCTGTATGGAGGTGGGGGGGCAGATTTATGAAAGTGCAGAGAAACTCACCCTCTTTTCATTCATTCCTATGGGATTTTTATAATTGTATTTATGGATGGGTTCGATTTGATAAATACGATTCTGAAAATCCCATAAGAATGGAAAGAAAGTGGGTGATTTTTTTTCTGTGCTGAGCTTAAATTCCACACTTTGATAAATCTGCCCCTTGGACTAGTTAATACCTCTTTAGATTATGAAATTCATGTAAAATGTTTGTTAATTTACACCCAGAAAAGTCTGCCTACAAGTCAGCAGTATCTGTTAGTACAACAACAGCTTCATAAATGTCTCCCCCCAATTGTTATTGGTACTGTCTCGACTCATTTATATTAACACAAGTTCTTTAGACAGAACCATTAAATGCTCAGACCATATCAATTTCTCATTGTTGCATTTTAGACATAGACAGCTTCTCAGTCCCGTATTCAGACACTATCTTCTCTTTAAAAGCGATTAAAGTGTAAGCTGAGCCTCAATCCGTGTTATTGGGCCGGTCTGCTGTAACCTTGCTAATGCAGTGGATACTCTCATGCTGAATGTTGACCCCGAGATCTATGTCCATATTTCCAAATGCAGCTTTGATTTGAGAGATACATTTCATAGAGTACATAAAGCAGCTAAAGAACAGGTTATTGCTTCTATGCAAAAAAAGACAGCAGCTTTGCATTAGATGGGCACAACACCCCCTACAGAAAAGGCCTGGAGGGAATTGGTTAACAAAATGATTCCCCTATATAAACTGACCTATAGTGATGGGTGAATAAATTCGTCAGACACAAATTCATTGCGAATTTCCGTGTTTCGATGAATTCGCGAAACTGCGGCGACAATTCATCTGCGAAAAATGTGCATTGTCCAAAAATCTGCCACGTCCAAAAAAAATTGACATGAGTCAAAATTGTTGTGCGTCAAAATTATCCAGACGCCCTTTGACTTTAATTCATTAATGTATTTGGACCAAATAGACCATCGAATTCAATGCGTTTCGCTAATTTTTTGGCGATTCGCGAATTTCAAAGCAAAACAGCACAGATTCGCACCCTTCACTAATGACCTACCAAAACAGAGGGTCTAACACTAAATTCAATAAGATTTGGGGGCCTTGGTGTGACCTGGACAGTCTAGCCAACCACATAGGGCAGTAGCTTCTCTGAGGTACTCTGTACTACTATTTTTCTAATTTGGATGATGACTGCCAAATCCAATGAGAATCCTACGACCAACTGGTCTGGTACAACAACAAATTGACACCACATAATGTAAGACAGTACAGGTATGGAACCTGTTATCCAGAATGCTCGGGACCTGGGGTCTTCCGGATAACAGATCTTTCTGTAATTTGGATCTTTATACCTAAAGTCTACTAGAAAATCCTTTAAAGAATAAATAAACCCAATCGGCTGGTTTTGCTTCCAATAAGGATTAATTATATCTTAGCTGGGATCAAGTACAAGTTACTGTTTTATTATTACAGAGAAAGGAAATCATTTTTAACATTTTGGATTATTTGGATAAAATGGAGTCTATGGGAGACAGCCATTCCGTAATTCGGAGCTTTCTGGATAACAGGTTTCCGAATAAGGGATCCCGTACCTGTACTACCTACCCTGTCCAAATGCATGTGACCATAAATTTGTTAGTGAATAGGCGATGTCCATTTAAATTCTTAAATTCTTCATGTGACAAAGTTATATTTTCTGCTTAATTGTAAGTGCAATTATTTTTTTTATTTAAGCATTCATAGCTCATTTAAAAATCTAATCTGTCAATCATATATTGCATGCCCCTCCTCTATGCCTTAGGCAGACAATTACTTTCACTTTCCATTCAGCACTTCCTGGATGTCACTGCTCTCCCCACATTCCTCCAGTTCTCTTCACCATTTAATTGTATAACCAGGACATGGGGATGGACATCAGGTCCCCCATTCTGGTGCACAAACAAGATTCTGAGATGATACAAGGCTTGTCTTAATAACAGTGTCCACAAAATGGCTCCTGCCTGCTTGCTATAATTTTTAATTCCCAGACGGAAGGAAACATGATTAAAAAAAGTTTTACATTGAAATTATAGTTCAGTTTGCTTGACTTACATGATTTGTAATTATTTTTTGGGGGGATGGGTCCCCTTTAAGGAGGCAGCACCCCACGTGGAAAGTGTTGGAGTTGTCGGATAATTTACATTTAACCCTTGGCTCATCGAACATTTGTTTTTGTAATTTGGGGTATTTGGACTTTGTTATTCATATGTAGTATTCGGTTGTACACATAACTACCTTAAACCAATTAGTGCCCCTTTCTCTTGTATACAAAGTTATAAGTGGTCATACAGTAATGCCCAGTGGAACTTCAAGCAGTTATTGAACCGGCTTTAATCACAGCAGGATTTTCCACAAGACAAGGAACTTTTCAACTTCACACGCAAACTTTGCAAGCAAACACTTCGTGCATTGTTTTGAAAACAGAACAAACCAACCCCTATTAAACTTCCAATCTGAATTACTAACTACCGCCTTGTTGTTATTGTATCACTAACATCACATATGACAGGACAGCTGGCTGGCACTTTCTCCACCATTGTATTTATGCCAGCGGAAGAAAATGTCGCTTGTGACAATAGTTCATTCAAAAACCAATTGGCAACTTTATATACTAAAATATTAAGGAGAGCTACCCCTTTAGTTTATTATTAATACATAAACATACACATTGCCATCTTCAGAATTCTCTAAGGCTTCCATAATTTGATGACTTAATTGAAAAGAAAGGAAATGCCTGGAGCTCAATCAGATTAAATAGGTGTCAAAATCTTCCAAAACATTCACATATGGGGCTGGTTCTCAGTATAAGGAAAACTGCTTAACTTGACTCCTTCCAACAGTCTCCATCCCCTCTTGATACTGTAGCAATGTATCATTCCAGTGAGTATTATCTTACTTGGGAATGACAGGGCCTGATAAGCTCAGCTCCATTGGGATTACACTCTCTTCTCCATGTCATAAAGAAAACAACATTTATTAAAAATGAGCACATCAGCTACAAAAACCCTTAAATCTATGTTCTGAGCCATACATCTCCTTCTAGGGATAAGAAAAATGCTTTATAGATGATGTCACATTATGAGGTCATTCTGTTGCACCTCCCAACAGATCCATACCTATAACTGAAGTGAAGGCATTTCAATAATTTGCAGAGTAGATATTTTGGCAAAGTTCCAAATCCTTCAATATTGAGTATCAAGGTATGGTGGCAACATGTGCAGACATACTGATAAGTGGCATTTTGTTCTAAAGGCTTTCATTATCATACTGTAAGGTTAGAGGATGGCACATTCACATGTGGTACACGTGTGTCATGCCGTTCGCAGCGTGCAAGTGGCGAATTTTGGGCTGCATGAGCAATACGCTTGAATAGACACTGCAACCTTCACTTCCTTGCAAAGCGATTATTACCTGGATGATATTCTGGTGTTTTCTTCGTCCCTTGAGGAGCACAGACTTCATGTTAAGAAGGTGCTCGCTAGACTTCGTGCTCATGGACTTTTTGCCAAGATTCAGAAATGCGAGTTTGAGAGATCTTCTATTGAATTCCTTGGGTTCATTATCTGTAATTGTGGTATTGCAGAGTAGGGCACACACAGGGAACATAGGGCAGGCAGAGTATGACACACACAGAGAGCATCGGGGGATGGAGAGTATGACACACACAGGTAGCATAGGGCAGGCTGAGTATGGCACACACAGGGAGCATTAGGCAAGCAGAGTATGGCACACACTGGGAGCATAGGGAAGGCAGTGTATGAGACACACAGGGAGCATAGGGCAGGCAGAGTATGGCACACACACAGGGAGCATAGGGAATGCAGTGTATGACACACACAGGGAGCATAGGGCAGACAGAGTAAGGCACACACAGGGAGCATAGGGAAGGCAGAGTATGACACACACAGGGAGCATAGGGCAGGCAGAGTATGGCACACACTGGGAGCATAGGGAAGGCAGTGTATGAGACACACAGGGAGCATAGGGCAGACAGAGTAAGGCACACACAGGGAGCATAGGGAAGGCAGAGTATGACACACACAGGGAGCATAGGGCAGGCAGAGTATGGCACACACTGGGAGCATAGGGAAGGCAGTGTATGAGACACACAGGGAGCATAGGGCAGGCAGAGTATGGCACACACAGGGAGCATAGGGAAGGCAGTGTATGACACACACAGGGAGCATAGGGCAGGCAGAGTATGGCACACACAGGGAGCATACGTCAGGCAGAGTATGGCACACACTGGGAGCATAGGGAAGGCAGAGTATGACACACACAGGGAGCATAGGGCAGGCAGAGTATGGCACACACTGGGAGCATAGGGAAGGCAGTGTATGACACACACAGGGAGCATAGGGCAAGCAGAGTATGGCACACACTGGGAGCATAGGGAAGGCAGTGTATGAGACACACAGGGAGCATAGGGCAGGCAGAGTATGGCACACACAGGGAGCATAGGGAAGGCAGTGTATGACACACACAGGGAGCATAGGGCAGGCAGAGTATGGCACACACAGGGAGCATACGTCAGGCAGAGTATGGCACACACTGGGAGCATAGGGAAGGCAGTGTATGACACACACAGGGAGCATAGGGCAGGCAGAATATGGCACACACATGGAGAATAGGGAAGGCAGAAAGTATGAACAATGCAGGAGGGATTACAAGTGTGAACAATACAGGTGATTACAGTCTGAATTTGAAGTTTAAACAATGCAGGAACCAGTTAATCTCTGTAGTGATACCTTTTAAAGCTGGTAAGCAGGTACAGTAGGCAGACTTTCATGTGGGGGGCCACACAAGGTGGGGTGCCAGTTGGACAGCTCTGGTGTAAATGATACAAACCAGAGGATTATTGCTGAGCAGCTTAAAGTTACAAGAGACCCTAGGGAAATATGTCTTTAGTTATAAAGAATAAGGCACTTTCTTTTCATAACTATATAAATGAGCACTAACCTGATTACGGCCTAAAATGCTGTTGTTTCCTGCATGTAGCACGTTTATCCTGTTTTTTTTTTACTTTGGTAGAGTGAGTGGTCCTTCAGTTTGGTATGTGCCTGATGATGAGCATGGGACATCAACAATTCACTGGCTGAGGTCCAGGTACTGGAAGAAGGTGATGCTACTTCTTTAGAGCCAAACAAATTATAAAAAGAACCTCACATACATTGAAGAGATTCAAAGTTGGAGGATTCTGGGAAGGAATTCAGGGGAGGCGACCACTTATTATTTCATTCATATCTGTACTTGATAACGGATGCTGTAATGTCAGGTCCTTTCAACCCTTAATATTCACATGGGGAGGTGACTGGGACTGAATGCTTTTACAAAAGCAAATTCACTGGATTAAAATGTTAGATACTGTGGCCCCCAGGGGATTAAATGAGAATTGTTCCATTACTAGAGACCAGTTAAAATATGAAACTCTTTTTGTACCTTCTCTTAGTTTGTAATTTATATGTATCTTTTTTACTGTCTAATGACTTTTAAGTATTTTCATATTTCTATTGGTTACTGTTTATAGTTTTATATTTATTCACTGCAGTTATTTATGCTACATGATTATAATATTTTTTATTCTTGCTTCACGGGTCATTTCTAATTTGATTGTATCATGGCAACTGAATCTATGGTCACAAGCGGGTCAACACGCTCAATTGAGAAATGTGTGTGTTGGGACACTGGTGGATAAAGTGATGTATGATAAAGGTCCCTTACGCGGAACGAAACGTTGATTCAATAAAATATATATATATATAACACACAAAAGGTCCGCACTCTCAGGGCTTACTTGAAAATAAAAAATGTTTTATTAAAAGACTAACGTTTCGGCCTCTCCGAGGCCTTTCTCAAAGCAAAAAAAATACATAATGAATGTCTTAAATACTAAAAGGTGGCGGGAAGTGTAAATTGGCTGACCAATCATAGACATCATCGAGTCATTGAATAGTTAAATACAATTATACATCTGTGCTTGCACAAACCTAAAACTATAGCAATTAAGACAATCCAAATTAAGTTAAAAACCTCCTCTACTACATTCTTAGAAGGATAGAAAATAATTAAAAACAATACTAAGTAACAACCACTTCCTAATAGATGTTGGTCACAGATTAAACATTCTACGTTACATAGTATCAAAAACATGAGTAGATGAAAGATCTGAAATAAGTTACCCTCATATATACTAATAATAATCGGATCTATAACATTTCAAGTAATATAATGTAGTTCACAGCCCAGGATCCGTATCTATATATATAAAAAACTAATATAGTGTTAACCCCCATTTGTAACCATGAACAATGGATTAATATAGACAAATGACTATTGGGACATAATGTTGCCTAATGATACTGCATGCTACAGGGCAAATCCAGTTATGTGTATTGTCACAAAACAACATGTGCTTTAACCCCAAATAACCATACAATTTTTAAACCTAGTGTTATTAATACCATCATGTGGTGGACTCATATTATCAATATCTCAGTATTCATCCAAAATTATATGTAAACTAACTAATGTGTATAAACCCTAAATATTTCAAATTTAAAAATAAATACACCCCATTAAACTAAACTAAACAATCAAAATATACAGTGTAAACATAAAAAGCAATTAAAAAAGTTTTTAACCAAAATTAAGTGCACAAACTGTGCTGTGAGTCTGTTCCCCGAGCTGCATATAGTTCATGGCAAATGTCCAGCAATTAGTATGATCACCTGAAAAGCAGTTCAAGGCCCGCTGGCTACGAAAGTGGATAAAGCAACGGAACCCCGACCTCTCCTCGATCACCGACTGCAGAGCCAGCGACACGCTAGCAAGCGAGTCCCCGATGGACTCTCTGTCGAAGGCCTACACAGGGCGGTGAACCCACACACTGGGGCAGATTCACTAAGGGTCGAATTTCGAAGTTAAAAATACTTCGAAATTCGACCCTCAAATTGAAATCCTTCGACTTCGAATATCGAAGTCGAAGGATTTAGCGCTAAACATTCGATCGAACGATCAAAGGATTTTTCGTTCGATCGAACGATTAAATCCTTCGAATCGAACGATTCGAAGGATTTTAATCAAACGATCGAAGGAAAATCCTTCGATCAAAAAAAGCTTAGCAAGCCTATGGGGACCTTCCCCATAGGCTAACATTGACTTCGGTAGGTTTTATCTGCCGAAGTAGGGGGTCGAAGTTTTTTTTAAAGGGCAAGTACTTCGACTATCGAATGGTCAAATAGTCGAACGATTTTTACTTCGAATCGTTCGATTTCGTTCGACTTTGATCGAATTCGAACGAATTTAACCAATTCGATGTTCGAAGTACCTAAAAAAAACTTCGAAATTCGAAGTTTTTTTTATTCTAACCCTTCACCCAAATTTAGTGAATCGGCCCCACTGTGTTCAGTCTTGGAAAGAAGCGACAGATGGGAGATCGCATGCTGTAGGACCAGAGATATATCGGTAAGTGGATCTTCCATAGGGTCCCCCCTCAGAGGTTAACATCATGTAATAGACCTGCACGGCATATTCAGTGCTGGATTCCGGCATAGCGACAAATGGAAGATCACTCGCTGCAGGACCAGCAGCACACCGGTAAGCGGACCTTCATTGAGCTCCCCATCAGAGGTTAGCGTGACGTTGTAAAATTACACAGAATAGACATCCCACATCTCTGGGCTTGTATCCACTCATGTGTGGTGCAATATACAGCCATCTGCATCCAAGCCGCTGGTCTTAACTCCACATACTGTTGCTGCCGTCATCACTGGGAGAAACAATTAATAAAGTATAGAGGGAAGCTTACAAGTCGCATGCATCATAACATCCTGTAGGTCGGCACCTGTTGTCGGCTTCGACCGTGCATGCCTAAATCAGACCATTAAAGACTTGAGGAGGGCATACACACGTCAGTCCAAATTTTGGCTAACAGCGCCAATCATAGTATAGACATCCTTGAAGTAGATTGTATAATGAATCAAAATATATATACTGGTATGGGACCGATTATCCGGAAAGTTCCGAATTACGGAAAGTTTGTCTCCCATAGACTCCATTTTATTAATTTTTAAAAATGATTTCCTTTCTCTCTGTAAAAATAAAACAGTAGCTTGTACTTGATCCAGACTAAAATATAATTAATCCCTATTGGAAGCAAAACCAGCCTATTGGGGTTTTGTAATGTTTACAGGATTTTATTATAGACTTATGGTATGAAAATCCAAATTACGGAAAGATCCGTTATCCCGGAAAACCCCAGGTCCTGAGCATTCTGGATAACAGGTCCCATACCTGTATATAGATATATAAAAACTGGTATGGAAGATAAAGCCTACAAACTTTGGATACGTGCAAGTTTGACAAATAAAAGCAGATGACTGACATCAGTCCATGGAATCTAATGCGAGGCACTTGTTCACTTTAGGTAAATAATACCCTGTGTGTTAAGTGGTAGCGTGGTCACACACACGTACACAAGCCTAGTGCTTTTCTCAGCATTATCAGTTGCAGCGTCAGTGAAATGAATTTCTCAACTGGGGATCTGAAATTCCATTTCCTTTTTTTTTTTTTTAAACAAAAATAGTACCAAAAATGCTGCGTAATGGTGTGAGTAAAAGGTAGGGCTGCTTGGCAGCATGCAGCCCCAGGCTCATATGACTGATAAGGATGAACAGCTAAAGGCCCTGCATATCAGCTGGTGGCACAATGTTGTGTTTGTGCAAAGAGTTCTTTTCTCTTAACACCTCGGCTTGTGTACATGTGACAAAAAGCATGTCCATCTGTAAACTACTTTTTTTTTCTTCCTAGGATTGCTCAATATAAGGCACACACTGCCACCACCCAGCATTATATAGGTATTCATTTTATCTGTATTACAGTGATAATGGCAATACATATTACATTTATGATATGTAACATAGCACAATATACACAATAGCCAAACCTAATATCACTAGGTGCAATGCTGGTCGTCAGCTGGAGTTGTATAAAAGTTATTGCCATTGGACTCTAGAACAGTGGAAGCTTATTCTCTAGATCAGTTACCCCCAACCAGTGGCTCATGAGCAACATGTTGCTCTCCAACCCCTTGGATGTTGCTCTCAGTGGCCTCAAAGCTGGTGCTTATTTTTCAATTCCAGGCATGATTTAGTTGCTCAAAAACGAAGTATACTGGCAAGTAGAGCCTCCTGTATGCTGTCAGTCCACACAGGGGCTACCAAATAGCCAATTACAGCCTTTTTTGTCACCCCCATGAACTTTTTCATGCTTGTGTTGTTCCTCAGCTCTTTTTATATATGAACATGGCTCATGGTTAAAAATGTTGGGGACGCCTGTTCTGGAGTAATAAATGACAGTTCATCTGCCAGCCTGATGGATACATTTGGGTTTGGTAGATGCCATAAGAACACTACCTTATTGCATAATGTTGGCTTCAATATTTGGTGGAATAATGGTTGGGGCTGGTTTCCATGACTTGGGCTAGAACCCCTGGTTCCATTCAAAGTAAATCTGAAGGCTACCTTTGCTCCCCACCTTGAGGCAACAGTTCTTTCCTGGTTCAGCACAATAATATTTCCATTCATAAAGCAAGGTCTGTACAGAATGGTTGTGCTGAAATTGTAGCATAAAAACTTGACGGGCTTGCTCAGAAAGTTCAGAAAGAAGAAAGAAGTGACACAGGTAACCAATGTAAATATTAGTGGTCAAGGTGCAACAAGCCCAGACCCTGATCTTGGGGAGTGGTAAACTATGCAGACAGACAGAAGTGGGCCTCCAAGCACACAGAGCTCAACAGGGCCACATATATGGAAGTAAAAACAATTTTTATTGTAAAAAAAATCTTTAAGCATCCCCATAGACCCTACGCATTTCATGCACAGTAGGTCATGGGCTGCACAGAGCCCAGTTGAACTCACAAAGGTTTAATTGCAAACCAGCCTTCACTCTCTAAAACATCAGTGCCCAACTTCTTGTGGCTGAATTAAAGCAAATCCCACCAATAATGTTTCAACATCTAGTGGAAACCTTTAGAGGAGAGTAGAGACTGTTAAAGCAGCACAAGGAGCTACAACAACATATCAAAACCCTTGGTTTGGGAGAGGACAGTGTATTTCACCTGAAATACTAACTATATAAGGTTACCTAGAATATTTGTGACCATATAAAAGCATAAAACGGCAGCCCTCAACTCATACAGATCACAGAACTCTGAGGTCCTCTTATTGCGGACTACAGACTGTAATGCCAAATCCTGTTTGAATAATGATTTGGATTTAGAATAAATATTTCCAGCTGAGTTTTCTTCTTCCCGCTAGACAAAATAGAAACATTAGACAACTTAAGAGCCTAATGGCACAGAAACAAACAGAAAACTCTGAAGGTAATAATCTGTTGATGATAAATACGATTCTGCTCATTTGTTATTTTGATGTTTGGAGGAAGATACAATGACTAGAATGTACAATGTGCTTCAACTCATTTTTCAAATATACTGTCTCCCAGCAGGAATGTAGAAATAGGGCTGACAGGTTTATTGTGTTGCAATGATTTATATTTATCAAGTCAGGTCTTTTGTGGTTGGTGGAACATTCTTAATTACATTTGTGAATACACAGAACATAAACCACAATGTGAAAGTGATTTATCACATTCTGGACTTGATCTCACACACCAGAGTGCACTCTAATCTTAATCAAATACAGGTATCACTTAGCGACCCAAGCAGCCACATAGCTGGATCCTCCCATGACTATGAAAGGGGTGGTTCACCGTCAGGTTAACGTTTAGTATGTTCTAATTCTAAGCAACTTTTCGATTGGTCTTCATTATTTATTTTTTATAGTTTATGAATTATTTGCCTTCTTCTCCTGACTCTTTCCAGCTTTCAAAAGGGGGTCACTGACCCCGTCTAAAAACAAATGCTCTGTAAAGCTACACATTTATTGTTATTGCTGCTTTCTATTACTCATCTTTCTCTTCCGACCTCCCCTATTAATATTCCATATGCTCATTTAAATCAATGCATGGTTGCTAGGGTAATTTGGACCCCAGCAACCAGATTGCGGACATTGCAAACTGGAATGCTGCTGAATAATAAGCTAAATAACCACAAAAAATGAAAACCAATTGCAAATTGTCCCAGAATATTCCTCTCTACATCATACTAAAAGTTAACTCAAAGATGAACAACCCCTTTAAATAACTGGTTCCTCTTCTCTGATGACTATGTTGGCATTGTTCCTACACCTCTTTGAAGCCACATTTGAGTCTTCATAGGCTTAGGGCTATGGCACATTATGACCATCCTTGACATCTGGCAAAAAGAAATAATGGACATCTATCATGGACAATGTTCTATAAAGTTACTCCACTTCTAAAATTCTCTTGTTGTCCTCTCACCTGTATTAATTCACCTTCTTTCCTTGTTCTAATTTTATCCTGTTTTTCCTTTCATCTCCTTCTCAATCTGATTCTACTTTTCCTGTTGTCCCCTCTTATGTGTGAGCTCCTCACAGTTTGACTCTATACTTCTTAGCTCTTTTTACTCTTCTCTCTTCTATTTGCTTTCCACTAGTGCTGAGAGAATTTATTTACCAGGCGCGAATTCGCGGTGAAGTCTTTTGATGCCGGCGATGACTGAAGGATGCCCATTAATTTTAATGGGTGATGGCATCAACTTTGACGCTGGAGCCCATTTTGACGCCGGCGAATTGTCTTCGGCATCAAAATCTGTGTTTCATTAATTTTTTACCCGGGAAATTCGCTAAATTTGTGTCGAAGCGAAACAGAACAAATTCGTCCATTACTACTTTCCACCAACATTTGATTCAAAAACATCCCTTGTACTTTCCATTCTCCTTCTCAGCTTCCTTCTTTCCTGGCCCCCTAGCTCCTTCAGTAACAGAGCAACTATAAATCCAAGGGCAGATGGAGTGTTGGGAAAAGGAAAATACTGGCACACAAAGCGTTTGCAGCAGGTAACCCTTGCTTTAATTCAAAGAGTGCGGAATGTGCAACGTTTCGGGGTCACGCCCCTTTCTCAAGCATGACCCCGAAACGTTGCACATTCCGCACTCTTTGAATTAAAGCAAGGGTTACATTTTCCTGATACACTTGGGAGGCTGCCATGTCCTCTCATACCGAGCACCAAGCTATAATCGACAAGGACTGCTGTGGGTGTGCGATCGCTTTACCTTGTTTCAGATGGAGTCTCGGCCCAGCTCAGAATAATTTTTAGAATTTCAGTTGCATAGAGTAGCAAGCTTATGAGCCCTGCCAAAACAAATCTTGTTAAGAAGCAAATCCAAAGCAAATCTTGTTGAGCCCAAACTATTTATTTGTTGAGCGACCCTTCATTTCAGATAGGAGGGTTTCTGATAAAAAGTCTGCATATCTGGCTAACACCAAGCAGAGCACTTGATTTTTTTAATTTTTTTGGTGACTTTCTGTTTTGTTATGACAACACCAGCTGAGATTTAGAAAACAAAAGGAATCATTCTAAATGCTGCCACAAGTGCAGGCACTCCAACATGGACACTATGTAGAGTAGCGATCCCCAACCAGTGGCTTGCAACATGTTGCTCACTTGGATGTTGTTCTCAGTGGCCTCAAAGCAGATGCTTATTTTTTAATTCCAGGCTCAGTGGCAATTTTTGGTTGCATAAAAACCAGGTGTATTGCCAAATAGAGCCTCCTGTAGGCTGCCAGTACATGTAGAGCAGGGATCCCCAACCTTTTGAACCTATGAGCAACTTCCAGAAGTAAAAAGAGTTGGGGAGCAACACTAGCATGAAAAATGTTCCTGGGGTGCCAAATAAGGGCTGTGATTTGCTATTTGGTTTCATAAAAAAAGATGTAAAATAGAGACTCCTGTAGGCTACCAGTCCACATAGAGTCTACCAAATAGCCAATCACAGCCCTTATTTGGCACCCCTAGAACTTTTTTAATGCTTGTGTTGCTCCCCAACTATTTTTACATTTGAATGTGGCTCATGGGTAAAAAAGGTTGGGGACCCCTGATGTAGAGCATATTGATTAATTTCATTAAGGTTCTCCAAACATGTTCCTGCACTTCCATGTGGTTACCAACACATACATTACACCAGAATGGTGTGCAAATTCTCCTTCTTATGCTGGGGAACCCTGGACCTGCCAGTAGCTTGTGGTTTCCTTCAACAGGTTACCTCAAATGGCACACCAGACTTGTACCCAATGAACTGAATGCAAACACAAAGAAAATGCTAGGCACAACTTGCACATGATTTGCATCAAAACGCAGTTGCATGCACTCGTGGTAGCCACAGTGTGGCTGCAATTACATTGGAATACTGGGGAAAACACTGCATTATGACATGGCTATTTGCAATCAAAATTGCACTGCACTTGCATTTGTTAATGACCCCTTAATGTGTATATTTTTTATTATCATGTTTCATACACAAGCTTCTCTAACCAGTATAGAAAACTTTGAATTCATAGTAATCCCTGACACTCGTCAGTTTATAGAATTACGTACAATCTGACAAATCCCAATGCTCCTAACTAAATAACTCATAATTACTGGCTACAGACACTAATAATGTTTCCCAAGATGATAACAACATCTAATTGACATAACTAATGATGTGAGATAATGAATCTCTACCCTGGAACAGGTCCCAAAGCATTCTGGTCCCTGGGCTCTTCTCAAAAAACACCCTGGAGGCCAATAGGTTTGGAGCTTATTATCGTATTATTTGAGGCTGTGCAATTAATTAAGTATGACAAGACAACACAGTAGCCTCTGTTATATACCAAAAATTGCTGCCTTCTGCCATAAGCCAGCATACAGTATAATAGTAGTAGTAGGAGTAGATGTTTTTTGAGTATTTACTGTAATCGAATATTTCTCCTTGTTTCATGATAACCCCAGAGAAACATAAAATAAATTAAGTTAATCGGTCGTGTATGTGTTTTTATAAAATTTGCCCCAAACTTCTCAACGAGACTTGTTTTGGGAATGGATCTATACTGCAGAGCTCTTGTTGTTTCCTATGGGAAGCATTTTGGGGCTATTTATTAAGTATCAAAATTGGAAAAAAGGGTTGAGGTTTAAAAAAATGTGCTAGTTTTTTCCAAAATCAACTAATGAGTAATCCACCTGAAGGTCAGAAAGGGTTTATGTCACTCATTAGGGGTCATTTATGACTGCAAAGGCAGTTGCGGTCATGATAAGTTCTCAGTCCCTCTCAGCTCCTGTTGTGCTTATTGGCGCTGGCAAACCCTCACGTTACCGCCACTTTAGACCAGGAGGTAGCTTGCAGCACGTGCAGTTGGGCCCAAAGAATCAGTCTCATCCATCATTTTGATGGTAGCCGGACCTAGAAGATGACATTTAAGAGCTCAAATGCAGTAGGCTAAGTGCAATTTTGAGTGCAGTCAACTTGTTTTTGACCCATAATCAGGGTCGGACTGGGGGTGAACTGTGAGGCAAATTGCCGCTCGGCATACTTGCCCAGGCAGCGCATCACGCATGCGTAAAGATCACTAGGCTCGCATGCGCAAACGGCGCTGCGATGCAACAAACAAAAACTTTTTTTTTATTTTTGAAAAACTGTTGGGAGAGAAGGTCTGGCCCAGTCCGACACTGCCCATAATGCCACATTCCCCCTCATGATTCCAGTGCCATTTCAGTTGCAAGGAGGAGATGCACCATATGCAATTGCAACCAATGTTTTAAGATGTCTCTGTCTCTCCAATGCGAATTAGGGCAACTCAGCGTGAGAGTAACCTGATTCTTCTACGGAGATTGATGCAGCTCCCTGTGGAAACCCTGGAGCTACCTCTTGGTTCAAAATGCAATTTTTTGAGCAACCGACTGTGGCCAATCAGTGAACAACCCCTATAAAATGTTCAGTGCAATTTTGTCCAATTTACATGTAAAAGCTCAACTGCATCGATTTTGACAAATCAACTGCAGATTCATCAGGTGTGGTGGCCATGACGATGCTGGAATTATGTAAAATAATGCATTGTGGGTAAAAAAGGTGGTGTTTGCATCCAAAATTGCACTTATGCAATGGCACTTGTGATCATAAGTGACTCCTATTGTATTAGGCGATTGCTCACCTGTAACCAAGACTAAATCAACAACGTATGAACATAAAAGAGTGACTGGAACCACCACTTTCAATCTAGAACTTGCACTTTACTAGAACCAAACAAAAAAAAGATTTCAAATCTGGTTGGGCTGTTTAGCTTTGCTGCATTTATGCTGCACCATCCCCTCAATGAAGGCCCAGGAACACCTGCAAACACTTCCCTGGGAACAGTACAGTTATGAACCAATCAATGTGCAAGAAAGAAAACACTGTTCCACTCTACTGAACCTTTCTAAACAGCGTTTTCCTTTCAGAATTCCAGAAGAGTAAACTGTTCATCATTTCCGTTGATCATAGAATCCTCCTCCAGGGCAGTTCTGTAATACCTGTAGTGCCACACATCTGACCTGTCTGCCCGAAAGGTTCATTAAAGCATCAACTTTAATAGAGGTACTTAATGTACTCAACGCAGCTATGACTCCTTCTGCGTTTAGCCATGGCTTTGACTCTACCACATGTTTTCAACAAGAATTTTTTTTTGAAAATTGCTCCTGATTTTCCAGCCAGTTGCTTACTGCACATCCAGCCAGCCAGCACAAAACTGTTTGTTTTTCCATTCTATTTGCATCTGCATCCTCTATGTTGAAAGGGAACATTATAAGCCATTATCTCATTAGCTGACTGAGATCCAAACTTGGAAGTTCTTCATCCTGAGCGCTGTGGATTACACTGATTTTACAATATACCAGACTAATGAATTCATATCATATATATATATATAATATTAGAAAAGAGGCCTTTAATCTCTTATCTTGACATTATATATATATCAATGGATTCTAGTAATGGACCTTCTTCATTTAGCTGCTTGCTGTTGACCAGAAGGTTTATACTGGCATAAAACAAAGAAAATACACAAAATAATGACACCACTATCTGGACCATAAAGTTCTTATGGTCATCAAACATGCCTGTAGGTTAATATGACAATTAGGCTGTAGGAACACTGCTGGCTTTTATTCTTGCACTTACCGGTAAGTCATTTCAATAGCAATTAAAACAGTGGGAATTTCTAAAACAAGCACAATTCTACAGGTATATTAATAGTTAAAATAATGTGTAGTTTATAATAGACACACAACCACTCCAAAGTATTAATCATTTAGACTGTAAGCCCAGGTGGGCGGGGCCATTATTATTTACTGTATAGTTTTGTCTGTACAGGTATTGGATCCATTATCCAGTAAACCCCGAATTATAGGAAGGCCATCTTCCATAGACTTCATTTTAATCAAATAATTATACATTTTTTAAAAAATGTTTTTATAAATGACCTTTTTCTCTGTAATAATAAAACAGTACTATAGATATTGGGTTTGCACACTCAAAAAAAACTTCAAATACACAATGGAATGAAATATAAGAAAAATCTTTATATATGTTTTTTGTATAAACAAATCTCTCACATATTTAACAAAAAATGAACATGTATATACAGCAATATTGTCTAATAAAGATACATACCACAAGAATCAAGGCAAAAAAGAACCTACAAGCAATGGATACAGTTGCTAGCAATGAGAATGAACCCCAATGTTTCGGCATAATAGCCCTTGTCAAGGGTAGGTTCTTTTTTGCCTTGATTCTCATAAATTGTGATATAGTATGTATCTTTATAAGATAATATAGTGAATAAAGTACCCCCTCTTGTAAAATATAAGGATATTATAAGTTACCAAGGAGTTTCATGACCATATAAAAACACCAGGCCGAAGACTGAGTGTATTTATACAGGTTATGGAACTCCGAGGTAACTTCTAATATCCTCATATTTTGCAACTGGGGTACTTTATTTATTATAATACACAAGTTTCAGTGAGTCATGTGACGGAAATGACATCAGAACTCACTGTTTATAACTGATGACATCAGAACTCACCGTTTATAAGGATATAATTTACAGGATACTCATGGCTTTTGTGTATTATATTGCTGTATATACATGTTCATTTTTTGTTAAATATATGAGAGATATCTATAATCTTTGTTATAAAGATTTTTCTTGTATTTCATACCATTGTGTATTTGCAGATTTTTGGAGTGTGCAACCCCAATATCTATAGTACTGTGTATTTTGGTTGCTCGGTGGGGAGTATTTTTGGGTTATTTGCAGCTCTTATCCGTAAATTTTTGGAGTGCCCTCCTTGATCTATATTCTAATAATAAAACAGTACATTATACTTGATCCCAACAAAGATTAATCCTTATTGGGTTTATTTAATGATTGAATGATGTTCTCGTAGACTTAAGATATTAAGATACAAATTATGAAAAGATCCATTATCTTGAAAACCCTATGTCCCAAGCATTCTGGATAACAGGTCCCATACCTGTATGTGCTTATTGGTCTGCCTTTTTACATTCTCTCCTATCTCTTGCAGCAAGAAACCCATGCATAGTTTTCTTGTTTCCAGGTCCCTGTTATTGCACCCAGTCTACTTTCAGGCAGGGACATCATCATCATTATTGTTGGTTTATATAGTGGCAGCAAGTTAGGTAGAATTTAATATTTTATTTTAACGAACAGGTTTTATAATAATTGAACAAACAAGTGTTACAGTATAAAAGGGACAAGGAAAACTTTTGAGTTTGTGCCCTTCCACTGGACCCCATAGTGCTCAGTCAACAAAAACATGGTGGATTGGCAGATTGCACAAGATTTTTGCCCATTGCTCCCAGTCCGGCACATATTAACAGACCCCTTGTGTCTCTCCAACTAAACTACAGCCCCCAAAATGCTCAGTCAAAGCTAAGGAAAGACTTGGCTGTTTGAAGAGCTCTTGTGTGCACCCTGGCATTGCTGCATGAGTTATTTTTAGAGGCTTCTCCGTAAATTAAGGCAAAGCCAACCTTTAGGCTGTTTGTGTTCTAACAGGGACAATGCTTTACTGACACAATATAATATAACACCATTCAGGTCACTTACATTTTTCACATCCCATAGTAACTTGTCCACTCATAGGCTTGACACTTCCCTCCTGCCCATTTTGCACCAAAGATTGTGCTACACTCCAAATAATCTTCTGCTGCACTGCCTAAAATGGTAACAGCTCTAGCAACACATTAGCCTTCATAAATTGGCTATTTACTGATAAGACATTATGTAATGCTTCATGAACCCATTTAAGATCCAAGTAAAGCCTGTTAATAATTGTCTCCAGCTGCCTTTCCTCTCTAGCTGCTGCATGCTCTCTTTCTATCTTTCTTTGCTTGTCCAAGTGTCCCGGATTTGACTCATCAGCTGGAGCTGCTTTTCCACCTCTAATTGGAACCGGGCTCCTTGAACTTCAGTTCTGACTTTTTTTCCCTCTTTATAACAGATTGAAATTTTATGTCACTGCAGATAGAACAATATTTTCAGCAGGGAAGTCAAGTTGAAGGTTGTGTAGGGATGTTGGAACTTGTAGTCCAACAACAGCCGGAGGGTTTCAGGTTGGAAATCCATAAGTTATGTATTTTTTTCCTTGATTAGTTCCCTGTGTATTGAGCAGGGCTCCAACAAAAAGCAAGAAAGAACTATATTTCCAAGAGAACCATTATAAAATCTAGAAGAACCCCTTTGCAATAAATTAAGGTACAGTAGTTGGTATTGGCCTTTGTTTTGGCTGCATGCTCTGTTTCTCTTCGGAGTCAGATTTTCTATGTTTAGAGAATCTTGCTGGTGGGTCCTGAAAGCTGAAGTGTTTTGTAACAAACGAGTGGGCCAGACACTAATTTCTATTGGTTGTGCTTACATATTCCAGCTAAAATTCCATTATCAGGTCGTCCGTTGGAAAGGTATTTCATTGTAATGAGAAATTGCGAGGCAACTGTCTGCAACTGCAAAGAGCAATTGCACAAATAGAAGTAAAGCCAGGAGCCTGAACAACCTTCTTGAAAAATATATAAGCGGCATGAGTACAGCAGTTACACCCAAATGTGTTTTTGTTTTTCTGGTAGTCCACAAGAGGCCTAGTGCAATGAGAGAACTTTCTAAGTGAGTAGGTGGCACCTTGAGGGTAAAAGTTATTTTTGAGATGGGTACCCCTGTATTTCAATAAACTAGCGCTAAATAGAATAAACTGTCTGTCATGGACTGTAGAAACCCTTCTGATGTTTTATATAAATGTGTTTTGCAGGCAAAATGCCTGCAAGTCAACTGATAGCTATGATGTCATCACAATGGGTGGCATCATACATACAAACAAGTCCAAATCACCAACATCCAACTGCAACTTCTATCACTACAGTTGGTAATCAAGGGAGTGACTACATTTATTTAGGGGATCAAACAAATCCTTCCCCTGTTTTTCTGTCTGTGACATCATCCAGCCCAGTTACAGGCTGGAGAGCAAGCTGATTGGCTGGTTGCCCCTGTGCATTCTTGGGAGAGAGGGAGTGCCTGACTTTGGAGCCAAATGTACAGGGGCTCCCAGAGAGCTTAGCAGGGGAATCCCTGCTCCAGCAGCTAGAGAGAATCAGATCTGTGAAGACACAGCTGCTTAAAAGGAGTTTCCAGGAAGAAGGAGAAAGAAAGGCTGCATTTTGCTCTGCTGGAGAAAGTATTTCAGCATCAGGGAGAGCCAGTTTCTATCTCCTGCCTGTGGGTACTTTGGCTACTATGTGTTTCCCCAGGGTGAGGACAGGTCTTGTTTGTGTATCTTTCACATGGGAGTGGCTACTACTTTCAAAGGAAAAGCTACCTTGGGACAGGTAGCGCTACCTGGGGATATAAGAGCTCTTGGGGTAGGGACATTGAACTGACCATGCGCTGACTGTACATTAATCCACCCAGTGTGGGACGGTGGCATTGAGAAACTGTGCCAGGGGTTGAAAAATGCGCTGTAAATCCCAGTTCCCAGTACTTTACATACGCAAACGGTATTAACTTGATTTACTTGTGGTGTCTCAGTCAGTTACTTATTTCACCCTCATCGTCAGACCCCCCCCCGAAATAAAAAGTTACTAACAGAGGCAGAATGAGTCAGTCTCAATGACATTTCCTTTGTTCAAGGGCTTGCTGGGCACCAGGGTCTTCTCAGGATGTGCCATGTCCCTTTAAGTATTGGATGGGGTGTGGGGCTGTTCCTTCACATTGTTTTACCAATAAAGCACAATCCTTTTACACTATTACAACATCTACAAAAATCAAATGTAAATAATAAGCAATGTCTTTCCCCTCTAGTCTGGCCTTTTCTTAAGCTCATGTATAAATACGAATACTGAAATATATTTTTAATAAATATACATTTAAGTTTATATTCATTGGTCATGCTCTTGCTAGCTTAATAATTAAAGGGAGTGCAGCCAAAAGAAGATCTTGAAAATGGCTTAATTTGCAGATAAACCAGAAACCTTCCCCTTTTTCTAGAGCAGTGATTCCCAACCAGTGGCTCATTAGTAACATGTTACTCGCCAACCCCTTGGCTGATGCTCCCAGTGGCCTCAAAGCAGGTGCTTATTTTTGAATTCCAGGCAAGTTTTGGTTGCATAAAAATCAGGAGTACTACCAATCAGAGCCTCCTGTAAGTTGCCAGTTCACATAGGAGCTACCTAATACCCTTATTTTTTGGGATGCACCGAATTCACTATTTTGAAATCCTTTGTGAAAGATTTGACCGAATACCAAACCGAATCTGAATTTGCATATGCAAATTAAGGGTGTGAAGTGGACAACATTTTTTACTTCCTTCTTTTCTGACAAAAAGTCAATTGGTTTCCCTCCCCACCGCTAATGTGCATATGCACATGGATACTTTGCATATGCATATGCAATTAGGATCATTTGCATATGCATATGCAAATTAGAATTTGGATTTGGTTCGGTGGCTGAATCCGAATCCTGCTGAAAAAGGCAGAATCCTGGCAAAATCCCGAACCGAATCCTGGATTCGTTGCATCCCAACTTATTTTGTACCACCCAGGAATATTTTTTCATGCCTGTGTTGCCGCCCAACACTGTTTTTACTGTTTTACTTTTACTGTTGCTCAGGGGTAAAAGGGACTCCTGTTCTAGTGGCTCTGGCCGTGGAAAACTCATAAGAAATGTGATAATAAATGGAGCCTTACATGATGTCATCAATAGACCAATACAGAGTCAAGTCTTAACTGATCCTGCCCAGCTTGGTAGAAAGAGCTTAAAGTAGTCACGTAACTATGGTTAACGTCAACCGTTGAAACTCTCCTACTGCAAGTTCAAAAACTGTACTTATTTAAATATATTATACTTCTTAAAATACAATGATAGAATGCCATTAAACAATGGAATAGTCCTTTTATTTACACTTCCTTCTTTGCTGGCAAGTATGTCGGCTGGTCTCAGGAAGCACACTGGCTAAAAGCAGTTATATAACAATATGCTTTTACTGCTTTATTGTGTTGAAGCAGATCTTCATCTCCATGGATGGCATTCTAGCATCTGGTAATGGTCTGAGAACCGGAGGATAAGTGCGTCTGTCCCTCCTGATTAGCAAGTTATCTCAAGTTCTCGACTGCAGTGAATTTCTTCTCTCCTGTATCTGTTAGCAGTTTCCCATTACCAAGTGAGTGAGCAAGTTTGGGATCCTGTGATGAAAATATTGAAGCTTGCTCAGGATAACATGTTAATTTGGGGGGTATTATTTAGGAGGATGATATCTGCTGTGGTTCTTGAAGGACTACTTAGGGTCCTCCAACGAGATCATGTTATCAGTATAATCTAAAAGGAGCGTAGACTGATCTATAAGTAGATGAGGGTTGCAACCTTATCACTTTAATGACAGCCTCATATACAATCCTCATACTGAAAGGTTGGTTGGAAATACATTACAAGGCAGGGCCAGAATTCAGTGCAGTCAGCAACATGTATTCGGGAAGATAACCAATCAGTACAGTTTGACAGTACATTCATTTTACTTGTGGTTGGTATTAATGAGATGATGAGGAAAGGTATTTTTCTGAAAAATATCCCTTTTCCTTATTCTTCATAACCTGAGGTTAAAACAGCAAATGATTAGACTGGATTCATGCACATAGAAAGTATACACCCAGGCTGATTTTATTACAGTATCAGGTACAGGTATGGGACCTGTTATCCAGAATGCTCGGGACCGGGGGTTTTCCAGATAAGGGATCTTTTCGTAATTTGGATCTCCATACCTTAAGTCTACTAGAAAATCATTTAAACGTGAATAAGACCCAATAGGCTGGTTTTGCTTCCAATAAGGATTAATTATATCTTAGTTGGGATCAAGAACAAAGTACTGTTTTATTATTACAGAGAAAAAGGAAATCATTTAAAAAATGTTTAATTATTTGATTATAAAGGAGTCTATGGGAGACAACCTTTCTGTAATTCAGAGCTTTCTGGATAATGGGTTTCCGGATAACGGATCCTTCTTTCTTTCTTATTTCCATTTTCTCAGTCGGTGAACCCCTTCTTGTTTATAACAGCAAGCTGTTCTTTAGACAGGACAATGGCACATGTAGTCACCTCAAACCATTGTTTGATATTTTATTATACAGGTATGGGATCTGTTATCAGGAAACCCATTAGCCAGGAAGCTCCAAATTACAGGATCTCCCATAGACTCCATTTTAAACAAATAATTAACATTTTTCACAATGGTTATTTTTTTCTCTCTGTGACAATAAAACAGTACCTTGTACTTGATTCCCAAATAAGATAAAATAATTCCTAATTGGAGGCAAAACAATACTACTGGGCATTTATAATTTTCAAAATATTTTTTTAGTAGACTTAAAAAATTTAAAAAATTAAAATGTAATATAAGCTTCAACATTCTAAGATAATATTTTTTCTAAATACAGTCAATTAAACATTCTGTACCGTTTCTGAAATAATGAAGTTTATCTTCAATATTCCTCTCTCAGCATCTGTTTCTCTTCATTCTCTCTTCATGCAGCAAAGTGTCAGATATTCATTGACTGTTAGATCCAATATATCTTATAGGGGGGGCTCCTTTTGCCTAGAAGGTGTATTAGAGCTCACTCTATTAAAATCACCAGACATCATGTCTAGTGAGGGGCGAATTTGTACCATTTCGTTTCACCAAAAAATTAGTGAATTTCCTGTGAATTTTGTCAAAATCGACGCCAACGAAAATTCCCGAAATTGTCGCCGATGACAATTTGACGTGCATTAATATCAATGGACGTGCGTTTAATTGTCGCTGCAAATGTCGTGGTGTCAAAAAACATTGAAATTCTGTAAATTTGTGCATTTATTCGCCAGCGGCGAAAAACCAGAATTTGCCCATCACTAATCATGTCTCTCTTCATGCAGAATTTGTGCGAAAAGCAGATATTTTGTTAGATTTTGTTTGCATTGGAATCAGTTATTTGACTGGGCTCTAATTAATCTGCTAGGAAAGGAGCTCCCCTCTAAGAAATATTGGATGTAACTGTCAATGATTATCTGACACCCAACTGCTGCATGAAGACAGAATAAAGAGAAACAGATGCTGAGAGAGGGATAATGAACATAAACTTAATTATTTAAGGTGCAGAATTTTTAATTGATTGTATTTAGAAAGTTTCTTATTTCAGTATGATGAAGCCTATAATATAGTTTGTGATAGTTCCCCTTTAAGGTATGGAGATTCAGATTACAGAAAGATCCCTTATCTGAAAACCCCCAGGTCCCGAGCATTCTGTATAACAAATCCTGTTACTGTACGGTATCATATTTTAATTACAATGGGTGCTATAAAATGTTAGGGGTTTTTTGCTTTGTATTGCTTCAACAACGACAAACTGATTCTAGAATATACTGCATTTATGTAAGACTTTGTTTTCAATGATTGTTACACCTGTTCAGCGTGCAAGAAGAATTATACAGACATTATGAAAGAACATTTATAATAACACATGCAGAGTTTGCTCGCACTCACGGGGAAATCAGATATTTGCTTTCAAGCTACAGGCCATTAAATGCTGCCTGCTGATTGGTTGCTATGGGTTTTTAGGCCTGGGGCAAACGTTGATCCTATTATTAAATTGCCACTGAAGATCTCCGTACTATACTTAAAAGTCTATGCACCCTTTCTAATAAGTGACTCAGATTAGTTTAGACATACCCGATTACCTTAAAGGGGAAGTGAAGCTCATGATCAAAATCACTGTACTTGCATCATAAGACTGCTGCATCCATATGCACTCAAGAGACAGGTATATTGTATAAAGCAAGCCACATAGATATAAGAAACAGCTTCTCTAATTAATTATTTGCTTTCCACTTAGCTATGTGTACACATATACTGGCCATTCATATCCAGATTACCTTAATTTAGGTATACAGGCATGAGACCTGTTTTCAGAATGCTCGGGACGGTTTTTTGGATAGATGATCTTTTGGTAATTTGAATCTTCATATTTTAAGACTACTAAGGAGTGATTTAAATTTTTATTAAACCCAATAAGATTGTTCTGAATCCAATAAGGTTCGTTATCTTAGTTGGGATCAAGTACAAGGTACTGTTTTATTATTACAGATAGAAAATAAAAAAAAATTAAAAATCTGGGAGACAGCCTTCCCCTAATTTGGGGCTTTCTGGATAAAGTGTTTCCCATACCTGTATTATTACTTTCTAGAACTTTTCACTTCTTGCCCATACAATGTCCAGGTACAAAACCTTTTATTCAGAATGCTCAGTACCTGGGGTTTTCCGGATAACAGGTCTTTCTGTAATTTGGATCTTTATACCTTAAGTCTACTAGAAAATCATGTAAACATTAAATAAACCCAATAGGCTGGTTTTGTTTCCAATAAAGATGTATTATATCTTAGTTGGGATCAAGTACAAGTTACTGTTTTATAATTATGGAAAAGTTTTCTGGATAAATGGGTTCTGGATAATGGACCCCATACGTGTATTACTTATTTCTAGAGCTTTTCACTGCTTGTTCATACATTGTCTGTTTTACCAGGTTCATAGTCTCATTTATGCTGTTAAAAAAAGTTATAAAAAATGAGACAATACAGACATAGTGTTAGATATACAGATATACCAGTAGATATACAGACATACCGTTAGATATACAGATATACCAGTAGATATACAGATATACCAGTGGATATACAGATATACCAGTAGATATACAGATATACCAGTAGTCATACAGATATACCAGTAGATATACAGATATACCAGTAGTCATACAGATATACCAGTAGATATACAGATATATCAGTAGATATACCGATATACCAGTAGATATACAGATATACCAGTAGATATACAGATATACCAGTAGATATAAAGATATACCAGTAGTCATACAGATATACCAGTAGATATACAGATATATCAGTAGATATACAGATATACCAGTAGTCATACAGATATACCAGTAGATATACAGATATACAAGTAGTCATACAGATATACCAGTAGATATAAAGATATACCAGTAGATATAAAGATATACCAGTGGGTATACAGATATACCAGTAGATATACCGATATACCAGTGGATATAAAGGCATACCAGTAGATATACAGATATACCAGTGGGTATACAGATATACCAGTAGATATACAGATATACCAGTAGATATACCGATATACCAGTGGATATACAGATATACCAGTAGATATACAGATATACCAGTGGGTATATACAGATATACCAGTAGATATACAGATATACCAGTGGATATACAGATATACCAGTAGATATACAGATATACCAGTGGATATACAGAAATACCAGTGGATATACAGATAAACCTGTGGATATACAGATATACCAGTGGATATACAGATATACCAGTGGATATACAGATATACCAGTAGATATACAGATATACCAGTGGATATACAGATATACCAGTAGATATACCGATATACCAGTGGATATAAAGGCATACCAGTAGATATACAGATATACCAGTGGGTATACAGATATACCAGTAGCTATACAGATATACCAGTAGATATACCGATATACCAGTGGATATACAGATATACCAGTAGATATACCGATATACCAGTGGATATAAAGGCATACCAGTAGATATACAGATATACCAGTGGGTATACAGATATACCAGTAGCTATACAGATATACCAGTAGATATACCGATATACCAGTGGGTATACAGATATATCAGTAGATATACAGATATACCAGTGGATATACAGAAATACCAGTGGATATACAGATATACCTGTGGATATACAGATATACCAGTGGATATACAGATATACCAGTAGATATACAGATATACTAGTAGATATACAGATATACCAGTAGATATGATGATATACCAGTAGATATACAGATATACCAGTAGATATACAGACATACCAGTAGATATACAGACATACCAGTAGATATACAGATATACCAGTGGATATACAGATATACCAGTAGATATACAGATATACCAGTAGATATACAGATATACCAGTAAATATACAGATATACCAGTAGATATACAGATATACCAGTGGATATACAGATATACCAGTAGATATACAGATATACCAGTAGATATACAGATATACCAGTAGATATACAGATATAGTAGTCATACAGATATACCAGTAGATATACAGATATACCAGTAGATATACAGATATACCAGTAGATATACAGATATACCAGTAGTCATACAGATATACCAGTAGATATACAGATATACCAGTAAATATACAGATATACCAGTAAATATACAGATATACCAGTAGATATACAGATATACCAGTGGGTATACAGATATACCAGTAGATATACCGATATACCAGTGGATATACAGACATACCAGTAGATATACAGATATACCAATGGGTATACAGATATACCAGTAGATATAAAGATATACCAGTAGATATACAGATATACCAGTGGATATACAGATATACCAGTAGATATACAGATATACCAGTGGATATACAGATATACCAGTGGATATACAGATATACCAGTAGATATACAGATATACCAGTAGATATACAGATATACCAGTAGATATGATGATATACCAGTAGATATACAGATATACCAGTAGATATACAGACATACCAGTAGATATACAGACATACCAGTAGATATACAGATATACCAGTAAATATACAGATATACCAGTAGATATACAGATATACCAGTAAATATACAGATATACCAGTAGATATACAGATATACCAGTGGGTATACAGATATACCAGTAGATATACCGATATACCAGTGGATATACAGACATACCAGTAGATATACAGATATACCAATGGGTATACAGATATACCAGTAGATATAAAGATATACCAGTAGATATAAAGATATACCAGTGGATATACAGATATACCAGTAGATATACAGATATACCAGTGGATATACAGATATACCAGTGGATATACAGATATACCAGTAGATATACAGATATACCAGTAGATATACAGATATACCAGTAGATATGATGATATACCAGTAGATATACAGATATACCAGTAGATATACAGACATACCAGTAGATATACAGACATACCAGTAGATATACAGATATACCAGTGGATATACAGATATACCAGTAGATATACAGATATACCAGTAGATATACAGATATACCAGTAAATATACAGATATACCAGTAGATATACAGATATACCAGTGGATATACAGATATACCAGTAGATATACAGATATACCAGTAGATATACAGATATACCAGTAGATATACAGATATAGTAGTCATACAGATATACCAGTAGATATACAGATATACCAGTAGATATACAGATATACCAGTAGATATACAGATATACCAGTAGTCATACAGATATACCAGTAGATATACAGATATACCAGTAAATATACAGATATACCAGTAGATATACAGATATACCAGTAAATATACAGATATACCAGTAGATATACAGATATACCAGTAGATATACAGATATACCAGTGGGTATACAGATATACCAGTAGATATACCGATATACCAGTGGATATACAGACATACCAGTAGATATACAGATATACCAATGGGTATACAGATATACCAGTAGATATAAAGATATACCAGTAGATATACAGATATACCAGTGGATATACAGATATACCAGTGGATATACAGATATACCAGTGGATATACAGATATACCAGTAGATATACAGATCTATTTCCGCATCCCATATCTTCAAAGGGAGTGAAGAATATTCTGCAAAGCTGTATAATACACTACCTTTAATCTTCCAGCTTCCTTTTAACAAGAGATATGCCCAGCAGAAACAGTAGGAGAATTTGGCAGGCACCGTGGGCTAATTGTTAGACAATGTATCAAATATGTTAACATTATCACTGACAAGAACACACTTCCTCTGTCTGACACATTGTTACCAACAAGGCAACACTCTCCCTCTTTATTTATGCTAAAAACAAAAGTGTTTCCATGCTGAAGGTCCATTGGCTGCTGCCAGGGAGAGGGGTACAGTGTGAGTATATGAGGGGCGACAATAAAGTCTTACAATAAACAAATTCATTCAATATGACTATACAGAAACATAAGGATTGCTCCAGATTCAGTTGTAATAATATTATGTTAGTAACTTTATCTGCCACTAGGTATATATTCCCCAATGGACTGAACAAGGTAATCCATCGTTATGTGCCTACAGCCCAGCGTTCCTACAGGGAGAGCTTTACACTTTATTAGTTGGGTAAAAGGTCGGGCGCTTATACTGCAAATTGTTTCCAGGACAAATATAGAACTTTCAGTAAAAATATTTGTAGTGTTCAGGTCACACGTGTCTGGTCTTGTGTGGTCTGGAGGATGCCATTTATAATAGGAATATAGGGATGAATGAACTTTTTTCTCCTGGTACAGTTTTGAGGCGAAATTGCTTGTTTTTTTTTTAATTGCCACTAGAATTTCACCATGCATTTTATTTTGTACAAAGAAAAGCCATAACTGTTAGAGTTTTGGCGTGAACTTTATTTTGCCAAAAATAAGAATGCAATTTTGTGTCCCCAAGGTGTGATTGTGATCCGTTATCTGGAAACCCGTTATCCAGAAAGCTCCGAATTATGGGAAGTCCATCTCCCATAGACTCCATTTTAATCAAATAATTAAACTTTTTAAGTATGATTTCCTTTTTTCCTGTTATAATAAGCAATAACAATATGTTTGTAGCCTTGCAGAGCATTGGTTTTTTTGAAAGGCGGATCACTGAAATCTGGAAATAAGGCAAATAATTCAAATACTATAAAAAAGAAAAAATGAAGGCCAATTGAAAAGCTGTTTAGAATTGGCTATTTTATAACATAGTAAAACTTAACGTAAAGGTGAACCACCCCTTTAAAAATAGGTGGATCCATGGTCCAGTAATGCAAGGGTTAAATGGTCTCATTCTGCCCAAAAGGAGTCTGTACCTCTGGATGCAGACATCTACAGTGAATTTAAAAAAAAGAAAAAGATTTTTAGTGGAACAATGCTCAAAAAGTATTTTTTAGATAAAGAAAATGTCGTCCTAAACAACTTTCCCAAATACACTCAGTAAACATTTTCACTTCCTTGTAAATGCAATTGCTACTGAAAGCAGTCACAGTTCAACAGCTCACTTTTTTTTTCCACTTATATTTTTTCTAAATGTAACGAAAAAAATACATCGAAAAAAAAACACAAAAACAAATTAAACTTTGAAATCGCTAAGTCTTTATTAAGAAATAACTTACCGAAACCCTGCTTGCGCTCCTCTTCAGAAAAGGCGACACAGCGATCCGATTTGTTCTCCGTGTTTTCCTTATAGGAGATAGCCAGGGAGGAGAAATCGAGTGCCGCGCGATGGATTGTCGCTGTGTCGCCTTTTCTGAAGAGGAGCGCAAGCAGTGTTTCAGTACGTTATTTCTTAATAAAAATTTCAAAGTTTAATTTGTCTTTGTGGGGTTTTTTTTCCTGTTTTTTTTTCGTTTTTAATTTTTTTTCTAAACATAACGAAAAAAATACAACGAAAAAAAACCCACAAAGACAAATTAAACGTTGAAATCGCCAAGTCTTTATTAAGAAATAACTTACCGAAACCCTGCTTGCGCTCCTCTTCAGAAAAGGCGGCACGGCGATCCAATTTGTTCTCCCTGTTTTCCTTATAGGAGATAGCCAGGGAGGAGAAATCGAGTGCTGCACGATGGATTGTTGCCTTTTCTGAAGAGGAACGCAAGAGGAGTTTCGGTAAGTTATTTTTTAATAAAGATTTCAAAGTTTAAGTTTTGTCTTTGTGGCTTTTTTTTATTGTATACTAACGAATTGAAAAAATTTGATGTTACTGGTGCTCAGTCCTCATACCTCCCAACTGTCCCATTTTCAGAGGGTCAGTCCCCCTTTTGACAGCTCAACCTGCAGTCCCTCATTTGTACTGGAAAGTCCCGTTTTTCTCTGCACTGAACAGGCAGAAAAAGAAACAAAGTTTCTAACTTAATTGGCTTTTGGCAGAGAACAGAGAACAGCCATAGCTGAATATAAGATACTTTTGTAAAAATTTGAGATGAGCAAAAAGGTAATTTTAACAATGTAAGATAACAGGTCCCTTGGGAGAAGTTAGACTTACAGCTTAAAGGGCAATTCACCTTCATTAGAAATAACTGAAAAAAACCCACAAAAATATGTTCAAACTTTCATAACCTGCGGAATTTTGTAAAATGAACATGATAATTCGGAGGTGTGGCCACAAAAATGGGTGTGATCAAAAAAAAAGTTGCCCGCAATAGGCGCGGCAACTTTTTTGTCCCTCTTTTTATTTCCAAAATGTTGGGAGGTATGCGTCTTTCCCTTTTCATGCAGGAGTCACAGTTTGATTGACAGTTAGGTGAAATACATTGGCATGTGCTCCCATTGCTTAGACAATGTATTAGAGCTAACTGTCATTCAAAATAACCGACTCCTGACACAAAGCTGCATGCACAGAGACTGATTGCTGAGAGGGGGATTAATGAAGAGGAACTTGATTATTTCATAAATGGGGAAGAATTTTGAAGTGATCGCATAATGAAGTCCTTTCGTATATAGAGTATAGGATAGTTTCCCTTTAGGATCAGGGCACACGGTCAGATTCGGGGAGATTAGTTGCCCGGTGACAAATCTTCTTTTCTTTTGGGTGACTAATTTCGAGTAGTTTCAGGCACTTTCGGAAGATGAATCACTCCGAGTGCCATCCTGCAGGCGATTTACATTCTAGCTGGCGGGAGGCAGTTCGGGGAGATTATTCGCCCTGAAGAAGAGGAGATTAGTCGACTAATCTCTCCAAATCTGTGCCCTGAACCTTACACTAATGATAAAGTTTTAGTTGAGTTTAGTTACTGGAACTGTCAACTCAACTAAATCTTTCTAATTCGTTTATTAACTTTAGGAATTTTGTAATCAGGCCAGATTGTCTTCATGAAGTGCATGCCTTTTATGAATGCAGCAATGGATCGAGTTAGTGGTGTTGTGTAATGGTTAATGTTTTTATGGGTGGGACGAATAGGTATTTACATGTAAGGTGTGTAATGGGATCATGTGATCACTTCTATAGATATAGAGTGAATAAACTACCCCCTCTTGTAAAATATAAGGATATTATAAGTTACCGAGGAGTTCCATGACCATATAAAAACACGAGGCCGAAGGTTGAGTGTATTTATACAGGTCATGGAACTTCCAAGGTTACTTCTAATATCCTTATATTTTACAACTGGGGATACTTTATTTATTATAATACACAAATTCAGTGAGTCATGTGACAGAAATGACATCAGTGGAAAGTAGAAAGAGAATCGCACGGACACCAAATATATTGCAGGTGGGGAGCATCCCCTGTTTTTTATTGTGACCACCTGTGCATCAACGTTTCGGGGGGGATTAACCCTCCCTTCGTCAGGATACAAACTCAAGTGCTACAAACATATTTAAGGCATTTGGGGTACATGTGATCCCACCCCTTTACCCATAGTCCACCAGGGTTCAGTGTGTTCCAAAGTGAGGCTTGACACTCATTGTCCTTGTGTAGATCCAAAAGTTCAATCATATATATAAAAAAAGCATATATGTAACCTTTCAACACAGCAATTATTTATAGCAAAAATTGGCTAATACTACTCACAACCAGCGGGGTGTTAACCGTAATCTCTATTTCTCATAATTCCCGCTGGCCCAGATTATCTGTGGAAAGGAAACACAGTGTAAGTAACAGCAGTGAAATGTTTACAAAAAACAAGATAAACTAAAATTCTCATTTAAACCCTTAGGTTGCACGGTTTCCAGTTTCCATATCCAGAACGCTTCCCTTTTGAGCAATGCCAGCTTCATCTCGTTCCCTTGTGGTGCTGTAATCTTTTCAAGGATTTGCCACCTTAATTGTGACACTGTATGTTTTTGTATATAAAAGTGCTTTGCTAACAAAGTTTCTTTTTTGATTCTGTCCTTTTTTATATTTATCGCCGGGTCACACCCTTCCATTTCTGGTACATAGTTTCTAATCACACTTTTGTGTTCATTTAACCTTATCCTACACTTCCTTGAGGTTTGTCCCACATATCCCAATCCACATGGGCATTTTAATAAGTAGATAACCCCTTCCGTATTACAAGTAGCAAAACATTTTAGTCCTATGGGGAAGCCTTTGTTGGGATGGGTACAGACATCTCCTTTTATTATGCCACTACAGTGTCCACAGTTGAAACATGGAAAGGTGCCTACTCTTTCAGATACTGGTTTTCTGTACTTGTGAAGTTTAATATCAGTTTTGGTGAGCTGGTCACCTATGCTTTTACCCCTTTTGTATGAAAACAATGGGTTATTCAAGAACAATTTCCCATAAACCTTGTCATTTTGTAATATGGGCCAGTGTTTATTAATTGTTTTTTTAAGGAAAGACGAGTGGGGACCATATGTCGTGACGCAAGGTATCCCTAGTTTTTTCTGTGTGGGCGTCTTTCTTACCATTAGGTCTTCCCTTTTCATTCTGCCTACCTCCTCCATAGTTTTATCCAATTCTGTTTTGGGGAAACCCCTTTGTACAAATTTAGACACCAGTTCCTCCCCTTGTTTGTTATATAATGTTTCGGATGATGTTATCCTTCTTGCCCTTATGAATTGACTTTTTGGGAGCCCTTTAATTGTCCCTATTGGGTGGAAGCTATCCTTTCTCAACATGTTGTTCCTATCAGTAGGTTTTTTATATATGTCCGTCATAAGTGAGCCATCTGAACTTGTGACCTGTACATCTAGGTAATTCACACTGTTGGGACCAATACAGGTGGTAAATTTGATGGTATCATGGATGGTATTAAGATATGTAAAAAATTCTGTGAGTGTCTCAGGGGAACCTGTCCAAATCAGGAACATATCATCCACATATCTTTTCCATAAGGCAATGTGCTCCTTAAATTTTGGGTTATGTAGAATATGCTCATGCTCAATCCTATGCATAAAAATATTAGCGTAGGCTGGAGCCATGTTGGCCCCCATACTGGTACCTTGGGCCTGGAGGAAATAGTCAGAATCAAATCGAAAATAGTTACGTTTTAACACCAGCTCCAGGCAGTCACATAGAAAATTTATCTCATGTGTGGGCAAATTTTCACGGGACAAGTATTCCCTGGTACATTCAATGCCCTCATTATGTGGGATAGAGGTATATAGATCTTTGACATCTATTGTGCAAAGTATAGTAGAATTTGGTCCTACTGTGAACCCTTCAATTACTTTTAGAAATTGTGTGGTGTCGCTTAGACAAGTGTCTAATTTTGGTAGGATTTCTTGTAGGTAGGTAGGGGAGGTGACGTCAGACTCCAGTACTGAGCGGGGAGAACGCAGCGCAGCGGCACCATCTGCATCCAGCACACAGGAGGTTTTTCATCTGGCCACAGGCGAACCCGAAGGGGGAGGAAACACCAGAGGAGGCAAGAAGGGAGCGCGATGGGGAGAGAAAAGATCCGCAACCCCAAGGATGGCTACTCCATCGGGCAGCGAATACGCACTGAGGAAAAAGAGGTAAATGACTTAGTGATTAACCTCTCCTCCCAAACATTGTCCTCAGATGAACTCAAACTGTTAAATAAGGGTCTAGGTTTTGTCCCCACGTACAAATGTGATCCCTTTACAGTACAAATTGAAATGTTTAAATTTTTACGTTCAATTAAATTGAAAATGCTTTACATGGATAAGAACACTGGGATATGGCCTAAAGGGAGAAAGGACATAGTGTCCAGCAAACTTAAAACTCGCAGCACCTTCAACCCAAATTTTTCCTGTGCTTCCATAGACACGTTCTCTAATATGATTATCTCTGATATAGAAAAGGGTTTGCATAAACATGTTGTCCCAAAAGTAAATAATCTACACTTAAAAGAAAAAAATGCATTAATTAACTTGCAAAAGGACAAAGGTTTAATCATTAAGAAAGCCGATAAGGGGGGCAGTATTGTGGTACTGAATAAGGAGGACTATTTGAAGGAAGCACATAGACAGTTAAATAATACTGAACATTACAAACCTCTTAAAAATGACCCAACGGAAAGGTTAAAAACTGATATTGACATGTTCCTCGAAGATGCATGCCTAACAGGGGTAATCTCTCCTGAAATACAGGAACTCTTACGTAAGGATAACCCCAGGGTGCCAATTTTTTACCTCTTACCCAAGGTTCATAAAACCTTGATAAATCCCCCAGGAAGACCTATCGTGTCAGGGGTTAATTCATTACTACAACCCTTGGCCATTTATATTGATACCTACCTACAAGAAATCCTACCAAAATTAGACACTTGTCTAAGCGACACCACACAATTTCTAAAAGTAATTGAAGGGTTCACAGTAGGACCAAATTCTACTATACTTTGCACAATAGATGTCAAAGATCTATATACCTCTATCCCACATAATGAGGGCATTGAATGTACCAGGGAATACTTGTCCCGTGAAAATTTGCCCACACATGAGATAAATTTTCTATGTGACTGCCTGGAGCTGGTGTTAAAACGTAACTATTTTCGATTTGATTCTGACTATTTCCTCCAGGCCCAAGGTACCAGTATGGGGGCCAACATGGCTCCAGCCTACGCTAATATTTTTATGCATAGGATTGAGCATGAGCATATTCTACATAACCCAAAATTTAAGGAGCACATTGCCTTATGGAAAAGATATGTGGATGATATGTTCCTGATTTGGACAGGTTCCCCTGAGACACTCACAGAATTTTTTACATATCTTAATACCATCCATGATACCATCAAATTTACCACCTGTATTGGTCCCAACAGTGTGAATTACCTAGATGTACAGGTCACAAGTTCAGATGGCTCACTTATGACGGACCTATATAAAAAACCTACTGATAGGAACAACATGTTGAGAAAGGATAGCTTCCACCCAATAGGGACAATTAAAGGGCTCCCAAAAAATCAATTCATAAGGGCAAGAAGGATAACATCATCCGAAACATTATATAACAAACAAGGGGAGGAACTGGTGTCTAAATTTGTACAAAGGGGTTTCCCCAAAACAGAATTGGATAAAACTATGGAGGAGGTAGGCAGAATGAAAAGGGAAGACCTAATGGTAAGAAAGACGCCCACACAGAAAAAACTAGGGATACCTTGCGTCACGACATATGGTCCCCACTCGTCTTTCCTTAAAAAAACAATTAATAAACACTGGCCCATATTACAAAATGACAAGGTTTATGGGAAATTGTTCTTGAATAACCCATTGTTTTCATACAAAAGGGGTAAAAGCATAGGTGACCAGCTCACCAAAACTGATATTAAACTTCACAAGTACAGAAAACCAGTATCTGAAAGAGTAGGCACCTTTCCATGTTTCAACTGTGGACACTGTAGTGGCATAATAAAAGGAGATGTCTGTACCCATCCCAACAAAGGCTTCCCCATAGGACTAAAATGTTTTGCTACTTGTAATACGGAAGGGGTTATCTACTTATTAAAATGCCCATGTGGATTGGGATATGTGGGACAAACCTCAAGGAAGTGTAGGATAAGGTTAAATGAACACAAAAGTGTGATTAGAAACTATGTACCAGAAATGGAAGGGTGTGACCCGGCGATAAATATAAAAAAAGGACAGAATCAAAAAAGAAACTTTGTTAGCAAAGCACTTTTATATACAAAAACATACAGTGTCACAATTAAGGTGGCAAATCCTTGAAAAGATTACAGCACCACAAGGGAACGAGATGAAGCTGGCATTGCTCAAAAGGGAAGCGTTCTGGATATGGAAACTGGAAACCGTGCAACCTAAGGGTTTAAATGAGAATTTTAGTTTATCTTGTTTTTTGTAAACATTTCACTGCTGTTACTTACACTGTGTTTCCTTTCCACAGATAATCTGGGCCAGCGGGAATTATGAGAAATAGAGATTACGGTTAACACCCCGCTGGTTGTGAGTAGTATTAGCCAATTTTTGCTATAAATAATTGCTGTGTTGAAAGGTTACATATATGCTTTTTTTATATATATGATTGAACTTTTGGATCTACACAAGGACAATGAGTGTCAAGCCTCACTTTGGAACACACTGAACCCTGGTGGACTATGGGTAAAGGGGTGGGATCACATGTACCCCAAATGCCTTAAATATGTTTGTAGCACTTGAGTTTGTATCCTGACGAAGGGAGGGTTAATCCCCCCCGAAACGTTGATGCACAGGTGGTCACAATAAAAAACAGGGGATGCTCCCCACCTGCAATATATTTGGTGTCCGTGCGATTCTCTTTCTACTTTCCACTGGATGTTATGACGTGTGCTGACCGTCTGAGAAATCTGCACCACCTAAGCAGGAACATCAAAGGAAAGGTGAGAGGTGCGGCTTTATATACATACAGAAATGACATCAGAACTCACCGTTTATTACTGATGACATCAGAACTCCCCGTTTATAAGGATATAATTTACAAGATATTCGTGGCTTTTGTGTATTATATATTTATAATGCTCCTCCTGATACTCCATGAATGGTTCTTTACTGCTCTACTGCAAGTTGGAGTGATATCACCACCTCCTCCCCCCCCCCCCAGCAGCCTAACAACAGAACAATGGGAAGGTAACCAGATAACAGCTCCCTAACACAAGATAACAGCTGCCTGGTAGATCTAAGAACTGCACTCAATAGTAAAATCCAGGTCCCACTGAGCCACATTCAGTTACATTGAGTAGGAGAAACAACAGCCTGCCAGAAAGCATTTCCATCCTAAAGGTCTGGATCTTTCTGAAATCCCATGACCAGGCATAATGACCTGAGATGCACTTACACACCAATATTATAAATTAAAAATATATACACTTGTTTGTTCAGGAATGAAATTTTATATTGTAGAGTGAATTATTTGCAGTGTAAACAGTGTCATTTAGAAATAAAAATGACATCTTAAAAATCATGTCAAATCAATTATCTGCTGTAGACTCCGTGTTAAGCAAATAATTCCAATTTTTAAAATTATTTTTTTTTCTCTGTAATAACACAAAAGAAGCTTGTACTTGATGGTACTTAAGCTGTATGAATCCATATCGGGAGCAATACAATCCTATGAGGTTGAATTAATATTTAAATGTTTTTTATTAGTCTTAAAGGGATGGTTCACCTTTGAAATAACTTTTAGTATGATGTAGAGAAGGATATTCTGAGACAATTTGCCATTGGTTTTCATTTTTTATTATAAGTGGTTTTTGAGTTATTTGGCTTTTTATTCAGCAGCTCTTCAGTTTGGAATATCAGCAATCTGGTTACTAGGGTTCAAATTACCCTAGCAACCATGCACTGATTTGAAGAAGAGACTGGAATATGAATAGGAGAGGCCTGAATAGAAAGATTAGCAATACAAATTAGGAATAAGAATATATTTATAGCTTTACAGAGCATTTGCTTTTTAGAAGGGGTCAGCGACCCCCGCTTGAAAGCTGGAAAGAGTCAGAAGGAAAAAGGCAAATAATTATTAAACTATTAAAAGTAATCAAAACCAATTGAAAAGTTGCTTAGAATTGCCCATTCTATAACATACTAAAGGTTACCTTAAAGGTGAACCACTCCTTTAATGTAAGGGAAAAACCTAGATCCCAATCATTCCAGATAATTGATCCCAAATTCATACCTCCCAACTGTCCAGTTTTTAGAGGGACAGTCCCTCTTTTGACAGCTCCACCCACAGTCCCTCGTTTGTACTGGAAAGTCCCGTTTTTCTCTGCACTAAAACAGCCAGAAAAAGAAACAAAGTTTCTAACTTAATTAGCTTTTGGCAGAGAGCCCAGAACAGCCACAGCAGCAGATAAGATACTTTTGTAACAATTGCGAGGTAAGCAAATTAGTAATTAAATAAACAATATAAGATAACAGGTCTCTTGGAAGAAGTTAGAATCAGAGCTTAAAGGGCAATTCACCTTCATTAGCAAAACTATAATAACTGGAAAAAAAACACAGAAATATGTTCAAACTTTTATAACCTGCCACATTTTGTGAAATGAACATTGTAATTAGGGGGTGTGGCCCCAAAATGGGCGTGGTAATAAAAATAGCCTCGCTACGCGCGGCAACTTTTTTGTCCAAAATGTTGGGAGGTATGCCAAATTTATATTAGCACAATAAAGTTTTTAGCCTATTTAATATTGCCGTGTGGCTTTGAATACGGGACCTTCCTTCTGTAGTGCCGTCCAGCTGTCAGGGGAAGCTGGGAGTTGCAGTTTGGCCTTGCTTGATTCATTACAGGATTACTGAGGATGGAGAGCTTTTGGAAGCACTTGGTTAGACAGACCCAGACCATGCTACTGAAAGCTAATTAAGCCTATAGGATGTAAGTGAGGATGCAGTCAAGGAACATCAGAGAGTCATTTTAACATGACGATAAAAACTTTCTTGGAAAACAAGCCCGGACTTCCCATGGTGCCTAATTGCAGCGTGTCTTTTCCTTTAATTCAAACCACATGCAGAAGGGATTCTGCCTGGAGTTACTGAACAACTGGGGGCAATAAATCAGTGACAAACACATGGAATAAGGCTAATAAAAGGGACGTTTCTCTCCACTTTAGGTGCTGGGACCAATATGTTCCCTGCAGTGCACTATGTATACCTGTAACTACAGAGGAATCAGACCCTTCAGCTACAGGGGGGCCCAGGAGGTATAGGGGCCAAATGAGGCTCTAATTAATGAGCAATCTCAACATATATTGGTAAAACAGGACAACCCTGGATATATTGGGGGCCCTACAATGAATTTGCTGTGGGGCCCAGTAACATGGCCGCTACTTTTTCCCTTAAAGCAGGGGTGCCCAAAAGCTAGATTGGGATCTACCAGTAGACCTTTAGCTGGTGATCAGTCAATCTCAAGTCACAAGACACAGTTTGTCTAAATCACCCTCCTGTTTCATTCAGATATTTATTATGTTACAGTTACATAAGAAATAGTTGCTTGTTAAATATAACGATATACATTGCCTCATAAATCAATATTATATTTAATATTTTCCATGAAAGAGAATGGATGTAGATCATAATGGGAGAACATCACTAAAAGTAGACCTCACATTAGTAAAGTATGGGCACTCCTGCCTTAAAGTGATACTTACACTAAAAAACTACTTTTTTAAAATATCAATGTACATTAAATGTTACCTATAGGTCATATTCGTGTTTTTTTGCTGAGAGGTTTGTTTTTGTAAGTTATTGTTAGTTGAAGTTCCTAAGGGCCCTTACGCACGGGCGTTTGAAGCTGCGCTCCCCTGCGATCTGGTTTCATGCGTTTAGTCGCAGGGGAGCCCAGGAGTAGACGCGCTGAATTCTTTTCAATGCGGCTGTACTCAAACAGACGCGTGTAAGAGCTTATAAGTGTTTGTGTGAGTACAGCCCCATTGAAAAGAATTCAGCGCGTCTGGGCTCCCCTGCGACTGAACGCATGAAAACGGAACGCAGGGGAGCGCAGCTTCAAACGCCCGTGAATAAGGGCCCTAAGTTTCTAAATAGGAACTCGAGACCGGGTCAGTTTCCAATGTGCATGTCTCTGCTTGGCAATCACGGAGCTTGGGAGGGGGAGAGATACAAACCCCACTGTGACAACTCTGATCATGGGTAAAGAAAAAACTGTCACATTTCTGTCAAATGTAGCAATAAGGATACATTTGCAGCCTTACAGAGCATTTGTTTTTTTAGATGGGGTCAGTGACCCCCAATTGAAAGCTGGAAAGAGTCAAAAGGAAAAGGCAAACAATTAAACAATAAAAATATTTGGCCAATGGCCATTCTATAACATAGTAAAAGTTTACCACTCCTTTAAGTAAACATGGAGGGAGTCAGTTTTTCTGATGGAGGGCCTATACCTTTAAAAAAAAAAATTTGTTTGTATATAACAAAAAAAACCACCAAGACATATTTAACTTTAAAATCGCAAAGTCTTTATTAATAAATAACTTACTCTGCTTGCTCTCCTCTTCAGAAAAGGCAACAGGGCGACTATCCATCATGTGACGCTCGATTACTCTATAGAAGGCTGGGAGGAGAAATTGAGCACTGCACGATGGACCTTCGCCCTATTGCCTTTTCCGAAGAGGAGAGCAAGCAAAGTATCGGTAAGTTATTTATTAATAAAGACTTTACGATTTTAAAGTTAAATATGTCTTGGTGGTTTTTTTTGTTATATACAAACACATTTTTTTTTAAAGGTATAGGCCCTCCATCTGCTAAAGAAAAACTAACTCCCTCCATGTTTACTTAAAGGAGTGGTAAACTTTTAAAGTTAAATATGTCTTGGTGTTTTTTTTTTGTTATATACAAACGATTTTTAAAAAATTGATGTTGCTGGTTCTTTAACGGGCTAATCCAACCAATTTGGTGTTGCCAGTAGTCAGTATTGAGCAGTTACATGCATTCAGATCACCAAAATTACAAGGGTGCCCACATTTTTGCACAGCCAGTTTTTAACATTCGATTGAATTTCATACAACTGAATGCTGCTTCATTAAAAAATCTTTGTTCAGAAAACACCCCAGTACTCAGATGTTCCTGGGAAATGAAAGACATACACCACTGTTATCTTTTTTGTTGAAAGTGGAGTAAACTATTATGCAGGCTGAGAGGGGTTCCCAAACTTTTTCATATGACTGTATATAGTGATATAGTACCGCATTTCAGGGGAATACTTGTTAGCTACTAAACGTAATACTATATCAGTTTAGGATGTGCTCCTCCATGTTTTATATTTATATTTTTTATTGAAACATCACTCGTGCATCCAATGTTTCGGCCCACATTGGGTCCATTATCAATCCTTGATGAAGACCCCAATGTGGGCCGAAACGTTGGATGCAAGAGTGATGTTTCAATAAATATCGTTTGACTAAATGAACTTTTGGAGTGCTGGTCCACTTTGAAGGTTATACATTATATTTGACCAGAGCACCCACTGTAAACTGCTGGAGGAAGAGTGCGGGTACTTTCAGAATGATTATATATAAATATATATATATTCTCCAGGTATAATGAAGAACAGTATTATGACCTTCCTGTGATCTAAAATGCAAATTAAATGCTAATTATTGTCTTCGTTATAAGACACTGATTAAATTTGACAGATAAGGAGGGAGATGGCAGAGCAAAGCAACTGAGAAGGTTAACCCCTTGCCTCTTCCCTGCAGCTAAAATGAGAGAGTTACATAAGGCTTATTTTCATCACAGAGAGGGAAAGAAAAAGGAAATATGATAAAAATGTGCTGATACATACACGAGGGGTGTCATGCGTACAGAGAGGATTAGGAAGCCGGGTCATCTTTTGTCTGCTACCCGATTAACCAACACTTATTATTACTACACTTATTTAATGGGCAAGAACTTGATGGGGGGGGTTACTAGCCAAGAGGCACTTTAAAAGTAGCCCCAAAAATAGCACAATATGTGCAGTGAAAAAAAGTCTAAAAAATAAATGAATATATGTGAAAATACGCCTTTTTCAAATTTTCGCAAATTTTTCCATGAAGCAAAACTACGGTGGGGGCCCAGAAGGTATAGGGGCCCTATAAGGCCCTAGTTCATATACAATTTCAATAAATATTGGTAAAACGGGTCAATCTCTAGATATTTTAATGGCCATCAGAGTTTTGCCCCAAAACTGTCAGAAATTGAGGAAAGTAATTGGAAAATGAAAGAATGCTTAAGATTGAAGGGAAACTGGGGTAGATCCCAAAATCCGGTAACTCCCAACTTCTACACAAGTCAGTCCCATTGCATGCTGGGTATTGCAGTCTTACATTAAACTGGCAAACTGTTAAACAAAAACTACATTACCCAACCTGCATCGGGAGAAGCAGGTTCGGCCACATTAGGGCAGGAAAAAACTTTGGCTGGTTTCCAAAGCACAAACCAGCCAAAGACCCAAATAGTAGCCCTAATCCTGTGTCGGACTGGGCCACCAGGGGCCCACCCAAAAACTTTAGACCAGGGGCTCAACCTTTATTTTCCCAGTCTCTTTTCTTTACATACTAGAATCTATTATTCCATCTATTTAGTCTCTTTTTTAAATTTAGCCTAGAAATAGGGAATGACCATGAAATAGACCAAATGTTTAGCAGCAGGAAGGGCCACTGACACCTGGGCCCACAGGGAGTTTTCCTGGTCTCCCGATGGGCAAGTCCGACACTGCCCAAATCCATACCTTGGCTAGTTAGTACCTGCCTGAGTTTTAAATTTGTAGCCAATTTCATACCTCCCAACATTTTGGAAGTAAAAAGAGGGACAAAATTTTTTTTCGTGCGTAGAACAGCGAATTTTTTGACCACGCCCCTTTTGTGGCCACACCCCCTAATTACCATGTTCATTTTACTAAATTTGGCAGGTTATGAAAGTTTGAAAATATTTCTCCTTATCTAAACTGCATTTTTTTGTGTCTCAAAATTGTTACAAAGTATCTTATTTGGACCTGTTAGCTGTTCTGTGCTCTCTGCTAAAAGCCAATTAAGTGAGAAACTTTGTTTCTTTTTCTGGCTGTTCAGTGCAGAGAAAAGAGGGACTTTCCAGTACAAATGAGGGACTGCAGGTTGAGGTGTCAAAAGAGGGACTGTCCCTCTGAAAAAGGGACAGTTGGGAAGTATGGCCAGTTTGGCTAGAAAACTGCCAACCTGGGAGTGGGCTTCTGGGGGCTGTCTGTGACTCTGTCTACTTGGAATACCAGGGCCTATTTTGACTCCCAGTCAAGGCCTGAAAGTGACTGTACAGATACTAAGGGACTTTACTAATCCCGCGTGGCTAATTAGCAATCCATTGAGTACACGCTGAAGACCGTACTGATTTCTAGGCAGCCATGCAGACATTATCTAATTACCCAGCAACTCTAGCAAGACAGTGGCTGCTGCAGGTCATGCTTTAGAGAAGATGTACCAGGGAGTCATTAGATTAGGTGTTACCGCTGCAGTGAGCAACGCTAAAGTTCTGAAGTTCTACCAGTTTACTTCGCGCGCTCTGTCCCTTTAACCAGCGTAAATTCGCTAGCCCCGCCCCCGGCTCCCCGCTAGCCCCGCCCCCGGTGTAGTGAAGTCGGAGCGGCAGCGGCTGGCGCTCAGTGCGGGACTGGAAGTTCTAGTTGAGCGTTCGCGGCTCCCCGGGACATGGCACACGGGCTGGCGTTCAGCACGGGGCTGAGGCTGCCGCTCACCCCACCAACTCCACCCCCGAGCCAGGACTAAGCGGGACACCCACCTGTAGCCACTTCCATACACCATGGCTCCCTGTCTGCCGCTCAACAGCTCCGGCACTTTCCCAGAAGAGGAAAACAGCACCAGTTGTTGGCTGAGCCTGTCCCAGAGTTGGATGTTGGGGGCAGTTCTGTCCTTCGTGATCCTGGTCATTGTGTTTGGGAACCTGCTGGTCATTATTGCTATAGCCAAGACCCCCAGGCTGCAGACCATGACCAACGTGTTCATCACCTCCTTGGCTTGTGCTGATCTCATCATGGGACTTCTGGTGGTGCCACCAGGGGCCACTATTTTGGTCACCGGGGACTGGTTGTTTGAGACTACAGTGTGTGAGTTATGGACCTCGCTGGATGTTCTGTGTGTGACGGCCAGCATAGAGACCCTGTGTGTGATAGCTGTGGACAGATATATTGCTATCACCTCCCCTCTCAAGTATGAGATGCTGGTGACCAAGGTGAGGGCCCGTCTGACTGTATGCCTTGTGTGGGCCATCTCTGCCCTCATCTCTTTCCTGCCTATCATGAACCGCTGGTGGAGAGACACCCACAACGAAGAAGCCAGGAGATGCTACGACAACCCCAAGTGCTGCGATTTTGTCACCAACATGCCCTACGCCATCGTGTCCTCCACCATCTCCTTTTACGTGCCTTTGGTCATCATGATTTTCGTCTATGTCAGGGTCTTCATCGTGGCCACCAGGCAGGTAAGACTGATTGAAAAGGACAAGGTAAGGTTCAACGGGACGCCGGTGCCCACCAACAAAACCAGGAGGGCTTCTAGGAGGAGACCCTCTGGACTTCTAGCCATCAAGGAGCATAAAGCTCTCAAGACTTTGGGCATCATCATGGGCATTTTCACCCTGTGCTGGTTGCCGTTTTTTGTGGCGAACATCATCAAAGTTTTTTGCAGGTCGTTTATAGATGACAATGTGTTTCTGTTCTTGAACTGGTTGGGGTACATCAACTCAGGGTTGAACCCGATCATCTACTGCAGGAGCCCTGATTTCAGGAGGGCTTTCAGGAAGCTCCTGCGTTGTCCGAGGGCTGTTGACCGCAAGTTGCACGCCCTTTCCAAGGACCTAAAGAGGCACCCTTATACCTCCGGCACCCATTTGGACTGTGATGGGATCAAACAAGTACCCGACGGACAGGAACCGGGCAACGGCAGCCTGAGCAGTAGCAGTAGGTGCAGTAGCAGAACTGAGGAAACCAGCCTGAAGAACGGCAATGCCAACTCTAACCATAAACAAACTGACATTTAACTTCACCTTCCTCAGGAGCCCCTCTCCTCTAAGGTGCACAGAGACTGTACCAAGTGCGGAGGGGTGCGTCATTATTTGTTGTTGTGTGCCCATGGAGGGAAGGGACATAGTGGGGCTCATTTATCAGCACTGGCCAAATTTGCCCATGGGCAGTTACCTGTAGCAACCAATCAGTGACTAGCTTTTTAAAACCAGCTGCAAGTAGAACAATGAATGCAGCAATCTGATTGGTTGCCATGGGTTACTGCCCATGGGCAAATTAGCCCAGTGTTGATAAATGAGCCCCAGTGTCTCTTGGGCACAACCTCAAAAGTAAAGCCTAGGCTCTAAAGAACAGGAACAAATGACTGCTGCTGCTATAATATGTACAGTATTAATTGGACACACTGGGGGGTCGCAGCCTAGTTCTGCTCCGGAGAGAAAGTAGCGGGCAGTAAATATTTATGCACTTGCGCAGCCAAATGCCGCTGATACAGCCGTGCGTCAGGGAAAACTACTCGATGACTTTCATGTTCAAATATTTTTTCTCTTGTACTCGTAGTAACCTTCAAGCCCCGCCCCCCACAAGTTATGTCCGTGAATATTTTGTAAATACGTTGTGTTACCTATTTATATGAATTGTCTATATACTAATTGCACATGACCACTAACGCCAAAGCGGGGTCTCTGAGCAAAAAATAACAATTCTTGATTCTAAATCCATTGCACTGTAACGGGCACACGGGGGGCAGTTAGAAAACATGATTCGATTCTAATTCTAACAAGTTATTCCGTTTATTATACATTTCCATTGGTTTTAAATGTATTTGTAAATGGAATTGCTGCTGAAAGCCGCATCTGTCTGTCCTTATCTGCACTGCTGGTCCTGACTCTTGAAACAATGTACATACAGGAAGGGACCTATAGATCCTGCAATTGCATATGCCGATAATCTTAAAACCATTGGAAATGGGCAATTAATGTATATTGGAAGGTGGCTTATAAATGACAATTTCTTCCGTCACGCAAACATGTGTTTTTGAGTTTACTTCCCCTTTATAAAATTATGTTTTACAATTCTAAGACAGTTTGCGTTGTTTTTTATTTTTATTTATTCCTGTTAAGATTATCCTGTCACTTGTGTCATGGGTGGGGGGTCACTGACCCCCCCAAGTAACCAGCTTTTCGAGTGACTGGAAAATAAGCAAGAAAGATGTAATTTAAATGAATATTAAATATCCACCCCGACTGTCAGTTTATTTTAGAGTCACTGACCTTAGCATCCAGGTTTCATTTTAAATTCCAGCTTGGAAAGTAAATAGACTCCATTTAAAGAATGTTTATAACAGGAATTTGAAACTTTTGTGTGATGCAGAACTACAATTCCCTTGCCAGTTCAGACACCAGAGGATGCTGGGAATTGTAGTTTTTTTTCCTAGATGAAAGCCAAACGATGCCTTGGCTAATTGTTTTTGTATAATACAAATTATAATATCGTAACTGAGTGTCACACCACTATTTTTCATGGCATTTGAGAAGTCACAATTGCTATTATCAGCCGTTACCATCAATTCTGTTCTGTGATAGGAATTTGACTACATAGGGCACATTTTTTTCTGGGACTGAGAGAAAACAGTGTAAATGAGTTGTACAATGTATATTAGTATCATAAAATATGTATATACAGTGCTAATGTATGGCATTTATGATGGAAAGCAAGTGTGTGTATAATATTTTTATACAGAATTAAACACAGATATACAGAATATATTTATATAAAATATGCTCACCCTGAAAACAAGTGAATATTTGATGATTCTATGGCAAGTGAGTACGAGGAGGAAATGAGTGTGGCTTGTGTAGTGTGCTTGTGTCTGCTGTGACTACTGTATGTATAGCGCTTTATAGGGTTTTTATGTTTTTTATTGGGTCCAGGCAGGGGTGGCTAGGTTACTGCAAATAGGTATAATGACTGTAGGAAAACAGTTTAATGCTGTGGGTTTGCAAGTTTAGGATTTAGGATGATTGTGGGATAGCAGGTATAGTAGGGAGAGATGGTGCCTATAGTAACAGTGGGATAATAGTCTCTGGGAAGGGAGTGTGACTGTGGGATAGCAGGTATAGTAGGGAGAGATGGTGCCTATAGTAACAGTGGGATAATAGTCTCTGGGAAGGGAGTGTGACTGTGGGATAGCAGGTATAGTAGGGAGAGATGGTGCCTATAGTAACAGTGGATAATAGTCTCTGGGAAGGGACTGTGACTGTGGGATAGCAGGTATAGTAGGGAGAGATGGTGTCTATAGTAAGAGTGGATAATAGTCTCTGGGAAGGGAATGTGACTGTGGGATAGCAGGTATAGTAGGGAGAGATGGTGCCTATAGTAACAGGGGATAATAGTCTCCGGGAAGGGAGTGTGACTGTGGGATAGCAGGTATAGTAGGGAGAGATGGTGCCTATAGTAACAGTGGGATAATAGTCTCTGGGAAGGGAGTGTGACTGTGGGATAGCAGGTATAGTAGGGAGAGATGGTGTCTATAGTAACAGTGGATAATAGTCTCTGGGAAGGGAGTGTGACTGTGGGATAGCAGGTATAGTAGGGAGAGATGGTGCCTATAGTAACAGGGGATAATAGTCTCTGGGAAGGGAGTGTGACTGTGGGATAGCAGGTATAGTAGGGAGAGATGGTGCCTATAGTAACAGTGGATAATAGTCTCTGGGAAGGGAGTGTGACTGTGGGATAGCAGGTATAGTAGGGAGAGATGGTGCCTATAGTAACAGGGGATAATAGTCTCTGGGAAGGGAGTGTGACTGTGGGATAGCAGGTATAGTAGGGAGAGATGGTGCCTATAGTAACAGAGGGATAATAGTATCTGGGAAGGAACTGTGGGATAGCAGGTATAGTAGGGAGAGATGGTGTCTATAGTAACAGTGGATAATAGTCTCTGGGAAGGGAGTGTGACTGTGGGATAGCAGGTATAGTAGGGAGAGATGGTGCCTATAGTAACAGAGGGATAATAGTATCTGGGAAGGAACTGTGGGATAGCAGGTATAGTAGGGAGAGATGGTGTCTATAGTAACAGTGGGATAATAGTCTCTGGGAAGGGAGTGTGACTGTGGGATAGCAGGTATAGTAGGGAGAGATGGTGCCTATACATTGATGGCATACAACTCCCAGGACCCTTTGAAAACTTTGTTGCTGGAAATTTTCCATTAATTTTCCTTTCCACAACTGAAGGCACATGGTTTTATGTCAGATCTAGGGATATACAGGTATTGGATCTGTTATCCAGGTGATTTCCTTTTCTCTGTAATAATAAAACAGTAGCTTGTACTTGATCCTCATCATTGGAGGCAAAAAACAGCCTATTGGGGAATTTAATGTTTACATGATTTTCTAGTAGACTTAAATCACAAACAGACTCTTTATCAGGGAAAACCTCACGTCCCAATCATTGTAGATAACAAGTCCCATACCTGTAGTAGAAGTGGGGCATTTACAGAAGAACACAGACAATCATTGACTCGAGCTGTTTAGAATGTAAGCTCTGAGGCAGCATGTGTAGGTATGGAACCCATAAGCTCTTGGATAGGGAAACTGACGTCACAACGTAAAGAACACAAAGAAGAACAAATCTCTAATTGGTATGAAACATAATTAGTTACAGGCTTAACTGATCCACTCCCCTGGAAGTATACAGAGCAGCTGTGCAAGAGTTAAGGGAACTCAGTTATGACGCTATTAAACCAGTGTATCCCCATTTAGCTTGCTAATACAGTGCTCTGATTGCTCAGTTCTGATTTAACTCTATCACTGCCAGGAATGGCATCCATTTTCGATTGAATAGGTCCGTATTCGGCCGAACCGAAAGAATAACGCAATTGATCGAATTAGATTTGAAGTTCTTCTCCCCAAAAAAACTTTGATCTTTCAAAGTCCACCAATTGACTCCAAATAGGTTGTAGGCGGTCCCCCATAGGCTAAAACAGCAATTCGGCAGGTTTTAGATGGCGAATGGTCGAAGTCTAATTTTTAAAGAGACAGTACATGATAAATTTCCATATTCAAATTTTTTAATTTATTTTCAAATTCTAATTTGGACTATTCCCTAGTCGAAGTACACTTTAAATAGTTTGAAATTCGAAAAATTCACCTCAACCTCTGTTAAATCTGCCTCTCAGGGGCATATTTATCACGGGTCGAATTTCGAATTGAAATAACATTGAACTTCGAATTCAAAAAGACCAATCGAAATTAGGTCAAAGTTTTTTTCTTTTAGCCGAATAGGTCAATATTCAGCTGAATTTGAATCATACAAATCAAAGGAATAGCGATCAGGTTTTAGATGGCGAATGGTCGAAGTGGAATTTTTAAATAGACAGTACATGATACATTTTGACATTCTAATTTTTTTCAAATTGGAATCGAATTTGGACTATTCCCTAGTCATAGTACACAAAATATATGTAGCCTTACAGAGCATTTTTTTTTTTAGATTGGGCCAGTGACCCCCATTTGAAAAAGTCAAACGAAAAAGACGAACCATGAAAAAATGACTTTAAATATTAAATGATGAAAAACAATCAAAAAGTTGCCTAGAGTTGGTCATTGTATAACATAACAAAAAGTTAACTAAAAGGTGAAGCACCCCTTTAGCTGTGCGGTAAGAGCAGATCTTTTAGGAACAGCCTTTTAGATCCAGTCCTACGGGGTCGGCTGATCCTGCTGTGAAAAAAATAAATACAGATACAGTCATATGAAAAAGTTTGGGAACCCCTCTTAATTCTTTGCAGTTTTGTTTATCATTGGTTGAGCTTTTTAAAGTAGCAACTTCCTTTTAATATATATATATATATATATATATATATATATATATATATATATATATATATATATATATATATATATATATATATATATATATATATATATATATATATATTTGCTAGTAGTGTTTGCACAATCAGGTCCAAAACCTGGGGTAAGATATGAGATCTAGCACACTGGTATCCCTGATTTATACAATGTTGCATTATGTATCCTTTCAAATTAACAGTAATTCTTCTGGATTTCCAGACTTGGTGACTATAGCAGCTCTAGCTCCGAGTGAGTTTCAGGATCTGTCCTTTTTGCAAGTACAACATTGTTTAATTATGGGGCATATTTATCAAGGGTCGAATTTCGAATTGAAAAAACGGCGAAATTCGAATTCAAAAAGACCAACCGAAATTAAGTCGAAGTACGAATCGTAGGAATCGAAGGAATAGCGCATTCGATCAAATTCGATTTGAAGTTTTTCCCCTAAACAACTTTGATTTTTCAAATTCCACCAATTGACTCCAAGTGGGTTCTAGGAGGTCCCCCATAGGCTAAAACAGCAATTCGGCAGGTTTTAGATGGCAAATGGTCGAAGTAGGATTTTTTTTCAAATTCGAATCGAATTTGGACTGTTCCCTAGTCGAAGTACACAAAAAAATAACTCAAAATTCTGATCTTTTTTCACCTCGACTGTTGATAAATCTGCCTCTCAGGGGCATATTTATCAAGGGTCGAATTTTGAATTGAAAAAACTTCGAAATTCGAATTCGAAATTAAGTCAAAGTTTTTTTTTCTATCGAATAGTTCCGTTTTCGATCGAATAGGTCCATATTCAGCTGAATTAGAATCACATGAATCGAAGGAATAGCGAATTCGACCGAATTCGATTGAAAGTTTTGACTTGAATTGGAGGTCCCCCATAGGCTAAAACAGTAATTCGTTTTAGATGGCGGATGGTTGAAGTCGAATTTTTAAAGAGACAGTACATGATAAATGTCAATTCAGATTTTTTCCCTAGTTGAAGTACACAAATGAAATTGATTTTTTTTTGGTCGAATATGTCCTTTTTTGAAGGAATAGGTCCGTATTCGGCCGAAATTCGAATCATATGAATCAAAGGAACAGCGCATTCGATCGAATTTGATTCAAAGTTTTGACTTTGATTTTTAAAAGTCCACTAATTGACTCTGAATAGGAGGTCCCCCACTAAAACAGACAGGTTTTAAATGGTGAATGGTCGACAGTACATGATATTCGAATCGAATTTGGACTATTCCCTAGTCGAAAGTACATAAAAAAGAGCTCAAAATTCGAATTTTTTTCATTCGGAAATTCACCTCGACCTTTGATAAATCTGCCGCTTATTATGATGTCGAGATTGATTCTGAGACAACTTGCAATTGGTTTTAATGTATTATTATTTGTAGTTGTTGTGATATTTAGCTCTTTATTCAGCAGCTCTCCAGTTAGCAATTTTGCCAATCTGGTTTCTAGGGCCCAAATTCCCCTAGCAACCATGCACTGTTATGAATAAGAGACTGGAATATGAATAGGAGAGAGTCTTGGACAGAAAAATGAGTACTAAAAAGTGGCAATAACAATACAGAGCATTCGTTTTTTTAGAGTCAGAAGTAGAAGGCAAAAACTATAAAAAAAAAAAAAAAAAAAGGATAATTGAAAATTTGCTTCGAATTAGCCATTCTATGAAATAATAAAAGTTAACTTAAAGGTGATCCACCCCTTTAAGCGTAAGCACTGTCAGTCAGTTCTGTGGCTAAAATCCAATGTTCGCTGCCATTTGCTTTCTAGTGGTTCATCTCTTACCAACTGAACAATTTTAGGGGTTCCCCGGGGATGTAAATGGGGAGCATATAATGCAGCTACTGTCGCACCTTTACACACACCCCTATAATTGTATGACATCGATGTCAGATTTCCACTGAGTTCAGCTGCCTGTGTAATACAGTTAAATCAACAAACTCTCTTCTTCATTTCCCTTTAGGATTCACTTTTGATCCCTTAAACCCATAAGAAGGGCTTTGCCATTAGCCTTCAAGCAGTAACTTAATTATATGTATTGTTCCCTAGTGATCCCTATGGTGTAACAAGCTGATGTCATGGCAAAGGGGACGTTAACTCTTTTTCCCTTCATACATATACATAGTCACACACAGAGCAGGTGCCTGGCCAATCAACAGTGGATATTGCAAGCTAATATTCTACACCGGAATTTCATAGCAATGTTTAATGGGCTCATGTGTCTGTGTGTCAGGGTGTTAAAGGCAGGAAATACATGGGCTATTGCTTTTTTGCACATACAGTGGCAATGTATATATATATATATATATGTCTGACTGAGCCGTGTAGGTTTCCTGCCACATGTGGGTTCAGTGGCTTCCTGCTCTCTTGCACTTTACATAAATATATAAATATTCTTGTTCTACTCTTTAAAGTGATCCTGACACTAAAAAAAAAAAACGACTCTTCACGATATCAATGTGCATTGCGGGAGTTATTTATCAAAGGTCAAGTTTGTGGGGCTTGTGAGGTTTTTTTATACCTCGAATAAACTCATAACTCAAATGTTTTCTTATTTATGAAAAAAACCTGAATCAGTGTAATCGGGGTGAATACTCAAATTGTTCGGCAGAAAAAAAAACACTAGAATCACTTGGATGGTTTGAGTTTTCGAGCGACAAGCATCAAAAAAAAAAAAAAAAAAACCCTGAACAAGGCTACGAGTATCTTCAAATGTTTCAAGGACCCTGCCATTGACTTCTACATGATCTCAACAGGTTTTAGCTGGAGTATTACTGGATTCGAGCTCTTTCCAGCTTCGAGGTTTAATACATCTCAAAAGGGTTTTTTTTAACCCGAAAATTCAAATTTTTACTGAAAGCTGCCCTTGAAAACTCAATTTTTTTGGGGGGCTTACAACTTGAGGTTTAATAAATAACCCCCTTAAAGTTGTCTATAGGTCATGCACTCTGTTGTCATATAACCTCTAGACTACTGTAACTCTCTTTTAATTGGCCTTCCCCTCCAGAGACTGTCACCAGTCCATAATGAACACTGCTGCCAGGCTCATACACCTCAGCAACCGCTCCTCCTCTGACAATCATTACACTGGTTTCCGCTACCTTTAAGAATTAAATTCAAATGAATGATCCTGACATTCAAAGCACTTCATAATTCTGCCCCACCCTACATCTCTGATCTCATCTCTATATACTCACCCAACCGCTTACTATGCACCTCTACTGACCTGCTCCTCAACTCTTCTCTCATTACCTCCTCACATGCTCGAGACCTTGCAAGGGCTGCACCCCTCCTCTGGAACGCTCTCCCACGGTCTGTCCGACTTTCTCCCAACCTTTCTGCTTTCAAAAGGTTTCTTATTTAAAGAAGCCTACCCTCACTCTTCTTCACTACCAAATGTGGATTTATATGATGCATACTTGTTTGATGTTGTGAAATCTGTTTACTGTGTTGTCGATAATAACTATAAAGTGTAGCAGTTTTGAAGATACATGAAGCCATGAGTCATGCCATAATAACCACCATAAAACAAGACTATTTTATAGCATAAATATTGACAAACTTAGTTTGTTGCCAGAAAATTCGAAACTTGCTAAAATTACCGATAACGTAAGCTGGTTCGTCAACGTAGTTACAGCAAGTGATCACAATGACTTCTGAGCGCATCGCTGTTTAGTAAACTTAGTCGCTGCGAATATTTTGGAGGTAAAATAGTCAGAGCGGTAACATGCGGAAACATATAGTTAAATTTACTGCGCTTTAGTAAAGGGACCCCACTGAGAGAACCCTGGAACTACCGACTGGTTCAAAGGTGTTGGTGGTATCGACAGAGTTTCCCATCATCAATAGGTGCAGCAGTACTGGATTCGGAACAGGGGGCGGGTTGCAGCACCAAACACTACTTTATAGAAGTGCCAGGAGGATGTATGAACACAACAAGTACCTTTAATGAATGGGGTTTAATGCTTAATGTGTAATGTTTCCAGCCTTCTTTGTTAAATCCTGTCATCGGAAAACATGTTTTTTTCAAAACACATCCGTTAATAGTGCTACTCCAGCAGACTTCTGCACTGAAATGCATTTCTCAAAAGAGCAAACTGATTTTTTTATATTCAATTTTGAAATCTGATACGGGGCTAGACATTTTGTTAATTTCCCAGTTGCCCTAGGTCATGTGACTTTCTGGCAGGCTGCTGTTTTCTCAATGTAACTAAATGTGTCTCAGTGAGACATGGGTTTTTACTATTGAGTGTTGTTCTTAGATCTACCAGGCAGCTGTTATCTTGTGTTAGGGAGCTGTTATCTGGTTCCCTTCCCATTGTTCTTTTGTTTGGCTGCTGGGGGGGAGCGGGGTGATATCACTCCAACTTGCAGTACAGCAGTAAAGAGTGATTGAAGTTTATCAGAGCACAAGTCACATGACTTGGGACAGCTGGGAAACTGACAATATGTCTAGCCCCATGTCAGATTTCAAAATTGAATATAAAAAAATCTGTTTGCTCTTTTGAGAAATGGATTTCAGTGCAGAATTCTGCTGGAGCAGCAATATTAACTGATTCATTTTGAAATCAATTTTTTTTCCCATGACAGTATCCCTTTAAGCTTTCGTTTTCCTTTAAGGCCTCACTGACACTGCTATCTCCCAACTGACAGGTAATACCCATAGAAACGACTGCACCCAATTTATTTCCCATTCCGCTGCAGGGCAGAAAAAACACTTCCCTGGTTAAACACAATTTAGATAATATATGATAATATATTTATGGCTTCATAATTCCCACCAGAGTTCAAAGGCCAGGCTTATATTTTATATTCTCTTCTGCTTTTCATGCCCAAAGCTCCATATATCTTTAGGTACAATGAATGGAAAGTGACACATTTAACTGTGCATTAATCAGCAGCATCATTACTATTACATTATCGAAAAAAAGGGAGAGGATAGTCTGCAAAACTACCAGCACAGTATTCATGGGAACTGCACAGGTCTTCTCACTTTGCTCCAGTTTTATGCATAGGGTTGCCACCTTTTGTAAGTAGAATATCCTGGCAGGTGATGTCAGGGGTGTGATGGGTGACATCATCAAGGGGCAGGATGATGCCATTTAGGGGACAGCATGTTGCATCAGCGGGCTGTGATTTGGCAGCTGAATGCATAATTCAGTGCGGTCTTGTCCAGTGACTGGGATGCCAGGGGCCCACCAGAAAACCTTAGACCTATTCTCCTAGGGGCAAATTCACTAAGATGCGAAGTTGCGCCAGGCGCAACTTCACCGCACTTCGCCGCACTTCGCCAGGCGTATTTTCGCCAGCGCTCTGCAAATTCACTAAAATCCGAAGTTGCGCACAGGGGTAGCGTTAGTTTGCGAAGTTGCGCTAGCGTTAATTCGCCAAGCGAAGCGAAGTTTCGCTAGCGATGGTTAATTTGCATACGGTGCGAAATTCAAATTTCAATGGAGGAATATGTATTTGCACTTCAAATGCCTAGAAAACCTTCAAATCAGCAAATATAAATTTTATTTTGCCCTACACATGTGCCCACTGTCTAGGTAAGTTGCCATGAGTCAGGAGATGTAGGGGGGAAGGAGGGGAGCCCCAAAAAATTTTTTGATCTTTTTCAGCCTATCACCCATCATGTAGAAAACACGCCAGCGTTTTTTGGGACTTAGAAAAAAATTTGACTTTTTTGGAAACAATCCCTATCTACTCTATTGCGCTTCGCCAGGTCTGAGGTGGCGAAGGAAGTTAAAGGTAGCGTTCAGTACACTGCGCAAGTTAGTGAATTTGCGTAGTTACATCGCTAGCGAAAATTCGCCTGGCGTAAGTGTGCGAAGTAACACTAGCGAATTTACGCCAGTGTTCGTTAGTGAATTTGCGCAGTAACGAAAATTCAGGGCTTTGGCGCTTAGTGAATTTGCGCCCTAGTCTTTTATATCTACTTACGCTATTCTTCCATTATTAAGCATTTTTCCCATAAATAAGAAATTACCATGGAATTGGCTAAATGGTTAGAAGCAAGAGGGCCCACTGACTCCTGGGCCCACTGGGAGTTTTCCTGGTATCCCGGTGGTCTTGTCCAGATTTCCAGCTTTAGAAATCAGAACAGGCAGTTTTGCAAACTGTCAGGTAGCAACCCTATTAAAGCCCTATGCATGTTGCTATGAGTATATAGCCCTATTATGCTCAGTACTAGCCCAACAGTGACATCATCAGCTGGGACAAGTCCAGCACATGTTATGGGAAACATAATAGTAAAGTCGAAGCTATTATTAAAGCCACTGTATGACTGTGCCAAATACTGATTCGAGTCTAATGACTTCAAAGCAAAATTCTGGCACTCTGCAGTGGGACCAAAAATGTTTTTCTGTATTTGTTTTGGCTGAGACTGCAACATGTTGATTAATCTTCTTTGTCTTTATCATATGATATACAACAAACTCACGCATACTTAAAGAGGTTGTTCACCTTTAAATTAACTTTTAGTAACATAGTAAGTTAGGTTGAAAAAATACACACGTCCATCAAGTTCAACCTTTTATGTCTATATAAAACCTGCTGGTATGATGTAGAGAGCAGGGTCGGACTGGGCTGGCGGAATACCGGAAAAAACCCGGTGGGCTCCCACTGGCCCAGACCTGATCCACGATCGACTGGCCCCATAAAAAAAACAAAATGCAGCCCAATGTGGCGGCGTTTGTGCATGTGCCCCATGGGGGTCCTGGAAGTTTGCTACCCAGGGGGCCCCCAACGGTCCAGTCCGACCTTGGTAGAGAATGATGTTCTGAGCCAATTTGCAATTCGTTTTCATTTTTTCTTATTTTTGTTTTTTGTTATTTAGCTTATTATTCAGCAGCTCTCCAGTTTGGAATCTGCAGGGTAGGAATGGGCGGAAGGACACCTGGAACAAACCTGGTGGGCCTCAGCCCTCATGGGCTCCCGCTGGCCCAGACCCGCTCCTCGATCAACTGGCCCCATAAAAAAACGAAATGCAGCCCTACGTCGCATGGGTCTACACTACTATCTATTATCTATTGAATTTTTAGGATTTCTTTTGAGGTAAAAGTCCTATGGTTGTGTTGTATCTGTGTGACATTTATCAACTCTTATGGCTACAGGAATTATGGACTAAACTCCCACTGGTCTATAGTATGGGGCCCATTCCTTCGAGTGAAGGAATAGAAGAAAAAATACTTTGAATTTCGAATGGTCGAATATGGCTACTTCGACCATCGAATTGGCTACTTCGACCTTCGACTACTACTACGACTTCGAATCGAACAATTCAAACTAAAAATTATTCGACTATTCGACCATTCGATAGTCAAAGTACTGTCTCTTTAAAAAGTTCTTCGACCCCCTAGTTCGCACCTAAAACCTACAATTTTCTGATCGAAGGAATATCCTTTGATCGATGGATTAAAATCCTTCAAATCATTCAATTGAAAGATTATTCCTTCGATTGTTCGATCGTAGGAATAGCGCTAAATCCTTCGACTTCAATATTCGAAGTCGAAGGATTTCAATTCGGCAGTCAAATATCGAGGATTGATTAACCCTCGATATTCGACCTTAGGTAAATATGCCCCTAAGTCATTGTCTTACAAACTGAATCAAAATAATAATACAGGTATGGGATCTGTTAACCGGAAACCCATTATCCAGAAAGCTCCGACATTAAGTAAAGGCTGTCTCCCACAGACTCTATTATAATCAAATAAACCAAATTTTTTAAAATGATTTCCTTTTTCTCTGTAATAATAAAACAGTAGCTGGTACTTGACCCAAACTGAGACATAGGGGCCGATTCAGTAAGGGTCGAATATCGAGGGTTAATTAACCCTCGATATTCGACTAGGAATTAAAATCCTTCGAATATCGAAGTCGAAGGATTTAGCGCAGAAAGTTCGAAGGATAATTCCTTTGATCGAACGATAAAATCCTTCGAATCGAACGATTAGATAGCATAGGCTAACATTGGCTTCGGTAGCTTTTAGATGGCGAACTAGGGGGTCGAAATTTTTTTTAAAGAGACAGTACTTCGACTATCGAATTGGTCGAATAGTCGAACGATTTTAAACTACGAATCCTTCGATTCGAAGTCGTAGTCGAAGATCGAAGTAGCCCATTCGATGGTCGAAGTAGCCCAAAAAAAACTTCAAAATTCAAAGTTTTTTAGCTTCAAATCCTTCACTCGAAGTTAGTGAATCAGCCCCTTAATGAATCCTTATTGGAAGCAAAACCAGCCTATTGGGTTTATTTAATGTTTTACATGATTTTCTAGTAGACTCAAGGTATGAAGATCCAAATTACAGAAAGATCCCTTATCAGGAAAATCCCAGGTCCCAAGCATTCTGGATAACAGATCCCATACCTGTATATAGCGATATCAAACGTTCTAGAGATGGTGCAGAATTGAAATAGTGTCACTGCGGTTGTTACTCGTGGAGTTGTGCACATTCCAGGATGTTATCCACTCCTGCTGTTTTAGACATGTTGGGTCACGCAATGCAGGTAAATATGTTTGGCATGTCATGCAGGGCCAGATATCAGACGTTTCAAGACAGACAACAACAATGACAGTTGTGTAGACTTTTAAAACACACACAAGCACTTCATATGATACAAATGATAAAGGAATATTTGCAGTTTAAAGGGGTGGTTCACCTTTAAGTTAACTTTTAGTATGTTATAGAATGGTCAATTCTAAGCAATTTTTTTTAGGGATGCACCAAATCCACTTTTTTGGATTCGGCCGAACCCCCGAATCCTTCGTGAAAGATTCGGCCGAATACCGAACGGAAGCCAAACCCTAATTTGCATATGCAAATTAGGGGTGGGAAGGGGAAAAATTTTTTACTTCCTTGTTTTCTGACAAAAAGTCATGCAATTTCCCTCCTGCCCCTAATTTGCATATGCAAATTAGGATTCGGTTCGGATGGGCAGAAGGATTCGGCCGAATCCGAATCCTGCTGAAAAAGGCCGAATCCTGGCCGAATCCCGAACCGAATCCTGGGTTCGGTGCATATCTAATTTTTTTTAGCTGTTGTTCATTATTTATTTTTAATTGTTTTTTTAATATTTCCCTTCTTCTGCTGACTCTTTCCAGCTTTTAAATGGGTGTCACCAACCCCATATAAAGAACAAATGCCCTGTAAGGCTACACGTGTATTATTATTGTTACTTTTTATTACTCATCGTTCTATTTAAGCCCTCTCCTATTCATATTCCAGTCTCTAACTCAGGGGTCCCCAACCTTTTTTACCTGTGAGCCACATTCAAATGTAAAGAGAGTTGGGGAGCAACACAAGCATGAAAAAGTCCCTTAGGGTGCCAAATAAGGGCTGTGATTGGCTATTTGGTAGCCCCTATGTGGACTGGCAGCCTACAAGAGGCTTTACTTGGCCCTATACTTAGTTTTTATGCAATTAAAACTTGCTTTCAAACTCGGAATTCAAAAATAAGCACCTCCTTTGAGGAGCCTGAGAGCAACATCCAAGGGGTTGGAGAGCAACATGTTGCTCGCGAGCTACTGGTTGGGGATCACTGCTCTAACTCAAATCGATGTGTGGTTGCTAGGGTAAATTGTACCCAGCAACCAGATTGCAAATTAGAGAGCTGCCGAATAGAAAGCTGAATAGCTCAAAAACCACAAGTAACAAAAAATGTGAATCAAATGCAAATTGTCTCAGAATATCACTGTCTACATCATACTAAAAGTAAACACAAAGGTGAACCACCCCTATAATAGGATGACATCTTTCCTCGCAGCCATGAAGTTTATAAACAAGAGACTTTTCATGTATATATTTTGAAACTGCTTATCAGTCAGGACTCCCTATATCCCCTGGGCAGCTACAGGGTCTGATTGCTCTATTGTCATGCCCCTGCTTGCAGCACCGTTTACAAACTTGCCATGGGATAAAATTGTGATTTAAATTCTGGGATAAAAGAGTGAAATTCAGTAAGACTTGGCTGTTGAGTGTCAAGGTATAACAATATCATATTACATAATATAAATAACCTCATATCAGTGTGTTTTATATGGAAAGCTGCTTTGCATGACTATATATGACTAGTGATGGGCGAATTTCTTGAAATTCATGAAAAATTAGTGAAAGTCGATAATTGACACCCGCATAAATTTTGACGCTGGCGTTAAATTCAATGGGTGTCCGAACAGTGTTGATACGCATCGATTTTGACGCGAGCGACTTTCAAACGCGCGTCCAAAATTTTTCGACGCAGGCGAATTTTCGGCGGTGAACTTTCACAGGAGTTTCACAAATTTATTCAGCAGCAACAAAAAGTGGAAATTTGCTGCAAATTCGTGCCAGGTGAATTTATTCGCCTGTCACTACTAGTGATTGGACTAGAACTGGACCGTATAAAGTATTGTGTGTAGGGTTGCCAACTTTTCCCCCAGCAAAGACCATCCAGGGGCGGGGCTGTGATGCGGTGGGGACGGGCCGTGACATAAAGGGCGGGGCTGTGACACAGAGGGGCGGAAATGTGTCATCGAGTGGTGGGGCTATGGCGAGGCGATCTGCTATTGGCCGATCGCTGTGTCAATCATGGGGAATCCTGACGGTTTTCCTTATTTGGAAAACAGGGCAGGACCTGGGCAGCCCTTCAAAATACCAGGCTGTACGTGTCAAAACCGTAAAGGTGGCTACCCTATCTGTGTTGATTTAATAATAGTTCTATGAAGTCACAATTTTTATATGGTGTTGAACTCTAGAGATTATAGCCACATCATAAATAGCTGTGATATATAGTGAATAATGTACCCCCTATTGTAAAATATAAGGATATGGGAATGCACTGCCGGGTGACGTTGTGATGCTGATTCAGTTAATGACTATAAGAATGGCTTGGATGATTTTTTGGACACACTTAATATCAAAAGCCATTTTGATACTAAGCTCTATAGTTAGTATAGATATGGGTATATATATATATATATATATATATATATATATATATATATATATATATAAAATATAATATATAATGTATGTGAAAGTAGGGAGGGGTGTGTGTATGGATGCTGGGTTTTCATTTGGAGGGGTTGAAATTGATGGACTTTGTCTTTTTTCAACCCCATTTAACTGTGTAACTATGTATTATTATTACAGAGGAGTTCTATGATTATAGTAAAGCACGAGGCTAAAGGTCGTGGAACAAGTCATGGACTTCTAAAATCCTCATATTTTGCAACAGAATATACTTTATTTATTGTAATACAAAAGTTTCAGTGAGTCATGTGACAGAAATGACATCACTAAGCCCAGATTATAACCAATGATATCACTAAGCACCGTTTATATAATGAATAAAGTACCCCGTCTTGTAAAATATAAGGATATTATAATAACTTCTACTATCCTCATATTTGCAACTCGGGTACTTTATTTATTATAATACACACATTTCAGTATATGTGACAGAAATGACATCACTACTCACCGTTTATAACTAATGACACCAGAACTCACCGTTTATAAGGATATAATTTACAGGATATTCATGGCTTTTGTGTATAATATAGTGAATAAAGTACCCCCTCTTGTAAAATATAAGGATATTACAAGTTACCGAGGAGTTTCAAGACCATATATACAGGTCATGGAACTCCGAGGTAACTTCTAATATCCTCATATTTTACAACTGGGGGTACTTTATTTATTATAATACACAATTTTCAATGAGTCATGTGACTGAAATGACATCAGAACTCACCGTTTATAAGAATATAATTTACAAGATATTCATGGCTTTTGTGTATTATAAGGATATAAACACACAGACATATTTGCATATGGTATTTAAACAATGCTTGGAATAATATCAATATGGAGTCACCATTTTGTCCTGTTGTGTGTCTCATTTGGGGGCACATTTACTAAGCTCGAGCGATTGATTCGAAGTTAAAAAACTTTGAATTTCGAAGTTTTTTTTGGGTACTTCGACCATCGAATAGGCTACTTCGACTACGACTTTGAATCGAACGTTTCGAAATAAATTTTATTCATTTTATAGTCAAAGTACTTTTTCTTTAAAGAAAACTTCGACTACCTACTTCGGCACTTTACCGAGCATCAATGTTAGCCTATGGGGACCTTCCCCATAAGCTTTCTATGCTTTTTTTGATCGAAGGAAAATCCTTTGATCGATGGATTAAAATCGTTAGATTTGACGGATTTAATCGTTCGATCAAATGATTTTTCCTTCGATCGGTCAATCAAAGTATTTGCGATAAATCCTCCGACTTCGATATTCGAAGTCGAAGGATTTTACTTCGATGATCGAATATCGAGGGTAAATTAACCTTCGATATTCGACCCTTAGTAAATGTGCCCCTTAGTGATCACCTGACAGGAAATAGTGCAGCTTTATCTGTAACAAGTGTGAGAGGTAAAGTGCCTACCCTGTCCATTCATTGCTGGATTAAACCTGTAATGTTGTTCCATCCATGTTATATGTTTATTTTAATATGTATTATCTGCTTAGCACTGGGTGGAGTATTGATAATGTTTGTGGGTCCACAAAAGAACCTTTTACATACTTCCCAAAATTTTGGAAATAAAAAGAGGAACATAAAAGTTGCCACCCCATTTTTGTGGCCACACCCCTTAATTACCGTGTTCATTTTACAAAATTTTGCAGGTTATGAAAGTTTGGACACGTTTCTGTGTTTTTTTCCAGTTATTAGTTTTGCTAATGAAGGTGAATTGCCCTTTTAGCTGTGAGTATAACTTTTTTCTTATTTATAATTAATATATAAATTACTAATTTGCTTATCTGAAAGTTTCCAAGTGCACCTGATGGCTGTTCTGGGCTCTCTGCCAAAAGCCAATTAAGTTAGAAACATTGTTTCTTTTTCTGGCTGTTCAGTGCAGAGAAAATCGGGACCTTCCAGTACAAACGAGGGACTCCGGGTTGAGCTATCAAAAGAGGCACTGTCCCTCTAAAAACGGGACAGTCGGGAGGTATGCTTTTATACAATCTAAGGGCAGAGACACGCTCAGTTTCGGGTAGATTTAGTTGTCCGGCGATAAATCTCCTCTTGTTCGGGGCAACTAATTCACCGAACTGCCTCTTGCCGGCTAGAAAGTAAATCGCCAGCGGGATGGCACTCAGATAGCTTAATTTTCTGAAGTCGCCCAACTTTGGGCGACTTCGGAAAATGAATTACACCAATTGCCACCCCGCCGGCGATTTAAATTCTATCCAGTGGGAGGCAGTTTGGGGAGATTAGTCACCCGAAAGAAGAGGAGATTTGTTGCTGGGTGACTAAATCTCCCCGAATCTGAGCATGTTTCTCTGCCCTAATGGCCTGTCAGTGGAGGGCAGTGAACTCACAGGGTGGGAATATTGGTGAGGGGAAGTAGGTCCATCACAGAGGAGGGTCTGGAGCAGGAGTTGATCAAGCACTGGAGCTGATCAGGGAATGGAGGGATTCACAGGGTATTATAAATTTATGGGCAAGTACATTGCTAGTAAATTGGTAATTACAAACCTGGATCTGTTGCTAATTTCATGGCTAGGATAGTCAATTATAGCTTAATAAAAATGGGAAAGATATAATATTCCATTCCTTTGATATTCTTGGTATTCATTTAAGTAATGCCCAGGCTGGGGCCTAAAGATACAGCAATCAGACTCTAGATCTCACAATTTCTTGCATGTTCTGTGGTTAACAGACCCTAGAACAGAAGAGAAAAATCTGATAATAACAGGAGTGTGCAGGGCATTGTGGGACCTTGGGGGTATATTTATCAAAGAGTGAAGTTAGAGATCGCCCACAGTCCGCCACTCTCCATTAATTTCTATGGGATTTTGAAAGGCGTGAAAGGATGAATTTGATAAATACTCTTTTAAAAATCCCATAGAAATGAATGGACTCTAGAGGACTGTGGCAATCTCTAACTTCACTTTTTGATAAATTTACCCCTTGGCTGAAGAGAGAGAGAGTGAACAAAAATATGCTGGTTGCAGATATGGGTTGTTGCCATCAGATATGGGCGTAATTCAAGTAGCACCCAACCCGCAACTGCACCTCGCTGTCTAACGGTAATTGACTCAGTAAAGCCATAATACCTCTACATTAGATATGCCCACCTTGTGGCCCTCCAGCTTAGTTTGAATTAAACGTTCTAGCGCTCCAGTTACAGCAGATGATTGGGTACTGGATAAATGATCTACAGGTCAAGTCTAATAGATGCTTATTTCTGCTTCTCTTCCAGCCCCTGATGACAACACTGCCTGGTTGTGTTTGGGTAGAAGGTTGGGAAAAGTTGTTGCAGGTCTAAGTGTACATACATAATATGTGGTTATGAGTCCTACAAGTTACAGGTGTGCCCCCTGATCTATAGTCTTGCTGTCATTTGTTTGGGACCCCAGATTTATTACTCGCCCAGTGTCCTGTTTTCTGTAACTGAACCCCTCTCCAATGCCATATTGTCACAATAAGTCAAAAAAAAAAATAGAAAAAAAAAAAAAATAGATTTGCACCCTCCCACTATGTCAATCTGAATTCCCACCATGAAGTATAGATACAACTTAACCTTTATTTGTGATCATTTAAAAAACATATCATTTGACCCTGCACACCACTTACTTGTTTTCACTTCTCAACCAATGGAAGGGGCGACCCTTCACTCCTTTGACACGTATTGTCACAATATCAGCACAACTTGGTTACTGGAAACTCCCTTCTGTCGAGGATCCTTTCATTAGTTGCATTCTGATATTGCACTCTCTTATGTAATGTGTTGCCACCGGAAAATTCATATGTACTGTCATAGTCGAAGTATGAAGTTCACAGATCTTTTCCTATTGTTTATTGTTCTAAGGACTGATGGCTCATGATAAGCTGTGTTTGGTCTGATGGATATGAACGTTTCTCGTGGGTAATTATCCCTAAAATAACATGCTTTTTTGGGTTGCTTGCTCCAGGCACTGGGACTGCACATTTACTGAGTGAAGCAACATGACAAAATACCGGGGAACAATAGGGTATGTTTCCTATGCAGCAGAAAGGTGTATTGTGTTACGGCCATAACTGTGTTCCCTTGAAGGTAAAATAAGCACTCACTCAATGCAGATCATGTTTAAATTGTTGGTTTAGATGTTGGTTGCAGCTAACAATTTATATCATAATGCTCCGAGCTAGGCCTGCCCAGGGTCAGGCTGGACACCAGGAAAAAACCCAGTGGGCCCTGGCCCTCATGGGCCTCCGCCCAGACCTGTTCCCCGATCGGCCAAAACAATAAAAAAAAAATTCTCGCATGCGTGTAGGATTTCTTGTTTGCGGCCTCTACCCCGGTCTTTGCGCATGCATGTGGCATTGCGGCTTTTATGCATGCGCGCGGTGCACCGGTTTTTGCGTATGCGCACAGGGCCCCCAAGGTTTGAAATGTGCCAGTCCGACCCTAGGCCTGCCTTAGAGACCTACTAGGCTGTAAGGGTCCTAGTATAAATTAGACCATTACATACCTCCCAACTGTCCCGTTTTCAGCGGGACAGTCCCACTTTTGACAGCACAACCCGCAGGCACGGGTTTGTACTGGAAAGTCCCGATTTTCACTGAACAGCTAAAAAAGATACAGTATTTTTAACTTAATTGGCTACTAATAAGATACTTTGTTACAATTTTGAGATAAGCAAATAAGTTATTGTAACAGATTTAGATAAGGACGTAGTTGTTAGACTCACAGCTTAAAGGGCAATTCACCTTCTTTAGCAAAACTGTAATAACTGGAAAAAAAACCCCACAGAAATATGTTCAAACTTGGTAATGGTAATTAGAGTGTGTGGCCAAAAATGGGCGTGGTCCCACTTTTTATTTCTAAAATGTTGGGAGTTATGCATTTAGAGAAGCCTAATATTACTTTTGTGGGCTGCAGTATTTGGTAAATGGTATATGGTTAGCGGTTATCTGACTTTTTAGCTTTGGCCAGGCTTATGGGTGTAGCTTATTACAAGCTTATGGGTATAGGAAAACATTGGTTTATAGTCATTGAGCTACTCTCTTCAAATTGTATCCTAACTGGCCATCAAGCCGAGTATCCAGATGTATCTAGGAGATCGAATAATAATTTCCCCCAAATCTAGCCCTAACTGCCTTTCAGGCTGAGCCCCCCTGTCACTGCTCAAAGCCACTTCAGGGAGGTGTCACCATAGTTTGGAAACTATTGATAAATGTAGTTCCTCCTCATGGTCGGGAATTTGTCAGACTAAAATAGTACCATTGCGACTCAATTTCCTAATCTAGTGGTACCCAAATTGTTGCTTTGATTTACAGTCAACCCTGGAGCAATGGATGGGGCTTCTTTTCTGAAGGCTAATTAGGGTAAAATGTGAGATGCTGAATCTGGGATCCCCAACCAGCTGGGGATAGCTTTGCTATATCATGGACATAATCCATTTAAACTGGTTGGATTGAATGCTTGCAACCCTTTTGGGTTAAGTTGCAAAGCTTGCATTCGGTCTGCTAACCCATAGCAACCAATCAGCTAGCTGCAGTGACTGGCAAATATTACATGTGCATGGAATACATTTCATTTTGTCGGAGACGTGCCAGTGTATGTGCAATTCTCATGCTGAATTCATTTGAGATTTGGGATATATGCTTGTTTGATGTCCTAGATTTTCCCGGACCCCCAGCCTGAGGGTCGTTTAGGGTGAGATTTGGGCAGTAACGTAACTAGAGGGGGCGGGCTCTGGTGCGGGACGCGCTGTCCGGCCCCCCTCCGTACGTGATTTTTGGCCCGGATACAGCGGCGCGCAAGCTGCTGGGGGGGCTCTGAGGGGGTGCGGCCCTGGCCCAATTGCACCCCCTGCTCCCCCGGTAGTTCTGCCACTGGATTTGGGTGGGAAGTTAAAGATATCCTTGGAATGCCAACAGGGTGACAAATGACAATGTTATTATTTATCTGTTACTTAATGGAGTGAGAACCTGAAAATACTTTCCTACTTTTCCTACTTTCCTGTTCTATTCTATATAATGTTTATGTTAATGTGCAAATAGTAGTGATGGGCAAATTTATTCGGCAGGTGCAAATTTGGGGCAAATTCCCGCGATTCGCCGCCGGCGTCAAAAAAACGGACGCAGTTTTGTGAATTTTTTGCTGTTTTGAAAATTTCGTGGGAAATTCGCAAATTTTTCGGCAAAGCGTAATGCTCCAAAAATTGCCCATCACTAGCAAATGGTGCTGTGTCCCTTATAATTTTGATACATATTATTGCTTTCCAATTGAAAGGGCCAGTGACACCAGGTATCAAAAATACCCTCTATGCCTTTATATGGGACATTTTTTATTTAAAGTAATATACATACTGTCAGTTTTCAGGACACTTACTGTACATACATAGCACAAGAGAAACCTGTCCTAGTTTAGCTGATTTATAGGGGTCACTTTCTGAAATGCTGCCATGCCTTATCCACAGATCTGTTCCGCTGCTGATACAGAGAATTCTTCTCCACCCTTGTTATGTTGATGCCTATCCTCATTATCAGTGAAGAGCATGCATGTCACACAGAGCCTGGATCTGATACATGTCACAATCTCACATCAGTATTCTGTATTCTGTAGGTTGCTGACAACATCAAACTGAAAGGGGTGGTTCACCTTTAAGTTGACTTATCCTATGTTATAAAAAGGCCAATTCTAAGCTATTTTTCAGCTGGTCTACATTATTTATTTTTTTTATAGTTTTTTTTTTAAATTATTTGCCATTTCGTTCTTCCAGCTTTCTAATGGGGGTCACTGGCTCCATAAAAAACAAAACAAATGTATTGCTATTATTACTTTTTAAAGCAAACAAATGCATTGTTATTACTACTTTTATTCTCATCTTTCAGGCCTGTCCTGTTCCTATTCCAGTCTCTTATTCAAATCAATGCCTGGTTGCTAGAATAATTTGGACCCTAGCAACCAGATTGCTGAAACTGCAAACTGCTGAGAGCTGCTGAAGACACAGCTAAATACCTCATTTTTGCAAAATGCCATTCTATGCAACTTTCCAGTATTTTCAATGGTCATAAAGTTGTTTTTCTATTGCAAGAGATATATATCTGGTTATTTATAGTCTCTGCGCTTGCAGTTCTGACTAGGGTTGACAACTTTTCTGGAAAAAAATACCAGCCATCTTTTATATTTATCTTTTTTCCCTATTAATAACATTGAGATCAACCATCATTTTTATCAGCCAGGCGGGTAAAATACTGGCCAGGTGGCAACCCTATTTCTGACCAGTGGCGTAACTAGAGTGCGCCAGGCCCCCCTGCAAAAAAATCTTCAGAGGGGCCCAGTGCTCACTGATTCTCATTCTCCCGCCAACTTCCTGTCCCACCTCTGCCCCATCCACACGCCCTCTCTGTTCCGCCCACTCCCAACTGACTCCACCCACTACCGCCAGACTTGCATCCCCCTTCCTTACTGCAGGTAAGAGAGAGGCTGGAGAGGAGGGGTTTTTTCATTAGCTATAGAGGCAACTGCAGGGTCTGCTCCCTCTATAGTTACACCACTGGTTCTGACACAATGTAGAAGAAGCCAGATCTGGAGGAGTACTGACTTCTGCTACATTTCTTCATAAATCAGATCCAGATAATACAAAGGGACAGACAAATATTGTTTTCATTTGAATGCCATTTGCAAGTAACTTTGAAAAGGTTAAAGAAATGTATACACTGCAATGTTGATCAGAATTATTTAAAGGGGTGGCTCACCTTTAAAGTGATACTGACACTAAAAAAATGTCATTAAGGGGCAGATTTATCAAGGGTAGAAGTGAATTCGAGGGAATTTCGAAATTCAAAGTAATTTTTTGGATACTTCAACCATCAAATAGAATACTACTAGTTCGACTTTGAATTCGATTCGAAGTAAAATAGTTTGACTATTCGACCATTCGATAATCGAAGTACAGTCTCTTTAAAAAAACGTCAAATTCAATACTTCGCCAAATTAAACCTTGCCGAAGTGCTATGTTCGATCGATCGCTGAAATCGATCGCACGATTTTACTTGGACCGCAGGATACCCAAATTCGCTGAAAAAACTTTGAATTCGATATTCGAATTTGAAGTATCTTAATTCGATGGTTGAATTTCGTAGTATTTTTATCTTCAAAATTCGACCCTTGATAAATCTGCCCCTAAAAGTTGCCTATGGGTCTTGTAAGTAATTGTCACTTGAAGTTCCTAATCCTGACTGTTTTGCCAACCCCACTATCCCATCTCAGTCTGTCAGTTAGAGTTTCTAATGCTAACAGACTATTGCTGCTCAAATCTGGCAGCCCCCTCCTAGAGGAGCACGGGGGTAAGACAGGTAATGTAAAAGCATCAGGCAAATACTTTCATTGCAAAACTATAAACAGCATTCAAAGACAATGTTATGACAAATACAAAAAAAAAGTTTTTTTACTAGTGTCAGTATCTCTTTAAGTTAACTTTTACTATATTATAGAACGGCTAATTCTAAGTGCATTTTCAATTGGCTTTCATTTTTTCTTTTTTATAGGTTTTTTTTAAAAAATATTTGTCTTTTCTTTTGACACTTCTTAGCTTTCAAACAGGGGTCACTGACCCCATCTAAACAAGGCTACAGATTTTTTGTTATTGCTACTTTGCATTCCTCATCTTTCTATTCAGGCCTCTCCTATTGGTATCCTAGGGGGCAAATTCACTAAGCGCCGAAGCGACGAACGATAGCGTCAATTCGATAGCGTTTGGCATTTTCGGTACTTCGCAAATTCACTAACGAATGCTGGCGTAAATTCGCTAGTGTTACTTCGCACCCTTACGCCAGGAGAATTTTCGCTACGGACGTAACTACACAAATTCACTAACACGCGCAGTGTTCTGAACGCTATCTTTTACGCTAGACTTCCTTCGCCACCTCAGACCAGGCGAAGCGCAATAGAGTAGATAGGGATTGCTTCAAAAAAAGTTCAAATTTTTTCTAAGTCCCAAAAAACGCTGGCGTGTTTTCTACATTATGGGTGATAGGCTGAAAAAGATCGAAAAATTTTTTGGGGCTCCCCTCTTCCCCCCTACATTTCCTGACTCATGGCAACTTAACTATACAGTGGGCACATGTGTAGGGCAAAATAAAAATTTTATTTGATGTTTTGAAGGTTTTCGAGGCATTTGTAGTGCTGATACGTGTTCCTCCATTGAAATTTGAATTTGGCGCCGTATGCAAATGAACCATCGCTAGCGTAACTTCGCTTCACTTGGCGAATCAACGCTATCACAACTTCGCAAACTTACGCTACCCCTGTGCGCAACTTCGGATTTTAGTAAATTTGCGGAGCGCTGGCGAAAATATGCCTGGCGAAGTGTGGCGAAGCGCGGTGAAGTTGCGCCTGGTGCAACTTTGAATCTTAATGAATTTGCCCCCTAGTCTCTTATATAAATCAATGCATGGTTGCTAGTGTAATTGGGACCCTACCAACCAGATGGCTGAAATTGCAAAGTGGAGATCTGCTGAATAGAAAGCTAAACAACTCAAATAATAAAAAATGAATTCAGCTGCAAATTGTCGCACAATATCACTCTCTTCGTCATACTAAAAGATAAATCAAAGGTGAACACCCCCTTTAATTCATTTTGCAAGTTAAAAAAAAAAAACGTTTTGTGGTTAAGATCCCAATGGATTAAATCATCCAGAATTCCCTTTGTATAATTCCGTGTCACTCTGTACGTATACGTTGTAATGGTCAGTTTTCTCATACTAAATATAAAGAACTTTTTTTTAATTTACGTATTTTAGAATTGAAGTAGAACTGTTTCCTTATTTATGACATTAGTCATTCAGGTAAGTGTACACATTAAAAGCTCAAAATCCTGCAGTCACATAAGCAATGCAGTCCAGAATCCAGTTCAATCCCAGCATTTGGAGGATTGAGATTAGGCCAAATCCTTAAAGGGCATCTGACCCCAAAAAAAGTACTTTCTTTAATGAAAAAGAAACCTATCTCCAATATACTTTAATTAAAAAAAGGTGTACTGTTTTTATAAGAAACCTGACTGTATGCAGTGAAATTCTCCCTTAATTTCTGCTGTGGATAGGAATTGTCAGATGGTCCCTAACTGCTGAGCAGGGAAACAATCATACTTATGAACAGCAGGGGGAGCCCCCGCCTTACTTCCCAGCCATGCAGAACTCAAGCAGCTTTGTTTATGACGATCCCTAAGCAGCCTAGACCACACTGAGCATGTGCACAGTCTTAGTCTTGCAAAGATGTTTAACAAAGTTACAAGATGGCGACCCCCTGTAGCCAACTTTGAAAGCATAAATTATTTGTTTGATTAGGCTTGTGGTGCAGTAAGTTCATGTTTATATTTAGTGTACAAAATACAGCATTTCTAGCCTTATTCTATTTTAGACTTTACATGCCCTTTAAGGGGTGGTTCACCTGTAAGGTAATTTTTATTATGTTATAAAACAGACAATTCTAAGCAACTTTTCAATTGGTTTTCATCATTCATTTTTTATAGTTTATGCATTTTTCTTCTGACTCTTTGCAGCTTTCAAATGGGCGTCACTGACTCCCATCTACAAAAACAAAAGGCTAGGATTGTATTGTTATTGTTACATTTTATTACTGATCCTTCTATTCAGGCCTCTCTTATTCATATTCCAGTCTCTTATTCAAATCAGTGCATGGTTGGTAGGGTAATTTGGACCCTAGTTACCAGATTGCTTAAGATGCAAACTGAAGAGCTGCTGAATAAAAAGCTAAATAACTGAAAAACCTTCAATAATAAAAAATTAAAACAAATTGCAAATTGTCTCAGAAAATCACTCTCTACATCATACTAAACATTATCTCAAAGGTGAACAACCCCTTTAATACTCTACATTAATTTACATTACCATTATTTTTAGTGGATTTAGAGACATTTGACGTTTTAGACTGCTAATACCAGGCTTTTGTCTCAGCAGCTCTCTCTGAAAGTCACAGTGACAGCACTTAGAGCTGTTGTACCGGTTTCTGCTGAATAAGTAAACGACCCCTAGTGGCTGAGTGTCTCTTATTCTTCACAAAGAACGTTATCAGGTTTTACAATAATTTCCTTTTAAATAATTGATCCTCAGATGCCATAAAGATGGAGAAAAAGCTCAGACAAAGTGCTAATCCTCAATTCTGATAACTAAATCCATATGTACGTCCTATATACCTTATATCAGATTAGATTTACATTTGCAAATTGCAGTAAAACAAATAGAAACAAAAATACAGATTTATATATTTTATCTTCATTTAGGGGCAGATTTATCAAAGATCGAGGTGAATTTTCACATTCAAAAAAATCGAATTTCAAGCTATTTTTTTGTGTTTTTCAACTAGGGAATAGTCCAAATTCGATTAAAAAAAAACTGGAAAATTCGAAATTTATCATGTATTGTCTCTTTAAAAATTTGACTTCGACCAGTTGCCATCTAAAATCTGTTTTAGCCTCTGGGGGGACCTCCTAGAACCTATTAGGGGTCAATTGGTGGACTTTGAAAAAACATTTTTGGGAAAAGCTCTGATTCAAATTTGATTCAATGCGCTATTACTTCGATTCGTATGATTCGAATTCGGCCAAATACGGACCTATTCGATTAAAAACTGGCCTATTTGGCCAAAAAATAAATAAACTGGGACTTAATTTCGGTTGGTCTTCTTGAATTTGAATTTCAAAGTTTTTCAAATTCGAAATTCCACCCTTGATAAATATGCTCCTAAGTGCCATTTGTAAATGTAAAATCAGAAATGATAATAAAATGCAAATAATTGAGTCGATGGTCCTCATCTGACTTTATGTAATTCTATTTGTCCTAACTTCACCCCGAAGCAGATTTTTTTAAATAAGCATTTCACAATCTGACTGCTAACACTGATACATTATTTCCAGTGAGTCTGCAACAATAAGGACAGGCTGGGTGAGTCCCATAGAGTAAGAAGAGGGCTCACTGGCAGGGTTGCTGGAAGGAAATAAGATAAAGATGTTTTATTTTAAAGATTAATTTCTCATTTTTAGGATCCAATTATCATGACTGACTAGAGTCATATTATGGTCTGTAAGGGACCACCTCTCTTCCAACACAAACAGACACTGACACATTAGGGGCCACACAAGAGAGCAGAAAACACATTATCTTGGAAAAACAAGAAAAATAAGGGGAAAAAAGCAGCTACAGTTTGCACCTTGGGCACAGCTTTTTGTGGTCTATAAACAACTGTGCTTCCCCATGAATACAGCACATGTTCAGCAGAACTGTGTGCTCCTAATTGGAAGATCTGTTCTTGGATTCCAGTACACATACTCCTGGGCCTCAATGTCCCAAAACACAATGTAGGGCATACCTCCCAACATTGTGGAAATATAAAGCGGGACAAAAAGATTGGCAGCTTGGAGCAAATTACCATGTCCATTTTACAAGATTGGGCAGGTTATGAAAGTTTGAACACATTTATGTGATTTTTATGTGTTATGACTGTTTTGCTAATGAAGGTGAATTGCCCTTTAAGCTGTGAGTCTAAGTTCTCCCAAGAGACCTGTTATCTTAAATTGTTACAAAAGTATTTATTCTGGGCTCTCTGCCAAAAGGCAATTAAGTAAAGGTGGCCATACATGGGCCGATAAAAGCTGCCGACAGACCGAGTCGGCAGCTTATTAGCCCATGTGTGGGGCTCTCTGACGGGCTTCCCCAATCAATGTCGATCGGACGGGACTAAAAATCCAATGGATCTCAGACCGCATCTGTTCGTTGATCCGGTCCTGCAATCCGACCGCTCGTTTACCCATTGTTATGATCTGACGTCAAGGTGGGCATATCAGGTAGCTATCTGCTCGTTTTGGCGACATCACCAAATGAGCAGATCTCTCCATGTATGGCCACCTTCAGGAACATTGTATCTTTTCCTGGCTGTTCAGTGCAGGAGATGAAAGAGAAAGTCGGGACATTTCCCGGGACTGTCCCATGAAAAACTGGACAGTTGGGAGGTATGACGTAGGGAAGTAGGGCATGACAGAGTTAGGTGGGCAACTCATCCCCATCTCTATCTTTGTTCTAGGTGGCTGGCTATTGGGTGCTTTGAATTTTTCCAGGCAGGGTAAGGGATGAGGCTACAGAAGTCACGTAATCCTACCTTTAGTTGGCTTTGGATGGTGGGAAGATCAGCAGCTCGCAAAGACCCGCCCTCCCTCCCTAAGAGGTGGGTAGTTTGTTGTGGCAGTTGCCGGAGGGTACCTTACTCAGTGAACTAGTGGGAAGTTAAAGGGGATACTTGACAAGGAGAGTGAGCAGCCTGGTAGAACTGGGGTCCTGATCGGAAGGGGTTCAGACTCGGTTTAGGACTGGTGAGAAAGGAGGCAGGAACCAGGTATTGATGTTAAGTTTTATGGTTAATAAAATAAACTTAACTGTGGCCTTCTTTTTCCAACCATGGTGTCTGGGGTTTTTTTTGTTGGGGAGTAAGAATAAAAGTGTTGCCTTAGCCAGATATAACAGTTTGAAATCCCACTTTGCAGTTCTGTTTTTCCGCCTCAAGTACAGGAGGGGTCAGTGTGGTTCAGCTTAGTTGTCCTTTAAGTTCTCATTAATGCTCTCTAATAACATGTTGGCTTCTGGCTCATTTTCCTTCTTAAACACTTGTAATCAGGGATCAAAATAATGAATAAGGATCTGTTCCTTTAATCCACAGCCTGCCTTATCTCAAAAGGAAACTCATAGAAGGAGCTATTGAAGTGACTTTAAAAGATTCCACTCTTGGAAGGCCAGGATTCCGACTTCTGCGCTTCCTGCTGTTTCCCAACAGGACTGATGACTGGCCTCTGGTAAACTCTTTTCCTGCCTGCTTTTATTAACAAGGTGTGGGTGTTATTTTTCCTTTAAATGAGCAGAACAGAATGGACCAAAGACTGCCTATCATCAATGTATCATTGCTACTGCTTTGGATATTTTTTTATTCTGCCCAGAGATGTTCATTTGTATAATGTGCCTTTTCCGAATGGTTTCAGACATGGCTTGTTGTGGTAGTGTTACAAGGTAGCTTGAACCAGAATAAGAATAAAATAAGCCAGTCCTGAGTAACAGACCAAGAGGTTCAGGGCAGTAGGGGGATTCTGCAACCAGAAACTTGATCCCCTGTTGATGAACCATATATTTAGGAGGTTATTCACTATATTCCGAATGCAAAAATCACGAAAAATTTGTGATTTTTTTTATATAAAAAGAAACTCAAACGTTTGTTAATTTATGAATGTAAACAACCTGAATGAATGCAATCCGGGGGGAAAATTTGAATTTGATGGAGTTATCAAATACCTTGTTTTGCTTGGTTTTTCAATTGCAAACCACCACAAAAAAAAAAACGAAAATCATGACAGCTACAAATATCTTCAAATGATTCAAGGGACCTCTGCCATTGACTTCTACATGACCACAACAGGTTTTAGATGGAATATTTTTGGGTTTTGGGCTTTTTACAGCTTCGGAACATAATAAATCTCAAATAATTCTATTTTTTTTATCCCGTTTTTTGAGGCTGGCATCCATTTTTTTTTTCACTGGTGTTTTTTTGCAGCAATATCGCTTCAGCGGCGGTGAAACGCAGAAATTCGCCACGAATTTGTGCCTGGTGAATAAATTCGCCCATCACTACAAGGGACCGATAAGTCAAGAACCTCCCCCAACCGCACTGCATACCTATTCTTACTTGTTCCTCTGCTGGGTGCTGCTAAATTCAGGCCACTGGCAAGTGGTTTCCCCATCTTTCAGATCACAGACAGTTTGCGACGGCAGTGCCCATGAGGTCCAGGGGCCCACTGGGATTTCTCCTGGTGTCAAGACCGGATTCAATGCTGATTAGCCCCTAGGCCACTTGCACCCCCACACACACACCACCCTGCTTGCACCTCACCAGCTTAATCTCTACCTATTCTCCTTCGGTGCTGATCCCCCAATACAAAGAACTTTCAAAATCTCCCAGCCAGTCCCCATTGCAGATGCAGCCAGCAATTGGCATGCCACCCCCCCATATTTTACCACCTTAGGCCAGGGTCTTTTTGGCCTAGTGTCCCACCAGCTCAGCCCAACCCTGTATACATCTAAGTTCCATTGCTGGGTAGAACGAGAAGGAAAACGATATACTATAACCTTATTCTGTGTGTTTATATGGCCCTGTATCTGGTTTTCAGCTTTGTATACAAACCCAAATCTAATTGTGATCATAAGTAAGCACTGATCTAATTAGGCTCATTGTGTCTTTGCAGTGATGTAAGCGGGATAGAAGATAAATGCCATAAAAATTAGAAATTCAATTTTATTTCTGTTGATTTTCATTTGACAGTACAGGTCACATGGGAGATGGCCTTTCCGTAATTCAGAGTTTTCTGGATAAAGACTTCTCAGTATTATGAATTATATTTCCAATTTGATTGTAGAATTCATCTAGCTATTTGCTACACTGTGTGCCCTAAGTGGGAAGCGATTATGTTACCAACCCTTTTAGTGTTTGCCTCATTCATCAACGGTGGGTGGTACTTGATTTGGGATCAGTTCTCAGCTCAAGCCCTTTCCCTGGGTCCCATTTATGCTCTTACTAAATGAGCTTTTAATGAAAAACACAGATTTGCCCACTGTTAAGCACTGTATGTCCAAATGTAATTCATGTTATTGTAAATGCAGACCTTGAACATGGGCTGGTGGTTATAGTGACACCATACGTGTTTGGCACAAGTTTGCCACCATGCTTTTCAACATCAAGCTTAGAGGTGCCGGTCATGAAAAATCTCTCTTTATTAACCATTTTGGAACACACCTGGCACAAGGTTGGTTATAAACAAATGGCTCCATGGTTTTTTTGTTTACTTAGATGATATTCCAGGGCATGTTCTCCATCTCCATCTCCACATCTTCATATAACTATTATTAAGAGCACCTTGCACCCCTGTGGGCTCCAGGTATATATATATATATTTATTTATTTATTTGTTTTATTTTTTTTTTAAATAGGTGGATATTGTACGTTTGCCCTTTGCAAACCCAACCATATGCTCTGGGAGGAACATAAAGTGATTCATTCTTTATCTCTGGCAAAACATCTAAGCTGGTTGCAACATTCTGCTCGAACAACAACAGGCTGAAGGAATTCGCACATCTGCATGGGATTAAAACCACACTTCCCTAGTTGTGTTAGAAGAGATACATGGTGAAATGCACTATAAGCATCCGAGGGTCACCTGATAAGTGAAGTCCTTCAACGTGCTGGTCATGAAGTTGCAATATCTGTAGAAAACAAAAGTCTAGTGAAGGCGTGGGCAGAGTTCTCACTGCCCATGTGCTACATTTACATTCCTCTCTACATTGTGGAAGGACGATACATGGGGAAGTTCTTTAGCAAGCAATGATCCCCTATAGAATAAAACACTGATATGGCATCTTAAAAATACACTTTAGTCCTCACATAAAGGGCATCAAAGAATCTGAACTCTTTATTATTAACTTATCAAGAGGAAATTTCTCTGGTGGTTGATGAATTTGTAGATGTTCAAAGAAGACACCTTGAGACTGAGAGTAGGTTTCAAATGTAGGGGTGCCGAAAAGCATTTTGATTGAAGATATACTTTCCTCATTAATACGCAGAAAAAGGGTTGGGAATAAGGATAACACATTTTCAATTTACATGGACAACCCTCAAAGCTGAAGATCACCCACAGGATTTCTTTCTGAATGCAGAAAGGGTTCATGTCATTCTATAAAAGTTTTTACCGGCAGACACGAGATAAGCGAAAAAAAAAGGCTGGATACATTTTTTTTGTAATAAAGCAAGAAATACAAGGAGATTGGTATTAATGTTTATATGGAAGGGAATTGATCCACTAACTGCTCCAGATGCTATGTTGGAAGAGCAATTTTAACATTTGGGCAAATTCTGGACAGCTTTAGAGTGACAATTAGAGAGCTTTGAACTGTGTTCCATAATGTAGGGGGCCTATTATCTACTGTAGGGCTCGTCAAATCTTTTGGACTATAGTCAAAGTCTTCACCCATATGAGATCACCAAAGTAACAGTTTGAGTAGCACTAATCCATTGTGTCTTACCCACAGTGAGAATAAATGCCCCATCCTACAATAGTTTTTTTATACACATATTGTATCATGCCTAATCCCTTATCGAGAATTTCCCATAAACATATCTTACTGGTAGAAGGAATTCCATGCCCGTGGGAGAGAGTATGGAGTCAACAGGTGCTTACCTTTGTACAGCAGAACTAAAAAGGTGTGGGGGGCACAGGTTTCTTTGAATTTATACTAAACTCTCTCTTTCTGTGTCTCTGACCTGTCCGTGAGCTCCTTATTATGTTCGGAAGCAAGTAGTTACAGAGTTACTTAGCCCTTAGTTATATTTAGCAAGTATTCAGTGCCATGTGCTCCAAGTTTTTTTTCAGGAGGCACATGGTTTCTCCGTAGGTCTCTCTAACTCTCAGAGACACAGAGGAGCAGATACACTGCAACAGAAGTCATAATTAACAGTATGTCTCAATAATTCTAACAGCAGAAACAGGGGATCCCTATATGTCTTTTACTGATGTGAGCTCTCAGGCACAGAGAGAAATGGCAGGTTTACGTCATCAGTTTTAATCGGTGTTTAGAGGTACAGGTATTGTCCACATCACTAACTGAAATATATGTGCAGGTATGGGATCTGTTACCCAGAATGCTCGAGACCTGGGGTTTTCCGGATAAAGTGTCTTTCTGTAACTTCATACCAAGTCTGCTAAAAATCTGTTAAACATGAAATAAACCCAATAGGATTGTTTTCCTACCATTAAGGATTAATTCTAACTTACTTGGGATCGTGTACAGAGACATTTTTTTTGAAAATTTTAAATTATCTGATTAAAATAAAGTCTATGAAAGACAACCTTTCCAAAATGTGGAACTTTCTGGATAATGGTTTCTGGATAAAGGATCCTATATCTGTATTATAAAAATAAAATAAGGCTGAGTATATTACAAGTGACCTTGGTATTGTATGACCTGGATAAATACACCCAGCTTTTGATCCCCTGCCTTTACATGGTCATGGAACTCCAAGGTGGCTTCTTATATCTTGTTTTACAGTTGGATGCCCTGTATGAATGGTACTTAGTGATCAATTATAATCAGTTTTTTTTACTGATATCATTTGTGTCACATGACTACATAAAGCAATGAATTTTTCTGTTGCCAGATATAAGAATATCTGAAAAGAGCATGACCTGTGTGGAGTATAAAGCAATTGAACTAAAGCTTTGTGCCTTTATATGGTGTATTCTAATATCCTTATATTTTACAATAGGAGATAAATTACGTCTCCTGAATAGCATGCTGTAAGTTTGTGAAAAGATTAGTGACCCACACTGGGATATATATATATATATATATATATATATATGCATATACTGTATGAAAGCTTTCCTAGCCTGGTGTGCATGACACGGGTAGTGAGGAATAGGCAGGAATCTAAAATAAAGAGGACACTGTCTAGATTAATGGATGTGTGTGTGTTAATATTATATATATATATATATATATATATATATATATAACCAGGACACGTACAAACAATTCTGCACGGTGCAGTCAGTGAGTTATTGTGTAGCTGCACATTCCAGACACTTTTGCAAATAGGTTATTAGACTTGAATATATCAGCTGACTCGTAAGCCCAAAATATATCTACGTTTAGCAATGTGCCACACTGTACAATAACATAAGGCTCATCCATATACTAATTGACGTGTGAGCTTACTCTGAACTCTTAGTGAGGCTGAATATAGTTCTAATTCCTATTTAATGGCGAGTAGGTACGGGGCTTCTTAACTGCTGAACAATTTTAATAGAACTCAAAAGCAAACATCCTATAGAAATGAAAACTATTTGGCCAAAGGTATTGTGTCTGGGCACCTGCCTGTCCAACATCATATTCACAAACCAATGGGTTTAATATAAAATTGGTCCTTCCCATCATTGGGCCAAGCCAGCCAGACAACCTGGCCATTCACCTCGCCGCTCCCATGCCCATGTGCATTCATCAATGACCATGATTGTTCACTTTGAATGCGACAATGAGGGTTGTTGTGTTAAACTCCTTGGGTGTACAAGAGGGGACAAGGGATAGGCTACATATGAGGTAGGTGTCTGTCCCCCTCCCCCAACATTGCGCTCTAGGCATTTGCCTCTTCTGCTTATCCATAGCTCTAATCCCTGTTCTTCCTATTCTGCTATAGAAGTGCCTACTCTTCTGGGAAGACTTTCCACTAGATGTTGGGACATAGCTGGTGCAATTTGCTTCTATTCAGCCACATCAGCATTAATGAGATCGAGGGCCTGATGTTGGAGATCAGGCCTGGCTCTTATTGAGAGTTCCAATTAATTCCACAGCTGTTCTGTTGGGTTGAGGTCAGTAGTCTGTGCAGGCATGTCAGGTTCTTCCACTTCCATCTCAGCAAACCCATTCTCTACAGCCCTGACTTTGTTCCTCAAACCATTGGCATTAAGTAGAAATGTCACTATATGATGCTGTGTCTGCAGACATGACTGTGGGTTTAATTGTCAATCCCAATAATTAGATGGGGTGTCCACTTACCCCATTTATTGTGTGCAGGGCAGGGTACAAAGTGCAAATAACGTGTGCCATCCACTATGTTCATGTTGCGCCCTGCCATGCACACAGTAGAATGACTGCAAGTCTCTGAGCTAAAAATACAATCAGCTACAAGTATTCAACTACATGACAAACCTTAATTAAATAAATAAGGCAGTAGTAAATTAAACACGTGTCATAGGTGAGGGGTGAAAGTATGTAGCAACATAAAATGTTATTTGTGAATGGAGTTCCCAGAAGAATGTCATACCAGCTATAATTTTACTTTTGGGCTGTTTGTGGTTAGTAGTTCTACAGAATATTAAATCAAGAAATGATTGTAGAACAGCAGACTTCCAGCAGACTAGCATGTGAGGCTAACAACATGCTATGCTAATCACAAATCATCATCATTTATTTATATAGCGCAGACAAGATACGCAGTGCTTTACCTTAATTATAACAAACAGGGAATAAATGGTGGATAACAAACAAGGGTTACAGAGGACTAGCTGGCCCTACAAATTATACTTTACAAACTAAAGGTTCGGGTACAATTGAGACATTAGGATTTTAGAAACAATTGTGTGATTTATGATACAGCAATGATTGATTAATTAAGGTACATTGAATAAGCTTCTTTAAATAGATGGGTCTTTAAGGAGCGCTTGAAAGTTTGGAAAGAAGGAGAAAGTCTGACAGCTTGTGGCAGAGAGTTCCAGAGAAAAGCAGAAGCCGAGAGAAGTCTTGTAGACGAGAATGGGCAGAAGTGATCAGAGGAGAAGTGAGGCGAAGATCAGAAGCAGAGCGAAGGTTGCGTGAAGGATTGTATTTGGGGATCAGAGATGAAATATAGGGAGGGGCTTTATTGTTACGGGCCTTGAATGTGAGTGTTAATAATTCGAATTTGATTGTAGAGGAGATTTCTCAATAGTGCAAAAACAACATCAAAATTTGGCCTATATTGTGCATGAATTGTAAACCAGCACCTAGCCATTTGTTTGCTTATCGGACCAGTTAGCCATTATTCCCTAAACATAAAAGACTTTATTCCATCATTTCACATTCTGTTACAATATCATGGTGTGCATATTGTGCTTATGTGTATGTGCAACTCCCCCAAACATGCAGCTCAGGGTCCCTATGCAAGGCTGGAGTGGTACCTTTCTACTAATACTGCTCTTCCATCTGTAGCCTGCAGGTGAGGGGCGCAACCCTAAAAATGAAATAACACATTTAAAAAAATAATTTATTTGGATTGTAAGCTCTTGGGCCCACCACAGATTCTATTTTTAAAAGTATTGTAAGACACCTGTGTGTTATAAATGAATGTAAAGCACTCTGTAACGTTAAAAAAACTTTAAAACATTTGTATTGTCCTCGGTGGGTCCCTGTATCCTGAAGGCAACCTGAAAGCTATGTGTCCACACTTTATTATAGGTATCATTATATATATTATGATCTTTATACAAATCTGAGGTCATGCTAAGGTGTCTATAGCATATCTTGGTTATTGGGCACCTACATGAATGCGCATGGCAGCAATATAATCAGCATTTCCATAAGCCAAGTGTTTTCATGGTTATTTTGAGTGTATATGAGCATTAAGCTAGTGACACTAGCTTCGGGCAACTAATCTCCCCAAAAAGCCTTCCCGCCAGCTAGAATCTAAATCGCTGCGGGATGGCACTCGGAGAGCTTCATTTTCCAAAGTCGCCTGAAGTTTCCTCATGAGGAGGCAGCCATGCAATATAAGTGCAGCAGTAGTAACATTGCACACAGGCAACAGTTGCTACTCCATCCTTGGGGCAAATTTACTTACCTCTGTAGATCCGCCAGCGTTGTCTTCGCTGCACTTCGCCAGGCGTAGATTCGTCAGGACATCGCAAATTCACGAAGATCCAAAGTTCCACACAAGTTACCGATCGTTTCCAAAGTTGCGCTAGCGAAGTTACGGTGAGCGGTCCGAGGAGCATTCCGAAAAAGACCAATGTTAGTTCATTTGCGTATTTTCACCCCCTTCGCCAGAGTGCAACTTCGCCAGCGTTAGGGTGTGAAGTTGCGCTAGGCTATCAGCATCACTGGCAAATTTTCGCCAGGGCAAATTTTTGCCAGCAATTAGTCACTTTGCCCTTTAGTAAATTTGCCCCCTTGTCTTTCCATGCAAATTCCCAGCCAATAAAAAGAAATGATTCCTTGTGCAATTCCTCCAAATCTTGGTTGAGCTTCAACCGATCTTGAAGTACAGCGCCATCTATTGAATAATCTCTCAAAACTCTTCAATTCTGTAACCCCTGCAGATTTCGCAATAGTAGAACTGGGTTAAGAAAGTTAATGACATAAAATTGTGGAAAACCAGAATCAGAATGTTATGTGTGAATCAGAATTTTAATATCATGAGGATAAAAATTGTCACATTTACAAGAAAAAGAGGCAGGAGGTTAATTTTATGTCAGTTTATAAAAATTATTTTCCATGATTCTAATTTTCATAGTCTTTGCGAATATGATCCCCTGGTCTAATCTCCCATAGCAACCAATCAGCAAGCTGCTGATTTCAAAGCGTACATCTGATATATGTCCTACAGTATTTATACAGCTGATTTACACTTTACATCACTGTAAAATCATCTATAGTTATAGCACCACTTTTGGGGCTTTTGTGATGGAGTAGCCCTGAGTAAAATCTGCAACGGATTTTGTGTTCCATTGCCTCTGGCGCAGCTGATAACTGCATGGGCCCCTTACATAGTTACATAGTTACATAGTTACATAGTTACATAGTTAAATCGGGTTAAAAAAGATAAAGTCCATCCCCTCCCCAAGTTCAACCCCTCCAAATGAAAACCCAGCATCCATACATACACCCCTCCCTACTTTCACATAAATTCTATATACCCATATCTATACTAACTATAGAGTTTAGTATCACAATAGCCTTTGATATTATGTCTGTCCAAGAAATCATCCAAGCCATTCTTATAGTCATTAACTGAATCAGCATCACAACATCACCCGGCAGTGCATTCCACAACCTCACTGTCCTGACTGTGAAGAACCCCCTACGTTGCTTCAAATGAAAGTTCTTTTCTTCTAGTCTAAAGGGGAGGCCTCTGGTACGGTGATCCACTTTATGGGTAAAAAGGTCCCCTGCTATTTGTCTATAATGTCCTCTAATGTACTTGTAAAGTGTAATCATGTCCCCTCGCAAGCGCCTTTTTTCCAGAGAAAACAACCCCAACCTTGACAGTCTCCCCTCATAATTTAAGTCTTCCCTCCCTCTAACCAGTTTAGTTGCACTTAGTCTCTGCACTCTCTCCAGCTCATTTATATCCCTCTTAAAGGAACAGTAACACCAAAAACTGAAAGTGTTTTAAAGTAATGAAAATATCATGTAGTGTTGCCCTGCACTGGTAAAACTGGTGTGTTTGCTTCAGAAACACTACTATAGTTCATATAAACAAGCTGCTGTGTAGCAATGGCGGAAATTGAAAAACGGCTAAATGGTACAGATAGATAATGGATAACAGATAACACCATTAGACAGACAGAGCTTATCTGCTGTGTAACTTGAGCCTTTTCTCCTTTGAATGGCTGCCCCCATGGCTACACAGCAGCTTATTTATATAAACAATAGTAATGTTTCTGAAGCAAACACAGCAGTTTTACTAGTGCAGGGCAACACTGCATTATATTTTTATTACTTTAAAACAATTTAATTTTTTGATGTTACTGGTCCTTTAAGGACTGGAGTCCAAAACTGCACTGCATACTCCAGATGAGGCCTCACCAGGGACCTATAAGGGCTATTCCACACGGGGAGATAGCGACTCGTTTGCAGTCGCGGCGACAAAGCGCTGCGACAGTCGCCGCGACCGGCGCAGGCGACAGTTTTGTATGGGCGCCTATGTAAAAACGCCTGTGCTAACCACACGAAGCGATGCGCTTTTCAACAGTCGCCTGAAAATGCCTCGCCAGGCTTTTTCAGGCGACTGTTGAAAAGTGCATCGCCTCGTGTGGTTAGCACAGGCGTTTTTACATAGGCGCCCATACAAAACTGTCGCCTGCGCCGGTCGCGGCGACCGCAAACGCGTCGCTATCTCCCCGTGTGGACTAGCCCTAAAGAGGCAGAATTATGTTTTAATCCCTTGAGTTAATGCCCTTTTTTATGCAAGACAGAACTTTATTTGCTTTAGTAGCCACAGAATGACACTGCCCAGAATTAGACAACGTGTTATCTACAAAAACCCAAGATCCTTCTCATTTAAGGGAACTCCCAACACACTGCCATTTAGTGTATAACTTGCATTTATATTATTTTTGCCAAAGTGCATAACCTGCATTTATCAACATTGAACCTCATTTTCCAGTTTGCTGCCCAGTTTTCCAACTTAGACAAATCACTCTGCAAAGTGGCAGCATCCTGCATGGAACCTATAGTTCTGCACAATTTAGTATCATCTGTAAAAATAGAAACAGTCTATGCCCTGTTCCAGAGGTCCAGAACTACTTCCCAAGGAGTCTGCAACAAACTACATGTCTTGATCAGATGACAGTGGTATAATTATAGAGTAAGCAGACCCCCGGTCCCTGGGGGACCCAGACTGCAGGGTCAGCTTCCTCTATAGCATTAATCCCCCCCCCCCGCTGCTCTTCTCCTTTAAATTGACCTGTTTTATTGCCTTTGTGAGTATGTAGCAGAGCTGGAGAGCTCATGTGCACCAGGCCCTTCCAAACTTGTTTCCGGTGGGAGGTAGGGATTTCACCTGGACAGCCCGGTTTTTGTAAGGGCTGTCCGGTTCAAAAGTACCTGTCTGGATTTCCAAATTAGGAAATCCAAACAGGACATTGAAGTTAATGACATCGTGGTCAGCCAATCGTTGATTGGCAAGTCATCAGTCCCACCCCTGATGTCATAAGCCCCATCTCTGACATCGCTGACCCACCCCCCAACATCATTTGTCCTCTGCCCATTTTCTCTTAAAAAATATAAAATGTGGCAACCCTAGTGGGAGGGCGTGGGGTGGTCTTGTTTCACCGCTGTCAGTTAGCAATGCCAGGTGGGTATTGCTTGGGAATGTGGCACTTGTGCTCGTGCCTGCCACACACAGTGATTTCCTCAGATGAATACTTCTATTTATGAAGTCAAAACTAATTCAACATTTTAGGAGGGGTTGCCTCATCCAATCATCATGACAGAATACCTTGTATGGAACCCCACTATACATAATCTAACCTGCATTTCTCCAGCTTTTATTGAACTACAATTCCCATCATAATGTGAAAGTGGATGTAGTAGGCTGCAATTTGGCATTCCATCACACTTTACACATAAACGCATGATACATCCAAATCCTGCTGCTTAATTTTAAATGCGATTTTATTAGAGGAAAAGTTAACTCTTACGCCAAAAATAAATACTCAGACTTTACAGTCACACAAGGTATCGGTTAATTATACTAAAGAAGGAAAAAAGGAACCTTGTTTGGTAACTGTATCAACACTGCACCTCTGTATTTCACCCAGGTGGGTGAAATACAGAGGTGCAGTGTTGATACAGTTACCAAACAAGGTTCCTTTTTTCCTTCTTTCTTTAGTATAATTTTAAATGCGTGCTGCATGGCTGTGCAGAAATCATGCAGCAAGAACACACATGAACTGCTAATTAGGCAAACAGGATATGGATTTAACATGTGTCTTGTTTAAAAAAAAATGTAGTGGAGATTCTTATTTCTCCCCCTATCTGATGATAATGGGCTACCCATGCCCTTAAGACAGGTCTGAGAGTGGGGGTTCTAGTTCAATTATTATTATTATTATTCTTAATGTATTTTCAGAGTGGCAACATATTGTGTAGCGCTGTAAAATAAATGTGTTTAAACAAATAAATCACATGAATTCTATACATAGAACATACAGAGTTACATAAATTATGATCAATACCGGTGAAAAAAGTGAGGAAGACCCTGCGCAAAAGAGCTTACAATCTAAAAGGGAAAGGAAATGAGTCACAGGGTGTGAGAGTAGGCAAGATCAGTATTAAGTGAGAAAGGAACATTGCGCATCTTTTCTACTTCCCCTTCCTGTTTGTCCAGCTGCTGAAGTTCCTTGCGGTTGCCCACTGATTGGATTTATAAAAGGACTGAGAAACCACCTAAAGAACCCCCGATTAATGGATGAATATAAATCATTAATGTTAATGCTACACGTTTGTTTTATTGCAAAGGCTTGTATAATGTCCAGTGATGAACTGCAGCTTTCCAGCATCCATTCCGAGTCTGATAAGAGACCGCCGGTGGTATGGGGTAAGTAACAATTGTACGTTCAAATGATTACTAGATTTACTAAGCATTTGCTTCCATTGACTGGCACGGTGAAAGCATCAAATAAAATGCAGACTGGAAACATGTTAACTTTCCCTTTAAAGCTAAAGTCTTGACGAGCATAAGGGCTCTCACAGACGAGCGTTTTTAGCTGTGCTCCCCTGCGTTCCGGTTTCATGCGTTCAGCCGCAGGGGAGCGCAGGAGTAGACGCACTGAATATTTTTCAATGGGGCTGTACTCACACAGACGCATGTAAGCACAGAACGCATGAAAAATGCAACATGCTGCGTCCCAACCTGCATTTGGCGCTTACATGCGTCTGTTTGAGTATAGCCCCATTGAAAAGAATTCAGTGCGTCCACTCCTTTGCTCCCCTGTGGCTGAACGCATGAAACCAGAACGCAGGGGAGCGCAGGTAAAAACGCTCGTCTGTAAGAGCCCTTATAGATCATAACATGCAGAAATAATCTTGCCCTAGACACTTATAAAATCCTTGTGCTGCAGGGCTGATTAGTGATTAGCTTCCAATGGTAAATCAACACAACCCCATTTAACTAATTAATGGTTTGGATTCTGTTGACTTTTCTGCAGCCATGCAGCATTCATAAACAACATAGTAAATTGCCAACATGGGGATATTGCATGTGTTTAAGTGCATCAGGACTTGTATTGGTACAGGTATGGGACCTGTTATCCAGAATGCTCGGGATCGGGGTTTTTCCGGGTAACAGATCTTTCTGTAATTTGGATCTTCACACCTTAAGTCTGCTAGAAAATCATGTAACCATTAAATAAACCCAATGGGCTGGTTTTGCTTCCAATAAGGATTAATTATATCTTAGTTGGGATAAAGTGCAAGCTACTGTTTTATTATTACAGAGAAAAAGGGAAATCATTTTTTAAAAATTTGGATTATTTGATTATAATGGAGTCTATAGGAGACGGCCTTTCCGTAATTCCGAGCTTTCTGGATAACGGGTTTCCAGATAACAGACTTTTCCGTAATTTGGATCTTCACACCTTAAGTCTACTAGAAAAATCATGTAAACATTAAATAAACCCAATTAATACAGTATTTAGCAAATGTTAATGTCCAGTGGAAACCATTTTCCCAGCATTCACAGCTTTTATGGAGTTTTTTCTCTCCCTTTAAGCAATTGTTTATTTCTTTAGTACAACTGAAGTCATTTTCCTCTTAAAGGGGGTGTTCAACTTTGAGATAACTTTAAGTATGAAGCAGAAAGCGATATTCTGAGACAACTTGCAATTGGTTCTTATGTTATTTGAATTAGTTAGCTTTTTATTCAGCAGCTCTCCAGTTTGCAGTTTCACCAATCTGGTTGCTATGGTCCAAATTACCCTAGCAACCATGCAAGAGACTGGAATATGAATAGGGGATGGTCTCAATTGGAAGTAATGACAAATAAAAACAAAGCAATAACAATACATTTGTAGTTTTAGAGAGCAAATGTTGCTTAAAATTATCATTCTATTACAAACTGAAAGTTAACTTAAAGTGATACTGACAAAAATCTACTCTTCAAATTATTGATTAAAAGTTACCTATAGGTCGCTGCATCAGGTCCCCTAGACCCTTCAGGCTCCCTCCAAGCCCCCCTCCTGAACCCCAAAATCAGCCCAACTGCCCACCCCTCCCACCTACTGGAGGTCAGGAGCACAGGCAAGTTGTGTGGAGTGGGTCTGGGCCAGCGGAGTGAGGGAGGGCTGGCTGATAAAGGCCCTTGTCTCCCTCCCCAGCTGTAAATCATGCTCTGACACTCTGCTGCTCTGGAGCGAGGGTTGTGTGGCCAGGTCTGGGCCGGTGCCCACTGGGTTTTTTCCCGGTGTCCCATTGGCCCAGTCCCACACTGGGGAGGGAGGGCTGGGTGCATGCGGGCCCTCTAAAGGATATTTTGTGGATGGTCCCGGCATGCCATCGTTACTCGACCTTCTGGTGATATCTGATTACTGCTTTACTGTCTTTGCCTATTACTCCTGGAGTGTTTTATAATAGGTGGTAACCTCTCCCTAACTTTACCTCATGCACATCATCCCTTATACCTGACAGGGCTGTGTTTAGGTATGTTGCTGCCCTAGGCACCAGATCTAAACACGTCCCCTATGCAATGCTCGCAATGTCAATTCCACCAACCATAGGCACTCGGGTGCCTTAATATAAATACGCTCCTGATACCTGACTCCGCTAATGCTTGGGTTATGTTAATGTAACAGGTGGATTGATCAGGGCCTGCCTTAACCTTCCTTAGGTTACTCTACACTGGTCTATCCCTCAATGCAGAGCCTATAACATGACCAATACAAATACATTTTGTTTATCAGTTAATATGTAGGTACATTATAAGCATTTTGCTGAAGAAGACCTCAACGTGTTATCAATGTGTCTATGAAGATTCTCAATCATCCAGGTTATGATGTACCCTATCTAGTTGAGTTGAGTTAAGTCTAAAGCAACTGGACTTTATAAGTTTTCTTGAAAAAGTTTCATCACTCATCTGAGTGGCTTCTTCAGTTGAGTACTGAAACATTTTCAAGAAATCTCAGAAAGTCCAGTTGATTTAGATTTAACTCTACTAGATATAGCACCCTACAATGTTTATTTGTATTGAGCATCTGTTAGTATGAAGGTACGTCATTAGCATTTAGCTGATAAGAATCTTGGTTTATCTTCAGAGAACACAAGAATATAATAAAACCTAAAAAAAACCCTATTATCCATCTCTAGGTTGTGTACTGAGTAAAGATTACAAGACATACGTGTTTAAACCTGAGGATGACTTCTTGGAACATTTACTGAAGCTGTGGACGGTAAGATAGTTTTTATATTATGGTGGATAGACTGAACCTGGGATTTAGCTTGAAGATTTAATGAGATTCCATGATTTTATTACTATGATACTGATTCATCCTCCCCATGATTTTCCTGTTATTTTATTATTATAACCATTCCTAGCTTTTGAGTGTTATTATAAGTAATGGAATTCACAATAAGATAAATAGGTTTAAAGACCAAATAGGGATAAAATTGTCCATTGGTGGTGATGGAATCCATTATTTGTATTCTGTAGATCTGCCTTGCGACTGAAGCTAAAGATGAAACCAATGTGGTTGCTGCAGAACTGCACCATACTCAAGGAAAGCCAATCACCATTGCTTCTCTGCGGCCATCTGTCTTACCTATGGTAGATTTACATTGCAACTCCAGCCAATCTTCATGGAAGCTTAAGACCAAACCAATGTCATACAATGAACTAAACCGATAAGTCATATATTTGAAGGAACCACAAGATCGCCAGTAACTTTGCCTACTGGGTTTGCTGTTTCTAAGGAGGCCTTGGATCATTTTAGGCAAAAAAAAAAAAAAAGATTCAAGGTCATATTCATATGTGCATATATAATTATGTAAATGACTAATCAGGAATGTTGCTTAAGATTTAATTAGAGCAATATAGGGTGCATGGCGGTTTCTATTAGAGTTTACAACATTTCAGTGTAGGATTTGTTATTGAATAAGAGTAGAAGAGTATTGGTCATGGGTTTGAACTTGTTTGCATGGCACTGTGGATGGCATAATAGCGAGGGACCATGTACCCTACATACATTTATAAAACACACTCAGTACATTATAGCCCACTCGAGTCAAGTAGGAGTTTATTGCCAGTAGGAGTATGTTTTCATAAGGTTAAAGTGACATTAAAGTGTATGCATATTTTCCCTTAAATTACTTCTTTTTATTTATGTCAAGGTGTTATTTCAGTTTGTAATAGGCCTTCCTGCTTTTGTTAGCAATATTATTGCAGTCGACTCTCATCCCATAATTAGTTGTTCTTTCTCCTGCTCCAGTAATTGCTTTTGTGTAAGGCCAAACTTTTATTAGTTGCATAATGTGGGAAAAAGGATTGTGTTGTAGTTTTTACTTTCTACCTATAATTTTAATGCTATCCTTCTGTTCTAGATCAATGTAAACGGTTTGGAGTTTAGTACCCCGGTCACCTTCACCTTAAAATCTGGTTCTGGTCCTGTTTACATCTCAGGAATCCATATTTCACGTAAGTGACCTTTTTTTTTTTTTTTAGCAGATCCTGGTTGTTTTATGTAGGACTGGAAAATCTAGAATATCTGTATCTATGGCCTAGGGTATACTCTTTTATTCAGGAGAAGTACAGGTATGATGTACAACCCGACTTAACTGACCTTAACCATTTGTTTCAAAATATCAGCTCCCAATATACAGTAGTTAGCTATCAAATGCTGATCTCTAATTAGGCACCACCTGCAGGACCATGGCACAACGTATACCAGGGTGTCCCAAACTGTGATCCTAAAAAAACACTATTTCCAGAATCCATCAACATATTTAAGATGACAAACTGCCTATCTTTAGTTTACATTGGCTTGACCAATGGATATGTTACAGTAATCAACTATTTCATATTCCACAAGCACCGATCCTATCTATGTCTGACCTGGATTATTTGAGATTACCAAATTCTTACATCAAAGAAGCTGCTCATGTTTGCTATTTTGTGACCTATTTTCTTTTTTTTTTTTCAGTAGTAGATGATGTAGAAGACGTGACTCCAGAAAATCTATTTTGAAGGTAACCGTGAACTGGGCAATTTTGACAAGGAACATGCGTGCAGTGCATATCTTTTCAGAGCAAAGTAAAGTTGATTCTTTCATTTACATAAAATCCAGTGTGACGAAACAGGGGCGTAGTTCCATCCACCAGGTATATATACAGTATAAATGGGTACAAAGGGGACTATATAATAAATACCAAGACTCCCAGGCTAATCCACAAAGGCCTACTTTATCTTGACCTCTGCTACAGGCACAACTCAAAACCAGCCTCAATGCAAGGCTTGGGGAACATTTGACCACCTGAATTACCCCTTGAATCCTATCTGTCTGGGCCCACTGAGCTCCTATAAACCTGTAGGCCTCAGGTACCAGACAGTGTAGGGCCACACTACAAATTAAGTGTATAGGCAAATGTATAGGTACTTATGAGCCAATCCAGTAGAGTTATTAAAGTGTCCACAGCACACAATATTTATAAATATACATATATGCACATATACAGTGCAGCAAAGAAAAGGTGAAAACTACCACTTAAGTCCCTATAGTAAGAAATTGCAAAGGGCCTCTGAGGAAGTAGAGGTTTAGTAGAATCGTGGGGTTGGAATGTGTTGTCTGTGTTGCTTCCTCTACAGAGACTGCACAAGCACTTTACCATAATCAGGGACCCCCAGGGAGTGTTAAAATATCCACCAGGGAGAAGGAGCCATATTCCATTTGTTCTCTATTTGTAGGTTTTGGCTCAACTCAAAGGTTATTGGCTGATTGGCCAAACCGTTCTGATAGCCTAGTATACGTCATCTAAGTGGCTCAGAGCTTTGTCAATCATGCCTTGAATCCTATCTGAACCCTCTGTACTCCCATAAACTTGTAGGTCTCAGAGGTACCAGGCAGCCCCATGCTTTATAGGAGCTTGGTGGGCCCAGACAGATGGGATTCAAGGTGTGAGTCATCCTCATCATCTTGGTTACCAGGTGGTCTCATGCTACCGAGTAGATGTAGTCATACATATTGCTCCTCACTTTTGTCTTTGGGTAGTGCTCACTGGTACTCTTTTACCAGGTATTCAAACATATTTAAAAAATCACTTGCGAATGTCATACACAACCTGATCCAAAAAACTTTGTGACCAATCAACCAAAAACCTCAATTAATAAAGTGCGTACAAGGGCTCTTTTTTTTTTCCAGTGAAAAAAAGATCTATGGCTCCTCTTGACTTCCTCATCTACTGATGCATCATGCACTGAGCATGGTGGATCATCAGATGAATTCTGAACTAAATCCATAGTACACAGATAAGGGATCATCAATACACTATACACTTACCAATAATCACACAAAATTTTGTTTCATATATTATTGGTTCATGTATGGCCAGTTTTATAGGGTTAGCAAAGATGTCCTCACAAGCAGTTAGTGTCTAGGAACTACAAACTCTCTAGGAGTGTCTAGGAACTACAAAAGTTTAAATGAAAAATCACAGATATTCTGCATCAGAAGGGGGGAAGAAAAGTAACATACTGTATAGGACAGGTGAAGTTGATCTGAATGAGCACTCAGAAGGAACAGGTAAAAAATAAAGTGATACACAAGCTGATACAGTGGCACTATCAAAGTCAGAGGCTGAGGTAGAGTCCTGCACCAGGTTGGGTACTTTTGCAATATCCACAAAACTTTGTGTTTCGGGCAGAGAGACCCTAATCCATGACCGTGCAAGCAGTACCAAACTAAGGTGTGGGATTTTTTCCTTGCCCTGCTGAATCCGTGGTGGAGTGACATCACTAGTGGTCTATGTTGAAATCACTTCTGGTTTTGTGGGAGTCCAGGTGGACGGTAAGAAGTTAAGTCTTTGAGGTCCAGGTTGATAACAGTTCTGGGTAGAGGGATGTATTGGGTGGCAGGTGTGGGTTGGGTTACAGGTCAGCTGGTCTGGGTCAGGCACGGATCTTCCCAACTGGACCCATGCAGGACTCTAGCGTAAGTTACAGTTTACTGTCTCTCATTGTTCAAGTTTATGGCAAAGACTGCATGCATCATGCTATTACATACTGTAGTTAGAAAAAAAAATGTTTTTCCTCTTTTCTCATTTTAAAACTTAGGTGATTTATGTGTTGCTTTCATCAAAGAATGCTGTACCCTTCGCTAAGTTTATCCTTGGGAGAAATAACAAATCCAGAGACCCTAAAAATCAGTGGACTGTATTTCTGTCTATCAGCCTAAAAATTGCTTGTCTGCTGCACGCCAGATGACTTCTCTGAAAATGAACTGGTTGTTTCATCTATATTGCCTATGACTGAAATACTAATACAATAAACATTGTCTATAATCTTCTTTTTCTGGTCTGCATTGCTACTGGGCTCATGTAATGGCTATTGTACTTGTAGTTCTTATTGACTGGTTTACGCTTACCTACTTCTAGTTCCTTCATGCTGATATCTTCATACAATTAAATGTTGATTGAATAAAAAAAAAAACTTAATTCTGTAAATGGTTTTGGTTCCCAGCATATTATTGACTTGCACAAGGCCAAAAGTCAGGAATGCTCTCTCTCTCTATGGGATTGGTGGGACTCAAAGCTATCAAGGAGGTAACTTAGGACACATTAAGCATGCTGTAACAGGGGAGCTTTTAATAACCATTGCCTTGTATTTCAAGGTTCTTTGCAAATTGAAATTCATTGACCTGAAGAGCTTAGATTTATCATCAGAACACCATTAAATACGTGTAAGGGAGAATGCAAGTTTTGGAGAATTAACTTTGCAGAAGAGAAAAGTCTCTTTGCATTGGTGTAAATTCACATCTCTTCTCCAGGTGAAATTTCTCCAGTTTACTAAGGGACCTATTTACTAACATTTGAATTGCCTTTTCTTCATGAATAATATTTTTTTCTCTAAAACATTTGAGATTTTTTAAGCGTAAAAACCACGAACAACTCTTAATACACAACTTCTCCAAGCAAAAGCAGTTGAGGTCCCATAAAGGACAACGGGAGCTGCACTGATCCAACTGGACTTTCTTTTTAGCCATTCAGACTTTTAGAGGTTCTTAGATTTTGTTTTCCCTAATAATTATTCAAAAAACTCTAAATTTCTAGAGGTTTTAGAGGTATTTGTATTTTTTTTTCTGCGCTTGTTCCTGATCATACTTTTATATTCGTATCTTTTAATAACTTTCATGGTTTTAGAGAAATAGAGTTTAAGGGGCCCATTTACTTAGCTTTAGTGAAGGAATAGAATAAAAAATACTTCGAATTTCAAATGTTTTTTTTTGGCTACTTTGACCATTGAATTGGCTACTTCAACCTTCCTAAACTTCGACCCCCTACTTCGCCACCTAAAACCTACCGAAGTGCAATGTTAGCCTATGGGGAAGGATTAAATCGTTCGAACGATTTGCGGGAAATCTTTCAACTTCGATATTCAAAGTCGAAGGATTTAACTTCGACAGTCGAATATCGAGGGTTAATTAACCCTCGATATTCGACCCTATGTAAATCTGCCCCTTATTGTGGTTTCAAAAAGCTCAAATACCACTGCTGCAGTATCCAGCCAGAATCAGTGAGTGTGAGACTGTCCAGGAGGCTGCTGTTCAAATCTGGATAAGAAGTCTGCAGTAGCGAGGAGTGAAATTGTTCTCCAAGTTTTGCCACAAAAATGCCCATAGACTCCAATGGGTGAAAAAAATGATCATACAACAAAATAATTTGTCGCCCATAGACTTCAATGCATTTCAGCAAATTTTTCAGTGAAGCAAAACGGGTCATATTTGCCCATCACTAGTCAGCAGCTCTAGAAGTACAGAGAGCGCCATCTTGTTTCCTGCCAAGCTGCTAGAGACTGCTTGTTCAGCAGCCCTCCAGTTTGCAATTTCAGCACTTATCTGGTTGCTGTGGTCAAACTTACCCTTCCAACCTGGCAGTGGTATGAAAGAAACACTGGAAACTAATAAGCAGAGGATCTGAACAGAAAGATAAGTAATTCAAATAGCAATAAAAAAGTAGCTTCACAAAACTAAATTTTTTAACTGCTGAGGTCAGTGACCCAATTTGAATACTGAATAAGAAGCCAAATAATTAAACAAAAAAAATGATGCAAAATAATACATGAAAACGAATTGAAAAGTTACCAAGAATCGGCCTTTTCATAACATAATAAAGTTAACTTAAAGGGGAAGGTCCCCATTGGCTTTGTAACAATTTAATTTTTAGGTCGAGGAAATATCATTCGATCGATGGATTAAAATCCTTCGAATCGAAGGATTTTCAATATTCGAAGTCGAAGGATTTACATTCGGCAGTCAAATATCGAGGGTTAATTAACCCTCGATATTCGACCCTATGTAAATCTGCCCCTAAGTCTCCTAGAAAATCGTGTAAACATGAAATAAACCCAATAGGCTGTTTTTGCTTCCAATAAGGATAAATTATATCTTAGTTGGGATCAAGTACAAGGTATTGGTTTATTATTACAGAGAAAAAGGAAATCATTTTTATAATTTTGGATTTTTTGAATAAAATGGAGTCTATGGGAAACAGCCTTTGCATAGTTCAGAGCTTTCTGGATAACAGGTTTCCGGTAAATTCGGGTTGACAAAGGGGCGTGACCCCGAAACGTTGCTCACTTCCGCATTAAACGTGCAAGGGGTTCCTTGCTTGCAGCAGCCTGTGTGCCGTGGATTTCTTTTCTATTGGATTCCGGTAAATTCACCCATCACTAGTCATCAGAATTCTGAAAGTAAGTTACACCGCTGTAGAAAGAGTTTAGAAATGTATTTCTCTCCCTGGCTCCTACTTACTTTACCTTCCTAACCCATGCTGTAATGTGGTTGGCACAAGACAGAAAGATGATTTATTTAAACCTGAGCCCTGGCCATACATTCCAGCATTCTATACATTTCACAAATCATTAGGGAGACTGGCCTCTGGGGTGAGTGGAAATAGTGCATTGCAATTTTAAGAGGTGGGAGGGCTCATCGTGTATATTCATTATTTCCAGTAACAACACAGAGTATAACGTTTGAAGCAGAGAAGTAATTTGAATGTGATCGAGACCTTAGCATAAGAATAATAATACACTATTATTTTTATCATGTATAGTGATGAGTGAACTTTTTCATCAGCCATGGTTTTGCGGTGAAATTCCACATTTTGCCAAAAATTTTTTTTGCGAAACTGCAGAAAAAAAATTTGTTGCGGCAAAAAAGCTGCTGAGACAAAATTGTCGCAGAGACATAAAGGGGCAGATTTATCAAGGGTTGAATTGAATTCAAGTGAATTTTCGAAGTAAAAAAAAATCGAAATCCGAAGTGATTTTTTTGGATACTTCAACCATCGAATAGGATACTACGACTTCAAATTCGATTTGAATTAAAACCGTTTAAATATTCAACCATTCGATAATCAAAGTACTTCGACTTCAATACTTTGCCAAATTAAACCTGCTGAAGTGCTGAGTTAGCCTATGGGGACCTTCTAGAGCATTTTTCTATGTTTTTGGAAGTAAAATCGTTCAATCAATCGCTGAAATCCTTTGAATCGTTCGATTCTAAGGATTTAATAGTTAGATCGAAGATTTTACTTTGACCGCAAGATACCCAAATTCGATGAATTCGATATTCGAAGTTGAAGTCTTTCAATTCGATGGTCGAATTTCGAAGTATTTTTAACTTCGAAATTCGACCCTTGATAAATCTGCCCCAAAAAGTCACCATAAGAAAAGGCGCCTATTGACTTAATGCATTTGGACATAAAAGTCACTATAAGAAAAAACACCCATTGACTGTAATGCATTTTGACAAAAAAGTTGCAGAGACAAAAAAAGTTGCCACAAGAAAGAACTCCCGTTGACTTTAATGCATTTGGAGCAAGAAAAATTATTATGCGAGTAAAAAATTGTTGCACCTAAAAAACATTTTGATGCCCATTGACTTCTATGTGTTCAGCAAAAGGTTGAAAAAAGACAAACGTCCGTCAAATTTTTTTTTTTGATATCTGCCTAACTGCCAGTTGATCCAGAGGAAGGCAAAAAAAAAACCATCTGAAGCCTCTCCAATATGCCTCAGAGGGGGAAAAATTCCTTCCTGACTCCAATTGTGGCCTGGGTTAGTGGGGCACAGGTTAAGTTGACGTGGAATTGGATTGGCTAACTAAGATGTGATGAGAGGGGACAGCCTGTTGTCACGGCCAGGCGGCGGGTCCCTGACAATGGGGAGAGTTAATTGAGAAACTGGAGTTTTACTAAGTCCCATTTTGGTTAATGGACCATGGTTGGTGGTGTTCCTCTCTAAGAGCGTTGGTCTCTGGGAGGGTATGTTATATTGTTATTGGGATATGTGTTATCTATTGTTTGTGGCCAAAAAGATTCCAACAAAATAAATGGATGGTGAGTAGTGATGGGCGAATTTGTGCTGTTTCGTTTCCCGAAAAATTTGTGAATTTCCTGCGAATTTGCAATACGGCGCCGGTGTCTTGTTTTCAACACCGACGTCTGTTTTTTTCAGAAATTCTGATTTTTTTCCGCCGCCTGCGAATCGCGCTAATTAGCCGCGAATTCACGCCTGGCGAATAAATTCGCCCATCACTAATGGTGAGTGAGTTGGTTATTCCTAGCAGGTTATACCTTGCTAAGAGTTTATTGCCGCATGCAAAGTTTTGGGGTTACCCCCTTGCTTGATAAAGGGGGTAACCCCGAAACGTTGCATGCTGCAATAAACTAAAAAAAAGGTATAACCTGCTTGCATTACCTGTGTGCCGGTGAATTCTTGTTGCCATTGGACCGTGAGGTTGCCGTTTCCTCATTTTGCTGTGCACCAGGGATCTCTAACGTTGGGAAGGCCAGGGTGTGCGGGTACTCACTGGATCGTTCTCCCATTGGTTATTCCTAGGCCAGTTTGGGGAAAACGGCACGTATTTGTCTCTGCCCATGCCATGTATTTATCAATGGTTGAAAGTTAGAACTCACCATTTGATAAATACTGTTCTAAAGATATTCATGAAAAAAAAAAAATAGAAAATCAAATGTTAGTAAATAGGTCCCAAAAATCCCCTTTCGTTAATCTATCTGGGTTGGGCAGACAAATATTTTATTGGTAATATTATTGTATTTTGCTTTACAAGAATCGCCAGTGAAGCCTTTGCCACTTGTAAACAAACTCTGCTCTGCACGCTAGAAACAATAAAACCAGTTCCTAGGAGATATTTCACTCAATTCCACTTGCAAAGTTCACTTCCTCTTCTTTCTTCAATTGGTTTTTGCTTTCTTCCTACTGTTAAATCCCTACTGGGACCAATGCCCTGTATCTAGGATAGATCACAGCCCCAAAAAAGTAGCTATTTTTATTCATTTCCTTCTTGCCGCATACGATTCATCTCTTCTTTTCCTATTGGAATTTTGATTCCATGAGCGGAAAGATTGGGGGCCTCGCCAGGAAAAAGGAACAACATAACTTGACTTATAGAAGATTGTCCAATGGTATTCAGACTAAATATAAACACAGTCTGTTTGTCCTTTCCTTGGCAATGTCACACGCAATGTTTTTGTTTAGGATGGCACCTTGATGGTCTCATGTTATATAATCTATTGTACAGTAAGGCTTTAGAAATACTCCCTAATAATATATAAAATCTCTACTTGGCTCAGGCGTCATCAAGCCATTGTACTGTGTTGAAATAAGGGGCACATTTACTAAGCTCGATTGAAGGATTAGAATAAAAAATACTTCGAATTTCGAAGTTTTTTTTTGGCTACTTCGACCATCGAATTGGCTACTTCGACCTTCGACTACGACTTCAAATCGAACGAGCGATTCGAACTAAAAATCGTTCGACCATTCAATAGTCGAAGTACAGTGTCTTTAAAAAAAACTTCGACCACCTACTTCGCCACCTAAAACCTACCGAGGTACAATGTTAGCCTATGGGGAAGGTCCCCATAGGCTATCCTAGCAATTTGCGATCGAAGGAAAATCGTTCGATCGATGAATTAAAATCCTTTGAACCGTTCGATTCGAAGGATTTAATCGTTTGATCGAACGATTTTTCCTTCGATCGCTCGATCCAACGAATTGCGGTAAATCCTTCAACTTCGATATTTGAAGTCGAAGGATTTAACTTCGAGGTTCGAATATCGAGGGTTAATTAACCCTCGATATTCAACCAATAGTATATGTGCCCCTAAGTGTCTAATTTATATTGAATGTCTCAGTTTGGGTCTTATCTAAGATATATATATATATATATATATATATATATATATATATATATATATATATATATATTTTTTTTTTTTTCTTTTTTGAGGACTAACATAGGGGGTTATTTACTAAACTCCGAATGCAAAAATCCCAAAAAATTTGTGATTTTATTTTAATAAAATCTGACTTTTAAAAAAATCACAAATTTTTCAGAATTTATTATTCCAAAGATGGAAAAGTCCAAATCTGAAAATTTGGCATCTCAGACCTGGCGAGGTAGCATTTTCTGAGTTTTCAGCTAAATATTACGGAAAAAAAACGTGAAAATCGGATGAAAAAGTCTGAAACATTTGTGAAAATTAGGGATGGGCGAATTTGACCCTTTTAGTTTCACCAAAAATTCACCACCGGCAAAATGTCACCGACACCCATTAAAGTCTACGGGCGTCAAAAAAATGTTGTCTCGCGTCTTTTTTTTGTCGCACAAGGTCATACAAGTCTATGGGCATCATTTCCGCAGCAAAACAAGGTGAAAAGTCCCTAGTGAAAATTAGATTTTTTTCTCAAATTTCAGGAAAATGTAATAATAAATTAGCATAAAAAACCCAAGCAGATTTGATCGGCGTTTGTAGCAGAAAATATTGAGATAAATTCGGACTTTGATAAATAACACCTATAATACCATAGTAAGTTAGGTTAAATAAACACGCACCTCCATCAAGTTCAACCTTAATTCTGTATATAACCTGTCTAACTGCTAGTTGACTAATTTGGTAATGTATTACAATTATTCACTTTCGACCCTTGATAAATCTGCCCCTAAGTCTAGTAGAAAATCATGTAAACATTACATAAACCCAATAGGCTGGTTTTTCTTCCAATAAGAATTAATTGAATAAATGTCCTAATAAATAATAAATAATTAATGTCCTAATAAAGCTTTTTTAACTTTATAAATAGTGATGGGCGAATTTGGGGCATTTCGCTTCCCTGAAAAATTTGCAAATTTCCATCGAAATTCGCGAAACGGCATCTCGTTTTTGACGCAGGCGTCCGTTTTTTTACTGCAATTTGCCACCAGTGAATATATTTGCGAAACCGCTGTGAAAATTCGCTGCCGAAAATGCACTGGCGTCCATTTATTTTTTGACGCCAGCAAATTTTTGCGGTGGTTTTGCTAATTTATTCGCTGGTGGTGAATTGCGGGGATTCACCGCAAATTCCTGCCTGGCGAATAAATTCGCCCATCACTATTTATAAATATTTTAGCTACTATTTTACTATTGGATGGCATCTTCCCACACTTTAATACAGCTTGAATACTACCTTGTGCCACTATGGAAAGAAAGAAAAATATAGAAATACTGCTTTACTAAACTGAGAGAGAAAAGCTGATGGGTAACAAATGAAATCAGAAAGCTACAGTGAGTTGTTTAGTTTATCGACTGTTTATTATTATACATTGATGATCATGTCACCATTATATCACATTGTAAATGGTTTTAAAAATAGTGATTCTTCATTAATGGCCAACACATTCATTTCTATATTTTTTGTGATGTCATGTTACAATGATATTGAGAAATACTGTTGCATTGTTTCTCATCTAACCCCCTCCCCCCATTAAAAGAGTTTGAGAACAGACTGTTTATGTGGGTTATTTACAACCACAATTGCAAGTGCGGCTGTGCTAAAATGGATGCAAATGCTTCACATATTGATGCCATTCATTAAAAGGGGCATCTAAACACAATACTTGCACTTCCGGATAGTTGTGATAAGCACCAATGTGCTGACCCATGCTGTTGGGTTATGCCATGACATGAATCGAGTGCAAGTGCACCTGTTGATGTTGGAGAATCCTAGAGTTACCATTACTGGTGGTAGTTCTGGAGTAGTGCCCTGCAGTGGGTTGGGTACCCACAGAATAACCACAAAGCGGATGGAACTCGGTTGGAATATCATTAATGTCTAGACAGGGCTCCCATTTGGTATAGGTGGGTGAATTGTTGGCAACTATTTGGGGGTACAAAAAGTAAAAGCTGCTTTACTTTGATGTACTTGGTGGAAAATGAGCGACATTGTGACCTCACTCCTGGTTTCTGTGACATCATTTCCAGTTTCTGTGGCTCTTGCACCAGGGATGAGTTGGGTTTATTATGATGGGGTCAGAAATGTGGGTAGGAGGGTACGGCTGGGGGTAAACAGGTACGGATTGGGTGTGCAGGACTCAGTTCTAGAATTCCCACACAAGGCACAAGCTAATTCTGTTTGGTGTGAAAGCCCAAGCTCACCATTGCATTTGCTTTTACACAATTGCACAATGGAACACTAAAGCTGGTAAGTAAACAAGCCTTTATAAGTTAGACTAATACATGCATACAGTATATAATAAATAATAAATAATTAATACAATGTGGATGAACAAATGTCAAAACCATGTGTTGCTCAGTATTACTGACGAAGGGGGAACACCCCAGAAACGTTGTGACGCAATAAACACACAAGGGGCTAGTCCCCTGTTTGAAATTGCCTTGTGTGCTGTTCCTACTGTATCTTCTTGCAAACAAAACATTTCTCTGATCTTATGTTTTCCTGAATTTTACACCACTTTTTCCTTGTCCCCTGAAAAATGTAAAATGGGTAGTGATGGGCGAATTTGCGGCGAATTTGCGCGATTCGCCGCCAACGAATAAATTCGCAAAACGCCCACGAAAATTCGCCAGCGTCCAATTTTTTTTCTCTAAAAAATGGACGCTGGCGTCAAAACCGGGCGCCGGCGTCAAAAACGAGACGCCGGCATCAAAAACGAGACGCCGAGACAAACGTTGAGACAAAATCGTATGTCAGTTCAAATTGTGTGACTTTTTCAAATTGGCTGCCCGAAAACTCGACTGTATCCAATTGTCACCACAAAAACTCGACTTTGTCGGATTACCAAACCAAAACCAGGGCAATCACAAGAAACATCTGCCATTGACATTTACATGACCTCAAAAGGTTTGAGATGGAGTATTTTCAAATTTGAATTTTTAGCAGCTTTGGGGTTCTGGTATGGGACCTGTTATCCAGAATGATCAGGATCTTTCCACAATTTGGATCTTCCTACCTTAAGACTACTAAAAAGTAATTTAAACATTAAATTACTTTTTAAGCTGGTTTTGCTTCCAATAAGGATTAATTATATCTTAGTTAGAATCAAGTACAAGCTACTGATCTATTATTACAGAGAAAAAGGAAATAATCTTAAAAACCTGGATTATTTGTATAAAGTGGAGTCTATGGGAGACAGCCATCCTATAATTAGGAGATTTCTGGATAACGGATCCCAGACCTGTATAATAAATCACCAAAAAATTAAGGTTTTTTTTCCTGTAAAAGTTTCCCCTTTATGAACTCAACCAGATTGTTTCTACCATGTTGCTCTGATCCTTATTTTGACCGTGATCAATGTCATTTGTTTAAAAACAACAGTGACATATATGTTTTAACACTGAAATTGCTTGGAGATAGACATTAGTAAATAGCCGATTGCATGCTGGTGTCCTCTAGTGACCAAATAGAGGTATAGCCTCAAAAATTCACAAAAAATCACACAGACATGCTATTTATAATAAAAATTGTATTTATTAGTCCATATTTAAAATATAAAACAATCCCCACATGTTCGATATTTTAAATATGTACTAATAAATCAAATTTTTATTATAAATAGCATGTCTGTGGGATTTTTGTGAGTGACATATCTTGGGCACATTTACTGAGCTCGAGTGAAGGATTCGAATATAAAAAACTTCAAATATCGAAGTATTTTTTTGAGTACTTCAACCATCGAATAGGCTACTATGACCTTCGACTTTGGTTCGAACAATTCAAACTAAAAATCGTTCGACTATTCGATAGTCGAAGTACTGTCTCTTTAAAAAAAACTTCAACTACATACTTCGGTAGTTTAAACCTACCGAGGTTCAATGTTAGCCTTTGGGGACCTTCCCCATCACTTAGCTTTTTTTGATCGAAGAAAAATCGTTCAATTGATCGATTAAAATCCTTCGAATCGTTCGATTCGAAGGATTTTATTGTTCATTCGATCGAACAAAGTATTTGCGCAAAATTCTATGAATTCGATATTCGAATTCAAAGGATTTAACTTCGAGGGTCGACTTCGAGGGTTAATTAACCCTCGATATTCAACCCTTGATAAATGTGCCCCATATGTGTCCAGTATGTTGTAACAAAAACACAATGCACAGTATTATTTATGCAGCATTAATGCTAACCTGCTAACTATCTTGCCTATGTACTTCTCTTTTGTTTCTTTATTTATCATTTGAAAATAAAACTGTTTGAAAAATAAAAACTCAACCAGAAAAATTTGAAGTTTAATAAAAGGGCCCCAATGTGTAATATTGACACATCCCTTTCAATGTTCTGTCATTTTTGATCACATTGGTTTTATCTTGTGAAACAGGATTTAAAATCATTGGCATTATAGTTTAATGACCTTTTTCAAATAATTTTTTCAGGGCCATCTGAACGTCTTTATTTCTGAAGCTGTAAACGATGGGGTTAAACATGGGGATGAAATACACATATAGGACAGTGAGTACCTTACCCTGACTGAGAGAGATTTCTGATTTTGGTTTCAAGTACAAGTAAAATATCAAAACATAGAAGATGCTTACAACTGATAAATGGGAGGCACATGTAGAGAAGGCTTTGAATTTGCCTCCTGAAGAGTGAATCCTCACAATGGTACTTAATATGCAGATATAAGAGATGACAGTGAGTAGGAAGCATATCATTAATATAAGCATGCCTTCAACAAAGATAACTGCCCTTGTCATTGTGGTATCACTGCATGCAAGTTTCACTAGAGCCATCATGTCACAAAAGAAATGATTAATAATAATATTATTACTGCAGTAATAGATGTTTGCTGCTGCAGCTGCTGTAGGGATGGAAGCCAATAGCCCACCAATCCAGGTCCCTGCGGCACCTGCTCTGCACAGCATTGGACTCATGACAGCTCTATAATGTAATGGCTTACAGACTGCAACATAGCGGTCATAAGACATCAGTGTTAAAAGTAAATACTCTGTGCTACCAAAGGCAATAAAGAAGTAGAGTTGGGCGATGCATTGCCTGAAAGAGATTCTGTGATTGTTGACTGCAAAGATGAGGATCAGCTTTGGAGCAGTGACCGATGTATAAGCAATGTCAAGAGAAGAGAGGTTACACAGGAAAAAGTACAAGGGTGTCTTAAGCTTTGGGCTCAGGACTATAACTATGATAAGCACAAGGTTTCCAACAAGGGTCAAAATATAAACCAAGAGAAAAAACAAGTACAGAGGAAGCCGTAGATGAGGGAAGTCAGAGAATCCAACAATCAGAAACTCCACCTCTGTGCTGTGATTTTCTCTGGCGTGTAACATTACTGTAGGTTGTAAATGAGGATGTGGATTGTACGAGGATTATAAATAAATTGTAATACATTTAATAATGGAGTATTTGAGTCCTGGTATACAGATAAGTGTGTGCATAGTGCTTCAGTTTCTTAGTATGAACTCCACCAACCTGTGGCCAATTCCGCTTTCTCAAACAAGACTAGGTCGATATCTGATCCCCACCAATCTACTGAATGCACAGTACAGAATAATTCACATTATTAGATACAGATTTAATATCAGCCAATGGAATCCAAATTGTATGCAAAATTCAGAAAAAAAAACCCAAGAAATTTAGGTGTGCTTAACCCAAAAAATATTAGTGGAGCCCAAACTTCTGCGATAAATTTCCTTTATCAAACAAGTCTAGGTCAAAATCTGATCCCCACCAATGTTTCTACTGAATGTAAATTACTGAAATTATTCACATTATTAGATACAGATTTAATATCAGCCAATGGAATCCAAATTGTATGCAAACATCAGAAAAAAACAAGAAATTTATATGTGCTTAACCAAAAAAGTATTAGTGGAGACCAAAGGTTGATAAGGATCAACTAGGGGATCTTCACTTGCTCATGAGCTGATCTAAATGCCTGATAATTGTTCACAATTCTGCTTGATATTTAAGTTGATATTAAAGCAACAATGTTTTAATAATTTCTAAATGAGCAGATGTCTATGTAATGATATGTACATATATATATATATAAAGACTTCCAGAGTAAGAGAAGAAATCCTCTGAGAAAAATTTCCTTTCTCAAACTAGACTAGGTTGACATCTGATGCCCACCAATGTTTCTACTCAGCTGAACACACAGTGCAGAATACTTCACATTATTAGATACAGATTTAATACCAGCCAATGTAATCCAAATTTCAGGCAAAAGTCAGGGAAAAAAACAAGAATTGTAGGTGCACATAACCCAAAAAATATTAGTGGAGCCCAAAGATGGATTAGGATCAACTAGTAGATCTTCTCTTGCTCATGAGCGGATCTAAATGGTTGTTCACAAAGAGTTCCAGCAGATCACACTCTTTCAGTTATTTTAGATTTTAATGAAGATTTGACTTAATCAAAGGGTGTTGTGCATTTAAATATATGTATTCTTATAGTTCAATGTACCTTGGATTAGATTTGCCTTCCACACACCTACTCACTCACAGACACCTGAGTTTTTTGGAACAATCCAAGTTTACTCAACCAACTCATTCAAATAGCACTTCATACCACCATCAAAAAATAATTATGAAAGTAATAACCTCTTTCATGGTACTGTAAGGTATAGAAGACATTTGTTTTTGTGTAAGCGAGGGTCAAATCTCAGCCAGTTCTGGCTTTGCTTAGTTATTTATTTCATTTTAAATCCCTCATGGAATAGGGCTTGTGATCTCCAGGCTGTATCTTAAGAGACATGTCATTATCTACACAATTATTTTAACATACATTGAATGTTTTTAATAATATTCATAGCCCATAAATGACTGATTCCAGAATAGTACTGAGTATGGTTTGACAGTTAACAGTATTCTTCCCCAATACTTCCCTCATGGAACTAATTTTTCTATACATTCATAACAGTGGAGGTAGCAATATTCAATGGTGACGACAGCTTTTTAATGGGGTGGTTTACCTTGAAGTTAACTTTTTGTATGTTATAGAATGGCTAATTCTACTTTTCAATTGGTCTTCATTTTTTGTTCTTTTATAGTTTTTTAAAATTATTCCTTCTTGATCTCCTTTCAGCTTTTAAATGGGGGTCACTGACCCCATCTAAGAAATAAATACTCTTTAAAGCGACAAACGTATTGCTATTGTTACTTTTTATTACTTATCTTTCTGTTAAGGTCCTCTCCTATTTACTGTATATTATAGTCTCTAATTCAAATCAGTGCATAGTTGGGTAATCTGAACCCTAACAACCAGATTGCAAGAAATTGCAAACTGGAGAGCTGCTGAATAAAAAGTGAAATAACTCCAAAAAAAAACCAAAAAAAAAATGTCTCAGAATATTACTCTCTACACCATACTATAAAGTACATTTTAACCTCTTTTGTGCTAATTGAGCTTAGTGCTTTGGACTACCTATGCACTCTTAGCTTTCTAGCATCCTTCTTTACAAAGAAGAAGAAGTTTGTTTTTAGATAAAATAATAAAAGTGTCAGGAAATGGCACCTGCACTATCCTCCTGAGCCACCAGAGCCTTGTAGAATCAGTGTGGGTTTGTTATTATGATGGCTCTCTCTCTCTGCTGCTCTATTGCCCCACCTTCTTCGTTTATTCAAGTGTTTTCAATTAGCAATCTAGCCCCTTTTTAAGCCTGTTACAAACAACTTCTGGTTGCTTTATCATTAGCTCCCCAGCCTGGGACACCTTGTTCTTTGCCTTGATCCTAGTTCCTGGTTTCAATTTCCAAGTTCCTAGTCTCCGAGTCCTCTCCCTGTTCCTATACACTTGTCCTGGTTCCCTGCCTGCTTTGTGTGGATCTCCCGGTACTGACCTCGGCCTACTCTCTGGATATTCTCAATGGCTTCCTGCCTACTTTGTGTGATCTCCCGGTACTGACCTTGGCCTACTCTCTGGATATTCTCAATGACTTCCTGCCTACTTTGTGTGATCTCCCGGTACTGACCTTGGCCTACTCTCTGGATATTCTCAATGGCTTCCTGCCTACTTCGTGTGATCTCCTGGTACTGACCTTGGCCTACTCTCTAGACTTTCCCTCCGGACTTCTGCCTGTCTCGACCTCAGCTTTTTTTTGGACCATCGCTGCTAGCTTTCTGTCCCAACGTTTGGCCCATTGACTGGACTTTGTTTTGCCTGCTGGTATCTCAGTATATTTTGTTAATTCATTGGTTACTGTTTTGCACTTTTTTCATTAAATCTTCACTTTTTCATGGCTTCCGACCTCCGTTCTCCTATTTATGGTTATACACCGGTTTATCCAGTATACAGACTCCCTTCTTCCTATCTGTCTTCAGTGACAAAACGTGACACTAAGACGCAGATTTAGTAAAGGGCGAATTGTCGCCAGTGATACTTCTCACACTTCACCAGGCGCAAATCCGTTATCACTATGCTAATTCACAAAAATGCGAAGTTGCGTCCTGGGCGCCCTGAACGCTGATGACTTTTCGCTAGCAATACTTCTTCAGTGCGAGTATGTAATAGCGAAGATTCACTAGCGTTCATTTATGCCTAGTGAAAAGTCGCCAGTGATCTTATGATTAGGTCAATTTGAATTGGGCGGGTACATTAAAGTTGTTATTGGTGGAAATGCTTGAAGTGGCCACTTTTTATTACAAATGTCCAAGGACATTATTATTATTAAGGACCTTAATAAAGACCTTAATAAAGACAAAAGAGATCATACAGTATAATGCCCTAGACATGAGCCCACTGTAAAATTAATGTTCCATGGTCCTCAGATGTAGGGGAAAAATGTTAACCCAAAAAAGTTCAAGTTAGGACTTTTGCAGGCAATCCCGCTTAAAAAAAAAAAGGAAAAGTAGCCAGCCGTTTTTTGTTTTTTTCAACTTAAATGCATTTTCAGGCAGACAGGATTTGATGTAAGTGATGTAAGATTGAGAAAGATCTAGCTTCATTTTAGCATTTCGCCTGGTCTGAAGTGGCAAAGTCAACTCTGGAGAAAGAGGTAACGTTAATTTAAGTGAATTTGCGGAGCAATGGCCATTCGTCTGAGCAAAAAGTCGCCTGGTGACGGTCTTTTGCTAGCGAATTGTTGTCTGCACCTGTTAGTGTATTGGCGATGTCCCTGTGGATGTGATTTCTGTGAAAAGTCGATAGCATTAGCCACTTCGCACTTTAGTAAATCTGCCCATAAGAGTTAGAGAGCTGCAAAGTAGGAAGTAGTGTTTTGGCTATTATGTGAGACATCTGATTCTTCCAGCCTTTATACAGTAGATTTCTGGCTAACTAACTATATAAGAAACATTTTATTTTATTTTGCACAGCCTATCTATTTACCCAGTTTTAGTTTTATACTGAACCGTTCCTTTAAATAAACTTAATCTGGCTGCTTTGTATCTAATAAGGATTAATTATATCTTAGTTAGGATAACGTATAAGCTACTGTGTTATTACTTCAGAGAAAAAGAAAATCATTTTTACAAATATGAAATATTTAATTAAGATGGAGTCTATGGAGATGGGCTTTCCGTAATTTGAAGCTTTCTGAATAACGGGTTTCTAGATCCTATACCTGTGTATTATTTTTAATTGCTTAATAATGTTGTAATAGACTCTCTCCCCCAAAACAACAATGATCTGTAAATCTGCCTTCATTACCTCCAAGCTGCTATGGAGTTTAATTTTTTTTAAAAAAATCTATAGTTTCTGAAGATTTCTGTGGGACATTAGTTGCCTTTAAACACTTGACTTAGTCAATAACATCTTTTAAGAAAGACAAACAAATAAATTTGAAAATGAAAAAAGTATTTTTTTCCACAGTTAGCTGTAATGCTATAAATGCAATAAATGCACAGTGAGCTCACAAAATGCAATTATGCTACAAACCTGTAGATGGCAGCAAAGCTATCTGAGAGACTAGATTTGTTTATCCTGTACAGTACAAATTTACAGAATTACAGAATATTTAGTATCTTTCAAATCAACATATTTAAGAATTTATTAACAAAAGTAACAAATGTATTTATTATTATTTAATAAATAGTCCAGTATTTAACAAAATTAACTTTGTGACTCCGCTAAATAAATGTTCACATTCAAAACCATTTTTGGTTGTTTACTGACCCCTAGTGATGTATAAAAAGATTGCTGTGGTTCTTTTGATTTTCACCCCCAGAGAATATGTGGGATTTTTTGAAACAAGAATAAAATGGTGTAAAGTGGAGATGCCTTGAGGTGTGAAGAGGAGAGAATTTACCATCAATTCTATGGAAATGTTGGATGCCTCTCTAGCAAAAAATAGTCATGTATAATTACTAATTATTATTGTAATTACAGTTTTGGTCTCATGTGGTAGAGTCCTGCGTGGAACCAATTTCTAAAACCTGGACCCGACCCAAACCCACAACCTGCAGCCCATGTCCCAAACCGCAACCCGCATTTTTACCCATTTTGATCCGCTACCCGACCCAGAACCCAACTGCCTTATCCGCAACCCAACCCGCAACCCTCTGGCCATCATCAAACAGGAAGTGATGTTGCTTCAAACTGGAAGTGACATCATCAAAAGTGGGCGGGGACAGAAACAAGTTTTGTATGATATAAAAGGAGTAAAATATAAACAATATAACATAAGATAAGAAATTTAGATGAGACCCTCAACCCGCAGACCCACCACCCACAGACCCGAATCTATACCCGTACCTGAAAATCCTACCCTCATTCCACAGGGTGCCCGACCCTCTGCAGGACTCTACCATGTGGATTATTTGTGTAATGGAAATTAATTTAAATGATTTGTAAACTGAATTATATAATACATGAATATGCCTATCACTACACGTGTATTTTTTTTTTCAACATTAATTTTCAAAAATCTGATAAATCAAAATTATTTGAGTTTCTTTTTTCTTGTCAGATTTTTCTTGAATAGTGGAAAAACAATGATCAAAAATGTTAATAAATTTGCCACATCATAACTTTTCTAATATCTAGGGGCCCATTCACTAAGCTCGAGTGAAGCAATAGAGGAAAAAACCTTGATTTTCGAATGTTTTTTTTAGCTACTTCGACCTTCGACTACGACATTCGACTTCAAATCAAACATTTCCAACTAAAAATCATTCGACTATTTGACCATTCGATAAACGAAGTATTGTCTCTTTAAAAAAAACTTCGACCCCCTAGTTTGCCACCTAAAACCTACCGAGGCCAATGTTAGCCTATGGGGAAGGTCCCCATAGGCTTTCCAAGGTTTTTCTGATCGAAGGATAATCCTTTGATCGATGGATTAAAATCCTTCAAATCGTTCGATTCGAAGGATTTAATCGTTCGATCGAACGATTATTCCTTCGATCATTCGATCGAAGGAATTGTGCAAAATCCATCGACTTCGATATTCGAAGTTGATGGATTTTAATTCGGCAGTCGAATATTGAGGATTAGCTAACCCTCGATACTCGACCCTAGGTAAATGTGCCCCCTAATAACATCACAATTCATAAATACATTAATTAAATTGAATTTCGAAAAACAATTAAACATTTAAAGATAATATCAATACATTCATAAGATTAAGCACTATTAATAATTAGTGATGGGCGAATTTATTCGCCAGGCGCAAATTCGCAGCGAATTTGCGCGATTCGCCGCCAGCGAATAAATTCGCGAAACTCCCGTGAAAATTCGCGTCAAAAATTCGCCGGCGTCAAAAAATTTTTTTTCTAAAAAATGAACGTCGGCGCCAAAAACGGGCGCCGGCGTCGGAAAAACGGGCACCGGCGTCAAAAACGGGCGCCGGCATCAAAAACGAGACGCCGGCGCAAATTCACCCATCACTATTAATAATATTAATTAATGAATAATATAATGAGAAGTGTATTTAATATAATTAATAGTTGTAGATATTTTTAATGCATCATTTTGAATTTCTGACTTGTAGGAGTCAAAATTGATTTTTTTTAAAGATCTTTTCAAGCAATGCAAACTGCAATTCTTGTACAAAATGCCTGGTCATCAGGAACCAAAGTTTTAAATAATGAAAACAATTTGGTTCACTGAAAAGTGGCTTAAACCTATGACATTCTCCTCATGGACAACCATTGTGATCAGAATGTTTCTAAGCACTAGAATTCCCATCCTATCAGAAACAGGCTTCTTTGAAAGGAATTCTAAGAAGCTTAATTTCGCTCTTAAAATTTCCAAGTTCATAGATATTCCTGTAGGCCAGTGATCCCCAGCCAATGGCTCACAAGCAGCATGTTACTCACCCAAGGCCACAAAGGCCCAGGCCTAGGGTTGCACATTGGTGGGTGCTGCATGCCGTCCAGCCGCATCTATAGTTCAACCAGAGGGGATAACATAGGAGCTGACCAGAATGGTGAGATCACAGGCAAGCACATGCGTATGTGGGCAGGGGGCAGAGGAGGCAGCTGGCCTAGGGATGCGCCCCTTTGAAATCCGGCGTTATGCTCACCCACCCCTTAGATATTACTGCCAGTGGCCTCAAAGCAGGATTTTTTTTTAATTACTGGCTTGGTGGCAAGTTTTGGTTGCATAAAATATCTACTGCCAGAGTCTCCTGCAGGCTACTAGTCCACATAGAGGCTACCAAATAGCCAATCTCAGCCCATATTTGGCAACCGCCAGGAATTACTTTAATGCCTGCAATGCACTTCAACTCCTTTTACATTTGAATGTAAAACACATTGGGGACCCTTTTTGCAGGCTAAAACTCAGCCACTGAGCTTTAAAGGAGTATTCAACCCTAAAGTTAAAAAATCCTTACCCCCCCTACCCTACATAGACCCCCCTCCCCCCATCCTAAGTGTTACCCCAGGCAAATGCCCCTAACGTTTTACTTACCCTCGGTGCAGATTCAGGCATCTGAGTTCACGGGTGCCATCTTCTTCTCTTTAGAAATCTTCAAAAAGAGACAGGCGAGGCGGCGCATGCACAGTTGGAGCAATTTTCTGTCTCGCGACAACTTACAAATTACCAAAGCATCTGAATATGACACCTGTAAACTCCGATGCCTGAATCTGCACCGAGTGGTAAGTAAAATGTTGGGGCATTTGCCCGGGGTAGGGAGGGAGGGTGGTCTATGTAGGGTAGGGGGGTAGGGGTTTTTAACTTCTCCTTTAAAGCACTGTCAAGGGAGTTGCTGATCACAGCTGCCCTGGCTGTGCTTTAAGGACCCAGAGGCTGACATTTAACCTACAGAATATCTCAGGAATATGAACATTTTAAGCAAAACATCACAATGGAAATCGGTTTATAGTGGTTCAAGGCATTAGGACAGAAAGAATATTAACTATGTAAAAAGCATTTAAGATTTAGGCTGGTTTACCTGAGCAAAGTAAATGCATTTTATTAGCACTGATATAATTAGGCCTGGTGGGAATATAGGAAATACATTTTTCTATATTTGTTTAAAACCACAAGGGACCATACTGAATATAAAGGGAACAACATAGACGCTTAAACACATAACCCAGGCTTATTGTTGCTTTTATGTTGTAGTATGTCCTTTTTAAGGTTTTTGAGGTTGTTTTCCTCTATTAGAGAATTGTTTGGTTAAAATGTTATTGCTATTTAAGACAAGACTTTAATAAATAAGGGATACTAATGCCAATTTCAACCTTGCATAGAAGGTGGTAAGATCACAAGACAAGATACCTCAAATCACTATGTGACAAATTCATTAAAATCATGGTTTTTCCACAAGTTGAGAATATTCCTGGCAAAAAAACTCAATCTCAAATTATTGATGGCATTATTATTATCAAAGAAAATCATGAAAATTTAAATGAAGGAATGTGGCAACTATAACTTGATGAAATTGTAGATAAAACAATGAAAGGTGCTTTTTTAATATTCAATCTTTTTTATGAGCTTTTTTTCTTTAAATTGTGACATTTTTAAGAATGAAGTTTGATTTTTTTTCTTCGAATTTTTCTGATTTGAGTTTTTTCACAAATACGCTATTGATTATAAAATGGGATTTTGTGAGAGTTGCGAGTCTACTCATGTTTTTTCCACTACTATAACATGATGAAATCCTAGATAAGCCAATGAAAGGTACTTTATTAATATTCAATCTATTTTATGAGCTTTTTTTCTTTAAATTGGGACATTTTTAAGAATGAAGTTTGATTTTTTTTCTTCGATTTTTTCTGATTTGAGTTTTTTCACAAATACGCTATAGATTATAAAACGGGATTTTGTGAGAGTTGTGAGTCTACTCATTTTTTTCCACAACTGAATTTTGCAACTGAAAATTAATCAAATAGGCCTTATGTACCTTTACAAAGGTGTTATGTTATATGTATTTATTTGTTGTTTTGGTAATGCCTTGTTGATTTTGGTTCATAATGGAGAATGGAAATAACAGTCAGATTTTGGAGTTTATTATTGTTGGGTTTTCAGATTACCCAGAAGTAAAGATTCCCCTTTTCTTTATCTTTCTTTTCCTTTATAATCTGACCCTGATGGGGAACTTTGTACTTATTTTGGTGATATGCTGGAGTCCCTCACTTTATACCCCCATGTACTTTTTCTTGTTCAACTTATCTTCTCTAGACATTGTCTATACATCTGTCACCTCCCCAAAACTGATCCACATCTTTGTGACAAGCAACGGAAGAATATCCTTCAAGGAATGTATCACTCAGCTTTACTTCTTCATTGCATTTGGGAGCACTGAATATCTACTCTTGACAGTTATGTCCTATGATCGCTATGTGGCAGTTTGTAAGCCTTTACATTATACTCTTGTTATGAACAGGCGGAAGTGCTCACTTGGAGCCACTGGTGCTTGGCTAGGTGGAATACTTGCCTCTGTTGCATTAAGCATTGTCACTTCAAACCTCAAGTACTGTTCTTCTAACGTGGTCAATCATATATTTTGTGATGTAATTGCATTAGTACAACTATCATGTGGTGAAACCATATTTATTCATAATATTATACTAATACAAGGTGTAATACTTGTAATGACATCATTCCTTCTCACTCTAGCTTCATATATCCACACCATATCAACAATTTTGAGGATTCACTCATCGACGGGAAGATACAAGGCATTCTCCACTTGTGCCTCCCACCTCACTGTCGTCAGTCTTTTCTATCTTCTAGTCTTGGTATTGTACATGGGACCACATTCAACAATAATATTAAGTCAGAGCAAAGTACTAGTGGTCCTTTATGCATATGTTATCCCTTTACTAAACCCAGTGGTCTAAATAAAGAAGTGAAATGGGCCATTAGAAAAATGCTACTGCAAATTATGAAGTCCTGATTAAGATGATTGTTGATGCCATTCGTAAATGTGCTAATATTATGCTTTTAAGAATTTTTCTTTTTTCCGTGAAAATAAATGTAAATAAAAAAAAATGTAAATAATAAAAAAAGATGATTGTTGATGAATTAAATGGGATCTAAACCACAAAACTCCCAAAAAATAGTCAGTGAAGTCTTATTCAGACTTCAGATTCTCTGAGCACTTTTGCAATTTACATAAATTTTCCATTTTTAGGGGTTTCTGAGATATTTTCACTAGTTCTGTGCTGCTAGGCAAGCTCAGCAAACACTAATGGGTCCATTTAAGATTGCTTGTGCCTTTCATTACAAGCTACTCTGAGGGAGACTGTTGTACCATAGATTGATCCAACAAGTCTGCACCTGGAGAGTCTGACACCTGCTATTGGCAGTCTACAAAATATAAAATCTCAAAAAATGGTAAAATTGGAAAAAGAATGCAGATTACAAAAGTGCCCAGAGAAGCACCCTGAGTAGGTTAAAGGGGTGGTTCACCTTTAAGTTAACTTTAAGTATGTTATAGAATGGCTAATTCTAAGCAACATTTCAATTGGAATTCATCCTTTATTGTTTTTGAATTATTTGCCTTTTTCTTCTGACTCTTTCCAGCTTTCCAACAAGGATCACTGACCCCAGCTAAAACAAATCGCCAATTTACTAACAGGCGTAGAGGACAATTTGATAGAGAAAGAGACCATCACTAGCATAGTTTTGTGCTCTATCGCCAGGTGAATTTTCGCTCAGGCAAACAAATGTTACAGAAGTTTTTACAGAATGTTACATCTTTCACCATAAGTTTCCTTCACCATCTTAGACCTGCCAAACTGATAAGATGAAGATACATCCTCCTCTATCTTATGTCAGTGACAACATATCCTGTATGCCGAAAAGTTATGAAAGTAGGATTGTCATTAAAAGTTGTAACTATTAAAATTTTTTGTGTTAACCATTTTTTCCAATTATTTGAGGGGCATATCACATTTGTTTTAGGGTGGGCTCATGTCTAGGGCTTTAGAGGATCTATTTTGTCTTTAATTATAAATGGTCACTTCAAGCATTTGCACCAATATCGGACTGGACCTCACTGACTCAGACCCACTTGCTGTCTCACACTAAAGGCTTTCCCATCTGAACTATTGCCAAGGTAAAAGAGCAAGGAATGCATGGGGGTACTGTTTGCAGCGCCGGCACATGGAAGGACTTACAACCTGGGGTGTGTGGGGGCCAATGTTCTGGCAGTTCTGGTGGGCACAAGAACCCCCAGTCTGACATTAAGTAGAAGACATTTTGTCTGTTCAGAACCCGAAGGTTAGACTTTAGAATTACTCACACTCTATAAAACCTCATTTAACTACTGAACATAAGAATCTGTTTTCCCAGGTGTGCCAAACCCCAGGCTGTTGCTTAAGAATCTTCACAAGGTGATAATGTCAAGTGAAAGGGCATGTAAATGCAAAAAAATAAAATCCCATTTTTACTTTAATGAAAAAGAAACCTCTCTCCAATATACTTTAATTAAAAAATGTGTACCATTTTTATAAGAAACCTGACTGTATGCAGTGAAATTCACCCTTGTTTTACTTGCTCTGGCAGCTGCAGTTAAGAAACTTCAGATGGTCCCTAACTGCTGTGCAGGGAAACGCTTATACTTTCAAAAGACAGGGGGGAGCCCCCCCTCCTTCCTTTCCAGAACTCAAGCAGCTTTGTTTGTTTCCCTGTAACAACTGTGTAGATTTGTATCCACAGGATCCAGTGCAGTCTGTATATTCTAATTATTAATCAGTCTTGCTGTATCTGCTTCTGGCAGATATTATTTGACTTGTGCTGTTTTGATCATTTATGACAATCCCTAAGCTTAACCTTCAAACTGAAGCCCAGACCACACTGAGCATGTGCGTAGTCTTGCTATTGCAAAGATGTTTAACAAAGTTACAAGATGAGAGCACACTGGGCCAACTTTAAAAGCATAAATGATTTGTTTAATTGGCCTTCTGGTGCAGTAAGTTCATGTTTATATTTAGTATACAGCATTTCTAACATTATTCTATTTTAGACTTTAGTTGCCCTTTAAAGCCTCTAAGCAAAAACACTTTCCACCACCTTACAAGAAAGAAGAAGCAGAAAGGATTTCTCCATGGTGCTCACTGAGAAGAACCCCAGGCAGGGCAGTTTTCTGCTGATAGGACACCGGCCCAGGGTATCAGGTAAGTGAATACAGTCAATGGGGGTGTCTAACTTTTGGTACCCTACCCCCAGTGATTGTTGCCTTTTCTTCTACTTTAAAGAATATCCTGAAAAATAAAGCCCAGAGATGTGGTTTAACAAATCAATCCCATTATCTGAGGTAGTGGATAGCCCTTATATTGACATTATGGGTTGGCACTCCAAAGAAGCCCAACATGCAAGTCATCAATAGAAAAAAAAGTATTTTTATTTAGTTTACATGCCTATAAGCATCCTCACATGTTGTGACCTTACACTAATGGACCATGCCAGTGGTAGTGCACCAGTGAACCATTCCCTTCTAATGCACTCTTACTCTCACAATCAAGCTGAATCCTTGGTCTCTATAATACAAATACAAATATGCCTGAATGATAGATCATTCTCAACACACCATGCTTTGTCAGAGAACTTCTTGTATGGGACAAGGATCCGTCATTGATTACTAGGGTAAGTATCAATTTAAAAAGAAAGTTTGAGATGAACACCATAAACATTTTGTCCCTTATAAAAGATATCTCGATATATCAGATGCATATCATATAATACTTTAGATTATGCTGGCATCCTACCAGAGTTATCTACAGTTGTAGCACATAGCTAGCTAAGGGCAGATGGTGTGAGTAGCCTTATGATTATTTACAACCATTTGCTACTACAACTACAGAGACTAGAAAAATGAAACAGAACATTTAGGGGCAGATTTATCAAGGGTCAAAGTAAAAATTAGAAGTATAAAAATTAGAATAATTTTGAGCTATTTTTGTGTACTTGGACTATCGAATAGGTCAAAATTCGATTCGAATTTGAAAAAAAATTAGACTATTCGAATATCGAAATTTACATGTACTGTCTCTTTAAAACTTTGGCTTCGACCATGCGCCATCTAAAACCTGCCGTTCACAAAAAACTCCCACTACTCCGAAATCCGACCCTTGATAAATCTACCCCTTAAAATCTTATTGAATTTTAAAATAAATTATGGTTTGGAACACTGGAATAGTAGTATTTACCTTGATAACTTTTTTACAGCTCTCAAAACATCTTTGTTTCTCAAACTGTAAACTAAGGGATTAAACATGGGCACTACAGCAGCATAAAAGATTGCAAGCAGCTTGTCTTGTTCCACAGACTTTTCGGATATGGGTTGAGCATATGAGACTATAGATATTCCATAAGACATGAGCACCACAGTCAGATGAGATGTGCAGCTGGAAAAGGCCTTGAGTCTTGCAGAGGATGGAATCTTAAGAACTGTGGTTATGATGTATATGTATGAAGTTAGAATGCACAGAAATGGAAATACTCCTGCATAAATATCTTCTGCAAGTAAGATCATTTCCATTGTTCTTGTATCGCTTAAGGAGATCATCATCAAAGCTTTCAAGTCACAGAAAAAATGATCAATTTCTTTAGAGTAATCAAATGCTAAATGTGATATATAAATAGTATGGAAAATAGAGTTTATCCCTGAAAGTAGCCAAGATAGAGCAGCCATCTCTATGCACAAATGTTTGTTTATGATCTGAGAATAACGTAGGGGCATGCAAATAGCAACATAACGGTCATAAGCCATACACGTCAACAGCAAGACCTCCTGGGTGACACACCAAAGGAAACAGTACAGTTGTATCATGCAGTCATAGAAGGTGATTGTCTGGTCCCCTGTTATAGTGATGGCCAAAAGCTTTGGGAGAATGGCAGAGACATAGAAGATATCCAGGATGGCCAAGTTGCAGAGGAAGAAATACATAGGAGTTTGCAGTTGGGGTACCAAAAACACAAGGATTGTAATAAGTAGGTTTGCAGAAACAGCTATCATGTACAGGAGTAAAATACCAACAAAAATAAGCAGCTGAACCTCAGTAGAGCCAAGAAATGCTGCAATATGAAATATTCTGTCCATAGTTTCATTATGGGCAGCACCAGGCTTTGCCCATAATAAGTGCCACATTTCTAAGGCAAAGCTGTTTCTTGTTAGATTTTATTACCTGTGCCAATACATAGTTTGCATTAATGACCTGTTAGACCTTAAGTTGGACACAAAATGCAGGGACTAGACTCATTGCTGTGAGCCATGACATAATGTGTGATTGTTTCTTTAAAATTTAGACACTTTCTTTTCATGGTTTGTGTTCAGATCTAAAAAGTAATTATACGTGTAAATACGTAGCAGCACATACACTGAGCAAAATGCAGTCAGTTGCAATTAAAACCACATTTATTAAAGATACATGCAACAAAATGTGTTCCGTGCACTTCTCTATAGTTGTGGTTAGTGATGGGCGAATTTGTCCTGTTTCGCGGAAAAATCTGTGAATTTCCCCGAAATTTGTGAAACGGTGAAAAATTTGCGAAACGAATTGAAGTCAATGAGCGTCAAAATCATTCCGATGCACGTCAATTTCAATGCACGTGACAATATCGCCTATTTTGTCCAAATGCATTCAAGTCAATGGGCATCCGAATATTCTGACGCGTACCCAAATTTTTTTGATGCAGCAAATTTTTTTACAGGCAAATTTTCTCCACAGTTTCGCCCACGGTGAAAGGTCGGAAACTCGCCTCAAATTCGCTCCTGCTGAATTTAATCGCCCATCACTAGTTGTGATCACAGCTGCTGCCTTCCTCCTGCCTCCTGTTCCAAATTGCGTGTTATTGCGCCATGTTGACATAGAGGAACCATGGAGCTCCAGGGTTCCCACAGTGCCTGAGGGGTGATTTATTCATACAGGTATTGGACCTGTTATCCAGAATGCTTGGGACCTGGGGTTTTCCGGATAACGTATCTGTCTATAATTTGGATCTTCCTACCTTTACATCTGCTATAAAATCATATTAACATTAAATAAACCAAATAGGCTGATTTTACCACCAATAAGGATTAATTATATCATAGTCTGGATCAAGTACAAGGTATTGTTTTATTATTATAGAGAAAAAGGAAATCACTTTTTAAAATTTGGATTAATTGATTATAATGGAGTCTATGGGAGACGGCCTTTCAGTAATTTGGAGCATTCTAAATAACGGGTTTCCAGATAACGGATCCCATACCTGTACTTGAATTAGAATTTATCACAATTCAAGTTTTTTCGAGCTAAAACTTACAAATTTGAATGACATTTTTTTACATTTTAGACATTTATTAAGCACAAAAACTTGAAAAACTCAAATTTAAAAAGTTCTAAAAGCTGCCGAGTTCATGTAGAAGTCAACGGCAGTTGCAATGGTAAAATGTAAGCAATTTTTTTCAGTTCAAGTTTTTTTAATGTTTTTTGAGCTTGTAATTGCACAATACCATATACATGTATTCAAGTTTTTTTCCCAACAATGTTGTTTAATCGAGTTTTTTATATTGAAGTTTTTAAATAAATAAGCATGTTTGAGGTTGTTTTTTTTTGTTTTTTTTTACGAAATAGAACAAACCTCGAGAATTACACAAATTCTGATAAATAGGCCTCTATGTGAAAAGTTAATGACTAAGTTACCAATTATCGCTCATTGATCAATATTTCTAACAAAGGAAAAACAAATTCCATTCCAAAACGCAGCATTTTTTGACCTGTGATCTCTTCTGGAATGGCAGAGATACTCCAGATATTGAAGGCATTTTACTATTCTTTCCAGGTAGGCAATATTAAAACAAGAGCCACTGGAGGAGTTTCTATCTTATCATGGAGAGCTATGTTCCTGCCAGAGATCATTGTAAATGATGAAGTGGATCCTGTTGTAATAGCAAGTAAATTTGGGATATTCTCTGACAATTATACTGAATGTCTACATACAGTAGATACAAGTTTTCTATTGTATCAAACATTCTACCTGTAACTTGTGAGAATCTCCACTATATCTATATGTGCCTATATATACTGACAATAGTTAGAATACATACCTGCAAATATATAAATGCCCGTTGCACCAAAAATTGCACCAAGTAAAAGTCACTACCTTTGAGGAGGCATTAAAGGTAATGTAAGTCCTCAAAAGAAATTATTGTCAAATGGCTCATCTAAACACATCTGCAAATTAATTTGCAATCACTTTTTTCTAATTTATGATGTTAGCAGTTTAAAAACTGACAATATCTTGAAAATTAGAAAAAAAAGTCATTTGAATTAGAAAATGCACTTTGAGTGCTATGAGCAACTTTATATTCATGTGCCGTGAAGGTGTATATTTTATTTAATGAAAAGAATAAGTGGGAGAGATTATACCTATACCAAATTATCCCTGATGAAAGTTCCTGTGTGGAATTGAAACTTTGGAACCAATAAACCTACAGTACATTTTTTTTGCTGAAACGTTTGCCTCAAACTTCCTTGGACTGCCGTCAATTTACCATGGTATTTATGTATATTAAGCTGAAAAGTCCTGTAAAAACCTATATAGAAACTGGTGTCCCTAACATGAAAATTATCTTTCATAGAAAAGATGACTTAAAGGACAAGAAACCCCAAAAAACACTGCATGCAAAAAGAAAGCCAACATATAATAATTCATGAAGCACTCCTAAATTCTTCACCAGTCGCATCCAGTGATGATTTGTCAGCAAATTGTGAAACCAGCGCTAAAGTCAACGAGCGTTCGAATAATGTTGACGTGATAATTTTCTTGTCAGTTTTGCAAATCCATTCGCCAGCGACGAAATGCAGAAATTCGCAGTGAATTTGTGCCTGGCGAATTTATTCGCCCATCACTAGTCGCATCCTTTTTCTGCTGTCACTGCCATTCTAAAATTGTCCTTTAAATAGTGCTAGGACTCAACATTAGCACAGGGACTTGTATGAATGATGTATAATCTTTGTAATCACTCTGTGTTATATTTCAGTGCAATATCAATACAGGATAATAAGGAGTTTGGTAACTGGGCAGCCTAGTCCTGTCAATAGAAATACCCATCTCTGATACACATGAATTGATCTTCGGGTATGTACAAGTACGCTCTAATTTCTGCCCTTGCCTATAACTACGTATCGTGGATACGAAACGCGTCAGGATGATGTTTGCTTTTAATCTGTTGAAATAAAGTTCTTCGTTTTTAACAATTGAGTGGACGTGGAGTGCTCGCTAATTTTTCTTCTTCTTCATTTTTACCATTCATTGAAATTTTACAGCAAAAACAAATAGCTATGAATTCCTTTATTTAAAAAGTGCCAAGGATTCCTTCAAATGGATGTGACTGAAATGTCTTAAAATGCATTTACTCATTGACATGTATTGTTTTACCTGTAAATGTGGCCTTGGTAAAGGTCCATGGCTCAGTCATTTTCACATAAATCTAGCTACTCTGTTTATACATGTTTCAATTCCTCTGGGAGAGAGTTAATGAAGATGTCGAGTAAACAAGTCCTTGTCTCCTTTGAGCTTTTCTATTTGTGGGATTACTCAATGTATAAATTAATTATTTTAACTCATTGAGTTCAGTCGTTTACAGTTGATATGATATACAGTATTTCACTTAAAAATGTTCTATAGAGGGGTAAAAGAGGTAAAACCTAATATATTTGATGGTATGATGATGTGCCAATGTAATAATCTAGAACAAAGCCAAGAATGTGAGTTCCTCCAAAAATTGATCAAGCAGCAAGTAAAAAAATACAATAAAATATTTTTTATTTATGTATATGCGCCCTTGACTGGGGTGAACCTATTCATATTCTATTTTTGAAATTGCATTTACCTTAGTAGTGCTCATACAGGTTGGATGCACCGTCTCTCTTTTGGTAGTTAAATGTCATTATCTAGACATGGGGTTATTTACTAATCTCCGCATGTAAAAATCACGAAAAATTTGTGATTTATTTTTTATAAAATTGGAATTTTTAAAAAAATCACACATTTTTCGGAATTAAACCCTGAGGATGGAAAAGTCAAAATCTGAAAATCCTGCATCTCAGACCTGTCGAGGTTGCATATAGGTCAATGGGAGAAGTCCCAATGATTTTTTGATGTGCGCTGGATTTAGGGCAATACCCCAAAGTTTTCGGGTGAAAATCTTGAAAATAGGATGAAAAAAATCAGAAAAAATCACGAAAATCTGATTTTTTTCCCCAAAGCAAATTCTCGGAAAAATATAATAATAAATAAGCGTAAAAAAACAGAGCGGATTTGATCAGAGTTTGTAGTAGAAAATATTGAGATAAATTCGGACTTTGATAAAGTTATGTTGGTGGGTGGCTTGTGCCTGCTTGTCCTTATGACAACTACTACTACTGAATTGTATCCAACCGGCCTGGTTCATGGGCTGAGTAGGGAAGCGAATTATTGGAAGCAGGTCTGATGTTTCAATCACCTGAAAGTCTCAACCATCAGAAAAATGCAGCATAAGAATAAGCCAGTTGCTGATACGTCAATTCTATTGGTATCTAATATAGGTGACCACAACTGACCAGTGGTAATGATTGTTTAATTAGCAATTAGCTACACACATTTTTTGTCTAAAAACATTCTGCTACTCTGCGGGGCAGGTTTATTAAGGGTTAAATAGTAAATTAGAATTCTAATTTTCATTTTTTTTTTTGGTGTCAAAATTTACACATTTCTAATTTTAATTTCCAGATTTGAATTTAATTTCAGATGTGTGATTTATTACACTTTGACCATGGAAACAGTTCCTATTCGAATATTCGCCACCTAAAACCTGCCGTGTTAATTTACAAGTCAATGGAAGTTCTTTGAACCATTTGAATATTTTAATTGCCTTCTGGACATTCAAGTTTTTTTTTGGAAGGGAAAACTCGATTTGAATTTAATTCAAATTCGATTCAAATATTCTGGTCGGGCCTATTCAATAAAATATTAGATGTTCAAATTTTTTCTTAAATAACCTACCAATTGAGTGAGTATAGTCGAATTTATTAGAGTAAAAAAAAATCACATAAATTTGAAATTCAACATTTGATAAATCTTCCCATGCGTCTTACCCTACTTTTTACCCTACAAAGGAAAGCAGACACTACAGATTAACACATTGCACTTCCTCCCTGCTTGGGTAATTTGCAATTCTGCCCCCAGTACAGTCTGTTATCACCCAGGGTTGCCCCCTGTCATCTTAAAATTCACACAATATTTTCTATAAACACCTTGGGTACTGCATGTAAGGGCCTGAAGGCACAGTTGGAGTGCGGACCGAGGAGGAGGCAAGTAGTTTAACCAAAGTTCATGGTAACAGAAGGTAAAGGCAAGAGAGTAGTCAAAAGTCCAGGCAATAGTTCAATCCAGGCAGAGAAGGGTCAATCCGAAATAACAGGCAAGGTTTGTACACAGGAATCAATCAGCAATAACACACCCAGGAATACACAAAGTTAAACCTATACTTGGGCAATGTCTGCAATGTCCAGAAAGCTTTATATAAGCCAGGGTTGGCGCCAAAGTTTGAGCGCAATAGTGTCATGACGCTGGCGTCCCGACGCTGGCGTTTAGACGCCGGTGCACGTTCTGACGCTGGCGACCATTCTGTCGCCGGCGACCAATCGGCAGGCGAGAAGACGCTGGCGTCATAGCGCTGCGACCAGCAGGATCCACATGGAGAGGCAGGGAGTCACCATTTTGGACGCCATCGCCATCTTGGGAGTGAGTAAAGATTTCCATTTCCATTACACTGCAGTTCTGGAGTGTCTCACCTAAACTAGGACTACAGTAAGTTATTCATATAGTGTTCTTTCAGCTGAGACTAGACTGTTACTAACATGTCTTCTGGATCATCCAGTTGGTTCTAAGCTCAGTTTTTCCTTCTGCAATTTACTGCTGCAGCATAATGTGCATTGTCATAGATGGTGATATTTTTACAATCTGCCTGCTGTGCGAATGATGTCTGTGCCTGATTCTTTAGTAGGGATGTAGCGAACGTCGGAAAAAAAGTTCGCGAACATATTCGCGAACTTGCGCAAAATTGCGAGCGGTTCGCGAACGGTTCGCGAACCCCATAGACTTCAATGGGAAGGCGAACTTTAACATCTACAAAAGACATTTCTGGCCAGAAAAATGATTTTAAAGTTGTTTAAAGGGTGCAACGACCTGGACAGTGGCATGCCAGAGGGGGATCAAGGGCAAAAATGTATCTGAAAAATCTGCCTGTGTGTGCTTGGAAGAGATAGTGTAGGGCGAGAGCTGTTAGTGATTTCAGGGACAGATGATAGTAAGTTTGCTGGCTAGTAATCTGCGTGATACTGCTCTGTATTGGAGGGACAGAAGTCTGCAGGGATTTGAGGGACATTTTAGCTTAGGTAGCTTTGCTGGCTAGTAATCTACTGTTCTCTTTAAACAACTGCCATACGTTGACCTTGTAGGCATTGTTTGCCCAGTTTTTTTGGACGCAGCCACTGAAGCACAGTTGCCAGAAAAAATATGCCATATAAATGCTGAAAATAGTCATTTTTCGCCATACGTTGACCTTGTAGACATTGTTTGCCCAGTTTTTTTGGACGCAGCCACTGAAGCACAGTTGCCAGAAAAAATATGCCATATAAATGCTGAAAATATAAATTTTTTTGGTTGCAGCCACTGAAGCACAGAGGCCAGAAAAATTATGCCATATAAATGCTGAAAATATAAATTTTTTTGGTTGCAGCCACTGAAGCACAGAGGCCAGAAAAAATATGCCATATAAATGCTGAAAATAGTCATTTTTTGCCATACGTTGACCTTGTAGGCATTGTTTGCCCAGTTTTCTTGGTCACAGCCACTGAAGCACAGTTGCCAGAAAAAATATGCCATATAAATGCTGAAAATATAAATTTTTTGCCATATACGTTGAGTCAAGGTATGGCAAAAAATGACTATTTTCAGCATTTCTATGGCATATTTTTTCTGGCCTCTGTGCTTGAGTGGCTGCGGCCAAAAAAACTGGGCAAACAATGCCTACAAGGTCAACGACGTTGACCTTGTAGGCATTGTTTGCCCAGTTTTTTTGGCCGCAGCCACTCAAGCACAGAGGCCAGAAAAAATATGCCATAGAAATGCTGAAAATAGTCATTTTTTTGGTCGCAGCCACTGAAGCACAGTTGCCAGAAAAATTATGCCATATAAATGCTGAAAATATAAATTTTTTTGGTTGCAGCCACTGAAGCACAGAGGCCAGAAAAATTATGCCATATAAATGCAGAAAATATGCATTTTTTTGGTTGCAGCCACTGAAGCACAGAGGCCAGAAAAATTATGCCATATAAATGCAGAAAATATGCATTTTTTTGGTTGCAGCCACTGAAGCACAGAGGCCAGAAAAATTATGCCATATAAATGCAGAAAATATGCATTTTTTTGGACGCAGCCACTGAAGCACAGTTGCCAGAAAAAATATGCCATATAAATGCTGAAAATAGTCATTTTTCGCCATACGTTGACCTTGTAGACATTGTTTGCCCAGTTTTTTTGGTTGCAGCCACTGAAGCACAGAGGCCAGAAAAAATTAAACCAGTAGGGTTTGCACCCTAGTTTGTAACGGTGGCGGAGGGAGGAGGACGCTAAAGGACAGCTGTGTGTGGAGTCATGAGGCTTGAAGAGAAGGACAGCTGCATAGAAGTCAGAACAAGTCTTCCGGCGTGCAGTAACCCTCCGAGATCCACCCCTCATTCATTTTAATAAAGGTCAGGTAATCGACACTTTTGTGACCTAGGCGAGTTCTCTTCTCAGTTACAATCCCTCCTGCTGCACTGAAGGTCCTTTCTGAGAGCACACTTGAGGCTGGGCAAGACAAGAGGTTCATGGCAAATTGTGACAGCTCTGGCCACAGATCAAGCCTGCGCACCCAGTAGTCCAGGGGTTCATCGCTCCTCAGAGTGTCGATATCTGCAGTTAATGCCAGGTAGTCCGCTACCTGCCGGTCGAGGCGTTCTTTGAGGGTGGATCCCGAAGGGTTGTGGCGCTGCCTTGGACAGAAAAACATTTGCATGTCTGACGTTACAGACCGGCCAAAGGGCTTTGTCCTTGCAGGTGTGCTCGTGGCAGGATTACTGGCACCTCTGCCCCTGGAATGTTGATGAGTTCCTGAAGTGACATCACCCTTAAAAGCATTGTACAACATGTTTTGCAGGCTGGTTTGTAAATGCCGCATCTTTTCGGACTTGTGGTATGTTGGTAACATTTCTGACACTTTATGCTTGTACCGAGGGTCTAGTAGCGTTGCGACCCAGTACAGGTCCTTCTCCTTAAGCCTCTTGATACGGGGGTCCTTCAACAGGCATGCCAGCATGAAAGACCCCATTCTCACAAGGTTGGATGCAGAGCTATCCATCTCCGCTTCCTCATTATCAAGGACTGCATCATCCACGGTCTCCTCCCCCCAGCCACGTACAAGACCAGGGGTCCCCAAAAGGTCACCACTAGCCCCCTGGGAAGCCTGCTCCTGTTGGTCCTCCTCCTCCTCCTCCACAAAGCCACCTTCCTCCTCTGACTCCACTTCTGGCACCTCTCCCTGCGTTGCAGCAGGTGCCTGGGTTCGTTCTGGTGATTGCGACCATAAATCGTGCGCTTCCAGCTCCTCGTCACGCTGGTCTACAGCCTCATCTGTCACTCGTCGCACGGCACGCTCCAGGAAGAAAGCGAAGGGTATTAGGTCGCTGATGGTGCCTTCGGTGCGACTGACCATATTTGTCACCTCTTCAAAAGGTCGCATGAGCCTGCAGGCATCGCGCATAAGCACCCAGTAACGGGGGAAAAAAATCCCCAGCTCTGCAGATCCAGTCCTACCACCCAGTTCAAAAAGGTACTCGTTGACGGCCCTTTGTTGTTGCAGCAGACGTTCCAACATAAGGAGCGTTGAATTCCAGCGAGTCTGGCTGTCAGAAATCAAACGCCTGACTGGCATGTTGTAGCGCTGCTGAATGTCAGCAAGGCGTGCCATGGCTGTGTAGGAACGTCTGAAATGGGCCGACACCTTTCTGGACTGGGTGAGAACGTCCTGGAATCCTGGGTACTTGGAGACAAAACGTTGGACTATTAAATTTAACACATGTGCCATGCAGGGCACATGTGTTAAATTTCCCAGTCTCAACGCTGCCAACAGATTGCTTCCATTGTCACACACCACTTTTCCGATCTGCAGTTGGTGTGGGGTCAGCCACCGATCGGCCTGTGACTGCAGAGATGACAGGAGTACAGATCCGGTATGGTTTTTGCTTTCCAGGCACGTCATCCCCAAGACAGCGTGACAACGGCGTACCTGGCACGTCGAATAGCCTAGGGGGAGCTGGGGGTGCACAGGTGTGGAGGAGGAGAAGGAGGACCCAGCAGCAGAGTAAGAAGAAGAAGAGGAAGAAGACGAGGTAGAGAGCGATGGAGGAGTAGAGGTGGTGGCAGAACCGCGTGCAATCCGTGGCGGTGACACCAACTCCACTGTTGTTGTTGTTGTTGAGCTACCCATTCCCTGCTTCCCATTCCCAGCCATTACCAAGTTCACCCAGTGGGCAGTGTAGGTGACATACCTGCCCTGACCATGCTTGGAGGACCATGCGTCAGTAGTCATATGGACCTTTGGCCCAACACTAAGTGACAGAGATGCGGTAACTTGGCTCTGCACATGTTGGTACAGGTGTGGTATTCCCTTTTTAGAAAAAAAATTGCGGCTGGGTACCTTCCACTGCGGTGTCCCAATTGCTACAAATTTGCGGAAGGCCTCAGAGTCCACCAGCTGGTATGGTAAAAGCTGGCGGGCTAAGAGTGCAGACAAGCCAGCTGTCAGACGCCGGGCAAGGGGGTGACAGTCAGACATTGGCTTCTTACGCTCAAACATGGCCTTCACAGAAACTTGGCTGGTGGCAGATGACTGGGAATGGGAACAGGTGGTCAAGGTGGAAGGCGGAGTGGAGGGTGGTTCAGATGGGTCAAGGAGAGCAGAGGTAGAGCAGTAAGATGCTGGACCAGAAGGAGTGTGACTTTTAGTTTGCCTGTTGCCTTTGAGGTGTTGCTCCCAAAGTGCTTTGTGCTTGCCGCTCATGTGCCTTCGCATAGAAGTTGTACCTATGTGGCTGTTGGGCTTACCAAGGCTCAGTTTCTGACTGCACTCATTGCAAATTACAATGCTTTTGTCAGAGGCACACACATTAAAAAAATGCCACACTGCTGACTTTTTGGAAGTCTGCGATCTGGCGGTAACAGTAGAAGTTGGCGGCATTGGCGGCAATGGCGGGTGCGTTGGCCGGCTGAACACAGGTGCCGATACATGTTGTTGCCCTACTGATCCCTGCGGGCTGGCCTCCCTGCTTCTTCTAAGTCTTATTCTCCTACTGCCTCTCTGACTCTCCGTCTCTCCATCTGAACTACCCTCCTCTTGCTCTCTTCTACTAGGCACCCACAAAACATCAATCTCCTCATCATCATTCTCCTCAGATGCATCAATTTCTTCTGACACATCACAGAAGGAAGCAGCAGCGGGGACCTCCTCCTCCTCCTCATCACTCATCATTATGTCCATCTCTGTCGTGTTCTCTGCCAGAATTAAATCTGGTGTAACGTCCTCATCTCCTTCATCTTCTTCTGCCAATAATGGTTGCGCATTACTCAGTTCAAGAAACTCATGGGAAAATAACTCCTCTGACTCCAGTGAAGATGGGGCACCGGTGGTGGAGGAAGTGTTACGTGGGGTGGCCATAGCAGTGGAGGATGAGGAGGATGTTGTGGTAAAGTTAGAAACGGTAGAGGATGGGGTGTGCTGTGTAAGCCAGTCAACTACCTCTTCAGCATTTTGGGAGTTCAGGGTCATTGGCTTTTTAAAACTGGGCAATTTGCTAGGGCCACAGGATTGCATAGCAGCACGGCCCCTAGCACGGCCTCTGCGTGGCGGCCTGCCTTTGCCTGGCATTATTTTTAAAAAAACAACAACAACAAAAACTCAGTTGGTTTTTCTGGAAACGATAATACACACAGCTAGATGGCAGTTTGAAGAAAACAGTGTGCAAATAATGCCTACAAGATCAACGTATACACTACTACAGCGGTGGATACGGATTACGTAAAATATATGAATGCTGCTTGAAAAAAAGTAACTCAAGTGGTTTTTCTAGAGACGATAATATTATCAATATTTAGACAAAATGTGAACAAGCTCACACAGCTAGATGGCGGTTTGAAGAAAACACTGTGCAAATAATGCCTACAAGGTCAACGTATACACAGCGGTGGATACGGATTACGTAAAATATAAGAATGCTGCTTGAAAAAAAGTCACTCCGGTGTTTTTTCTGGAGACGGTAATATTATGGATATTTAGACAGAATGTGAACACGGTCACACAGCTAGATAGCAGTTGGTTGAATAACACACTGGGCAAAAAATGCCTACAGGGCAAATAATGCCTAAAAGGTCAACTTATACACTACTACAGCGATGGATACGGATTACGTAAAATTTATTATGGCTGCTTGAAAAAAGTCACTCCGGTGTTTTTTCTGGAGACGGTAATATTATGGATATTTAGACAGAATGTGAACACGGGCACACAGCTAGATAGCAGTTGGTTGAATAACACACTGGGCAAAAAATGCCTACAGGGCAAATAATGCCTAAAAGGTCAACTTATACACTACTACAGCGATGGATACGGATTACGTAAAATTTATTATGGCTGCTTGAAAAAAGTCACTCCGGTGTTTTTTCTGGAGACGGTAATATTATGGATATTTAGACAGAATGTGAACACGGGCACACAGCTAGATAGCAGTTGGTTGAATAACACACTGGGCAAAAAATGCCTACAGGGCAAATAATGCCTAAAAGGTCAACTTATACACTACTACAGCGGTAGTAAAATAAAAAAAAAGTTAAATAAAAAAAGAATGAATATTAAAAAAAAAAAATTAAAGTTGGTGCTGCTGAACTACTAGGAGCAGCAGATTAGCACACCAGTCCCACTCCCCAACACTGCTAGACTAATAGCACTGGGCTCTTATAGTAGTAGTAGTAGTAGTAGTAGTAGTAGTAGTAGTAGTAGTAGTAAAACAACAAAAAAATAAATAAAAGCAGTCCTTACAAGGACTATTGCTATTGCAGCAGTCAGCAGATGAGATCAGAAGCAGGACAGCTGCCCACTGCAGCTACATACAGAGCACTGCAGTAGAAGGTAGATTACTAGCCAGCAAAGCTACCTAAGCTTAAATGTCCCTCAAACCCCTGCAGACTTCTGTCCCTCCAATAACAGAGCAGTATCAAAACGATTACTAGCCAGCAAACTTTCAACTGTCCCTGAAATCACTAACAGGCAGCAGCTCTCTCCCTACACTATCTCTTCAGCACACACAGGCAGAGTGAAAAAAAGCTGCAGGGCTTCGGTTTTTATAGGGAAGGGGAGTGGTCCAAGGGAGAGCTTCCTGATTGGCTGCCATGTACCTGCTGGTCTGGGGTGAGAGGGCAAAAAAAAGCGCCAACAATGGCGAACCCAAAATGGCGAACGTCGCGCGACGTTCGCGAACTTCCGGCGAGCGCGAACACCCGATGTTCGCGCGAACAAGTTCGCCGGCGAACAGTTCGCGACATCTCTATTCTTTAGACACAAGGGTGCTGCGTCTATTGAAGCAGGGTGCAGAGGGAACCCTGGAACTACTGCCTGGTAGGTGAGGTGTGCTCACTTTTTTCTTATCAGTATATTTGATATTTACCCCTTAAGCAACTGCTAAAAAAAAATGCAGACAAAACGTGCTAACTTGTTTAAGAAAAAAAGCAACCGAATATTCCTGTGCACTAGTAATGGATGAATAATTCATGAATTTACAGGGAAATTTGCAAAACACGAATTTTGTCGCTCAAGTCAATTTTGACACCAGCGATAAAAGTAATGGGCATCCAAATAATGTTGACACGCAACGTTTTTGACGCAAGTGACTTTTCTGCAGAATTCGCGCCTGGCGAATTTATTTGGCCATCACTGATGTGCACATTTTTTCACAGAAAAAAATCGAATGCCAGCAAGAGTATCATTGTCCTATTCATTTTCAATGAGGCTAAAAATCTCGAATGTTTTAATAAACTGGGAAAATAAGAGAACATACCCACTGACTTCTATACAGGTATTGGACCTATTATCCGGAATCATCGGGACCTGGGGCTTTACTGATAATGGGTCTTTCCGTAATTTGGATCTTCATACATACATTCTACTAGAAAATCATATAAACATTAAATAAACCCAATATGATGGTTTTACTTCCAATAAGGATTAATTATAACTTATTTGGGATCAACTACAAGCAACTGTTTTCTTACTACAGAGAAAAAGGAAATCATTTTTAAAATTTTGGATTATTTGATTATAATGGAGTCTATGGGAGATGGCCTTTCCGTAATTCAGAACTTTCTGGATAATGGGTTTCCGGATAATGGATCCCATACCTGTACAACCTTGCTGAGTTTTTTCTGGGGGTTTTCCTTTAATAAATGCCGACTATTTAAGGTTTCCGCGTCTGTTTTTTTGATTAATCAGCTCCTTACTGGAACTTAGTCCGTTCGCCGCTGAAAATGCTGCCAAATGCGGGCGTACGGAGGGGGGCGGGGCCCGGCTGCGTGTCACGCACCAGGACCCGCCCCCTCTAGGATCGCCACTGCTTACTGACCTGCTAACTCTGCTGTTAAAATAGTTTTTATGGTGTTCTGTTAGACCAACTTTATATACACAATCCTTTTTAAACATTCAAAACCTTTGGGTTACTCTTTACATGGCCATACTCTATGGGGCAGATTTACATAGGGTCGAATATGGAGGATTAATTAACCCTCGATATTCGACTGCCGAATGCAAATCCTTCGACTTCGAAGTCGAAGGATTTACCGCAAATAGTACGATCAAACAATTCCCCATAGGCTAACATTGCACCTCAGTAGGTTTTAGGTGGCGAAGTGGGGGGTCGAAGTTTTTTTTAAAGAGACAGTACTTCGACTATCGAATGGCCGAATAGTCGAACGATTTTTAGTTCGAATCGTTTGATTCGAAGTTGAAGCCGTAGTCGAAGGTCGAAGTAGCCAATTTGATGGTCGAAGTAGCCAAAAAAAACATTTAGAAATTCAAAGTTTTTTTATTCTATTCCTTCACTCGAACTAAGTAAATGGGCCCTTATGTCTATGACACTGATTTATCAAAATTGAGTTGGCATTATTTTCTTGATTCATGAAAAAATTTGGCAAAGAACATGGACACAAGAAATCATGCAAGTATTTTCTGAAACCTCAACTAGGAAAAGGAAAAAAAAACTGCTAATAGTAGCCAGAAAAAAAGTTTTTCAACCTCATTAAAAATTAATGGAACAATTTGATCCTCGCCAGTGTTTAACTCTTTCACTGCAAAAAAATGTGAACAATACTTATCACATTTTTTGTTTAATAAGCTAGCATTCAAGAAAAAACACAGGGAAAATTGCTCAAGCCTTTGCTGGGTTTTTTTGTTGTCGCACGCAATTTATTTTTGCATTTTGAAAAATCAGACTCCCAGTCTATGAAAAATAAAATTTAAATTTGTGAATTGTAGTTTTTTCACAAAAATTATAACCTAAAAAACTGAATAAAACAGTTACAAAACTTCAAATTATCATAGTCTATTCTATGATTTTTTTTTTCTTGAGAATTTGTAAGGTCTACACATTCAAAAAAACGAATTGAAAAAAAAATCACTTACATTTTACCTAGCACAACCCATATATTTTTTTTATTTATATTTTTATTCATATTTTTTTTTTATTTTTTTCATTAAACAAAAATTACAACTTGCCCACATAGGGCCATAACACAGTACAGTTGGCAATATTACATATAATATGAGCATGATACACCATCAATACATCAATTTGTTAATCTCCTACATTGCTCCTCCTACTGCTCATGAATAGCACAACCTATATTGACTTCTACGTAAACAAAGATGCCCATATAAGTTTCTTAAACTCTCTTCCTCCCATAGTAACAACCCTTCCGAAGCACCCACATCAGTTGCTATTAGTGATGGGCGAATAAATTTGGCAAGCGCGAATTCGTGGCTAATTTCCCTGCTTTGCTGTCGGCAAATAAATTTGTGAAACTGAAAATATAAAAAAAAATTTTGGACGCGAGTCGGTAAAGTAGCTCGCATCAAAACCGTCACCCGTCAACATTATTCGGACACCCATTGACTTTAATGGCAGCGTCAAAATTGACGCGGGCATCAAAATTCGCGTTTCGCGCATTTCGCTGGACTGGAACTGGACTAATTCGCCCTAGTAGCCATGTCTTACTTGCCATTTCCTTACTTGTTGCTTATACAGTACCTTTGGAATTTTAACCCTGTATTATTGTGGATGAACCTTTCCCTTAAATCCTTCCTCTTGGGACACTAGTACCTGATGAATTCCCACTTATGGGCTAATGCCTCAACTTATTTGTGAATGAAAGTTATACTCCCACTTAGTTTGTAAGCTGTATAGTCTTCCACCTGTATCTTTACACATATGGCAGATCATCTTTGTATATATATGCTTTTTATTTATTTCAAAGTTATGCAGTGTTGCATATACAAGTAATGTTATGCAGGGAATTAGTTCAAAATTCTTGGTCTTATCCCTGTAATGTCCTGTAAGCTGTTACCTAGCAACCAGCTATTTATGCAGTAGGAAGTGACACAGCAGCTAGTGAGTGACTAGCAGGAAGAGGAAGTCACAGAGACTGGCAGAAGAAGAGAGCCTGGCATAGAGAGCCTCATGGTGAACAGGGAAAGAGGCCAGAGAGCTGCTGGTGGGCCCAAAGAGCTGAGAGGCTGCACCAAAAGTATTCATTTGGATCAGGTTGTCACAGGGAAGCCACATACTGTGCCTGGAGAGACAGAGAGTGTGAAAGGAATCCAGACTGGAGGAACAACCAGCAGGAGATTCCTATCTGAGCATCCAAAGGGGCTGGTAGTCACACTGTGTGACTGAATGTGCTGGATTTGCCTAAAGAGAGCTCTAAAGTATCCAAAGAGGATTTGTGAGTATCCTGTTTAAAGGGACAGTACCCTAAAGAGCGCTGAAGATAAACAGACTGTTTATTAAAGACTGTTTATTAAAGGACTTTGCCTTTTTAGTTTGCTAGACAGCTTTGTGCTAGCAAGTTGGTTAGTGAGGCTCTATTGCCACCGGTTAGGAGTGCAGCATGTACTAGTTGGCCATTTATTTTATGATAAACCGTTATTCAGTTTAACCAATACTGTGTGTGTGTTATTACTGTATTCATAGAGGGGCCACCCTTAGGTGCATTCCCGGATCCCACTAGGCGGAGGCACTGCGCTGCTAAGTACCAGGTACCCAGTCTCTCCCAATACCACTGCGGAGTGGCTCAGGTTCATCCTGTGTTATCAGGTAAGCGCCACATGTGTAGTGTAACACCGAAAAAGGGGTGTCAAAAGGGTTACAGTTATATCAATAAAGATATAAGATGTACGGACATACAGATTGAGTGAATTCTGTTGATCAATGTGGTACTCAGAATGTATTTTTTTCTCTAAATTTGTTGAATTAAATTAAATATCACACATTACATATTGTATTAATTTTTTTGCCCCTGTTGAACTAATCCACCCTTTCCGGTTATAGAACAGACAAAGTTGCTGTAACTACCATGATGTAAGGACTGCAAGTGTGAAAGTAAATGCCAGAATAGAGAATAATTATAGTTAAAGGAAATACTTAACCGACAGATAGCTTATATCTTATTAAGAGGCCTATTAAAGAGTCTTAACAAGCTGGAATATATCAGTGAATATTGCCCTTTTGCATCACTTGCCTTGAACCACCATTTTGTAATGGTCTGAGAGACTACCTGACCAGAAATAATGCAGCTCTAACAAGAAGAAGGGGGGTAAAAGACAAAAATGTGTCCATTAATTGGCTGATGCGACCTAACATTTATGTGTGTCCTTGATTGGGTTGTGTGCTTCTTCGTATGATCCCTTAGTACTTACATTTTCAAATAGTACTAAAAAAAGTATATTATTTTTTTAAATAGTTTATTTAGATTGTGCATGGTTTTACATATAAACAGTTTTATGCGATTCATTTTAGAACACTGTCCTAATACTCTGAAGGTACTTCTAAACAGTGTCAGACTGGGACCAGGGGACCACCAAAAAACCTTAGACCACGGGCCCACTTTCAGTACTATTATTCTACCTCTCCTCATTCAACCTCTATTCTAGTGTCTTTTCTTTACATACTATAATAGGGAATTACTATGATAAGGGGAAATAGGGAATGGCCATGAAATAGGCCAAATGTTTAGCAGCTTGAGGGCCCACTGCTCCTAACCCAACAAAGGTTGATTTGGGAGTCTGACTTCCCAAATCCACCCAAACCATAACTTTTTAGTCATCCATCCTGCAGATCAGCAGATGTCCTAAAGCAGTGCTGTGAAAACTGTGAACTATCCCTATGTAGGTTCTTCATATGCACAGCATAGCTTTAACTTTACTTAACTTAGTTAGATTATCCGGTCAGCATTGATGCAGAGATAATGGTTAGTGATTGGCGAATAAATTTGGCAGGTATGGATTTGCGGCAAATTTCCACGTTTCACGCCGGCTAATGTTTTCTCGAGACTGCGTTGAAAATTGGCCGGCGAAAAATCCGCTGCAACAAAAATAAATTGGTGCGTGCCTCAGAATTGTTGCACTTTAAAATTATTGACTTCACTGCATTTCATGAATTTTCACTGTTTCACAAATTTTTTCACCATTTTGCGAAACGGGACAGATTTGCCATTTTACCGCTAAAAAACCTTTAATACAAACCATTCTAAGTCCAACATAAGGTAAATGTTGGATAGGGCAGTGAAGCATTTATATACCCATTGTTAATTTTTTTACAGCTTGCAAAACATCTCTGTTCCTCACACTGTAAACTAATGGATTTAACATCGGGACTACACCAACATAAAGCATTGCAAGTAGCTTGCTTTGCTTCAGAGACTGTTCTGATTGAGGCTGTGCATACAGAGACAGAGATATCCCATAAGACATCAGCACCACAGTCACATGAGATGTGCAGCTGGAAAATGCTTTGAATCTTCTGGCCGAGGTTTGAATCTTTAGAATAGCAGATATTATGTAGATATATGAAGTTAGGATGCAAAAAAATGGAGGAAAGCCTATATAAATATTTTCCACTATTATAAATATTTCCATTGCTCTTGTGTCACTTAAGGAGATCATCAACAAAGCTTTCAAATCACAGAAGAAATGATCAATTTTTTGAAAATAATTAAATAACAAGAATGATGCATAAATACTATGGAAAAATGCATTTATGCCTGAAAATAGCCAAGTTGGAAGAGCCATTGCAATGCACAGACCTTTGTTTATTATCTGAGAATAGCGTAAAGGAATACAAATAGCCACATAACGGTCATAGGCCATACATGTCAACAAGAACACCTCCTGGGTAGCACACCATAGGAAACAGAACATCTGTGTAAGGCAGCCGTTGAAAGAGATCGTGTGATCACCTGTTATAGTGATGGCCAAAAGCTTTGGGAGAATGGCTGAGACATAGAAGATATCCAAGATGGCCAAGTTGCAGAGAAAGAAATACATAGGAGTGTGCAGTTGGGGCACCAAACACACAAGGATTGTAATAAGCACATTTGCAGAAACAGCAATAAGATAAATCAATAGAATCCCAACAAATATTAAAGACTGAACTTCACTAGAGCCGGAATATGCTGCAATATGGAATAGTCTGATTACACTTTTATTATGGACAGCATCTGCCTCTTCCCCCATTATAAGTGGCACGTTTTCAAGACTTATCAGTGCTCTCTGCCATTGTAATAGGTTTCAGGCTCTCATTCCGCTGTGACAATAAAAAGTTGCATTAATGGCCATGACTGGAAACCAGATGTGGTCTCTTAAAGAAAAGTACCCAGATGATTACCTAGAAGATGCATTTTTACATCATGTTATTTTGTAGGGTGTTAATCTACACATCAGTTGGTTAAACTCATCCAAACTTATAAAGATTTACCAACATATTTCCACATAACCCATTTACAATACATTTCACTTTTGTTGGCCTTTAAGCAAATTCTCCCTATACCTCTTCATAACCAGCTTTCAGACTTGAAGCAGTGCTCACAGTCTTGTAATCACTGCACAATACTGTTACAATAATGCATATCGGCCGGGCATCGAACCAGTGGCCTGGTGTTTGCTGTTTGCACTAACTGTTAGGGATGTAGCGAACTGTTCGCCGGCGAACTAGTTCGCGCGAACTTCGACTGTTCGCGTCCGCCGAATGTTCGCGAACGTCGCGCGACGTTCGCCAATTGGTGTTCGCGTTCGATTCGAAGTAAAATTTCGTTCGACCATTCGACCGTTCGATCGCTAAAATCGAACGATTTCCATTCGTTCGAACGATTATAAGCATTCGATTGAATTAAAATCATTCGATCGAATAGCTTCGATCGTTCGATTCGAACGAAAATCGTTCGATCGTACGAATAAAATCCTTCGATCGTTCGATCGAACGATTTTATCGAGCGTTCGAAGTTCGCGAACTGTTCGCGAACTGTTCGCTTTTTTGCCGGTGTTCGCGAACGGCGTTCGCGAACATCAAATCGGCAGTTCGCTACATCACTACTAACTGTACTCTATGTAAGCAGACAGCTAAAGTCCTGGTTTACTGTTTAGGTATCCTTGTATTTCTTGGTAGGCATGGTGAGTTCATCTGTTTCTAATCTGGCCACAGGTGCTCGGTATTAACCATTAGTCTGTCTATATAACCCCCTTGCTCTGCACTGACTCACTGCCTGTCATAGGTCAAGAGTACCTGGTTCTAGGTGCTCTGTTCCCTGCATCTGTTGTTCCTTTGACTTCTGCTTCCTGTTCCTGTCCCCTGTGTGACTTCCTGGTTCTGACCTCCACTTGACCTTGAGTTTGCTTCACGATTCTGCTCCTGCTATCTGGTTTTGACCCGGCCTGCCTGACTACATCCAACTCCTTCCTTGATCATACATTTGGCACTCTTGCCTGCCCCCAGGGCCGCCATCAGGGTGGCACAGGTACCTGGCCCGGGCCTGAAGGGGGGCCTGGCAGTGCTGAACTTTTCAAGTTCAAGAGCGGACCCCCCCCATGACATCGCCAAAGCCGTGCTGCCCCTCCAAAGTCACCGACAGCTGAAATGCGGAAGTGCCGAACAGCCGTAGTCCCGAAGCGGCAAAAAGACCCGAACCCATGAAAATAGCCGAAGAAGCAAAAAAGACCCAAAGTCACAATAGAAGGCAAAGTTGAAGGCCTGAAGCCATGAGTTCAATTCTACTGAACACCAATTTTTTTTTTTCAAATTTTTTTAAGCCCCTGGTCACCAATGCATTATTTTGATACTCTGTAGGCCCTGCCACCATTGTTTTTTTTTATAAATATTCTCTGGGGCCCCAATTATTTTATAACTTGTAAGGGATGGGCCTTGGCGGCAATGTTTTTTTAAAAAAAATATTCTCCGGGACCCCAATTTTATTTTTTAACTTGTAAGGGGGACCCCGGTGCCAATGTTTTTTTTTTAAAAAAAATATTATTTTTTACTTGTAAGGGAGGCCCTGACACCAATGTTTACTAAAAAAAATTTTTTTTAACTTATAGGGGGGCCCTGGTCACCAATTATTTTTTATAACTTCTAGGAGGGCCCTGAACACCAATTTGTTTTAAAAAAGCTTTTATCGTGGGCCCTGACACTTTTTACTTATAAGGGGCCCCTGACCATTTAGGCCCAAAGCCAAAGGTGATTGTTATAGGCAGAAGAGCAGGCCTAGAAAGAAATCCAGTCACTCCCCTGGGGTTTGGGTTGCCATACGTGACATCAATTAACAATTAAGGTTGTCAAGTTCATTAGGCTGGTAAGGCAAAATTATGTTTTAAGGCAATAGCACATACTTTGCCTTACCTTGTTAGAGAAGCTCCTTTCCCATGTGCTACAACTGTTTTTCATAGAAAAAATTCTGATGCTGGCGACATTTGACACGCATTAAAGTCAATGGGCGTACGTTTCATTATCGCCGGCATTGAATCGCGGAAATTCGCCCCGATATCGCAAATAAGTTCACCCATCTCTACATACCAGCATCACTTTCTAAGCCATTCAGTCAACTGAAATACCCAAATCAGTATGTTTGATATAGGATACATATTGTAAGTGGTACGATCAATTTTCCAACAAAACATATCATGAAAAATATTTTCATTTAAATGGCTACACGTCACCTTTTGAAAAAATATATATTCAAATTATTCTATTGGGCATTCATGAGATGTTCCTTTTCAAAATTAAAGTCCTCCAATAAATTGTCGTACGAATCAAGCTGTGGGTATTGTCCATGGCTCATGCATTTTAACTGAAAGATCAAGACGGAATTTATACAGGTTTAAGTTCCTCAGGGGGAGACTTTCTGAGGATGTAATATTCTAAGGGATAGATCCCAGAGGTGAGTAAACAAGTGTTTGACTTCTTTATATATGTTTTGATTTTCATCTTTAGTTAGTGAATATATTCTTTTAAAATGTTGAGATTATAATGATTTTATTAGAAATAATGTCATTTTTTATTTTTTTTCCCACAAAACTTATTTTAGAGCACGACAAGAGGTGTAAAATAGTTTTATTTTAATGTTTCCATTATTATAAATATTTAAAAAACGTCATTATGTAAAAAAAATATTATTTTGGTATTACAATGATATTGCAATTGTATTTTGAAGGTATATTTACCCACTGGTGACTATTTGCACCTTGTCAATCTAAACTGCACCCAGAAGTCCTGGCTGGGTCATCTTCTAAGTGGATAACTAGAGCAATTTATGTGCAATTAAATGAACAATGGCACAAGAAAACTTCTGGAAAATAGGTATGATATAAAAATAGTGGAGTAATACAGGAATGGAAATATGGCAAATATACGAAACATAATTGAATGAATACGATAATGATCTCTTTATTCTGTCACCCCCTCTCTGATCAGAAAGTACCATTTCTGTACCACATATTGGGAAGTATTTAAGATTATCTGAGCCGCATTCATGAAAAACCTTAGACACATTGGTCTCAGATTATTTTTTTTTGTTATTAATATGCTCACATGTCTTTTCTGGCCCATGTATCATTTACCAAAGATATTATCCAGGATTGCCAAGTTGCAGAGGAAGAAGTACAATGTATGTACAAAACATAAAATTGCATTACTAAGCTTTATGTGTATTATGATAATGTCAAAATGTAATTTACTATGTTAAGTGCAGCACTGGATGAGATGAATATGTATATAAAAAGGTAAGATTAATGTATGAGACTTGCTTTGCTATTAATAGACACAGTGACAGATGCTAAAATGGGATCAGAATTTCGCCCCTTGAAAAACTAGTGATGGGCAAATTTCTCACATTTTGCTTCACTGACAAATGTGCAAATTTCCTGTAAAAATCGCGAAATGGCGAAAAATTTGCAAAAAATTAATGAAACTTGAAAATTGATGCCCGCGTTAAAGCCAATGGGGTCCGAATAATGTTGACACGCGGCGATTTTGACGCAAGTGACTTTTGCCCATTTATGAACTAGACTACATGGCACCAAAGGGGTTAAATGATCAGTTGGTCTTAAGTTGCTTTTTAACTTAAAGGACTAAAGCTTACCTAAAGAAGTAGCTAGAAATGTTGTACATTATGTTTTGGGCTTCTGTACCAGCCCAAGGCAACCACAGCCCTTTAGCAGTAAAGATCTGTGTCTCCAAAGATGCCCCAGTAGCTCCCCATCTTCTTTTCTGCTGATTCACTGCACATGCTCTGTGCTGCTGTCATTTACTGAGCTTAGGGACCCACTCACAATATACAGTACACATAGATTAGAAATGGCACAATATAAGGCTGATTAGTAATTAATACAGATAATTACTACATGACAGCACAGAAACCAGTGCAATTAGCATCAGAATTTAATAATCAGTCCTGTAGCATCAGCTTATATTACAGACCAACCTCATGTTCTGCTGGATAATTAGTGACGAGCCCTAAGCTTAGCTTCTCAACAGCTGCTCAGAGCCCACTGAGCATGTGAGTGTCACAGACACTTTCCAAGATGGTGACCCCCTGTGACAAGTTTGAAGTCCTGGATCATTGCTGCTATTGACAAGCTGAAACTTTAGGCTGGTGCAATAAGTTCAGTATATAACATATGGCATTTTTAGCCATATTCATTTTTTGGGTTTAATTCTCCTTTAAACTACCCCAGCCAATGCTTGGCTTAGTGCATGGTGGTATTAGGATTGTCTGTTACAAAAAAAACACTTCTAATCAATTGTGTATTTGCTTCTAGATGACAAACAATTTGAGAAGGTATGCCTGGATACTAATGGCAATTTAATGGGTCTGTTACTTTTGTCTATGTAATGTACTGTATAGACTAGACTAGTATAGTGTGCTGGACTTTAGTTTAAATCCATACTTCTGTTATTATTGCACTTTTTAATGTCATAATTTAGTTTAGTGGTTCTACAATCATGAAAAATAGGAGGTGGCTTGTAGCTGAAATAAAACAAAAATGAATGGGTAATAGTGGATATATTATTCATTAGTTGCTGCTGCTCACAATGGAGTCTTGGGTTAGAATACATGTGGGATATTTAGCTCGTGTGTGTGTATGTGGCAGGGAATTTATTTATAAACTTCTTTAGGGGAAGGAAATAATGTGAATGGAAAAAAAAAGTGTGAAGCACTGAGAAATTATACAAGAAAATAGATGGTCTTTACAGTTCAAAGTGTAATTTGGATACCTGATGTTTAGTATAAAAAAAGTCTACTGTTACTAAGAGATGAGCAAATCTGACCCATTATTTTGCTGGACCATTTTCAAACCTCTCAACATTTTTCTACCTAAACATTAGAGTCTATATGCGTTTTTTCCATGTGAAACACGGCAAAATATTTAGCTCATTCCAACTGTTTAACCTCGTTAAGCTTACTTTTGGGTATTCTATATACTAGAAATACAATAAACATTTTATATTGTAGTGAGCTTGACATTTTTCTATTAAATATTTTCTATTAAAAGTTTGACTGTCTGCACAATCTGTTGATTTAACTTGGTAACTGAACACTTTAGAGGAAATGCCTATTTATTTTCTAGGGTATAGTTTTAGTAGAATAAAATTGTAGTGGTTCCTCAACTAAAAAATGTATGTGAGAGAGCTAGGGTTGCCGACTTTTGTAATTCTTTTTACCAGCAGACCAGCAGGGCCGGATTTACATAGGGGGAGCTCCTAGGCCCATTGCCGTTCATGGCCCCTGTCCCCTCCCCTTTATTTGTGCAAATTTTCATCATCGGGACTGGAGCAATGGGGATTGGCGCATGGGAAATTAAAAAAATTGTTGTTTCTCCAGCGCACCCCCAGTGTTTTTGAACCAATGTGGGTGTGGTTGGGCAGCATGCTGTCCCCCTAAAGTCCTGCCACCCTAGGCCCGGGCCTAGGTGGCCTTTCCACAAATCCGGGCCTGCTGGCCAGGGGGTTGTTACAAAAGGGTGTAGGTCATTATGTGAATGGGGGAGTGATAATGGGGGATGGCATTAAAGGGGGTTGAGCAACAATGTGATGGAAAGCTATAGAAGTGGATCAAGAAGGGAAAAGGCAAGATTTAGGTGGGTCAAGAGTGTAGGTAGGTGGACCAGGGGCTACATTTATGGAAATTTCAGATTTAACAGCTACTACTTTGCTGGTAAATTTGTAATACTGGCCCCAGGTGAGCACGTGGGCAGGTGTGTTTTCTAGCCAGGTGGCAATCCTAGAAACAGCAAAGACACTGGCAGAGTTGAAGTGAAGGAGTGCAAGCGTAAGACAGTAATACACCTGCCTGAACGTACTCTCGTCTCCACCTTGCTGTCTCAGGAGTTCAAGCTGCCTCGGCTCCTAAGCTCAGACTCGACTGCTCTTCCTTTCCCTGTCTCCAAGTGAAAGTAGGAGGAGAAGTCACACAGAGCTAAAATCTCTGTGCCAGGAAACTGAAACAGAGAGCAAGAGAATATGTGGAACATAGTATAGTATAATATTAATCACCCTGCTTCTCATTTACTTTATGTAGCTGCATTGCCACAGATAAAATTTTGTTGTTAATAGGAGGGTTGCTTTGCAAGGTTTTGCATTGCTGTAGTGCAGGGGTGTCCAAACTTTTTGCAACAAGGGCCAAATTTGGTGAGGTGAAAATGTGTGAGGGCTGAACATTCAGCCTGACATCCATTCCCAGGTAGCTCGCTTGCGATCAGGATCATTCACTCCTAGAGAAGGAAGTGGAAAAGTGGAGTCTGTTTGGATTTATTCTCTGCACCTCATTTCATGACAGAGGCTGCGGGCTGGTGTAAATTTGGAAACTGGCCGCAATTGGCCCGTGGGCCGTAGTTTGGACATGCCTGCTGTATTGAATCGTGGATTTATCTAAAACCCCCTAACATTGGAGAGACAAGTCTGGAGCCAAGACAGTGGGGTAGATTCACTAAAGGACGAAGTGGCTAACGCGAGTGACGATTCGCCAGCATTGCCACCCACAGGAACATTGCCAATTCACTAACCGATGCTGGCACCAATTCGCTAGCAAAAGAAACTGTCATTAGCGTTTGTTCGCACTCTATCGCCAGGCGAAGTGCTAAAAAGAAGCTACATCTTCCGCAATCTTCTGTCACTTACATCATATCCTGTGTGCCGAAAATGCATTAAAGTTCCAAAAACGCTAGTGACTATTAATTTTTTAAGCGGGATTGCCTGCAAAAGTCCTAACATCAAACATTTTTTGGGTAAGCAGTTTTCTCCAGACATTTCATAACATATGGAACATTCATTTTACAGTGGGCTCATGTGTAGGGCATTATATTAATTCTCTTGTCTTTATTAAGGTTCCCTGGACATTTGTAATAAAATGTGGTAACTTCAAGCATTTGCACCAACATTTATAATAAAGACCTCCATACAACTTTAAATTACGCGCCCTATGCAAATTGACCTAAGCGCAAGATCACTAACACATTTTTGCTAGGCATATACGAATGCTAGCGCATCTCTGCTAGGAAATGATCGCACTGCTGAACTAATGTTAGCGAAAAGTCCCCAGAGTTCAGTGCCCAGGACGAAACTCTTCGAGCTGTGCGAATCGACCCCAGTGAATTTATTTAGAGAGACAAGTCTGGGGCCGAGACTGATTTTTTTTGTGGTGGTAAGGGTTAATCTAGGGAGTATGGGGTTGCAGGAATATGAATTCTGCTGAGGATTATGGGGGTACTGTTTAGCTGTAGGGGTTATTGTTTAATCTAAGGGGGTGTCCTGTGGTGCATTGATACTTTTTATGGGAAAAAAGACCCCCCTGCTTTTTGTCTATAATGTCCTATTAAGTACTTGTAAAGAGTAATCTTGTCCCTTTACAAGCGTCTATTTCGTGAGAGAACAACTCTAAACATCACAGTCTACACTCTTAAGTATACTGAGCAATAAGGAGGATGCTTAAGTTACATAGGGTATTAACCCTTCAAATGCCTGCAGAATATCATATTTTCTTTGCACTTAGTGCCAGATATTTTTTTGAATATGTCATGCGCTAAGTCTTGGAGGGACTTATAGGGGGTTATTTACTAAACCCCGAAAAAAAAACTCATTTGATTTTTTTTTTATAAAATCAGATAATTTTTTTAGAATTTATTAAACTCTGAAGATGGAAAAGTCTGAATCTGAAAATCCGGCATCTCAGACCTGTCGAGGTTGTATATAAATCAATGGGAGACGTCCCAATGATTTTTTGATGAGTGCTGGGTTTCGTGCAATACCCCAAAGTTTTCTGAGTTTTCAGATCGTGAAAATCGGATGAAAAAATCGTGAAATGTGATTTTTTTTCCCGCAAAGCAAATTTTCAAAAAAGTGTAATAATAAATAAATGTAAAAAACCCAAGTGGATTTGATCGGATTTTGTAGCAGAAACTATTGAGATAAATTCGAACTTATAAATAACCTGAATAACCCCCTTAGTTTACTCAGGAAAACTATACATATTTGTTTTTTCTTCAGGACAACCTGAGTCTTTAAAATCTGAGTGTTTGTGTATTTGCACTTCTGGAATAAGATTTAGTTCTCCAAATACAAAAAAAAAACTTTTTAATTGATTTAGGTATTGTACAGGCAGAAAGCTATATATCTTGGATGGCAGGGAAGAATTGCTTCCCCCACATTGTAAAAGACAAGCCAAACAAAACTGACCCAGTCTCTTAGTTTTACCATGGGGAGATTAACATAATCCATCTACATCCACACTTAGAGGGTCGGATACTGTCAGTTTACTCTATCTCTGAATATGATGCCCCATGCATCTTCATGTGCCACTTTCTTCTAGAAACCAATCTACCATATTTTTCTCAATCCCACCACAATCTGCCACCCAATGTTCCCAAAGTTAAAGGGAATTTTAACCCCATCCATGTTAGCTTTGATTGCAAAGTACAAATGAAGACCTTCATCCACAACTAGGTCCTTTAACGCAGTGCAGAACTGGCACCCATATCAAATTTGGCTCGGATTTATTTTGTAATCAGTTAGATGAAATGAAGGGCAGATTTCAGCCTAAAATTCCTTTGTATGTGATTTCTACTTCCCTACTTTGAAAGTTAGAGTTTGTTTGATAAGTACACATCTAAAAATCCTATAGGAATGAATAGAAAGTGGGTGAGTTTTTCTGTGGTGAGCTTTCAAATGTTTTTTATGGTCAAAACTGTCAAATTGACAAGGGAATTAAACTCAATTTGAGTTTTTTCTAAAAAAATTTAATTTGATTTTCAAGATTTATCATACTCTGGCCCTTTAAGAATTCAAATGTGACTATTCCCCACCTAAAACATGATGAATTACTGTTTAAGGCAATGGGAGAGATCCGGGGATCAATTTGGAGATTCTTGCAGCCTTCCTGGGATTCAAATTTGATACGTGTTTTGAGGTTGTTGAAATTCGTTTAAAAATTTGATTTTATTAATAAATTTCCCCAAGTTTAATTTCAAATTAATTCAAATTTAAGGGAGTTTAAAAAAATAATATGAATTCAAAATTCTCTAGAAAAAGCGATAAATCCAAGGTATTCAAGGTTTTTTAGTCTATAAACTTGATTAATTACGTTTTTTACATTTAGGTACATTCGAGTTGTGAGTTTATTCGAGGTGGAAAAAACCTCAGAAACTCGACCTTTGTTAAATAACCCCCGAAATGTACAAAATTAGAAATACATCATGGTTATGGAAACCACATAAATTAACCAACAGAATTATATGTAATGATTTATGTATGAAATATTTCATAAAATGGATGAAAAAAAGAAAACATTGGTGCATACTGTATTTTGATTTTATTATAATACTGTTTATAATCACCCCTTTTTATGATGACATTAAGGCATAATACTGATTCAAAAAGATGCCTATACATTTCTGTGTACATTGATGGTAGATGGCTCATTGGAAATTTGGCTTTTTTAGCTCTGGTAAGCAAAGAGGAAATGCTTGATAAATAGGACAATGTGTTACTTTCCAGACCATGTTAATTCTCATTAGCAATAAAATATTTTTTTTCTCTCTAATGACAATTGTGTCAAACCTTCATTATCCTCTCTAGAATTGTTTTAACAAAATGTATTTGCTCTAATTATAATGATTGGTAATTATTGAAAGAAGTCAAATGGGATCAACACCCAAAGGTCAAACGAAAACCTTATAATGCAACAATGTACCTTAGAATTAAGAACTACATTATCTGGTAAGGTCACATTTCATGTTTTTTATCTTTCTATGTCCCCTTCTATGTACCTATGAACCTATCTATGGTTACCTATGTAGGCTTATAGCATTGAAAAGATTGACATAACTATGAGAAAGTTAGCAATAAAAACATGATTTAAAAATTACAAAGTCAGAATAAAATTATTTAGTTGTTACTAGTTGGGCAAACTTTGTTCCTTTTATTCCATATTTGGGTTTGTCTTAACCTAAGAAGTAGGGTCTTGACACTGTCATTTTTATGATTTGTATTAAAACGAAGCTATAATTTTTAACAAAAATAGAAAACTTTAGCTGACAAACGGGATATGTTATTTTCAGCAGACCCCAGAACAGTAATTTGTTTTGTTACAGTAGTTGAATAAATACAATGCAGTCCAATTTTTGAAGAATTATTACGATTTAAAATAAACTATTAAAAGCTGCAATCAGGCTGTTTAAAAAAACCTTACTTGCCTCTCCCTGCCTGATTCACTTCTATATTTAGTGAATTGTTATATTAATTCAATTTTGTAATAAAGCTGTGGCCTGTTACATCCCAACCTGGGTGTCCTTATTGTATATGGATGTAGTGAAGGGTTTTAGGTTTGAAGGGTGGCAGGGGTCCACCTACCAGCTTGAAGATACACAGCCCTGCATTGCCTAAGAAAGAGCACCAAAAACACTTAGGGGCAGATTTACATATGGTCGTATATCGAGGGTTAATTGACCCTCGATATTCGACCATCGAAGTTAAATCCTTTGAAGTCGAAGGATTTAGCGCAAATAATTTGATTGAACGATCGAACAATTAAATCCTTCGAATCATTCGCTTCGAAGGATTTTAATCCATCGATCAAACGATTTTTCTATGACCTAAAACCATGGACCTTCCCCATAGGCTAACATTGACTTCGGTAGCTTTTAGCTAGGGGGGGGTCGAAGTTTTTTCTTAAAGAGACAGTATTTCGACTATCGAATGGTCTAATAGTCGAACGATTTTTAGTTTGAATCGTTCTATTCGAAGTCGAAGGTCGAAGTAGCCCATTCGATGGTCGAAGTAGCGGAAAAAAAATTGACGTTTTTGTCCTCTATTCCTTCACTCGAGCTAAGTAAATGGGCCCCATAATAAACAAATATATATGAAATATAAATTTGAAATGCGACAGAAAATATCAGAGCAAGTTACAGAGACCCTTTGAAGAAGACGGTGGTACAAATATAATTGACGGGTGCTGATGATGTCAATGGTGTAATTTAGGGACTATGTTAATAAAATGGCCTCCTGGTCTTACCAACACTGAATACATGAAGAAACTTTTAATAATGTTTTACTTGTTTTAAGTCTCTAAATTTTTTAATAAAATTTCTTCTTTCAGCAGAAAAAAATGAATGAAAACACAAAAAATGGCACTTTGCATACAGTCTTCCACATTGTTGCATTCTCTGTGATTTCAGAAGAAAGATTCCTGTTTTTCACTGGATTTTTAGCCATCTATCTGATTGCTATAACTGGAAACCTCTTAATTATTTATCTTGTCTATCTCAACCCTGGGCTTCATACTTCTATGTACTTCTTTCTCTGCAATCTTTCCATCTTGGATGTTTTATACATCTCCTCCACTCTTCCCAAGCTATTGTACATTATATACACAGGGGATCGCTCTGTTTCTTACAATGTTTGTATAACACAACTGTATTTCTTTGACTTCTTTGCTGATACAGAGCCATTCCTTATAACTTCTATGGCAATTGACCGATATATGGCTGTATGTAAACCCTTGCATTATTCCCTTATTATGAACAAACGGACATGTATTATATTAGCTGCCACTGCCTGGTGTATGGCAGTGGTGAATGCCTTGTTGCTCTCTTGGCTGGTATTTAGTTTATCTTTCAACGATTCCAATCAAATCAATAATTTTTTTTGTGATCTGAAAGCTCTGGTCAGTGTTTCTTGCAGTGATACAACCTATATAAAAAGTTTCATTCTTGCAGAATTCATGTGTATTGGAGTTGTTCCCTTAGGACTTACTTTAGCATCTTATGTTTCTATTATTTACACCATAGTTACAATCCAATATTCAGAAGGAAGAGTGAAAGCCTTCTCAAGCTGTAGTTCACATTTATGTCTTGTCATTTTATACTATGGCTCAGCTTTCTGTCTGTACATGCGGAATTCTGAAGAAGGAGACCTGATTTTCTCTTTGATATTTGTTGTTTTGGTTCCATTTTTTAACCCATTGATCTACAGTCTGAGAAATAAAGACATTCTGAGCTCCTTAAAAAGAGTATTATACTGCAACAAAACCATGTCTTAGCATGCAATTATTATTATTAACATGTATTTATATAGTCCAATCTATATTGTTTGAGGAAGCAGCCAAATAAAGAGTCATTTTGGGCAGCCACATGATAATATTATAAGGTATTCATAGATTGTAAGATTATACAGCATTGTGTATCCCTACAGCGCTTTATAAATACAGTAATATGTACTTACAAACATATATACATGCATCTCCAAGTAGCTGCTTTGCAAATATTTTCGGGGCCACCTGCTCCTGTTGCCCAGGATGCAGTCTTTCCTCTAGTGGAGTGTGCATTAACCCCACTTAGCAACAGTGGGGGTATCCATTGGCCAATATTTTTTGTAGAGGCTATTTGGTCCTTATTCATTCCTTATGGAATAATAAAGAGACTTTTAGTTTTCCAAATGTTTTGAAGTTTATAAGAATATCATTTTTTAGGCAGTCCTTAAAGGAGAAGGAAAGGTTAAAACTAAGTAAGCTTTATCAGAAAGGTATATATGAATACACCAGTAAACCATCAAAGTAATGCTGGTCAGAGTCCTCTGATAAAAGAAACACGCCATTTCTTTCCTTCTATTGTGTAAACATGGGCTTCTGTATCAGACTTCCTGTTTTCAGCTTAAACCTCCAGGGCAAGGGCTTGAGCATGCTCAGTTTGTTCCTCTCCCCACCCTGCTGTAATCTAAACCCAGAGCTATGACTGAGCAGGGAGAGACTCAGGCAGGAAGTGATGTCACAGCAAGCTAATATGGCAGCTGCTATCCTAAACAAACACCGCTGTTTACTCAGGTATGGAAAAGCATTAGCTTTTGCTGTTGTGGCTAATCTATTGGCAATAAACTGCCTTGTTAGCTTTCCTTCTCCTTTTAATGTCTAGATTATCCCTAGAGTATCTTTGGTTAACTATGTTAACCATATACATTTATATATACATTTACAGTATTATTTACAGTTTGGCATACATTTACTATGTATCTATCTAAAGGTGGATCTGTCTACCAGATATCCAGCAATAAAAACATTTAAAAGCTAGAAGCTAGAAAGATTTGTGTAAATTCTAGGATACGTTTTTTCACCAGGTCCTTTAAAAGTAATTTGTTTTATTACAAAGTTCAGTATTTACAGTGCCAACCAATGCAAAAGGCACAATGTTTTAAAATGGCAATATATTTAGGGGTTCCGGCCCAGGGTTAGGTATCATATCTACATCTACTGAAGAAAAATCATATGTGCTCCTTTACCAGGTACAATAAAATTCCGGTATCTTTTTGACATTCATATGGAAAACAACACCACACTTGTTATATGCATCTACAGTAGCTTTTATGTATCGGCTTTGCAATTACTTATCAAATTATGATAATCATCTTTGGCTTCAATTTAATTTTTTGGAGACACCAACCAATTTCATAATCCAATTTCATAATCCAGATACACTAAAACACAGAAAATGACCAATTATTTTTCTTATAATACACAACAGCTATGAATATCCTGGAAACGATATCCTTTTCAACAGTGCCTAGTCATGTCATTAGTTATAATCGAAGATTAGTAATGTAATTTCTGTCCCATGACTCACAGAAACTTGTGTATTAAAATAAATAAAGGACCCCCTGTTGCAAAATATGAGGATATTAGAAGTCACCTCGGAGTTCCATGTTATATGATCATTATAACTTATAATCTCCTTATATTTTACAAAGGGGGGCACGTTGTACCCTAGCAATCAGATTGCTGAAATTGCAAATTGTGAGAGACTGGAAAAAAAAAACGAAATAACTCAAAAATCACAAATAATACAAAATGAAAACCAATTGCAAACCCCCTCAGACTGTTTTGCCTAATGCATCTGTTTCCTTAAGTGGAATTAGGTGACAAGCTTTTATAATAAAAAACAAGAATTTAATAAAAAATGCAGCTATTGGGAAAAAAAGAAAAGAAATATAAGCAAGCTGAAGAACCTTAAAGCATAAAATAATCTGCACCTTAGTATAATTTTAAAAATTAATTTAAGGATCTTTGAAATGGTGTCTGGCTGATAAGGTCAGTGATCTTAGGAGAAACCTACTAGTTAGAAAGCTCTATGATAAACTATTGTAATATGTACAGTAATGTGACAGTAAATTGTAATGTATACTGCAAATCATAAAAACATAGCTAGAAAACACCTGCAAGCATTCCTGTTTAAAAGATCCAAAATCTATACTTATTTTACTATTACTACTAGGATTCAGGTACCGGTTAAAAACAAAAACAGGAAGATTATATTAGCAGAATATTTGGGGGGCTGTAGAAATTACATAGAAATATTTGTAAATTTGCAGGAATGTTCCTACAATTTATTTCCTTCAATTCCTAAGGCTGTTGCCAATGCCATGCATAATATTTACGAATTAGTATTTTTCATTGCTGAATAATCTACAGCTAGGCACAACACAGAGCATTATATGATCATTGGATATCAACTTGTAAAAAAAACACTTTTTAAAATACTTTTTTAAAAAACTATTTTTATACGGCTGTTTATTCTTTTTTAGTGTAACTTTTTTTTAATGTTAAATTCCATCATAAAAGCAGTGGACCTTTTTAAAGTATTTATTTTATATGTATTGATATTTCTTCATGATTTTATTTACAGTATGTATGTCTCATTCCTTTGTATTTTTTACTTTTGTTTAATTATGGCTACTTCTTCTAATGCTGTAAGATTTAATCAGATGTTACAGTTCTAAAAAAATCTATAAATATACAGTAAGTTACAAAAAGAAAAGCAAAATGCCTAGTAAAAAATATTTTGTTTTTTTTTACACAATTTTCTGTACCAGCGAAATTTACATGCAGGTTGAACTTTTCCATTGACTTGATTTGGTTTAAAATAAACTTTTAAATCACCATTTTTTTGTACAATGCTTTTTTACACCATCTTTCTAATTTTACACTGCATTATACATAGGCCTATATATAGGATGTTTTCTGTGACATTATGCTTACTCTACAGTCTAATAATAATCCTACCCTTTCCATTAAATATAATTTTTGTTTTCATTTATGGGAGTGATATTTTGGAATGCTTGGCACCTGGCATTCTTACAATATCATTTAATTTTTATAACAAGACATATTTATAAAACTCCAACATATTCAACAGTTTTACAACAGAAGGATGTATACAGTACATCAAAAATACAAATATTGATTAGTACAGGGGGTAAAGAGATCTCTCTTTCATTCGAGCTTACAATATGTAATATTAGGGGGCATTTTACTATGGGTCGAATATCAAGGGTTAATTAACCCTCGATATTCGACCGTCTGGAACAAAACATTTTTGTGAAAAAATTTGCAACCAAGAAAATGCATTTTTTTGCATTTTCTTGGTTGCAAATTTTTTCACAAAAATGTTTTGTTCCAGTTTCATAAAGAAATCAGCAGATGGCTGAATGTGGAATTTTGCCACAAATCCATGCATGCCAAAACAAATAGCTCATCACATAAAATACTTCGGGGCACATTTACTTGAGTGAATGAATAGAATAAAAAATACGTTCGAAATTCGAAGTATTTTTTATTCTATTCATTCATTCAAGGCATTGAAGTGAGGTGAGAAAAAATGCCCATTGGCTTTAAGCACCCATCCAGACTATAATGATTAATTGCATACAAAGGACGCTAGTATAAATGCCACCTTAAAGCAGCTTGTGTCTATGCCCAGTGAATAGGATGCTAATGACTACAATAACAGCATATGTCAAAAATAACACAATCACCACTGATTGAATGGTCATCACAACTTCAAAAATAATTGACTGTTGAATTCATTTCTTGCTAATAGTTATCAGTGCCGGGCCACAGCTGACTACGTCTTCCCCCAAGAGTGGTGAGGAAGTGCAAGTGCGCATGGGCTAAACAACGTAATCGCTGGACTAGGGGTCCGAACTAGGGGATGGCGTCAGAAGAGGAACATGCCTGGCGCTACTCTACCTTTGCGCCCTAGGCACGTCCCTCGTCTGTCTACCCCTAGTTCCGGCCCCGCTAGTTATGTCATTGGTGTCACTGCACTTAGTAGCTATGTTAATAAAATGGCCTACTGGTCTTACCAGCACTGTATAGATGAATACACTCTTTATAATGTCATACTTATATTCTCTAGTTTTTTTTAATAACATTTCTTCTTTCAGGAGAAAAAAAATAATGAAAATGCAAATAGTAGCAGATTAAAGACAGCCTTCAACATTCTTGCATTCTATGTATCTTCAGAAGAAATACCGCTCCACAGAAGAGGTGGACTGGTGGCCTTGTGATGTCCCAGAAAGTGGCAGTGTTCTCCTTAATATTTTACATGTCCCCATACAGGTGCACATCAATAAAATTGTTATAAAGTTACAGTATCTCTGCCTGATGTGTTCAAGTGCTCTTGCCGGCTGCAGTGAGTATCCCTACGTTGGCTGAGTGTGCAAACCCAATGGTTGTGGGTTGGTTCGACAGAAAAGTGTGTTACAATGACACAATTAAATTAGATTGGCAACAGACACCTTTCCATCCAATTCAAAGTCTTCAGTGTGTCCTCCTGCACCACTGACCTTAAGTGGTCACCAACTAGTATGATTTTCTATTGGTGTGTCCAGTTTTTTATTGGTAATAATGAATCGGTGGTGTGTATTTCTCTTTCGCAGACTTTGCCCAGTATCTCCTATATATAGTCCCCCTGTTATGCATTTAGTGCATTATATTAAGTACACCACACTGGAAGAAGAACGGTTGTAGTGACCATGGATGCAGTATTCCTGTAATGTGTCCGGAATTGGTATTTTGTCGGTAGTCAGGATGTGTGGGCAGGTTTTGCATTGTTTTTTGCCACAGGGATATGTTCCATTTTTGGTGGTTGCAATGAGGCACTTCTTGTTATTAGTGACTTTAGGTTGGGAGGCTGTCTGAATGCTAGGAGGGGTGGGTCTGGGAATATGCTTTTGAGTCTCTCGTCCGTATGAAGTGTACCTTGTAGATCTCTGGCTATTTTTCCGAGGGTCCTTAGTTGTGGATTGTATGTGACCACTAGGGGAACCCAATTTATTTTTTTGTTTATATTGTAGAAGGTGAATTCTGGGAATCCTGGTGGCTGCATGAATGTATTGATCTACAATCATGGGGTTGTAGCCCCTGTTGATGAAGTCTGCTTCGAGTGCTTTGAGGTGGTGGTTCCTTTCAGCATTGTCCTAACATATACGATTGTATCATAAAGCCTGGCTGTAGATGATGGAGTGTTTAATGTGGTCAGGGTGAAAGCTGTCATACATTAGATATGATGATTTGTCCATTGGCTTTTGATATATGGTGGGTTGAACAATATTTTCCCTGATGTGAATGGTTGTGTCCAGAAAGTGGTTGTAAGTGGGAGAGTAGCTCATTTTCAAATTGATATTTGGATGAAAGTCTTGAAACTGTAAAACTGTGAAATTGTGAAACTAAAGAAGTTCTTGTTCAGTCCAGATTATGAATATGTCATCTATATAGTGGAGGTACGTCAAAGGCTTGGTGCTGCAGGTGGAGAGGAAGTCCTCTTCTAGTTTTGCCATGAAAAGGTTGGCATACTGGGGTGCAAAGCGTGTACCCATATTGGTTCCCATCCATTGCAGAAATACTTCCTGGCCGAAAAAGAAGCAGTTGTGTGTTAATATAAACACAATCAGTTGTATAACGGCTTGGATGGTAGATCATGCTTTTACAGAAATGTTTTGCAGGTATCTATACCATCCTTGTGTGGAATGTTTGTATATAACCATATTCCACATCCATTGTTGCCAAAATGGTACCCTCTGGAAGTGGTGATATGCCTGCAAGTGTTTAGCAGATCAGTTGTATCCTGTAAATAGCTTGTTGTGCCCCTTACAAAAGGTTTTAAGATGTTCTCAACCCATCCAATGTCCTAGACCCTATAATAGACCCTAGTAATACAAATAAGTAGGCAGTGTCAAACATGAAATGTTTATTTGGTGCACAAAAAAATCATAAAATAATCAACATTCAAAAAATAAAGGATACCAAAAAAACAGAGGTACCTCAGTGCTCCATGGCACTTTGGTTCTTTTATCCACATACAGTAGTTCTGTGACATTTAAAGGTTTCAAAATCTTCTTTAAGCAATTTATCACCAGTGAAAATAGAATAATTACTAACTTGCAGGACTTTATCTTTGATGTATATTGTGATGGCCATAGTATAAAATGGTTTTCAAGTGGTCAAAGAGGGTGAACACTTTCTGACATTTTATCATGAAAGGTGCCAGTCTTTGATAAATCTGCTCAATATTGTCTTCTCAGACTCTATGTAGATGAGGGTATGGTGCTGAAAGTTGTAACTGGAATTACATCAATACATAGAGCTTATCACTGCTTTGTATATGTTGATGCAGCTTATCCCTAAATGCATAAAAATGATACTGTAATAACAATAGCATTATTGTAATTGATATCTTGCTTGGAACTTATTTCTACAAAAAGATTATGTTGAAAAAAAAGAAAGAACTTCTACAAATGAATGTGGTGGCACTAAAAAAAGATCATCTACCAGCAAAGTTTGCCTTAACTCTTCCAATTACCACTTTGCCAGTCACAGCAATCACCCAGTAAATACTTTTCAGGTTGGCACCACAAACCCCACATCCTAAGATCTGCAACTCATCCAAAAGTTAGCAATAATTGCGTCCCCAATTTTGTAAAACAATACTGATCCCAGTCCCTTACTTTTACCATGGAGGCATTAATATAATCCATTCAGAGTAGGACAATTTACTTTATCACTGAAAATGATTCCTCTTGATGCACCTCTTGCTCCTAGAAACCCTAGATTCAAAAAGAGCCAAAAGGTATTAAAAAATAGCTACTGGTGCATAGTGTATTATGATTTTATTCTAATACAGTTTATAATCTCTCTCATGGTTGAAAGTTATTGGGATTTTCATAAAGGTCAATGATTAAGCTTGATATTTCCTGATAGAGACAACTTGAAGAAAGTATTACAAACTATATTCATGGAAATATTATCATTTAGGATTTAACATTTTTTAAAGATTTTATTGGCATTAAAGCATCATAATGATGTAGGAAATCAGTTTTACCAATTCATAAAGCTGCAAATAAAATTCTGTGCAGATTAAGGGGGTTATTTATTCGTAGTCCGAATATGGATGGAAAAAGTCAGAATCTGAAAATCCGGCATCTCAGACCTGCCGAGGTTGTGTATAAGTCAATTGGAGAGGTCCCATATCCTATTTGGAAGTTGTGGTCTGTTTTGGAATTAGCCTGAAAATCAGACTATTTTCAAAAATCTGAAAAAATCTGGCTTTTCTGGAAAAAGCCAGAAAAAATTGTACTTGTTCACTCGATTTTATGGAGTTTTTCCCTGATCCAATTAAATTGTGCTTTTTTAATAATAAATAAGGTCAAATCGTGGATTCTAGTTTGCTCTGACTTTTTTTTAATAAAATTATCAGAAAAATGTTTGATAAATAAGGCCCTAAGAGTTGATGGCTCATTGGAAACAATGGAATTCAGCTTCCTTGTGTTGGTGAACGCAAAGAGGAAGAAGTAAAATGAGACCATAAGAGGTTGTGGTACTACAGCTCTGTTAGTAAATACTACACTATATTATCTATTTTCCCTTTTTTTCATTTTATTTCTTCCCCCCTTTTATTAGCACTGACCTATTTGAATTTTGGATTCCTACTTTCCATACTGTTTTAAGTTTCATTAAAAATAAAATATAATTCTCTTTAATGATAATTATGTATCAGACTTTTATTATCCTCCATAGAATTGTTCTTGAAATATATTTGGAAATATGTATTTGCAATAATTATAATGGTTAGTAATTATTAAAATAAGTCATATGGGATCAACACCCAACGGTCAAAAAAACCTTGATATACAACATTTGTACCTTAGAATGAAGGAAACTGCATTGTCAGGTAAGGTCACGCTTCATGCTGTTTACTTTTCTATGTACCTATGATAACCTAATCTATGGTAAACTATGTAGGCATTTAGCACCTATCTCTATAAAGTCTGATCCATGTACAAAAATATTCAGCAATAACAATTTCATTTAAAATGAATTTTAATATATAAAATGTTGACGAATGTAGAAACGACAAAGTTAGAATTCAATTCTTTGTATTCTTTGTTACAGTGTTCACTATTTACAGTGCTGACCAATACAAGTTTTTTAGGATTTATTTGGTTTCAAAATAAACTGTTAAATGCAGCAATCAGATAGCAAAAAAGAAACTCACCTTCACAAATTCACCATTTATTATGCAATGCTTTTTTACACTATGAGGCCCATTTATCAAAATCCAAATTTTTCTCATTATTTTCTGAAAAATACTCTGACCAAATCCGCTCAGGTTTTTCCCCTCATTTATCAATACATTTTCCCAAAAATTTTATGCGTGGGAAAAAACCTGAAAAATTTGTATGTAATATTTGTATGTAAAAATATGTAATATTGTGGCCTTGCATGATTGGAAGAGATAAAAACTTTGCCAGAGAAAGAACACCAAAAATATTTAATAAAGAGTTGATTCCCTGTGTACCTGGGTACATTGGGTCCAAGTAAAATAATTTGATGTTGGTAGCCTAATACACTGATTATTTGTATGTAATTTTAATTGTTTTTAATCAAATTTTGTAAAAATAAAGTGTGTTTTTGATCATTAGTTCACCCGAGTGAGCCCTCATTTTGGGTTTTTCTTCCATGTCTATATGGGTTTTTTTTTTGTTTTGTTTTTTTAATTACCAAACAGTTTATAGCCATGGAGGTGTTCCCACTGAATAGCTAGTGTTATTAGGGTACCAATAGTATTTTACAGTGCACCTGACACTGGGAGTTATTTTTGTATCAAGTTATAGATACCCTTTGGAATCAGAAAAGATGATATTGTGGTTCAAAAATAATCTCTTGCTGCTGTTATTAGTGTAATTTAGTAGCTATGTTAGCAAACTAGCTAATGGTCCCTTTGAGGTATTGCACAGGACAGGGGATGTGAGTTATGAAATTGCACTCCCAGATTCCTGAAGAGGTCCATGGAAAACTGAGGGCACCATGTTTAATCAACCTGTCCCTGATGACAAGGACCTTCCCATCAGTAAAGGTTCAAGAAGTCACCAGGTACCTACAGTATGTGTCAACAGCTCACAGCAACACAGAAAATGATCTGCTAACTAGTATCTGACTAGTATCACAGTTTACAGATGTAGTCTTAGAACCCCCCTGGGGAAAGTCAAATCTCACTCTTAACATCTACTTTACAGCAGGACAGGCCTTATGGGGCTGGCAGAAATGCTTCAGCTCTCCAAACTATTTCCTAGTGTCCAACACAGGCCTGAGAAGGCAAATCAAATTTCCTTACCAAACAAGGATTGGAGAGTCAGGCTTCAGCTGTGGAATCAGGGTCTCAAACAGTGGAGGTATGTAGCAGAGTGAGCTGTTACAGGCTGGCCAGCTGGGTCTGATTAACTTCAGGTACCGTATATACTCGAGTATAAGCCGAGTTTTTCAGCCCCCAAAATATGCTGAAAAACTCTGCCTCGGCTTATACGTGGGTCAAGCGCAAAAACAATCGCCGGCGTCTAAGAATAGTCGCCGGCGTCCAAGAATAGTTGCCGGCGTCCAAGAATAGTTGCCGGCGTCCAAGAATAGTCTCCAAGAATATTCGCCGGCGTCCAAGAATGGTCGCCGGCATCCAAAAACGAGACGCCGGCACCTCCAATGGGAGCAGAAACCCTAAATTTTTTGATTGAAACTTACCAGAAGCTGCTGCATTTCTCACCCTAGGCTTATACCCAGTTTTTGGAGGTAAAATTAGGTACCTCGGCTTATACTCGGGACGGCTTATACTCGAGTATATACGGTAGTTAATCAGTAGGCTTTAAACCCCAGGTTGGTAGATCTTTTAGGACCTCTAACTGAAAAACACACAAAGAGGTCTAATAAATGTAGGTATTGAAGTCTATACACACAGTATGTACACAAATGTTTACCTGCTCAGAGGTCTGTTAAATTGCTGCCATTGTGTTTTTGGTGTTTTGCTGCTGAAAGCTATTTTGTTGTTAAAACTGTTTTTGGAAGAAAACTGACTTTCTTTTTCAACCTGTTACTGCTGGCTGGAATTAGAGACTTTTCCTGTCCTGACATTTAGGGGGTTATTTATTAAAGGTCGAGTTATTTTTCACCCAAAAAATTTTCAAGGGTAATTTTCAGTAAAAACGTATATTTTTGGGTTAAAAAAAGAAAAAATGTTCGAGATTTATTATACACCGCAGCTAGAAATAGCTCAAATCTGAAAAATACTGCAGCTAAAACCTGTCAAGGTCATGTAGAAGTAAATGGCAGAGGTCCCTTGAACCATTTAAAGATGTTTGTAGCCTTTGTGGCGTTCGTTTTTTTGGTGGGTTTCTTAATTCAAGGGTTTCAAGTTTTTCGCCAAAAACTTTATTAATTCGAGGTTTTTTTTTTTTGAGTTTTTGTGGTTTTCACCCCAAATACCCTTATTCGACTTTATCCCATTTGAGTTTTTTCACAGTCAGAAAACATTCCAGTTGTGATATCTAGTATATGTAAATCTAAAAACAACTGAACTTTCTGAGTAATCAATGAAGACTTTCACTACTCATCCGAGCAGTTTCTTCAGTTCAACTGACTGGTGTGGGAAGTTCTCGGTATATAAACTCTTTCACTAATCCAATCACAATGGCACATTGTAACTCTTCAAAGAGGTGACATCTGAAGAAATTGACAAATGTTTTTAGATTTACCTATACTAGATATACCATGACCTGGATGAATGAAAATCTTAATAGTCATATTCCATTTGTGAGTTTATTCAAGGTATCAAAAACCTCAAAAAGTCTTACTCTTAACCTGCCATAAAAGTAAAAAATGTTGAACAAAATTTCTTTTGTCAGCAGAAAATATGAATAAAAACACAAAAAATGGCACTTTGCATACAGTCTTCCACATTGTTGCATTCTCTGTGTCATCAGAAGAAAGACTCCTGTTTTTCACTGGATTTTTAGCCATCTATCTGATTGCTGTTACTGGAAACCTCTTAATTATTTATCTTGTCTATCTCAACCCTCGGCTTCATACTCCCATGTACTTTTTTCTCTGCAATCTTTCCATCTTAGATATTTTATACATCTCCTCCACTCTTCCCAAGCTACTGTACATTATATACACAGGGCATCACTCTGTTTCTTACAATGCTTGTTTAACACAACTGTATTTCTTTGACTTCTTTGCTGATGCAGAGCCATTCCTGATTACCTCTATGGCAATTGACCGCTATGTGGCTGTATGCAAACCCCTGCATTATTCTCTTATTATTAGCAAAAGAACACATATTGTATTAGCTGCCACTGCCTGGTGTATAGCAGCGGTGAATGCCTTGATGCTCTCTTGGCTGGTATTTGGTTTAACCTTCTGTGATTTCAATAAAGTCAACAATTTTTTTTGTGACCTGAAAGCTCTGGTCAGTGTTTCTTGCCAAGATACAACCTATGCAAGAAATGTAATTCTTGCAGAATTCATGTGTATTGGAGTTGTCCCCTTAGGACTTACTTTAGCATCTTATGTTTCTATTATTTACACCATCCTTAAGATCCAGTCTTCAGAAGGAAGATTGAAAGCCTTCTCAAGCTGTAGTTCCCATTTAAGTCTTGTCATTTTATACTATGGCTCAGCTTCCTGCCTGTATTTGCGAAACTCTGAAGAAGGAGACCTGCTTTTCTCTTTGATGTTTGTTATTTTGGTTCCATTTGTTAACCCCTTGATCTATAGTTTGAGAAATAAAGACATTCTGAGCTCCTTAAAAAGAGTATTATACTGCAACAAAACCATATTTTGAGTTCAGCCCTTTTTATTATTCATCTGAACACAAACATAACTGATAATTGTGAGTTATTTAACTCTGTTAATAGTAATGAGAAAGTACTATTACTAGAAAAGACACAAGGGCTGAAGTTACAATGAGATGCTTTAACGCCATAATGCAAAGGGCAAGCAACAAAAACATGTAATTGTATAACTAAGCTTGAATATATGTCAGGGCATTATCATATTACTAAAATTTTAATTAGTATGTTAACTGCATCACTGGGAGTGTTCAATATGTATATAGTAGGTAAGAATAATATATGAGATCTCACCTTGAAAGGTTTTCAAGTAATAAAAATATACTGTACTGTTGCCCTGCACTTGTAAAACTGGTGTGCTTGCTTTAGAAACACTAGAATAGTTTTTGTAAACAAGCTGCTGTGTAGCCACAAGGCCAACTGAAGCAGCTTGCAAAACTTTGAGGCCATTTTGGTTGGCCACATCGAACTTATAATGCCAGAGAAAAGTATTAGTAGATCTGCAAGCAGCTGCTTTGCAAATATATTCAGGGGCTGCCTTTGCCTTTGCTGCCCAGGAATTAATCATTCCTCAAGTCAATTGTGCTTATCAATAGGGATGTAGCGAACTGTTCGCCGGCGAACTAGTTCGCGCGAACTTCGACTGTTCGCGTCCGCCGAATGTTCGCGAACGTCGCGCGACGTTCGCCAATTGGTGTTCGCGTTCGATTCGAAGTAAAATTTCGTTCGACCATTCGACCATTCGACCGTTCGATCGCTAAAATCGAACGATTTCCATTCGTTCGAACGATTATAAGCATTCGATTGAATTAAAATCATTCGATCGAATAGCTTCGATCGTTCGATTCGAACGAAAATCCTTCGATCGTACGAATAAAATCCTTCGATCGTTCGATCGAACGATTTTATCGAGCGTTCGAAGTTCGCGAACTGTTCGCGAACTGTTCGCTTTTTTGCCGGTGTTCGCGAACGGCGTTCACGAACACATTAACGGCAGTTCGCTACATCCCTACTTATCAATGGTTCTCCTTGCTGTCTGTAAGTTTTAGTAGTAATTATCCATTGACCAATACTTTTTGTAGAGGCTAATTGACACTTATTAATTCCTCATAGAATTCTCCTCCTAGAGTTTTCCTATTGTCTTGAGTAGGAAAATATTTTGTCAAGCCAGTCCTTACTGTCTAGATGAGGATGAAAGGGCGGGGGGGACTCTATGTTGATTGAAATGGAAGGTACACTGGAATTTAGGTAAAAAAAATCCAACATTGTTTTCAAAATCACCTTCTCTGGATAGAAAACTGGCTAAGGGGTTCAGATAATAACACTGGTTCTTCTACCTGAAGTCACATCCACTAACAGAACTGTTTTTATAGTAATATGCCATAAGAATATATCTTACAACATTGAAAATGGTTTCTGAGAAAAAACTGTCAGAGCAAGAGGAAGCTCCCAAGGTGGAGAACAGAACTCAACTGAAGGATTATTTATCTTGATTGCAACCAGAAATTGAATTACTAAAGAATCCTCAGCCCATTTGGTACTCAATACTACAGATAGTGCTGACACTTAAACTCTAATTGATAAACCTCTGTTCATTCCTGTCTGCTGGACTTCCAACACCAGGCTGGTAGAAGGAATGAGATGATTGTGATTTTTCTCCTTTGCCCAGCTCTAGAAACATATTGAAATGTTGTAATACTGTGTGTAATTAGAGGGTTGTCCAGCCTTAGGAAACATTTTTACTACATCCTTCTTAGGTGAACTTGATGTTCTGATGCTATTGGGATTGACTAACCAATCACCAGAGCTGATTGTTGGCTTGATAGGGGCTAAAGATTTCATCTTGAAGGACTGTACTTTTATTAATCTGTTTGTCAAAAAAAAAAATTGCAGTCCCCTAGTGTTATAGAAGACTAACTGGGTCCTAAAATACAGTTAGGAAGGGGGACCAGTTCCTTATCCTGCTTAAAGGGCATGTAAAGTCTAAAATAGAATACTAGAAATGCTGTATTTTGTATACTAAATATAAACATGAACTTACTGCACCACAAGCCTAATCAAACACATAATTTATGCTTTCAAAGTTGGCCACAGGGGGTCATCATCTTGTAACTGTTAAACATCTTTGAAAGACTAAGACAGTGCGCATGCTCAGTGTGGTCTGGGCTGCTTAGGTAACGTCATAAACAAAGCTGCTTGAGTTCTGCATGGCTGGTAAGTAAGGTGGGGGCTCCCCCTGCTGTTCATAAATATGATAGTTTCCTTGCTCAGCAGTTAGGGACCATCTGCCAATTCCTATCCACAGTAGTAAATGAAGGGAGAATTTCACTGCATACAGTCAGGTTTCTTATAAAAACTGTACACATTTTTTAATTAAAGTATATTGGAGATAGGTTTATTTTTCATTATAGAAAGTAAAATGGAATTTTATTTTTTTGCCTTTACATGCCCTTTAAAACTATGCCCCTTGGTGTTCACACAGTGACCAGCAGATTGGATTGTGCTAAGGTATAAAGTCCTGGGTAGCCATGTGCTCAGGGTCTATCTTGTGCTAGCTTTGGCCTGAGGCAGACAGAGCTCAAGTGGAACCTAGACAGGTCAGATCTAGTAAGGTTCGGATACTCACCTTAAGAGGTCACTCTAGGAGTGCCAGATAGACAAGCAATTTATCTGAGCAGCTTGATGTTCCTCCGAGGATTGTGAATGGAATTATAATCCCCAGTACTAATTGCCCAGAAGTAGGTACTAAGTGTACAGACCTAGGGATGTGGGTTTCTCCTCAGGTTACACTTATGGAAAAGGCTTAAAAGCTGGATGTAGCTCTAGTGGCTGCTGTGTACAAGCTCCCATCCCTGTGGGGACTAATACTGATCAAAGGTGCTGTGAGTATATGCCTATCCACTGTTGATGGATGATCTTGCTTGCTCTGTACACTCCATTGTGGATGCTCTTGTGCAATAAATATGTTCATTGGTTAAGTTATAAGAACCACTGGCGCCCAATTATGGATTAGGGATGCACCGAATCCAGGATTTGGTTCGGGATTCGGCCGAATCCTTCTGCCCAGCCGAACCCAATCAAAATTTGCATATGCAAATTAGGGAGGGAAATCGCATGACTTTTTGTCAGAAAACAAGGAAGTAAACAATGTTTTCCCCTTCCCATCCCTAATTTACATATGCAAATTAGGGTTTCGGATTCGGTTCGGTATTCAGCCGAATCTTTCGCAAAGGATTCGGGGGTTCGGCCGAATCCAAAAAAGTGGATTCAGTGCATCCCTATTTATAAGTTTTATCCCAGTTACTTTTTTTAAAGGGGACATATACCTTTTATGTCTATAGTTTGTCTAATTTAATTACATTGGTTTAAAAATCAAAGGCAGTTTATTTTTTACTACACCTTTCCGATCCAAAAATGTGGCAGAGTGCAGGGGTGCCGTTAGCTTAGTTAGCGGAATACTGTAACAGATATCTGATTCAAGTACAGCCTATTGGAGCAGTGGGTGTGCCTTCCTCTTAACCCGGATTTATGTGGGTGACGCTACCTCTGCTTAGTTTATCTTAGTGAGCACATTCTATACCCCTCTACTCATTGTACTTTTAATTTATTCTTTAATATTACTTAGATGTGCAAGCTATTCACATTTAAAGGAATCTGCCCTTTGATTTCCCGCAGCAACCCTTTGTCATAAGGAAGCATCATTTATACGAACTACTTAGTTACCGGTTCTTATCCTTCCTAGATGCAGAGTCCGCAGAACAAGCAAGAACTCCAGATCTGTGACAAGGTGTCGCTGGCTGGAATTCAAAGAGTAGACCATAGGATTCTCCACTTAACCAAATGAACCACGCAAATAACATGGTCAGGACTTGGGCAGGCTTTAGTACTGCTTATTTATTTATTAAAAAAAACTGTTTCCTCAGGCAAACACTAAAGCACGCCCATAGCTCAGTTCAGACTGACTTTGTAAACATTTTATTTACGTATGGCAACGTCATGTTACTCTTTAAACTATGACAACTATTTTTTTTTGTAGAAGGGGGGTACATATTTGACTATATGTCTCCTTTAAGGCTTTCAAAACTTCATTGTTTCTCAGGCTGTAGATTGTGATTTAGCATTGGAACCACTAAGACATACAACATAGTAAGGACTTTGTCGTAGCTGACAGATATGCAGGTGGTACAGTAAGGGTACCACAACACCGGGCAACAGGTACATGACTCTACAAAGCCCATGTGCAGTTAGAATCTGGGGCAGCTGCTATGAAAAGAGCTTCTGTAGACTCATCCGCATTAGCCACTGATGCCAACAACAGCAAGGTGGTACCCTTACTTTAAGCCATGTGTAGCTGTCTAAGAGAGTTTGTTTGCAAGGTTGCCATCCTAGTTTGAGCAAGGGACGGGTAAGTAGGCATAGTGAAGACAAACCAGCAATATGCAATTTTAAAATGCATTTAGTAATATGAAACCATACCTGAAAAATAGTAATTTGAAGAATGTGTATTTTATTAAGTAGAAGCCTAAAGCGCAACTGTTTTAAAAGTGATCCGTCCCTTTGAGAAATATTATCATCATTTATTTTTGTGAGTGAATACTGTATATCCATTTATCTTTTTAAAATGTATTATGCATTTGTAACATAGTAACATAGTAAGGTTGAAAAAAGACACACGTCCATCAAGTTCAACCTTTTAAATCTGTATATAACCTGCCTAACTGCAAGTTGATCCAAAGGAAGGCAAAAAAACTCCATTTGAAGTCTCTCCAATTTGCCTCAGAGGGGGAAATATTCCTTCCTGACTCCAAGATCTGACCAGTCCCTGGATCAACTTGTACTATGAGCTATCTTCCATAACCCTGTATTCCCTCACTTGCTAAACACCATCCAACCCCTTCTTAAATCTATCTAATGTATCAGCCTGTACAACTGATTCAGGGAGAGAATTCCACATCTTCACAACTCTCACTGTAAAATACCCCTTCTTAGACAGAACCGCCTTTCTTCTAATCAGAATGGGTGACCTTGTGTCAGCTGGAAAGACCTACTGGTAAATAAAGCATTAGAGAGATTATTATTATTATATGATGCTATTGTCCATTTAATTTTTTTTAAAAGTCACAAACAATTTATACACTAAAATTAATCAGGATTTTTTTTTTTAGTAAAAATAGTACAATCCTAATTGGGGAGAAATGCAAGCAATAAAACATATGACTGACCAATAACAAGTAAGTAATAACAGGAAATCAGAAAATACATATTAATGTAATTAAGAGCGCTCGGGTTGCTGCTGGTTTAGTAACACATAACAAACAATCAGCAGATAGCATTCAATGACTTAAAACAAACGTCTGATTGGCTTCTATGGATTACTGGAAAAACATTGCACAATGTATTACCTTCCCTTATCCAGAAGATGCATTGCCTCTTTGTGTCAATTAGCCCCAACAAAAAGGAGCTCTTATTGTTTTCTATTTTGGCCCAATTTTAAAGCTTTCAGAACATCTTTATTTTGCAGCCACTTATACCATAGAGAGTACTTTATCATACTCCTGGGAGTGTTGTGATTGTGGATCCAAGTAGAGGCCCACCACACCAATGGCCTGGTTTTTAACCTTGCACAATTACGTGAACTGACATATGTCGCTATAGTGGTGTAGGGATGTGAAAATCTTAGACACCCTTACACTTTGCAGACAAGCACATCCCTAGTAATATGGACACCTCAGTGGGTCTTTATGGGGACCTTGTGCTTATGTAACACCTGCAGTTCACACAGTGTACACCAGATGGCACTGTGCCAGAGTATAAAAGGTTTAGGAACCATGAGGTCTGGGTCCATTGCTTTAGCCCAACCAAGCAGGCTGGAAGGGAATGGGTAGTGTCGACCCTAGGCGCCTTGGCCCTAGTAATTAGACAGCTGTACTCAATTATAGATCACTCTAGGGGGCAAATTCACTAAGATGCGAAGTTGCGCCAGGCACAACTTCGCCGCACTTCGCCAAGCGTAGTTTCGCCAGCGCTCCGCAAATTCACTAAAATCCGAAGTTGCGCACAGGGGTAGCATAAGGTTGCGAAGTTGCGCTAGCGTTGATTCGCTATGTAAAGCGAAGTTACGCTAGCGAAGGATAATTTGCATACGGCGCCAAATTCAAATTTCAATGGAGGAACACGTATCAGCACTACAAATGCCTAAAAAACCTTCAAATCAGCAAATAAAAATTTTATTTTGCCCTACACATGTGCCCACTGTCTAGGTAAGTTGCCATGAGTCAGGAAATGTAGGGGGGAAGGAGGGGAGCCCCAAAAATATTTTCGATCTTTTTCAGCCTATCACCCATCATGTAGAAAACACGCCAGCGTTTTTTGGGACTTAGAAAAAAATGTGACTTTTTTGGAAACAATCTCTATCTACTCTATTGCGCTTCGCCAGGTCTGAGGTGGCGAAGGAAGTCTAGCGTAAAAGGTAGCGTTCAGTATACTGCGCAAGTTAGTGAATTTGCGTAGTTACGTCGCTAGCGAAAATTCGCATGGCGTAAGGGTGCGAAGTAACACTAGCTAAACTACGCCAGCGTTCGTTAGTGAATTTGCGCAGTAACGAAAATGCCAAACGCTAGCGTTCGGCGCTTCGGCGCTTAGTGAATTTGCGCCTAGGAGTGATAGAGAGGTTATTTAGTTGAGCAGCTCAAGGCTCCGCCGAGGAGATTAGAGGGATTGAGATCCCACGGTATTACTGACCCAGAGTAAGGAACCAAGTGTTGAGATAGGGATGTCAGGAGTTCCCCTAGTCTGCCACTGGAAGATATCCTGAAAACTGGGCAATACCCATCACATGCTGTCAACTTACTCTCTCCTGTTTATTCCCTAGCCTGTGGGGATTCAGCCTATACGTGCTGTGAGTATATGCTTCCTTTATGCTGCTGTGTATGTTCTATGCTCCATTGTGGATCAATGTGCTGAATGATCTATGTGCTATTGTTCGATAAATACAGTTCTATGTTCAACCGATAAAGAACTACTGGCGCCCATCATTGTGCTATCACACCTGTTACAGTTACACTATACCCTGCCTCCACCACATTGTGAGGGCTTGCCCCTGAGAAAGAGAGCTCATCTTTGGTATCAGATCACAAAGGAAAGTAGCTAAAACTGCCCTCACACAAAGCAGTTTACTATAGCGCTACAGTGGTAATTAACTACATATAAATTAAACCAATCACACATACTTTATCTGGATGTCATTTTGTACCTTTCAATCTCTTGATGGTTTGTACATATGCTAACACTTGAAAAAAGAGTCGATATGTTGTGTTAATAAAACATTATCTCATCTCATATCAGCACTAGTTATGAGTGAATCTGTCCCATTTACAGTAGCTTTGCAGAAAAATTTGACTAATGCAATAGGCAACAATTTTTTTTGAAGGGCATCAATTTTTTACTCATTTGACTTTTTTTCTCACAGTGACTTTTTTGTCTTGATGACTTTTTGTCCAAATGCATTAAAGTCAATTCAGTTCCCACTCAAAATGCATTAATGTCAATGGGAGTTTTTCTTGCAGCGACTTTTTTGTCTTGGAAACATTTTTGTCGCAGCAAAATTATTTTTGGTGCAAATTTTTGCTGCAGTTTCACAAAAATAATTCACAGATGGCGAAATGCAGAATCTCGCCATGAATCCATGCCTGGAGCTCATCACTAATCAGCACTAAAGCAAAGCGAGGAAATGCCAAGAAGTTGAAATGGATTGGGAAGGTGTTGTTTTCTCATTTTTCCTTAATTTTTTGTTGTTGTAGAAAATGATTAATTTACATTTAGTGTACAGAAGTAAAAGGGGACCTTTGTCTCACTAAAACACTAGCTGCTATGTCGTGAAAAACCCCAGGATTCTGCTTAAGGAATATTATTTTTTTCATTCTATGTGAGTTTTAGCTGTTTAAAAAGTGTTGTCCTTTTCATTAAAGAATTGTATAATTTATACATTTAATTGAATTACAACTGTGTTCAATAAGATTGGGAAAATTGTGATGGTGTAGAAAGGTACGCAATAAAGTAGATGACTGAAACTAAAGAAGTAATAAGAAGGCGTAGGCGAATATTGAAAACAGCATGGTTATGATCAGGGATGTAGCGAACCGCCGCCGATGTGTTCGCGAACGCCGTTCGCGAACACCGGCAAAAATGCGGACAGTTCGCGAACAGTTCGCGAACATCGAACACCCGCTAAAATCGTTCGACTCGGACGATTCGAACGATTTTTGCCATTCGATAGACCGATTTTAGTGCGATTCGAATGATCGATCATTCGATAGAATGAATTTCATTCGATCGAACGGTAAAATTCTTCTAATCGAACGATCGAACGTTTTAAACAATCGATCGAATAAAAATCATTCGATCGATTAAAACATCATTCGATCGAATGGAAAACGTTCGATCTTTAGTTATCGAAGTAATCGAATTGAAGGATTCGAACTATTCTAAGCTTTAGTTTTAGCTGCACTAGAGGTTTGTTGAATTACATTAGAGACAGACTGACACCAGAAACATGTTTTTTTTTGCCATCTAACACAACATTTTTCCTATTTGGACAATTTCCAAATTGCCTAGCCCGAGGGCTGGCCTGTGGGTAAGTTATCCGTTATATTTTCTATAAAGCCATTTGACAGATTCATTTAAAGGAATGTGCATGTATTTGGCATAGACTAGCTACAATCTTGTAACAATACATGCATTGTGCATCTTGGGACTTGTAGTTTTCTTCAATTAAGTGATTTTAGCAGGGATTGTAATTAATGGCACCTGATTGACTTTGAGGTTGGATGTGTGTTAATCAGTTAACTAATAAGGAAGGAAAGGCACGTCTCCTACTAATTGCACTTACCTCTCACTCACTGGGGGTGCTGTGCTTTATTGGCCCTGGAAGGTGTTGCACCTCACCATTATGTTTGTCATGTTGCAGTGCAGCCTGGCCTTGCACCACATATTAATGACGATCTTCAACTGTCAACTGTGGGGAATATTGGCAAATGGAAAGCTAACCAACTACAGAGTGTGTGAGGCTTATCCTTCATTGATATTAACTCAATAATGACTGAAATGCACAAATACCTAAGTCTGTTGGTTGGCTTTAATATGTTGGTCTTGTCATGGGGCTTTTATGTCAGTTCATGAGGCTTTTGGTCCTATTTAACCCCTTCTTCTGTTGTCCAACTTAGAACTCTGTGTTAACTCTGCAAAAAAGGGTTGTTAGGTATATACCCTGAAAATGATGTACCTGCTCTATGTTTCAAATGACATTATCCATGTGTATTGCATTTTTTGAAACCACCTTAGCAAAAGTGAAAAAAGAAACAGACACAGCTTTTGGTTTTGTGGGTTTACTGACAAAATCTCAAACATTTTTATAAGAATAAAATGACAATATGGATTTGTGACAAAACTTTGTTGGTTTGTTGAACACCACATAAGCATTCTTAATAACAATTAAAAAAGTAGCCTATCTGTAACATACAGAAGGAATTGTGGTCTCAACATACATTTCAATATATAACAGCCCCCATTGAGCACTAAAGGCCAGAGCTTTACAAAAGGTTTATAGGGTTACAGGCAAGAATTTCTTGCATGAGATTCATACTGCGCCCCTGTGTCCATGCTGGGCAAGTTTACATAAATTAAATAAGACAAAATAAGTTTGGCATTAAGGAGCCCTGCGTACAAAACCAGAATATAACAATCAATATGATTTATAAATGACACTTGTCAATATGACAAAATGGGCTGTTTGAAAGTATCAGCACATATGAGGTTAGTGCTGGCCAGGTAATGTGTTGGAATAGTTGTTCAATGTAACAACCAACGCTTTGTGCCTTTAAGGCATATCATATACCTGGGACTTGCTATTTAAGTACCACAGGTGGAGGAGGTGATGGAGGAGGAGGAGGAGGTAGTCAGCAATAGCACATATTATGAGTGCTGGGTAGCCAAAGTAGGCCATCGGTAGACAACAATACTTTCTAGTGCAAAGTAACAACCAACGCTTTGTGCCTTTAAGGCATATCATATACCTGGGACTTGCTATTTAAGTACCACAGGTGGAGGAGGTGATGGAGGAGGAGGAGGAGGTAGTCAGCAATAGCACATATTATGAGTGCTGGGTAGCCAAAGTAGGCCATCGGTAGACAACAATACTTTCTAGTGCAAAGTAACAACCAACGCTTTGTGCCTTTAAGGCATATCATATACCTGGGACTTGCTATTTAAGTACCACAGGTGGAGGAGGTGATGGAGGAGGAGGAGGAGGTAGTCAGCAATAGCACATATTATGAGTGCTGGGTAGCCAAAGTAGGCCATCGGTAGACAACAATACTTTCTAGTGCAAAGTAACAACCAACGCTTTGTGCCTTTAAGGCATATCATATACCTGGGACTTGCTATTTAAGTACCACAGGTGGAGGAGGTGATGGAGGAGGAGGAGGAGGTAGTCAGCAATAGCACATATTATGAGTGCTGGGTAGCCAAAGTAGGCCATCGGTAGACAACAATACTTTCTAGTGCAAAGTAACAACCAGCACTTTGTGCCTTTAAGGCATATCATATACCTGGGACTTGCTATTTAAGTACCACAGGTGGAGGAGGTGATGGAGGAGGAGGAGGTAGTCAGCAATAGCACATATTATGAGTGCTGGGTAGCCAAAGTAGGCCATAGGTAGACAACAATACTTTATAGTGGAAAGCACAAGGCACACTGTTTTCACTTTGACAGTTGCAGAACATAGGCCATTGTTACATGAATGCTCCCACATGAGAAACACATACAAACAGCGCTTGATTAGCATATGGAACATTTGAAGCAACACTGCACTGGTGATAAATACACAATAAAAAGTGTAGTCATGTGTTTGCAATGATTGGAATGCATTGATCCTTACATGTAACATTTTTTGGGCCAAGTGAATGTGTTTGGCAACACTGCAGCATCACCATAGAAATATGTTAGAGCAAATGCACTTTGATGTTTGTAAGTGCTTTTCCAGATGTTATTGGAAAGGGCGCCATTGGATGTAAGATATGGCACACCTTGGTGCTCATAACACCATACGTATATACATATGTTAGAGCAAATGCACTTAGATGTTTTGAAGTGCTTTTCCAGATGTTATTGGAAAGGGTGCCAATAGATGTTAAAATGGCACCCCCCAGTGAAGAGAATGGAGCACACTGTAAACAATGGGATGTGTTGTTTGGGAGTCAGTCCCATTGCTGGGTAACGGACAGAGTGATACCTGAAGCGTCAATAGGGCAAAGTTTGTTACCAGGAGAAAATAGGCAAAGAGGCCAGTGTCAGATGGTAAATGACACAGACTGGATCTAGGGACGTTTGTCCCCTCGGACAGGACTGTGTCCCCTTCCATGCCCCCTTTCCCTCCGATGTTGAGGAGCTTCAGGGGGTGGAGGGGGAGCAGCAGGTGGACCAGGGACTTCACCCTCAGCAGGGCCCCTTGGTCGGTGAGACTGGGCTGCCACCAGGTCCTGGAATCCTCGATGGATGGCCATCCGGGTCTCCCGCATCTCTGCATAGATATGGGCCATCCACCGCCTCATCCTGAGATCCTGGTAGCGCTGCTGGCGTAGCATGGCCTGCATCACGTTGACGAGCCCCGGTTGTGCCGCAGGTTGATCAGCCAGTCGCCGTCCTTCCTCTTGTGGTGGTCCCCCAATTGCTGTGGCAGCAGCACGATCTACAAGAAAAATCAAATATAAATATATATATTGGACATGTGCATAACCCACAACAAACAAAAGGTTACAAAAGGTTCCAAGTTAGATTGGGGTGGTGTTTTAGTCTGGGGGGTGGCATAAACACAACATTACAGTGGAAATCTCATACCAGTCTGTAGCTTGGAAAACATGTTTTTTCTTAGACAAAAAAAATTGTTTTAAAGGACATGTAAACGCTCCCAACAAAAATGTAATCAGTGAACGGCCTCTTTTAAAGCTTCAGACACGTGCTACTGGTTTTTAAAAGGTTAACAGTAAAGGCTGCAGTATCCCCTTAATAATTTAAATGCCTTCTCCTCTTCTAACTCACTCTTCCCCGCCTCAGGAATTTGCTTTGGCTGTTGGCTCATGAGCATGCTCAGTTCTTCCCAGCTCAGAATACTAAACATACCCTCCATTGTAACAGCCACTAAGGAGATATTATTACTGGTTCCCATATAAACTCTGCTTTTGCTGTCTGATCCCAGGGCCGCCATTAGAAATCACAGGGCCCCGTACAACAAAATTTTCAGGGCCCCATCCACACTAATTTTCTGGGCCTGCCCACCCAGCCTAGGCCCCACCCCAGATCCCGCCAACTCCACACTACAGTTTAAAAACAACACAGACAACAGTGCTAAAAATGGTAACCCCCCCACACACAAGTTAGAAAAAGCCATTGGTGATAAGGGCCCCCCCTGCAAGTAAAAAAAATTGTTCAGATACCCCCAAATTTTATGAAAAATTGCTCGTGAGGGTTTTGTGTCTAAGGGGGGCCCGGCCATGCTTCACTTATTTGATTATCCGGGCCCCCCTGTCTTCAGCGTACTGCCTGCCAGCTCTCTGTGCACAGAAGCTTTTCTACTATTAAGATTTCCTGTATCCTTGTGGTCCTTTAAGAATAAGTCCCGTTAAGGGGATCCAATCCCAATGCAGATTTACTGGGCCTTATTCTTAAAGGACCAATGAGGATACAGGAAATCTTAATAGGCGAAAAGCTTCCGTGCACAGAGAGCTGGCAGTACGCTGAAGACAGGGGGGCCCGGATAATCAAATAAGTGAAGCATGGCCGGGCCCCCCCATAGACACGTGCGGGCCCATGACAACTGCCCCCCCCGATGGTGGCCCTGTCTGATCCTATTTTGTTCTCCTAACCACCTCTCCTCAGCTTAACCATTACTTGCATCTTTGGTGACACACTGACAAATAAAGGAAGAGTTTATTAGTTATAAACATTGATCTTACGTCTGGGGGGCACCACAGGAATCACGGCTGGCGACTGGGCGCGGCGTTCAGCTCGGTGTTCTGTAATGTGAAATAGGACATTAGTAATGCTCTAAACAAGTTCAGGGAGCAATTACATTTGTCACAAACATTAAACATGTCTGTACCTTGAGCTTCCGGGGCTCTATCAGAGTCATCAGTCTCACCCTCTTCCTGGGGTTGCTGAGCAGCATCACCCTGGTCCTGGTCACTGTCCGGGCGCGATGTTTGCGGTGGTCCTGCAATTTTGAGTAAAGAAAGAAAAAAGGTATTAAGAGACAAAAAAATATAGAATTGCAAGTGTACTTGGCTAGTAGCCTGGTGTACAGACCTCTCACATGCTACAAATCTATTTTATTGCTCATTCGAAATACTAACTCCAATGAAATAGCACAGGAAGGAAGATGAAATGGTTAAACGTAAATCTACTGTATAATGGCACAACTAGGGAGATGAAATGGTTAAACGTGAATCTATAATGGCACAGCTATTATGGATGGAATGGTTAAAACTTAAATACATTTGCAATCATACAAGCAGAAGAGAATTATATAGATGACAATACTTGTGTTTTTTGAGTTGTTTAGCTTTTTATTCAGCAGATCTACACTTTGCAATGTCAGCAATCTGGTTGCTAGGGTCCAAATTAGCATAGCAACCATGCATTTATCTGAATAAGAGACTGGAATAGAATTGGGGATGTTCTGATAAGTTAGATGAGTAATAAAAAATCAATGTGTAGAGCCTTTCTTTCTAGACCCACATTTTAAAGCTGAAAAGAGTAATTTAAAAAAATAATGAAGGACAAGTGAACAGTTGCTTACACTTGGCCATTCTATAACATACTTCAAAGTTAACTTAAAGGTGAACCACCCTTTAAAGCAGTTTCTAAACATTTGTGCTATAGTGGAGAAATGGTTAATAAATAAATGGCTCCCCATTTTGTCAGTTACAGCTGCACTTAATAACTAGTAATAATAAACAAACAGCAAAGCTGTAAAGAAAAGCACAAAAACTCCTCTAATGCAAAACAGAAGCAATATTTTACCAACAAAGTGATATGCTAAAGGGAACATTAGACATTTATGTAAATAATGGGAATGTGGAACAAAAGGAGTCAGATATTTGTTTCTATAAAAGTCTACTTACGTATCCAGTCTGTGTCCAGTTCTTCACTGCCCTCTTTGGCCAAAATGTCCAGAAGCCGGCGCTCATGGGGTTGAAGTCTGAGTGGAGGGACACGCCCTCCGCCGGTCTTCTGGGCTTTAGCTCTCCTGGTCACCAGCTTTGCCCTTAGCCAACGCTTCAGGTCACTGTAGCGCTTATACACAGTTGTCCGATCCCTGTGTAAAGCGCCCACAGTGTTCACCCTGTCCGTCACCTGCTGCCAGAGTTGTTGGCGTCTGGCAGCACTGATGCGATGGGACTGACTCCCAAACAGCACATCCCATCGCGCTATCACCTCGTCCACCAGTGCTCCATTCTCTTCACCGGTAAACCTTCGGGCCATTTTGTTGGTGGGGCCCTCCTCTCCTCCATCATCACCTTCCTCCTCCTCCTCTCTCCTCTCTGAGGCAGTTGGTGGTGGTGCCTCCATCTCCTCCTCCGAGCTGCTCGGCAGCCTCTGTGGCCTCCTCCTGGGGAAGCCTCTCTCAGCCCTGGGTGGGGTGCGTGACACGCTGCGTGCCCCAGATGGTGGTGAGCGAGACACGCAGCGTGCCCTGGGGGACTCCCTGTGTGGGCTGGGGGACACCCTCCCTACACTACGCTCCTCCCTCCCTCTACGGGACCCCCCTGCCCTACGCTCCTCCCTCCCTCTATGGGACCCCCCTGCCCTACGCTCCTCCCTCCCTCTACGGGACCCCCCTGCCCTACGCTCCTCCCTCCCTCTATGGGACCCCCCTGCCCTACGCTCCTCCCTCCCTCTACGGGACCCCCCTGCCCTACGCTCCTCCCTCCCTCTACGGGACCCCCCTGCCCTATGCTCCTCCCTCCCTCTACGGGACCCCCCTGCCCTACGCTCCTCCCTCCCTCTACGGGACCCCCCTGCCCTACTCTCACCCCCACTACGGGACCCCCCTGCCCTACTCTCACCCCCACTACGGGACCCCCCTGCCCTACTCTCACCCCCACTATGGGACCCCCCGACTCTCTACCTCCTCCTCCACCCAGGAACACCTGTTGGTGACCCCCCAGCCCTCCTCTCTCCCCCATCTACCACGACTAAGATCCCACATAGTGTGGGATCCAGCCGCAGTTGGCACCTCACCAGGGCTGGAGAGACGTTCCCCCTGCTCCTCCTCCTCCTCAATCCTCCTCCCAGCCATTTGCAGGCTTTTTTTTTTCAATTTCTTTAAACACCTCCTCCACCTGTGCAATCTAAATAGCAAGTGCGCAATCAGGCCGAAAATGCACCTAAAATGGCCACTGGAGGGCTTCCTGTATGAAAAAAATGTCAGAAAGGAAGTGGGGCATAAACGTTCGAATCGAACGATTCGAATATAAGTGGGGCAACGATCACTTCGATTATATTCGACTGCTCGATACGACGGAACCATTCGAATCGAAGACACTATTCCCACGGTCGAATTGTTAAATCGTTCGATCGTACGAGTTTACTTCGACCTAATCGAGTGCGAACCCAAATTGGCGAACGTCCCCAAACGTTCGCGAACGTTCGGCGGACGCGAACAGTCGAAGTTCGCGCGAACTAGTTCGCCGGCGAACAGTTCGCTACATCCCTGGTTATGATTATTATATACCAAACTAATTACAAAAGTTACACTTGATTTTGGTCCATATGGAATGTATTTCACTAGGGATGTAGCGAACGTCGGAAAAAAAGTTCGCGAACATATTAGCGAACTTGCGTCAAAAATGCGAACGGTTCGCGAACGTCGCGAACCCCATAGACTTCAATGGGAAGGCGAATTTTAAAAGCTAGAAAAGACATTTCTGGCCAGAAAAATGATTTTAAAGTTGTTTAAAGGGTGCAACGACCTGGACAGTGCCATGCCAGAGGGGGATCAAGGGCAAAAATGTTTCTAAAAAATCCATTGTTGACACAGCGCTGCGTTTTGTGCTGTAAAGGGCAGAAATTACACTACATTTCTAAACCTGTGTAATAAAATGCTTTAAAACGTCCGGCGTCTACATGCCAATCAAGACGTGTAAAGGTTACAGCCTGTTCACACGCAAAGACGAAACGCGGTGCTTACTGCAACGCAAAAAGACGCAAAGAGCTTTAATGAATGATACCGTCAAGTGAGCAAATAATAGTTTTTAATTACTAGTTGAGCTTGTCACCTCCAGGATGTTCGTCCTGTTGGTGGCAATATTTCTGTAGTGGTGTGTTTAGCAGTCATCGTGCTTGTGCGCACGTGCACGGTCAGGCAGAGGTAATTCAATGTACAGTGAAGTGAACCAAAAAACACTGATTCTGCAGTGTGGGCCCAGTTTTGGTCTACTTTATTGATCACCTGCGGTGACCATAAAAGATGCGATTTTGCCACTGTTGCAGAACCCTGAAAAATTAGGCATGTGTACTTTCCTGAAAAATTATCTTTTTTTTTGTCGCAGCCACTGAAGCACAGAGGCCAGAAAAAATATGCCATATAAATGCTGAAAATATTCTGTTTTTTTTGGTCGCAGCCACTGAAGCACAGAGGCCAGAAAAAATATGCCATATAAATGCTGAAAATATTCAATTTTTTTGTCACAGCCACTGAAGCACAGAGGCCAGAAAAACTCAGGATTTACCTGGATTCAAATTAAACCAGTAGGGTTTGCACCCTAGTTTGTAACGGTGGTGGAGGGAGGAGGACGCTAAAGGACAGCTGTATGTGGAGTCATGAGTCGTGCAGAGAAGGACAGCTGCATGGGGAGTCAGAATCAGAAACTCAGCACAAGTCTTCCGGCGTGCAGTAACCCTCCGAGATCCACCCCTCATTCATTTTAATAAAGGTCAGGTAATCCACACTTTTGTGACCTAGGCGAGTTCTCTTCTCAGTTACAATCCCTCCTGCTGCACTGAAGGTCCTTTCTCAGAGGACACTTGAGGCGGGGCAAGACAAGAGGTTCATGGCAAATTGTGACAGCTCTGGCCACAGATCAAGCCTGCGCACCCAGTAGTCCAGGGGTTCATCGCTCCTCAGAGTGTCGATATCTGCAGTTAATGCCAGGTAGTCCGCTACCTGCCGGTCGAGGCGTTCTTTGAGGGTGGATCCCGAACGGTTTTGCCGCTGCCTTGGACTGAAAAACATTTGCATGTCTGACGTTACAGAGTGGCCAAAGTGCTTTGTCCTTGCAGGTGCGCTCGTGGCAGGATTACTGGCACCTCTGCCCCTGGAATGTTGATGAGTTCCTGAAGTGACATCACCCTTAAAAGCATTGTACAACATGTTTTGCAGGCTGGTTTCTAAATGCAGCATCCTTTCAGACTTGTGGTATGTTGGTAACATTTCTGCCACTTTATGCTTGTACCGAGGGTCTAGTAGAGTCGCGACCCAGTACAGGTCCTTCTCCTTAAGCCTCTTGATACGGGGGTCCTTCAACAGGCATGACAGCATGAAAGACCCCATTCTCACAAGGTTGGATGCAGAGGTATCCATCTCCGCTTCCTCGTTATCAAGGACTGCATCATCCACGGTCTCCTCCCCCCAGCCACGTACAAGACCAGGGGTCCCCAAAAGGTCACCACTAGCCCCCTGGGAAGCCTGCTCCTGTTGGTCCTCCTCCTCCACAAAGCCACCTTCCTCCTCTGACTCCACTTCTGACACCTCTCCCTGCGTTGCAGCAGGTGCCTGGGTTCGTTCTGGTGATTCCGACCAGAAATCGTGCGCTTCCTGCTCCTCGTCACGCTGGTCTACAGCCTCATCTGTCACTCGTCGCACGGCACGCTCCAGGAAGAAAGCAAAGGGTATTAGGTCGCTGATGGTGCCTTCGGTGCGACTGACCATATTTGTAACCTCTTCAAAAGGCCGCATGAGCCTGCAGGCATCGCGCTTAAGCACCCAGTAACGGGGTAAAAAAATCCCCAGCTCTGCAGATCCAGTCCTACCACCCAGTTCAAACAGGTATTCGTTGACGGCTCTTTGTTGTTGCAGCAGACGTTCCAACATGAGGAGCGTTGAATTCCAGCGAGTCTGGCTGTCGCAAATCAAACGCCTGACTGGCATGTTGTACCGCTGCTGAATGTCAGCAAGGCGTGCCATGGCTGTGTAGGACCGTCTGAAATGGGCCGACACCTTCCTGGACTGCCTGAGAACGTCCTGGAATCCTGGGTACTTTGAGACAAAACGTTGTACTATTACATTCAGAACATGTGCCATGCAGGGCACATGTGTTAAATTGCCCAGTCTCAGTGCTGCCAACAGATCGCTTCCATTGTCACACACCACTTTTCCGATCTTCAGTTGGTGTGGGGTCAGCCACCGATCGGCCTGTGACTGCAGAGATGACAGGAGTACAGATCCGGTATGGTTTTTGCTTTCCAGGCACGTCATCCCCAAGACAGCATGACAACGGCGTACCTGGCACGTCGAATAGCCTAGGGGGAGCTGGGGGTGCACAGGTGTGGAGGAGGAGGACCCAGCAGCAGAGGACGAAGAAGAGGAAGAAGACGAGGTAGAGAGCGAAGGAGGAGTAGAGGTGGTGGCAGAACCGCGTGCAATCCGTGGCGGTGACACCAACTCCACTGTCGTTGTTGAGCTACACATTCCCTGCTTCCCAGCCATTACCAAGTTCACCCAGTGGGCAGTGTAGGTGACATACCTGCCCTGACCATGCTTGGAGGACCATGCGTCAGTAGTCATATGGACCTTTGGCCCAACACTAAGTGACAGAGATGCGGTGACTTGGCTCTGCACATGGTGGTACAGGTGTGGTATTCCCTTTTTTGAAAAAAAATTGCGGCTGGGTACCTTCCACTGCGGTGTCCCAATTGCTACAAATTTGCGGAAGGCCTCAGAGTCCACCAGCTGGTATGGTAAAAGCTGGCGGGCAAGCCAGCTGTCAGACGCCGGGCAAGGGGGTGCCTCGCAGACATTGGCTTCTTACGCTCAAACATGGCCCTCACAGAAACTTGGCTGGGGGCAGATGACTGGGAATGGGAACTGGTGGTCAAGGTGGAAGGCGGAGTGGAGGGTGGTTCAGACGGGTGAAGGACAGCAGAGGTAGAGCAGTAAGATGCTGGACCAGAAGGAGGTTGGCTTTTAGTTTGCCTGTTGCCTTTGAGGTGTTGCTCCCAAAGTGCTTTGTGCTTGCCGTTCATGTGCCTTCGCATAGAAGTTGTACCTATGTGGCTGTTGGGCTTCCCAAGACTCAGTTTCTGACTGCACTCATTGCAAATGACAACGCTTTTGTCAGAGGCACACACATTAAAAAAATCCCACACTGCTGACCTTTTTGAGGCTGGCAATCTGGCGGTAACAGTAGAAGTCGGCGGCGTTGGCGGCAATGGCGGGTGCGTTGGCCGGCTGACCACAGGTGCCGATACATGTTGTTGCCCTACTGTTCCCTGCGAGCTGTCCTCCCTGCTTCTTCTAAGTCTTATTCTCCTCCTGCCTCTCTGACTCTCCGTCTCTCCATCTGAACTATCCTCCTCTTGCTCTCTTCAACTGGGCACCCATAAAACATCAATCTCCTCATCCTCATTCTCCTCAGATGCATCAATTTCTTCTACCAGCTCACAGAAGGAAGCAGCAGCGGGGACCTCCTCGTCATCACTCATTATGTCCATCTCTGTTGTGTTCTCTGCCAGAATTAAATCTGGTGTAACGTCCTCATCTCCTTCATCTTCTTCTGCCAATAATGGTTGCGCATCACTCAGTTCAAGAAACTCATGTGAAAATAACTCCTCTGACTCCAGTGAAGAAGGGGCGCCGGTGGTGGAGGAAGTGTTACGTGGGGTGCCCATAGCAGTGGAGGATGAGGATGTTGTGGTAACGTTAGAAACGGTAGAGGATGGGGTGTGCTGTGTAAGCCAGTCAACTACCTCTTCAGCATTTTGGGAGTTCAGGGTCATTGCCTTTTTAAAACTGGGCAATTTCCTAGGGCCACAGGATAGCATAGCAGCACGGCCCCTAGTGCCTCTGCGTGGCGGCCTGCCTTTGCCTGGCATTATTTTTAAAACAACAACAACTCAGGTGGTGTTTCTAGAGACGGTATTATTATTGATATTTAGACAGAATGTGAACAAGCTCACACAGCTAAGTGGCAGTGGTTTGAAAATGAAGAAGAAGAACACACTGGGCAAACAAGGCCTACAAGGTCAACGTATACACTACTACAGCAGTGGATACGGAATATATTATTGCTGCCTGAAAAACGTCACTCGGGTGGTGTTTCTAGAGACGGTACTATTATTGATATTTAGACAGAATGTGAACAAGCTCACACAGCTAGATGGTTGTTGTTTGAAAATGAAGAACACACTGAGCAAATAATGCCTACAAGGTTAACGTATACACTACTACAGCAGTGGATACGGAATATATTATTGCTGCCTGAAAAACGTCACTCGGGTGGTGTTTCTAGAGACGGTATTATTATTGATATTTAGACAGAATGTGAACAAGCTCACACAGCTAGATGGTTGTTGTTTGAAAATGAAGAACACACTGGGCAAACAAGGCCTACAAGGTCAACGTATACACTACTACAGCAGTGGATACGGAATATATTATTGCTGCCTGAAAAACGTCACTCGGGTGGTGTTTCTAGAGACGGTATTATTATTGATATTTAGACAGAATGTGAACAAGCTCACACAGCTAGATGGTTGTTGTTTGAAAATGAAGGACACACTGAGCAAATAATGCCTACAAGGTTAACGTATACACTACTACAGCAGTGGATACGGAATATATTATTGCTGCCTGAAAAACGTCACTCGGGTGGTGTTTCTAGAGACGGTATTATTATTGATATTTAGACAGAATGTGAACAAGCTCACACAGCTAGATGGTTGTTGTTTGAAAATGATGGACACACTGAGCAAATAATGCCTACAAGGTTAACGTATACACTACTACAGCAGTGGATACGGAATATATTATTGCTGCCTGAAAAACGTCACTCGGGTGGTGTTTCTAGAGACGGTACTATTATTGATATTTAGACAGAATGTGAACAAGCTCACACAGCTAGATGGTTGTTGTTTGAAAATGAAGAACACACTGAGCAAATAATGCCTACAAGGTTAACGTATACACTACTACAGCAGTGGATACGGAATATATTATTGCTGCCTGAAAAACGTCACTCGGGTGGTGTTTCTAGAGACGGTATTATTATTGATATTTAGACAGAATGTGAACAAGCTCACACAGCTAGATGGTTGTTGTTTGAAAATGAAGGACACACTGAGCAAATAATGCCTACAAGGTTAACGTATACACTACTACAGCAGTGGATACGGAATATATTATTGCTGCCTGAAAAACGTCACTCGGGTGGTGTTTCTAGAGACGGTATTATTATTGATATTTAGACAGAATGTGAACAAGCTCACACAGCTAGATGGTTGTTGTTTGAAAATGAAGGACACACTGAGCAAATAATGCCTACAAGTGCACTACTATTGGTGCACTACTATGAAGAACAGCAACAGCACTGTACACGTTAAAGAACAGTAAGATAAGTAAAAGAAAAAAAATATATATGTATATTAAAAAAAATATTTTTCTCGGGTTGGTGCTGCTGAACTACTAGGAGCAGCACAGTAGCACACCAGTCCCACTCCCCAACACTGCTAGACTAATAGCACTGGGCTTATAGTAGCAACTAGCAAAGTAAAAAAACAAAAAAGAAAATAAAAGCAGTCCTTACAAGGACTATTGGGTTATTACAGCAGTCAGCAGATGAGATCAGAAGAGATCAGTGCCCACAGCAGGCAGCTACATACAGAGCACTGCAGTAGAAGGTAGATTACTAGCCAGCAAAGCTACCCTAAAATGTCCCTCAAATCCCTGCAGACTTCTGTCCCTCCAATACAGAGCAGTATCAAGTAGATTACTAGCCAGCAAACTTACTTATCAACTGTCCCTCAAAGAAATCATTGAAATCAGTAACAGCTCTCTCCCTACACTAGCTCTTGCAAGCACACACAGGCAGAATGAAAAAACGCTGCAGGGCTTCAGTTTATATATGGAAGGGGAGTGGTCCAGGGGGTGTGGGGGTGGTCCAGGAGGGAGAGCTTCCTGATTGGCTGCCATGTATCTGCTGGTCTGGGGTGAGAGGTCAAAAAAAAGCGCCAGGTAAGGCGAACCCAAAATGGCGAACGTCGCGCGACGTTCACGAACTTGCGGCGGACGCGAACAGCCGATGTTCGCGCGAACAAGTTCGCCGGCGAACAGTCCGCGACATCCCTATATTTCACTACTGAAACATACTACTTTTTTATGGTGCACAAAATCTCTCTTTTCTGTTCTTAAGAAAAATAAATTCTGTTTTAATTTAGCGATTCTTCTGTTTTTCAACTTTCTCAAAAGTCGAATCTTGATATTCGATCCATATTTTATGCAAAATAGTTTGCATTAAACCATAATGTTGGTCATACAAGTTTAAGGTTGTGCATAACCATTCTGCTTGTAAAATGTATGTTACAAAACTGCAGCACATTCTTGCCCTATGTAAGTCTATATCTTGGATTTGCTTGCTACACACGGCTTTAACTTTTCTGTAAAGGATTTATTAAAGGGGATTGTAAATGTATGCATTGTTATTGGAGCTTATGACTGATACTTACTGTTCTCTTTCTTAACAGATCTGCACTGCATACATTTCTATTTATGTATACTGGCCTACTAACTACAACTGATATCCATGGATTCATGTACAGTATATTGGTCCACAATATAATGTGTATGGCTCCTTATAATATGTAGGGACCCAAATGGGTTAATGTGCCCATATGTCTTTAAATCCATACACTTCCTGATCTCCCTAGAGGTGTTGTGACCACTTTCTTTCACACTTTGGTAAAGTGAGTGAGAAGGAGGTGGATCTTCCTCTTTGGCTCCTGGTGTCTGACCCATCCAGATGTCTCCATTGAGCCTGGGTACACCAAAGCCCAGAAAAGTCAGTGTGCCCTAGAGGGACCTGAACCTCTACTGTGGAAGTCAGGGAGCTGGGACCCCGTGAATGAGGCTAGTGAGTGTCAGAAATATAATTGTTATAGACTCTCTAGGAGATTAAGACAGTGAGGAAAGATATAAAGAGCAGCTTTGTGCTCCATCAAGGAGGTGTAGCAGGGAGTACCTTCCCAGGCTGTAACATTTGCCTACAGTGAAGAGACCACAGTAGATAGGGTATAAGGCTTTAGGTTCTCCTCCCTGACCCCTCCACTGGGTGAGGTATTTCTGCCTAGGTGGAAGTTGTACTGCCTTGACTACATCCTCAGGGAATGCACATGCATCTACATCTGATATACTGCCTGAACTTTACTGGTGTAGTTAACCTGTGGATCATTTGTCTCCGACAAATAAAGTTATTCTGTTCTGTTTGATTTTCAAGCCTCCATCTGTTTGAGAGGTCAATAGCAGTTTCGAATTTGAGCTATTTTTGTGTACTTCGACTAGAGAATAGTCCAAATTTGATTCAAATTTGCAAAAAAATTAGAAAATTCGAATATTGTAATTTATCATGTACTTACTGTCTCTTTAAAACTTTGACTTTGTCCATTGCTGTTTTAGCCTATGTAGGCCTCCTAGAACCTATTTGGAGTCAATTGGTGGACTTTGAAAAATCAAATTGAATTTGATCAAATATGATCTTACTTCGATTCAAATACAGAAAAAAAAAACTTTGATTTTTTTAAAGGACCAGTAACATAAAAATGTTTTGAAAATTTCTTTATTTGTAACCAAAAAAAAAACTTTTAAATCACAAAGCTGTTATTAAGAAATTACTTATTCTCTGCATGTGCTCCTCTTCAGAAACGGCGACAGGGTGACGATCCATCGTGCGGCGTTTGATTTCTCCTCCCTAGCTATCTCCTATAGAAGGCAGGGAATACAAATCAAGCGCCGCACAGTGGATCGTCGCTTCTGAAGAGGAGCGTATGCAGAGAATCTGTAAATAATTTCTTAATGAGAGCTTTGCGATTTAAAAGTTAAAACTGTATTGGTGTTTTTTGTTCATTACAAAGAAACTAATTTTTTTCAACAACAAAAAAAATTATGTTACTGGTCCTTTAATAAATTTTGGTTGGTCTTTTTTATTTGAATTACGAAGTTATGAGAGTTCAGAAAAACTCCCTTGTTAGTTCAGAGAAACTCCCATTACTTCGACATTCGACCCTTGATAAATACGCCCCTAAGAGTTACCCTTCCTATTTATAGTTCAAGATGCGTTAAACTACAATGTCTCTAATATGAAATGTAAGGTAATTTTCTTTAGCCTTCGTGATCTTAAGGGTCTGGTTAAATATATATATATATATATATATATATATATATATATATATATATATATATATATATATATATAAATGCTTGATCTATTGGACATTTTGTTAAATACTATCGTGAGTGTGTTAATTTTCATTAGTGATAAAATACAGTATCTTTCTCTCTTATGATAATTGTGTATTTCACTTTTATTATCCTCTCTAGAATGGTTCTTGAACTATACATAGAAATATTAATTAGCTGTAACTATAATGGCTGGTAATTGCAGAAAAATCATATGGGAACATCACCCAGAGGTCAAACAAAACCTTATAATAGAGCACTTGGAAGGGTTTGCCTTAGAATGAAGGAACTGAACTGCATTCTGTTGTAAGGTCACACTTCATGGTGTCTGCATGTACAGTGCTATGTACAATATAATATAATAGTTAACTATGTAGCCATTTGTGCATATATCTATCTATTGATCAATCCATCTACAAGAATATTCAGCTATGAAAAAACATGATTTCAAAGTATTTAAAATTAAAATGTTTACACAAATGGCAAAATTAGAAGGAAATGTTTTATTTTTTGCTGTACACGGGCAAACTTTGTTCCTTTTATTACTTTTGAGAAGTAATAAAAGAAAGTGGAATATTTTTTTTAAAAAATTAGAACATTAGAATCTTTACATATTACAGTGCCAAGTAATAAAAAGGCACAACGCTTTTAAATGCTGATTTATTTGGTGATTTCGGCACAAGGATGGATATTATGTCTACAGATAAAAACAAATTGTGTGCTCCATCACCAGGTAGGATACAAATGACTGTAGGTGTCAGCACCAATACATATATAGTAATCTATAGGTAGAATTTTTTTTTATTTTGTTTTTATTTCTTAATGACATTCATATGGGAAACAACACCACAGCTGCTATACTTGCAGAACCAACAAATGCATCTAAAAAGCCTTGGTAGGGGAACACATGACAAAATACTTGTGTGTAAGAACCCTTGCTATAGTAAAATGTATAACAGAGTTAAAATTGCAAAAAACAACAAATATTTGCAAGATTTAAAGGAAAAGTAAACCCTCAGCATTTTTTTCGTTGCCGATCTTTTTCACAGTTCCTCCACTGGATCATCAAATCAAGATACAATTAAATATCAGCACCACATGCTATGGAAAAAAAACAAATAACAGAAACTAGTGCAATATTGTTAATATTTAGTGCAATCACCAAAGTGTTACAACACTAATCTGTGTGTGTGTCTTGAATCATAGAAAGTCTATGCACAGATTTTTTGTGTGTGTTTTAAAGTGATTTCTACAAGGTGCTATTGCCAAATTAAAATTATAATTAAGTCAAACAAAGTGCTTTTAGCGCTTGCTTCAAAAAAAGATTATGTTCCACCTGAACATCCACTCACTGCTGAGACCGGGAGTGATGTTACACCTGACGCGTTTCGCTGAGGTCAGCTTCTTCAAAGGTGGATTTCCTTTCCCTGCTAATTTCCTGTGTTGCCATGGTTGCACTTTACATTTTTTTTGCAAATGGTCTCAGCAGTGAGAGGATGAACAGGTGGAACATACGGGAGAGGGAAACGTCAGCAGAACCCATCTCTTTACTGTATTGCAAAGTTTCACCTCCATGATGTGCACTATACGACTGGCTTGTTTGATATGCGCTCAGAAGTGTGACTTATGTAAGTGTAATAAGTTTTAAAACCTTTTAAAAAATAAAAGCCAAATTACACTTTTTAATGTCTTTACAGAAAAAGGAATACCCTGGAGTTGATATTGATATGCTGTTTTAAAATCAGGAATCTATAAGTTGCCAGTCCGAAAAGAGAGTGGAGAAGCCACATGCTGATTTTTACCGATTGAAGAAAACACCATTGCACCTTATTTTAATTCATTTTACCCTTTGAGGCAAGTACTAAAGACACTTTGTTTGACTTAATTATAATTTTATTTTGGAGATGGCACCTTGTAGAAATCACTATAGCACTTTAGAACATACACAAAAAAATCTGTGCATAGACTTTCTATGGTTCAAGACACACACAGAATAGTGTTGTAACACTTTGGTGATTGCACTTAATATTAACAATATTATAGGTTTGATTATTTGTTTTTTTCCATAGCCTATGGCGCTGATCTTTAACTATAGTAAAATGTATCTGTGTTTTAGGGCAGGACTACACGGCCGATTCCGCTGCGATCCGACGCGCTGCGTAAAATCGCAGGCATCACGTCGGATGCAATGGAAATAAGGTAAGTAATTCAATTGTCGCATTGTGTCGCATTGTTGATGCAACGCAACTGTCGGATGCAGACGCTGCACGCTGCGTCTGCATCCGACAGTCCTGTCTCGTCGCATCAACAATGAGACATGATCTGACACTGCCATTACTTACCTTGTTTCCCTCTCATCCTAAGTGACACCTGTGATTTTGCGCAGCGCGGCGGATCGCGGAGGATCCGGTCGTGTAGTCCTACACTTAAAACAGCATATGCTGGAAATTACATAATGCCCTCTAATTGAGTGGTCACTACAACTTGTGCTTGGTTTGTCAACAAATGGATCCAAATTAGTGGTGCAAATTGCAGAGCCCCTTTGGAGTCAGGTAAGAAAATATGGGGGTTCATGTACTAATTTAGGTGTTAAATTGCACCAGTGCAGTTGCTCGTAACAACGATACTCGAATGTTGATTCCTTGCTGCTGGTTTTTCATTTGTTGTAATTTAGGGTTTAGAGTTTACCACAGAAAAACTTACCCACTTTCTATTTATTCCTTTGGGATTTTTAGAAATGTATTAATCAAGTTTATTAGAATTCAACTTTTGATAAATACACTTTTCAAAATCCCATATAAACTAATAGAAAGGGGGTTCGTTTATCCGTGGTAAACTCTGGCAGATTTCCTAAAAGTTGAATGGTAAATTCTATTTCAAATTTTCTAATTTTTCATCAAAACCTCCAAATTCGAATTTAAAACCATCAACTCAAATTTTAATTACAATGTGAGATTAACACACCTCGACCCTGGAACAGTTCTAATTCAACTATTCTCCATCTAAAACTTACCATGTTCATGTAGCTCTTGCAGGACCGGAACTAGGGGTAGGCAGAGTAGGCGCCTGCCTAGGGCTGAATCAGAAGGGGTCGCACTTTTAAGAGGAATCATTTTTTTTTTAATAAACCTTTATTTTTTTATGTTTGTATTTATCACATTGCCTGGCCGTGTGATATCGCTAGCATAGCGCCATCATCTAGCCCCGTCAGCGCTCTCCAGCTCCCACCTCCCTCTTACAAATTAATGTCTCCTGCTGGATGCTGCCGCTGCCCTTCTTCTTAATGTGCTGTGTGGAGCATGTGCATGTCCAATGTGCGCGCCGCTGCAGAGGTCAGCGTGCGCACATTGAGACTGCAGTGGGCAGCAGCAGAGAGAGAGGCAGAGAGCTGGACTGGCACGTTGGCGTATCGCCTGGTGCGTTATCTGGCTTGGGAACCTGGTGTGGATAGACGACTGCTGGGCTTATTTTATGCTTCCTGCTGGCTGCTGGCAGAAACAGGTACAGATCATCTGGGGAAATAATCTTGCTGCTGTTGGCTTCTAGCCTGGCACATATTTAAGGGGCAATATTTTGCTGGCTGGCACAGATATGGGGCATAACTTGGCTGCTGGATGGCACAGGTATTAATTTGGGGGCACTATTTGGCTGTTGGCTGGCACAGGTATTAATTTGGGGGTAATATTTGGCTGCTGGCTGGCACATGTATTAATTTGGGGGCAATATTTGGCTGTTGGCTGGTATAGATATGGGGCAATATTTTGGGTGTTGGCTGGCACAGGTACTAATTTGGGGGCAATATTTAGCTGTTGGCTGGTACAGATATGGGGCAATATTTTGGCTGTTCGCTGGCACAGGTACAGACTTGGGTCAATATGTTGACTTCTGTTGGCACAGGCACAGATTTCTGGGGCAATATTTTGGCTGCTGGCTGGCACAGGTATAGATTTGGGGGCAATATTTTGGCTGCTAATGGCACAGATTTGGGGTGCAATATTTTGTGTGCTGGCTAGCACAAGTACAGATTTGGGGGCAATATTTTGGTTGCTGCTGGCACAGATACTAAGCTACCTTAAAAATGGGCATGCTGGCAGTGGAAGGGCTACCTCATGGCTAAGAAGTTTTCATCTTAAACATATATTGTACTTTTCTCATAGGAGTTGTGTCAAAAGTAAAATGTTGTGGGCATTTTAGTATTGATGTTAAGTGAACCCTTCATTTGCACTTTGTTTACCAGGATAAAATGATCCTACTGTTTTGGTTTTTCTGACATTTTTTAGTGTACCTTATTTTTGTTTGTTAACATTACATATTTATAAAGCGCAAGTTTCATTCATGAATGTGCTTTCTTTGATAAAAAAAAAACAATGCAGGAGGGGGAGGGCGATGATTGAAGCCTTGCCTAGGGTGCCAACCTATCTTGGCCCGGCCCTGAGTACTTGTACTTGTACTATTTGAAGATGTTAATAGTAGTGATGAGCCAAATTTTTGCCAAGTTTTGCTTCGAAAATGATGCCCCATTGACTCTGGACTATTCAATTCAATTAAACTGTTTTCATAAATAACATACCATTCAAATTGTGAATAAAATCTAAAAAAATATAAAAATTGCATTACTCTAAAATTCGACCTTTGATAAATAACCACTTAATATTTAATTTTGATAAATCCGCCACTTGGTGTCTATATTGATAAATTGACTTTTGGTCAACCAACACTGTATAAATGAAGACGCTCTTAATAATGTCTGACTTGTTTCATGACTCTAGATTTTTTTACCAAAATGTTTTCTTTTCACAGGGAAGAATGAATGAAAATACAAAGAATAGCACTTTACAGACAGTCTTCCACATTCTTGCATTCTCTGCATCTTCAGAAAAAAGACTCCTTCTTTTCACTGTATTATTGACCATATACCTGATAGCTGTTATTGGAAACCTTGTAATTATTTACCTTGTCTTTTTCATGCCGAGGCTTCAAACTTCCATGTATTTTTTCATCTGCAACCTTTCCATCTTGGATATTTTATACATCTCTTCTACTCTTCCCAAGCTTTTGTACATTATATACACAGGAGATCATTCTGTTTCTTACAATGCTTGTCTAACCCAACTGTATTTCTTCCTTTTCTTTGCTGATACAGAGTCATTCCTGATTACTTCTATGGCAATTGACCGTTATGTGGCTATATGTAAACCCCTACATTATTCCCTCATTATGAACAAAAGAACATGTGCTTTATTAGCTGCTCTTGCCTGGTGCATGGCAGCAGTCAATGCCTTGATGCTCTCTTGGCTGGTATTTGGTTTATCCTTCCATGATTTCAGTAAAATCAACAATTTTTTTTGTGACCTGAAAGCTCTACTCAGTATTTCTTGCAATGATACCACCTATGTAAGAAGGTTCATTCTTGTGGATGGTATGTGTATTGGAGTTGCTCCCTTTGGACTTACTTTAGCATCCTACAATTTTATTATTTCCACTATCCTTAAAATCCGGTCTTCAGAAGGAAGAATGAAAGCCTTCTCAAGCTGTAGTTCCCATTTATGTCTAGTCATTCTATACTATGGTTCAGCTCTCTGTCTGTACATGCGATATTCAGAAGAAGGAGACCTGCTTTTCTCTTTGATGTTTGTTATTTTGGTTCCATTTTTTAACCCTTTGATCTACAGTCTGAGAAATAAAGACATTCTGAGCTCCTTAAATAGAGTATTAAACTGCTCCTCTGAACACAAACTTAACTAATTATTCATTATTTTGCTTTTTTGTAAGCTGTTTAATTATGTTAAAATTTTTGAGAAAGTAAATTCTCCAACTGGGGTGTAAAGAGGTAACATAAAGAATTAATTTTATGTGAAATAGTTGGGCAATGCACAGGTTTAGTTAGCAGGTGGCACCATGTCCACCTGTGGAGCCTATATACGGCAGTGCTAATCAAAGGAGGGAGAAAGATATGGAAAAAAGAGAATAAAAGACATATAGGGGCCGATTCACTATGGGTCGAATATCGAGGGTTAATTAACCCTCGATATTCGACTAGGAACTAAAATCCTTCAACTTCGAATATCGAAGTCGAAGGATTTAGCGCAGATAGTACGATCGAACGATCGAAGGATTATTCCTTCGATCGAACGATTAAATCCTTTGAATCGAACGATTTGAAGGATCTAAATCCAACGATCGAAGGAATATCCTTCGATCAAAAAAAGTTAGCCAAGCCTATGGGGACCTTCCCCATAGGCTAACATTGACTTCGGTAGCTTTTAGATGCCGAACTAGAGGGTCGAAGTTTTTTTTAAAGAGACAGTACTTCGACTATCGAATGGTTGAATAGTCGAACGATTTTTACTTCGAATAGTTCGATTCGAAGTCGTAGTCGAAGGTCGAAGTAGCCCATTCGATGGTCGAAGTAGCCCAAAAAAACTTCGAAATTCGAAGTTTTTTTACTTTGAATCCTTCACTCGAAGTTAGTGAATCGGCACCCTAGTGTAGTATTTTCCTTATTCTTGTAGTTGCTCAACACCATGCATTCTCCTCTCCAGACTTAATAAGCCCAAAGTGGCGATATCTTACACTCCACACTTCTTAAGATCCCCATGTGCTCTAGTGATAGATGGGTACTTACAAAAATTACTCGAATTGTGGATTAAAAAAGCGTATTCAGTCTCCCTTTCTTTCTGAGTGTTTGCCCGAACGTTTCTCGGCTATTAAGATCATGTCCTGCATTGTCTTTAGCCACATGTACTCTCCTGGGCTCACATGGATGACATCAGAACAATGTCGGCTAACATGCTTTGTCGAAGTTTGACTTCTTCAGAATTGAAGCCTCTGAAGAAGTCAAACTTCGATGAAACGCATTAGGCAATAGCGTTCTGATGTCATCCCTGTGAGCCCAGGAGAGTCCATGCGGCTAAAGCAGGAGAAACATGCTGCTGATGAGCAGGACTTCTGGGTTCTGCATGGGGAGGTAGACCTGTTGGTCTTTGGGCCATCTCCAAGGTCCAGCAGATCATGACACATCAGGTATTCAAACTATGGGGTTATTAAATGCCATATGCCCCACAGTGGATGAGGAGACTATTCTGAGCAGTGAGTAGATACTGATATTATAACAACTGAGAAAATATATTCCCATTGAAATTGTTAATGTACCTGCACATCTTGCACACAAACTGGACTATAAATGATTTGAACTCAATGGGCAAATTTGCACCTTGGCAGTAACTAGGGTTGCCACCTAGCTGGTATTTTAGTAGTCCAGTCAAAATGGGACTTGATTTTCAAATTTAACAACAATATACCTGGCGATACATTTCTATAAATGTTACCCCTGGCCTGCCTACCTAATCCCTGATCCACCCCAAATATATCTCCATTTTACCTCATGTCTGCTGTGATGGTCTAGAATCCACTGCAAGGATTGGCCCATTACATCATTGATCTGCCCCTTTAAATCACTGGCCAGCCTATTTATACCATCATCCTGAAATCTTTGTCATTACCCACCTCCAGCATCCCAGTGCCTCCTGCCTGGTAAAAGGTGGCAACCCTAGCAGTAACCCATGACAACCATTAAAGTTTTGCTTTCATGTACTACCTGGAGTTTACTAGAAAAATTGAATCCCTCATTTGTTGATATATTTAATTCCCATGTGCTCCACTGAGCATAAGTAATTTATGTGTATATTAGAATAAAGATAATGCTATCTATAGATTTCATTGGGTTTAAAAAGGTTACAAAGTGAAGAGTCAGTGAAATACAGTACAGACAGCGTTATATGTATTTCTTGGAAATATTTTAAATCAGGATCTGATTTCATGTAGAAGCTAGTGACATACAATGTAGAATCTTTGACACCCCATCAAAGACTATATTTCTGGACCTTAATGTTCTATTGGTTTTATTCACAAAAGTGCATAAGCTGTTTCATTCAAAACAACTGCAAAAAATAACAACAAAATAGACTTTAGACTTTGTGAGGTTATCACAATGGTTGCATTGGTTACCATTGTTAGGTCATCACAATGGTTGCCATGGGTTACCATTGTGATGTTTGGTTGCCATGGGTTACCATTGTGATGTTATCACAATGGTTGCCATGGGTTACCGTTGTGATGTCATCACAATGGTTTCCATGGGTTACCATTGTGATGACCTCACAATGGTTGCCGTTGGTTACCATTGTGATATCATAATGAACCTCTTTTGTTACCATTATGATGTCATAATTGACCCTAAGCTTTCTGTACATGTAGTACAGGAAACAGGATCCAAGTTGTCATTTGATTTTCCAGCCAACTGAGGTAAGTACCAGAGGCAGAGAGATAGGTATATTAAAACTACTAAAACTGATATTAAGGATAGAACTATATATATATAAATAAATAAATATGAGAAAGAGAGGTGTATATATAGTGAATAAAGTACCCCTTGTAAAATATAAGGATCTTGGAAGTTAGCAAGGAGTTCCAGGCCATGGAACTCTGAAGTGAGTTCTAATATCTTCATATTTTGCAACAGGGGATACTTTATTTATTATAATACACAAGTTTGTATGAGTCATGACAGAAATAACATCACTAAGCTCGGATTACAACAATGATATCAATTCAATGACCATATAAGGTCAAAGGCTGAGTGCTTTTATACAGGTCATAAAACACCATTGTGATGTCATAATGGACCCTAAGCTTTCTGTACATGTAGTACAGGAAACAGGATCCAAGTTGTCATTTGATTTTCCAGCCAACTGAGGTAAGTACCAGAGGCAGAGAGATAGGTATATTAAAACTACTAAAACTGATATTAAGGATAGAACTATATATATATATAAATAAATAAATATGAGAAAGAGAGGTGTATATATAGTGAATAAAGTACCCCTTGTAAAATATAAGGATATTAGAAGTTAGCGAGGAGTTCCAGGCCATGGAACTCTGAAGTGAGTTCTAATATATTTATATTTTGCAACAGGGGATACTTTATTTATTATAATACACAAGTTTGTATGAGTCATGACAGAAATAACATCACTAAGCTCGGATTACAACAATGACATCAGTTCAATGACCATATAAGGTCAAAGGCCGAATGCTTTTATACAGGTCATGGAACTCCAAGGTTACTTCTAATATCCTCATATTTTTCAATAAAGCGTACTTTATTTATTATAATACACAAGTTTTAGTAAGTTGTGTGACAAAAATGACATTACTACTCTCGTTTATAACTGATGACATCACTAGTCACCGTTTATAAGGACATAATTCACAAGGCTTTTGTGTATTATAAGGATATACTTTACAGGATATTTATGGGTCTTATATATTATTATATATATAGTATAACATATATTCTTTTTTTCTTCCTTTATAGAAAATCAAATAACATCTAGATTCTACAATGAACACATTAACTAAAAGACTTTGGAAATCTATTTCTTATTGTTTCACATATTGTAAAAAGGTAAGATTTCAAATACTATAATTAATTGCAATATGTTGTTAAGTTATCAGACTCAGCTCACCAATAAAAAGTCTCAAAAGTTGTAAAATCTGCAGTGACAATTTATCACAATTTCACAAATATTTTATTTACCTTTTATAGAAATGCTAATCTCAGTTATCTGCATAATATTAGCTAAACTATCATTTTAAGAATAACAAAATCCTTTGAATCATTTTCTGTCAGAAAGATCTTAAACCCTCCAATCATCACAATCAAAGCAATTCTTAATTCATTTGATACGTGTGATAAACACACTGTTGTTTATTTACCAACACAAGGAATTGTTGTGACTGAGCCGTATCCAATAGAGTTTTTGCTTCATTGTTGTACTTGTAGCTGGCAGAACAAATATAGTCACTGACTGGCTGCTATTTTTTATAGCCACAGGTGCAAATTTCCCTAGTGTTAGTAAATAAGTCATATTGTTTATTCATGAATAATTAAAAATAAAAGCCAAAGTCCATATAAAATTTGGATTCAGGTATCTGTCAGTTGGCACCCACTCCATATTGGGCCACATATTGTGAAGAATGTAGGTACATGAACATACTTTAATATGCTACAGTTGATATGTATGTTCAGTGTATACCTCAGATATCCAATGTGTAGCATTTCAGGCAGCAGGGGTCTGTTAAGAATCAGTGATACCTCCCCTTTGACTTGTGCTGCCAGATGTATACATGTTGGGTATATGGAAATCATGGGCTGCAGGGGACCTACAAATGGGTTTTACTGGCCTGGGGAGGTCTAGTCCTGCCTCTGCCTCCGACTCTTATTAATGCAATTTTTCTACACTCCATTTTTCTACACCTGGCCCATATTATTAGGGATAATTTGGCAAAGGGCTATGTTTAAATACCCAGTATTAGCATATTCTTTACTGTAAAATGAAGTGTTTAACTATAAACTGATAATACATATTTTCTTTCTTTATCAGAAACCAAAAGAAAATCCTGATGAAGAAATTGAGGTAGGCAGGAGATATTTATAGAGTAAAACAGAACATTCTTTTATTCTTCAGACTGCCTTTCCTTTCATAGTACAGATTTACTTTAGCAACTTTCCTACATACTGACCTAATATATAATGGACGTTTAAGGTGCAAGTGGAGTTTTTAAAGTATCTTCAATGCCCCTTTTCCTCCTTTTTACCTCTTCTTATTTAAAAAATAAAAACAAGTGTGTGTATATATATATATATATATATATATATTTAACTTCTAAATTGCTGCTTCTTGAAAAGGCACATGTATTGCTGTGAAAACACCTTATATATACAGGTATAGGATCCGTTATTCAGAAAACCCATTATCCAGAGAGCTCCAAATTATAGAGAGGTCATCTTTCATAGATTTCATCCAAATAATTCCATATTTTTTACTTTTTTCTGCAATAATAAATAGTTCCTTGTACTTGATTATTTAATGTTTACACAATTTTCTAGTAGACAAAGGGGCACATTTACTAAGCTCAATTGAAGGATTCTAGTAAAAAAACTTTGAATTTCTAAGTTTTTTTGGGTACTTCGACCATCGAATAGGCTACTACGACCTTCGACTACGACTTTGATTCGAACAATTCGAACTACAAATCGTTCGACTATTCGACCATTCGATAGTCAAACTACTGTCTCTTTAAAAAAAACTTTGACTACCTACTTCGCCACTTAAAACCTACCGAGCTTCAATGTTAGCCTATGGGGACCTTCCCCATAAGTTTGCTAAGCGTTTTCTGATCGAAGGAAAATCCTTAGATCAATGGGTTAAAATCCTTCGAATCATTTGATTCAAAAGATTTAATCGTTCGATCGAACGATTTTTCCTTCTATAGATCGATCTATAAGTATTTGCGGTAAACCCTTTGACTTTGATATTTTCGAAGTCAAAGGATTTTACTTCGATGGTCGAATATCGAGGGTTAATTAACCCTCGATATTCGACCCTTAGTAAATGTGCCCCTAAAGGTATGAAGACCAAAATTACAGAATGATCTGTTATCCAGAAAACCCCCAGCATTCTGGATAACAGGTCCCATACCTGTATATACACAGTTAAACAAGAAAGGACATTGGCTGCTCATGAATCTTTAGTTTTTTCCTATAATATTAGACACATTTCCACATTGCACCAGTGGGTTATGGGCCTAATGTGTTTAACTGTAGCATTTACTTTACACTTTTACCTTACTTTTGTCAATTTCTTATTCTTGCAATATTTTATCTTAACAGATCAAACAGGAATCACTAGAAAAACAACCTATTGAAGCTAATAGTGAAATAGAAATTGAAGCTAATAGTGAAATAGAAATTGAAGCTAACAGCGAAATAGAAAATGAAGCCAATAGCGAAATAGAAATTGAAGCTAACAGCGAAATAGAAAATGAAGCTAATAGCGAAATTGAAACAACTATTGAAGCCAACAGGAAAAGAAAATCTGCTATTATAGCTAATATCAAAAGAAAAACAACTGCTATTATCACTAATATCAAAAGAAAAGCTCAGAGGAAAAGAAAGAAGGCTTATAAATCTAGTAAAAGTGAAACTGCTAAGAAGCCTAATGGTAAGTAAACATTTAGTAAAAACCAAGCAGAATAGGCAAGTGTTGTAGTGCCTGTGGGGGACATAAATACTAGTGCCTCTAATATGGCTAAATGTAGCAGGACATTAAATGCTAACTTCTGATTGGATGAACGGTTGCTACCTGTTACTAGTGATGGATTAGTTGGTACCTGTTACTATGCCATGTCCCATCTTTAACCTTATAGTCCAACACTTCTTTCATAATAGTGGTGGAACATGATTTAGATGAGCAAATTAATGAATGTGTTCATCTTCTAATCTACATCTTTATCAACTGTGAAAAATTATTGTGATTAGTTAACACTTTCCTAACTGTCAGTAAATAGATTTGCCCCTGTATATGTCCTACTACTTGATGTTCTACAAGATTATTTCAAAGAACTGTCTCGTGTTATCATGTGGCTTCATAAAACATGTTTATGGTTTTATTCTGAATTTCTCCAGTTGTGGGTATTTTGTAGTAAATTGCCATCTTTGTGTAATAGTTTGTTAAAATAATACATCATTATTCATAAATCATTTTAACATACTATATGGATTTTATATCTCTTTTGCAGATGCAGTTTCACCTGTACTGGATAAATGTTGCTATGATGAATGTGTATCCAGAACTAACATATGCTTTGAAGACCAGGTTAAAACAGCAATTGCGGTAAGTAATGTACCAGCACCAGGAATTCTTTTAGCCTATGTTGTGAATATAAGTATATTAGGAGAAAAAAACTAAAAATGACATTGCACAGAGAGACCATCTCTTAATATGTAAATGATCTTAGTTTGGTGCCTGACTTCCCCATGGCTATAAAGACTTTACATAGAAAGGTTAAAGAACACTAGAAGTGGCAGGTGAATAACAAATAAGCCACATTCTGCTCTTCATGTGTCCAGTTGTGAGAGCCACAATTGGCTGTAAGGAGGCACCTGGGTCTAAGATAGACACAATCCACTAAAGTAACATAGAAATTATGAATATACCTGTAATGGCCATTTTTGCAAACTACAATATTAAAAATATTTCACATTGGTACCAGTGTATTGCTGTGAGTAGATATGCTGATAGCCAACTCATAAGGAAATAGGTAGATGTGAAGAGCATTGTTACATTTATCCCTGATATCTGCCCAATATGCAACAAATACACAGCTAGTATTAGTTGTATTACAAGCCTTTTTCTTTTAAGAGCAAACTGTTTAGTCCACTACAGCTATTTCCATGTATAAAGGTGGTGGGAGAGATGAACACCAATAGCTTTTCTCTGTATAGCCCAAGTGAAGGATTCTGCAACATAGATGCATTAAACTGTTGCTCAGCTACAAACCACAAGACTTATGAATTAATTTCTCTTACATACCTTAAGCTCCCTTAATATCACACAGAAGAAACATGATCCCATGCAAGCAATTTATTCTGTAGAAGCCACTTTTAAGAAATTTCTGTATTTGGAATCTCTAATATGTTTCTCTTTAAATATCCCACAGAAAAAGAAAATTTTCTGGATGGACGATAAAATATTAAACGACACCGAGAGCAGCCTAATGAGTAGAGGATGGGTGAAGAAAATTGCCCCCACCTTCAGTAAGTCTTCTTAAAAAATATCTCTACAAGGATTTCAGTAATATTGAATTGCTAATTATAAAAATGAACCTAGTGCTCCCCACATGCTAGCATATAAATGTCTGCCCTGGGGTTTCATGAGCACAATGTTGATGAAGTAGAGTTGAATACAACCTCATGGAATAGGCAACAATTGCATAAAAGTTGCATCCAACTTTATCTTCCAGTGACTTTCTGATCATCATCATCATCATCATTTATTTATATAGCGCCGACAAGATACGCAGTGATACCTTAGTTACAAACAGGAATATATGGAGGATAACAAACAAGGGGTTACAGAGTACAATAGGATTAGAGGGCCCTACAAATTAGAGTTTACAAAGTAAAGGTTAGGGTACAATTGGGACATTAGGATTCTAGACACAATTTTGTGATTTTTGATAAAGCAATGATTGATTAATTAAGGTACATTGAATAAGCTTCTTTGATCTGAAAGGTTTCCATGTAAACACATCCTTAGGCCAAAATTTATAAGGAAAACTTTTTCTGCAGCCACCTGACATCAAAAACCATGGTTTTGTTATACAGTTGAGTATATTATATTCCCTAATGTGCCTAAGATATATGGGCAGAACCTGCTACTAGTGGAACCTTTCAGAGCAATCTAATAAACTGCTATAATGATATTGATGCAATGTTTTTTCCTTGATAGATGCTGGTCCCAAGGAAACTATATTTTGTGACCCAACAAATGGGCAGAAGGTAAATCCATATTTATGTTAGTACAATACAAAGATCTATGTAAGAAATGTGTGGGTAATCTTAATCTAACCACTCATGGATATGGCCAATTTAATTGAGCATTAAGATAAATAGTGTTAATGTTTTCTATAATATGTTTTCTATTTTCACACCATTGTCATTGTTCAACCCAGAACAGTGTACAATGACTTTCCCTTTCCTATAGCTAAACATATTTCTTTCTATGGACTAAAATATCAGTTCTACATTTACTAGTCAGTTAAAGTGCATGATGTGACTGGTGGGGAGGAGCCAAGCAAGTTAGCAAGCTACAGTACTTAGTGCAACTTACTTGCAGAGTATGATAGCAGCATAACTAGCAGTTACTAGGCCAGTTGTTATTTCTTCTGTGGTTAAAGAAGTAATATAATGCACCAGAAGTTTACTAATCATTTGAGTGTACTTGCCTTCCATGAATAAACTTTTTTATTTATATTTCCTTTTTTTAGTTTAGCAGTCCTTCTTATATACAACCCAGCCTCATCCTGTCATTCAGTGCAATTCAACCCAGTCTTCTGAAAGAGGATCAGATAACCAATAACTTTTACAGTGTGCTCTTCGCAAGCAAGGTGAGACAACTGCAGTGATTTACAATGACCCATATCAACCAATTAGGTCTTCCATTTAATTTCTTTCTTGCAGTAGACTGATCAAAATGAATTGTTTATTAAATGCTACTTGTAAATGTATTAGTAAATCAACCCCACATCCTTGTCACTTGCCATTTTATTATAATAGCCCAACAAAAAATAAAATGCAACTTGATTTAGATCCATGTCTGAACTGTAGGCCCTGGTATTTAAACTGTGCCCAAAATAGCCCAACATTAGCCCATTAATAAATACTGGTGCATGGCATTTTGACATTTGCCTGTCTACAGTCTGCCTGTACAGGCCTGCTTCTTCAGCTTCCAGTTAACATGATTGGAACCCATTATTTCTAAGTCAAAGCGGCACATTTACTAACCACCAAAAATTCACTAGCCATGGCATTGCTCAGAGAGCAACACTTCACCATTTTAATTCACTAAAATCTGAAGTTGCAACCAGGGTGCCAAACTCTGGCGAAGTTGCCCTAGAATTACTGCACCAGGCGAAGCAAAGTTGCGCTAGCGTTGACTAATTTGCATACGGCGGGAAGTTAAAGTTCAATGAATGTATATGTTGCAGCAAATACATTACACTACACAAGCCCAGGAAAACTTAATAAAATAAAATAAAGTAAAAAAAAAATAAATTAAATAAAATAAAGTATTGCCCTACATATGAGCCCAGTGTATAGTGTATGTGCCATATGTTAGGCAATGTAGGGGGAAAGCTGGTTACCCCAAAAACATTTTACACTCTTTGTCAGCCTATCACCCTGAGAAAGGAAAAGACGCTATTGTTTTTAGGGACTTTTCAAATATTTTTTTTAGGAACAAGAGGTAACATTCAGTAAAATGCGCATCTTAGAGAATTTGCGTAGTTACGTCCACTCTCCAGAGTGCAAATTTGCCAGGCATTAGGGAGCGAAGTACCGCTAGACTATATCTCCTTTGCTAGCAAAGTTATGCAGGTGACTGAATTTTCACTAGCGTTAGTCACTTTGCTCTTTAGTAAATTTGGCCCACAGACGGTTTCCAGTAAATGGAAGTGGAAATTATTTTACATAGGGTTTCCAAGAGAAAACAATGTGATGCCTCTTGTTACTGGTCATACTTACAGTGTAACTTCTTCTGACCTGATGGGAATATAGAAGCCAGAAATGTGGCCAATCAGTGGCTCTCTAGATTCTGTTGCATTCCAATTCCTAGAATTTTTTGTATATTAATTTGCTACAATCTTCTTTGACTTTTTATTTCTATAAAATGGATAACTAAATATGTTCTTTGTATTCTAGATTGGTCTGTGCATGGCATTAAGGCAATGGCGTTTGTTCTGTGATGTGAATCCACACACTTTCTTCCCTCGTTGCTACATGTTTAGTGAGCAAAATGAAAAACAAGCATTCATTGGTAAGTGTGCATAAAATAATGTAGCATATCATTATGTCTTGGGTATAGTATCTAAAATCAGGGCTTTATATCCTTCAAAACCAAAGTATTATTTAACTTAGTGACCAACAACCAGTGGCTTATGAGCAGCAAGTTGCTCACCAACTCTTTGGATGTTTCTCTCATTGGCCTCAAAACAGGCACTTATTTTTAAATTCCAGGATTGGAGGCAAGTTTAAATTGCATTAAAACTAGGTGTACTGCCGTGTAGAGAATCCTGTATGCTGCAAGGCCACATAGGAGCTATCAAATAGCCAATCACAGCCCTTATTTGGCACCCCTAGGTCATTTTTGCTTTGCTCCCAAACTCTTGTTATATTTGAATGTGGCTCACGGACAAAAAAGTTTGGGGCCCCTGGTTTAACTCTAAGGTTATTTTATTTATTGCATGTTTTTTCATGGAATAGTTATTATGGTTTAGCTTTTACACAAATGTATTTATATAACATTTGAAAAATGTCTTAAGGCAACAGAGCACACATTCCAATATAGATCACTGGCCAGGCCATGACTAGTCATTCCCCTTTCCTTGATGTACTTATCACCTAGTCACTAGAATGTTTGAGAGTGATTCAGATCATTGGTTCTATATAGCTGTCCTATGAAATAATGTTCCACCCCAAATAAAATGTGTTCGATTAGAAGTTCCCATAAATACATTATAGTGCATGTTAATGACAACTCTCTGTATCTACTATAAGTTGTGCCTATATACATTAATATGTAAATGAAAATAAAACCATGGTATTGCCTGTTTAGAAATATTATTCAAAGTTCCATCCCTTTTTTAATAAACAAAATATTGGACCTGTTTGTTCTCACAGTTATAGTTAGTCTCATCTTTTGGTTAAGTAGAGTATTCTAACTAAAAATGTGCCTTTATTTAGATGACTTTAACATGACTGCGGCTTGTGGTATCCTAAAATGGGTTTTGAGAAGCAATGGGAAGTCTTTGCAAAATGACGTTATTCCCAGCCGGAAAAAAAAGAAAAAAGCTAGAACTGTTCCAGAAGATATTATAGTAAAAGCCCTTGTGGCTTGCCAGCTTTATCTGTATTACTCAACACATGAGGACGAATACGACTTAATATGTTCCAGGATAATTAATTGGGAACAGTTCATACATGACTACTATCAGGTTATGCAGTAAGTAATTTCAGCTGAAACAATTCATAAAAATTTAGATTTAGAAAGAAATTGTCTTGATCATAGGAAAACAATGACAGTGAACACTCTATGGGGTGATTTATGAATGTTCATAGAATGTTTGTTTCTTCGAATCATAGTTTTTGTGCAAATTCATGAATTTTTCTTATAGTTAATCCTTCATTTTTTAGTTTAGTGTAAAAACCATAAAATCTATGAATACAAAGGCCTAATACAAATCACATGAACAGATATTTATTGTGTATAATAAACCTATTCATATACAATATTCTCCATAAACATTATATTGCAATAGTGTGATGTGTATTATGTATAACTGTCTCTCATCCCTGCCCTTGTATTGTTACAGTCATGGTGCGCACATACAGAATTCAGACAAGTATGTTGATTACTGCCACCAATTGTTATGTAAGCTGAGAAGAGTGAACCCACAACTAGATATAGATGGAGAAAAAAACATCTGGATTTTAAAACCAAGAAATTCATCTAGAGGAAGAGGTAAGAGAATCTGTGAAATGGGTACTCAAGTGATGTTTAGGGGGAAAACAAAAGTTCAGGTTACTGGTGGGTGCTCCTCACAGGATATGAACTGAATCACATACAGTAAATGAAGTAGAAAATCATGCAAGGGCTTAAATAATAATAGCTATTTCTATATGATCCATACAAGGATGAGGGACCTCACCTCCATTGAGGTTTTGGAAGTATCCATGACGGTTCTCATCTCATACATTTTGGCACATAATAAATTCCAATTCACAGTTATGATTATTTCTGTGCCAGAATACAGAACATGTATAAATTAATTCCTAATAAGATGTGTGAGATGTAGGAGCAAAGTGGCAACCTTAGTTATTGGTCCAACGCATGATTATTTTGTTGCTTTAGGCATTACAGAATGGTTTACTACAATATTGATGTACAAAGATATTGATTCATGTTTTACATGTTATTACAGGGATACATTGCAGAAATGATCTGGAAGACATATGTTCCTTCGGAGATGAATGGGTGGCTCAAAAGTACATAGAGAGGCCACTTCTTGTATATGGAACCAAAATTGATCTCCGTCAGCATTTCCTCATAACGGACTGGTACCCGTTAACTATCTGGTTCTATAAGCACAGTTTTATCCGTTTCTCATCTCAGCCCTTCACGCTGGAGAGTTTAGATACGTAAGTAGAGGGTACAAAATCTTGCATTCCATTTATTTGTTATACAGTAATGACGTGATTTGTTGATATGACTTCACTGCTTTGTACTCTCAGAGGCTCATGTACAAAACTCTGTGCCTTATTTTAGTATGTTGCAAGCGGTATGTCTTGTCTTACAATCCTTTAGGAATACAGTGCACTTATTCGAAGAAATGAAAAATATCATAAAACCTTTTTTTTATTTAACAAATAAGTATTACATTATAAAACACCTTGGACAATTGTGCCATTGTTGCTTGTAATTTAAAGGTAATTTATAGGTTTAATCCATGGTTATACAATAACATTTGTGATCAATCACTTTATGGCATGAAATATATTTGTTTGTTGCTGTTACATCTGTAAAGTGGGCAAATAGCATGCTAAAGGCTCTGTTCTTCTAACCTCTGATTCCGTAGCAGTTGCATTGGTTACAAGGCTCCATAATTTTGCTCTAACTATGGTAGTCAGCTTGCTAAGGCTAATGAATGGCTAAGGCAAGATTAGAATATTTAGTAGTCTCACTGGATACCAACACTGGATTACTAGTGATGGATCAGGCACATAAACCTGACAATTGTATTGTTTTATCCTTCTAGTGCCATCCATGTGTGTAATAACAGCATACAGAGGAAATTAGAGAATGCACCAAATCGTCACCCCAACCTGCCTGAAGAAAACATGTGGCACAGTGACGAATTCAAAGAGTATCTTTGTACAATCGGAAAAGAGCAAGTCTGGGATTCAATCATTATACCAGGGATGAAGAAAGCCCTCATTCAAACTATGAAGGCCACCCAGAAAAATGAGGCATACAAGAAAAATAGTTTTGACCTTTTTGGTGCAGATTTTATGTTTGGAGAAAACTTCCAGCCCTGGCTACTTGAGATCAATCTCAAACCTGACATAGAAAAAGACACGTCAGTAATGGAGAAGCTTGTTCCACCAATGGTAGAGGACATTGTACGTGTGGTGATTGATTACAAGGATGACGCTAACTGTAATGTGGGAGGATTTGAACTTATATATAAACAGGTAAGTGCAAGTCAAGGGACAGAAACATCTAAAATTTCTAAAGAATAATATAACCTCAGGCATATAATCTGAGTACATAATGTTTTTGGGCTGTGTTTATTTATATAAGTATGCCATGGGTGGGTCACTTTCATGAGAGCATTTGATATATATTTGCTACTTCAAGTTCTCTTCCCCATGGGAATGCCCTGTAGATTAGACAAATTAGGTTTCCAACCCCCCCCTAATAAGTTTATTGCAGCTCCAGCAGGCCCCAAAGGGGTGCAGGGGTTGCAATTGCACCCAGGCAAGTAGTTATGCCACCAGGGCTCTAAAAAAAAAATGTACTAACATCAGCTTTGGACACAGGTATAAGTTGTAATTCTCAACTAAGCAGTTCCTCTTAACTTAGAACAAGGTTACAGACATATTTTAAGCCAATATGTTTTAATAGTATCCAGAACAGTAACATATTTAACTACTTTTAATTATAGGAAGGTATTATGTGAGAACATACAAATTAAGATTGTAAGCAATATAGCACAGATCTATTATACACTGAGTATAACCTTTGGTACTACATCTGAGTATAAAAGACATAATTTTGTATACATACTGAAAATGATTAATTTAAGCCTATTGGACTATATATATTCTAGTTCTAAAAGTTTTCTGTTTTTTCCAGTTCTAGGCTAATTATACTGGAAATGGGACTCTCAATCAAGAAAAAACCTTTACAGATCTAAAGAAAACAACCATCTCTGATCCATAGCAGGTGGCTAGTGGGATGAGTCTTGGAGGAAGGAATAGTCCAACCAACCCTTTCCTTTTGATGTCTATTTTTTCTTTGTTATACCTGTACCTAAATATATTTAAAATAAAATGAGTATTAAATGTAAGAAAACATGTTTAAAATTATTTCCTTAATCGCTTTTTGTACTCTTTCTTCTTTGTGAAAAATATAAATAATTTTTAACATTGGTATTATATATATATATATATATTGATTGATTGATTGATTGATACAAGTGTACAGTAGCACTCACCTAAGGTTCTTTTATCTGGTGTTCAACCTTATAGGGGAAAGTTCTGCGTTTTTCCAATTATATAGCAATTATCAAATGAGCAGAGGCGGCACTCAGTTTATCAAAATTAGAAAAGAATATTTTCTCAGTTCATCATGTACAAATAATAATAATACAACCTATTCATTACATCATATATAATAACATAACGGCATGCAGCGTGCCCTTTCTCAAGCTTAACAGAATAACCAAATATCACAGGTGTGCTTCACACATAAAAAGGCTTTAGATAGGAGTTGACATCTCAACATCATAGGGGTAAAACACATTTATACACTGTTTTTGTCACTTAGCAATTATATTGCACAAAACAATTAGGGGCAGATTCACTAAAGGGCGAAGTAACTAACGCTGGCGCAAATTCGCCAGCGTGACGTCATTTCTTTACTTCGCCGATATACTAACGGGTGCTGGTATAAATTCGCTAGTGAAGTGGACCTACTCTAGCGCTACTTCGCACCCTTACGCCAGGCGAAGTTGCGCTATGGTGATGGGACATAACTACGCTAATTCACTAACTTGCGCATTTTACTGAACTTTACCTCTTGCGCCAGACTTGCCTTCGCCACCTCAGACCAGGTGAAATACAATAGAGTAGATAGGGATTGTTTAAAAAAAAGTAGAAATTTTCTCAAAGTCCCAAAAAATGCTGGCGTCTTTTCCTTTTTTAAGGGTGATAGTCTGAAAAAGATCGTACTTTTTTTGGGGTACCCTCCTTCCCCCCTACATTTCCTAACATATGGCTAGTGATGGGCGAATTTGCGCCGTTTTGCTTCGCCGGACAATTAGCGAATTTCGCGCGAAACAGCAAAAAATTTGCGAAACTGCACCGGCGTCTAGTTTTTTTGACGATGCGGCAATATGTTTTTTTTGACGTCGCTGAAGTTTGTTCGGGCGAATTTTTGCGGGCGTTTTGCGAATGTATTCGCTGGCGGAGTATCGCGCAAATTCGCCGCAAATTCGCGCCTGGCGAATAAACTCGACCATCACTACATATGGCATCTCAACTATACAGTGGGCACATGTGTAGGGCAAAATAACAACTCTATTTTATTTTATGAAGGTTTCCCAGGCTTGTGTAGTGTAATGTATTTGCTGCTACATATACGTCCATTGTACTTTAACTTGGCGCCATATGCAAATTAGGCATCGCTATCGTAACTGCACTTTCCTTGACGAATTAACGCTAGCGCAACTTCACTACCTTTCGCCTCCCTGAGCGCAACTTCGGATTTTAGTGAATTAGTGCGCCCTGGCGAAGCATCGCCTGGCGAAGTGCGGCGAAGTGTGGCGAAGCCTGCTGTAGCGCAACTCTGCAGGTTAGTGAATTTGCCCCATAGAGAGAAGCGAGCATAAACTTCAATCCTATTATCTAAGTAAAGTCATATATATATATGCGGGTACAATATTTCCATCAAATGTACATTTATTTTGATGCAGACAGTGATGTTCCAATAGAATATGCAATTTATTTTGTGGTATTTGATTTATTGACGTGTAATTTGGCTTATTCAACTGTTATTTGGTTGAACGTCTCATGGTTTTACATCTTTCCCCGCCGTTAATGCGAGGCCAGGTGGCGGCTCAAGGATGTCACGGGTGGCAGGTTGGTGACATTGCGAGGAAAGACCTGTAATGTCAGCGGATAGAGTTATGGTGTGGCGATCAGTGATTGGCCTATCAATGTGTCAATCTAAGAGAATCCTGCCCATTTTTCCAAATTAGGAGAGCCGGGCAGGCTCTCCTAATAGTAACCAGGAAGTTTCAATTTGAAGTTGAAAGATGAATACGAGAAAGCTCAAACAGAAAGGTATCAAAAGCTTCACAGTAAAAGGTCTTTCAGGAAGCCGAACATTACAGATCAATATCTCATGACACTTTACTGAAACTGATGGTAGCGATTACTATTCTTTAATGATATAGCGCCAAAAGATCCAACCTTAAAATCTGTCCCTGCTCCAGGGAGCTTACAGTCTAAATCCCAATCACAGTTAGACACAGACATACTAGTGTCAGTTTATCAGGAGCCAGGTAACTTGTCTGCATGGATTTGGAGTGTTGAAGGAACATGGAGTACTTGGTGGAAACCCACACAGACACAGAGAGATCATTCCAATCCCTTGAAGATAGAGACTTTGCTTGAATTGTACATTACTTTTTTAAAAATATTTCTAGATATTAGAAGTTGTTGAACTGCTAATATAATGGATTTGGAACAATAGCACCATCAGCTGTTCATTTTACCTGACTGTCTACAGTTAATTAAAATTAATTCTGAGAAAAGAATGTTGCTCTGCTAAAAAATCAAGCTAAAAGAGTCCTGTAATGTTTCTCTGGTCGGTTATAAGCGCTGCAAAATTAGCCAGCTTTTCTTTCAACTTTCAAATCAAGGAGCTTGTCAACAAATGCTCTTGGTAAAAAAAGAATTGGACCCCTTTTATGTAATGGATGAGCATCTCTTGGTTCTAGTGATGTGCGGGTTGGCCGCACTCATGGGGTTACCTGTGGGTTGTGCGGTTTGGCCTGATCTCGCACCCCCCTTTCTGGGTCACGGGTGGGTCTGTGTTGATCTCTTCTGCCTGTTCTCCCCGCCCACGACCTTACACATCACTACCTGGTTCCCCTGCTGGGCAGCATTGTTTCATATTATCATACACAATACAATTCATTTGCAGACAGAACACAACAAAACTTTTCAGACCTCAATCCTCTGTCTACAACAACCCACCAATCTACCCGACAATCAGATTTTGACTTCATATGGGATATGGCTTAAACCATTCTTAGTGCTAAATCCTGCCTCCAGATGGTGCTAGAGTACATGTTTTTCATTACATCTATTTAGTGGAAGTAAATCTAGACCAAATGGACTTGATGTTACCCATTGAAGACATTTCACTACTCATCCGAGTAGCTTCTTCAGTTCAGCTTACTGATATGGGAAATCCTCGGCATATAAACTCTTCCAATGATCCAATCACAATGGTGCAGTGTAACTATCCAATTAGGTGACAAGTGAAATTCATAGTGGTTGTGAATGCTGTGTATTTAGTAGATAGAACTACTATTGTGTCATGCAACTCGAAGAACTACATATACCATGACCTGGATGAATGAAAACCTTCATAGACATATTTTCAGTACATTGCTTTTGATGGACTAAGGCCATTGAACTCTAGCACCATCTAGAGGCAGGACTTAGCACTATGGTGTCTGACCACAAGTCTTGTTCCTCCAAGAAACCCAACTGAGAAGTCAATAAATCATATTTGTAAGTTTTTACTGACAATTATTCACCCAGTAGAAAGACAGTACTCAAGTATACAGATATAAGATCCGTTATCATTAAACCTGTTTTCCAGAAAGCTCCAAATATCAGAAAGATGGTCCACTCAATTATAATCCAATAATTCCGATTTTAGAAATGTTTTCTTTTTTCTCTGCTGAACTGTTAAACCTCAAAAAATATAGCTGAAAAATATTCACTTTTGCTATTTTATTTAGCAGGAAGCATTTCGATATAAAGAGGTGCAATGTTAAAAGGTTGCTTCAGTTTAACTTTAACACAACGCTATATCATTTTTTTTGTGATTTAACAAAATCCCAGCAAATCATGAATACAATTGACAATTTAACAATTGTCCAAAAATTTGCTTCACTTCTCTGATATTCTGCTTTCACTGTAGCACTTTTAGTATTCTAGTTTATTACACTTACCGGTACAACTATTTACGATATCTCATATTTTTATAAATATTTATATTTTTGGCTCCTCGTTTCCACTGAGTGGATTTTAACACACTCCGTCAGGAATGTTTAGGTGATCTTATTACTATACACATAGGAAGACTAATTACCACTTTTAACTCTATGAGCTGCACACTGGACCTTGAAATTGACCATATATGACCGACAGGTGCAAGGGTTCCCTCGGCCATAAGCAGGCAGTAAATACTGTACAAGGCTCCCTTTAAAACTGTACTCCCTGGCAATCCTGGCCTGCATGTTCCAAATAACATACAAATTAGGGGCATGTCAGGGGACATCTATGTGATACAGTGTCCTAGACCTCAGCATTGGTATTTCCTTAATCATCCTCCAGTGATTTCAGGTTAACAATACTAAAGATTTTTAAAATATACACCCCCTACTGCTTTTTCTACATAAAGAAGAATGAAAGCTCCAATCAAAGGGGAGGGGTGCCAAATGTTGTAATGACCGGCTCAGGGTATCAGATAAGTCATTTTTGGGAGGTGCCGTAACATTTGGCACTCCCCACCGATTGTAGCTATCATTCTCCTTTAATGACCACTAAATAATACTGCCCCTCTATAGCTTGACATTGACCAAGCTGGTCTGCATTGTAACAATAATACCGAAGGGAGACTCATTTTATTTCATCTTGCTCCAAGGATGAAGATATAAGCAGAACTTTACCTATTGAATTCCACCTTTTGGCATTTTCTAAATATGAATCTGCTTATCTTGCAATTTTCTTGGTGGTCTTACTGATCTACTTGATTTCCTTATGTGGCAATATAATTATCAGTGCTGTGGTATTATTGGTGTCTTATCTGCACACTCCAATGTATTTCTTCCTGTGCAATCCAAGACCTCATGTGTGTCTCTGCTTTACTGCCTAAACTGTTGGTCATTACAGTTACAAGGGACACAACCATTTCATTCGCAGGCTGCATTGTGCAAGGTTTTGTCTTTGGTTCTTGTATTCTGGCAGAGTTCTTCCTACTGACATCCATGGCTTATGATCGCTACGTTGCCATCTGTAAAGCCCTGCAGTATCCTCTCATTGTGACCAAGAGCATATGTGTGCTAATGGCCAGCATTTCCTGGCTTATTGCCACCCTGAACTCTTTGATATTTGCCTGGTTAGTCTCTAATTTGCTGTTCTATTCTTCCCAAGAAGTCATTCATTTCTTCTGTGAGATGAAATCAGTGTTGGTACATTCTCATAGTGACACTGGAAATATCAAGGCTGTTATATTCTGGGAAAGTATATTATTGGGATTTATTCCATTTATAGTAATATTGATCTCTTACATGTACATCATTTCTGCCATATTAAGATCCACACTTCAGCAGGTAGGCCATTAGAACATTCTTTCAAATGAAAGTTTGAAAAGACTACAGATATCCTACAACTTTTGGACTAGAAATTCAGTATCCTATAATTGTACTTTACTGGTTTTATAGTTCACCAGTATATTAACCAATGATAAATTCCATGTTGGGTCTCTAGTTTACACTAGTAAAAATTCCTAATTATTTAAATGTATGAGTAATCAAGTGATGTACTTGATTATTCATACATTATCTTTTCCTGGGTGATTGTTGTGCTTATCTTATCTTATATCTGTAATCTAAAATAAAATTACCCCAATAATATACAGCCTCTGTATGAGGCTGAGGAAGGATAGTGAAGGAACACATGAAGAAGGTGGCTGCCTCGAAAATTTGCTGGGATCTCAATAAAGACAGGTAAAGGTCAAGATCATAAGAGAGGAGAGCCATTGAGTTAAAACTGGGCTGGGGTGAGAAGAGAAAGAAAGAGAGGAGAAAAAGGCTTAAAAAAAAAAGCAGAGGTTAGGGGTGAAAAGTGGAATGTAGCATGGAGAATGCCTGGAGAAATTAGCAAGAGGGGATAGCAGAGCAGCTAATGATGTAATGGGAGAAAAATGACAAAAAAGAAAGGAGGAATGTGTTCGGTGACTATGGGGGACCTTCTAGAACCTGTATGGAGGCAATTGTGGGCTTTTGGGAGATCGAAGGTCGAAGTTAAAAAAACTTTGAATCGAAAGTACGTAGTAGTTTCATCGGATTTTCACAAATCTCATGATTTTTTCAGAATTTTCACCCGAAAACTTTGGGGTATTGCACGAAATCCAGCGCGCATCAATAAATCATTGGGACTTCTCACATTGACTTATATGAAACCTTGACAGGTCTGAGATCAGATTTTCATATTTGGACTTTTTCATCCTCAGCGTTTAATAAATCCTAAAAAAATTGTGATTTTTTTAAAAGTCTGATCTTATAAAAAAAAAAATATCACAAATTTTTCGTGATTTTTGCATTCAGAGTTTAATAAATAACTCCCTTAGTCTTGGCTTGGTTATGTCTATTGTAAAACACTAATCTGTAACTATACAAGCCATTTCCTTGCAATTCTTATTAGGGCATTCTTTACTTCTATATTCCTTAGACTATATATAAGTGGGTTTAACATAGGAGTCACTGCAACATAAAATACTGAGAATATTGGGTCCAGGTTCTCTGATTCTGAAGGCGGCCTCATGTACATCCAGAATACACTCCCATAGAGAATGATCAGAACAGTAAAGTGAGAAGTGCAAGTGGAGAAAGTCTTTTGCCTGCCATGTTTGGACTTAATGTGTAGTATGTTTCTTATTATATTTATATATGATATTATATTTATAGAAAATGTAAGAAGCCCTAATGAAAATATTTCAATGTAAATAGAATTGTAAAATGTAGTTGTATCACATGAGATGTCTGCCACAGCCTTAATGTCACAGAAAAACTGTTTGATCTTATCAGAACCACAAATTGACAACTTTGAAGCCAAACTTGTTAGCAATGCTGAGTTAACAAAGCCAAAAACCCAGTTCACTACAATCACCAGTACACATGCTCTTCTGCTCATAATCTGGTGGTATCTTAAGGGCTTGCAAATAGCAATATACCGATCATATGCCATAGAAGACAGTAACATTATTTCCACTCCAGCAAAGGCCACAAAAAAGTACATTTGAGTAAAACATTGTATAAAAGTTATTGAGCTATTTCCTGAAAGCAAAATGTCAATCAGTTTAGGGAGAGTAGGGTAACAGATATCTTCAAAGGCCAGGGCACAGAGAAAGCAGTACATAGGGGTGTGTAAGTGACTATCTAAGTATATAACAATTATTATAATCAGATTCCCCATTCCTCCGATCACATAAATCAAGAAAAAGACAATGGAGTTAATTGGTGTTTTTTGTCCATTATTGTAAAATGCCAAAAAGTATAAACATTTAGGGGCATGTTTACTAACATTGGAGATAAATATTTGGAGAGATTTCTGGAGATGTTGCCCATAGCAACCAATCAGATCTTTGCTGGCTGTTTAAATCTAATTGCTGATTGGTTGCCATGGGCAACATCTCCAGAAATCTCTCCAGATATTTATCTCCAATGTTAGTAAACATGCCCCTTGGACTGTGTTTGGTTTTCCATCAGTTTGGCTCTTTATGGGAAAATAAGAAAGGTTTTGTTACACCATACAACAATTACAATTTCTTACATCAAATAAAATATTACATTTTTCCTTTTTTTACTAATCAGGAAAAGGGTATTTGCACCAATTAAAATGACATGAAAACAATAGTATCTGAGGCAAACCTGTAAAAACGTCTGTAGAAAAATGTGGGCAGTTGTAAAAGTCCCCAGGAGAACAGACAGGAGCACCTGTGATATTTTATACTGCAAATCAAAAACTTAAATGCTCTTAGCGAACCCTTTCCTCTACTTTATTAAAACCAAGTGCAAATTGTCTCAGAATATCATACTAAAAGTTAACTCAAATATCATTTTTGGAGGCACTGCTTGTTCTCTAACTAATTTGATGGATTTGTCTGGAGCTGGAAGTGAAGAGATTAGACATTGTAGCTGGAGTGGTCCTCTGTTTATAACATGTAGAGAAGCTAAAAGACTTAAATGACTGGTGACAAACAAATAGAATAAAGAATCATCTGAATGAATATGTATTTTGCTTGCAGAAGTGCATAAGACATGTAGGGGCCCCTACGGGTTAATCTGCCCTGCAGCTTTAAGGCCCCCACCCTTTTTCTAAGAGTGATCTGCCAGGAGAGAATGACACTCCCCTGCTACACTGCTATATAGTGTGTGTAGGGAGTGGCCACTTCCTCTTTGGCCTGTGGATGGTGATCCAGCTGGGTGTGCTCAGGGGAGCCTGGGTACAGCTAGGCCCAGAAAGGCCCATGTGCTTTGGAGGAGAAGTCGGGGACCAGGAAACCCCGTGAATGAGGAATAGTTACACTAGGGAAGACTTGTCATAGTCTCTCTAGGAGAGAAAGGCAGAGAGGTGAGAGAGAAAGAGCAGCTGAAGCTCCAACGAGGATTTGCAGTAAGGGAGTAGCTTCCCAGAGCCTCTGTGTGTTGCCTCCAGTCAGGGACCTCAGTGAAGAGGGACTGTAGGGTAGAAGCTGCTTTCCTGACAACTTCCAGGAGGGAATGTGTGTGAATTCTGCAAATGCCTAATGGAGATATTTCCTCTGTGAGAAATGCCTAATGCCTGCAGCTCTGTGTGAGAAATGTGCTATTGCCTCAGCTCCTGCGTGAGTACTAAACCTGTGGTCACTTGCCTCATGCATAGTTAAATAAACCGGTTTCTGTTTTACTGCAAGAACCTCCTGGTGCCCATCTTTTGTTGTATGCACAGTAGCCTGGGGGATGTAGTTACACTACACCATAGAGGGAACATGGCGGGAACATGGAGAAGGCCCTGACCATGTTGTGTAAGTCGCAGTGTAACCCATGCTTCTACTGCTAGCTGGACAGTTTAACTATTTGTGTGCTATGCAGCCCAAATAGGTGTTACAGACATATAAAGGAAAAGAGATAATATTAATGGAATAAAGGAAGTTACATTCCTCAACTCAACTTTTATGAATAAGGTTTTTTTTTGTATACTTTGGTCTCACATTCACATTCCAGGCACCACTTTTATGAATATGGATTTCCATTTAAGTTTTACTCATAAACACACCAGGCACCCTTCAGTGGACCCACTCCCTCCCCCACATCACCACTTAGTCTCAACAGTGCCAAGCAGAGAGCACCAAAACCTGGACCAGGCAGAACATTGGCAGAATATTGTTATTCATATTTATCCAATACAGTTTAGAGAATAGTGAACGTGATGACAGAAGCTAAATAAAGTGGACTAGTGCAATGAAAAGTAGAAATTGATGGGTTTAGCCCTTGACTGGGGCTCTTAGGACTGGAAGATCCTGTGATACTGTAAAAGGCCAGTCTGACCTTGTGGTCTCAATTACACATTGTGGGCATTGAAAGTACTGTTTCTATTTTTGCAGATGATACTAAATTGTGCAGAACTATAGGTTCCATGCAGGATGCTGCCACTTTGCAGAGTGATTTGTCTAAACTGGAAAACTGGGCAGAAAACTGGAAAATGAGGTTCAATGTTGATAAATGCAAGGTTATGCACTTTGGCAAAAATAATATAAATGCAAGTTATACACTAAATGGCAGTGTGTTGGGAGTTTCCTTAAATGAGAAGGATCTAGGGGTCTTTGTAGATAACACGTTGTCTAATTCTGGGCAGTGTCATTCTGTGGCTACTAAAGCAAATAAAGTTCTGTCTTGCATAAAAAAGGGCATTAACTCAAGGGATGAAAACATAATTATGCCTCTTTATAGGTCCCTGGTAAGGCCTCATCTGGAGTATGCAGTGCAGTTTTGGACTCCAGTCCTTAAGAGGGATATAAATGAGCTGGAGAGAGTGCAGAGACGTGCAACTAAATTGGTTAGAGGGACCGAAGACTTAAATTATGAGGGTAGACTGTCAAGGTTGGGGTTGTTTTCTCTGGAAAAAAGGCGCTTGCGAGGGGACATGATTACACTTTACAAGTACATTAGAGGACATTATAGACAAATAGCAGGGGACCTTTTTACCCATAAAGTGGATCACCGTACCAGAGGCCACCCCTTTAGACTAGAAGAAAAGAACTTTCATTTGAAGCAACGTAGGGGGTTCTTCACAGTCAGGACAGTGATGTTGTGGAATGCACTGCCGGGTGATGTTGTGATGCTGATTCAGTTAATGACTATAAGAATGGCTTGGATGATTTCTTGGACAGACGTAATATCAAAGGCTATTGTGATACTAAGCTCTATAGTTAGTATAGGTATGGGTATAGAGAATTTATGTGTAAAAAGTAGGGAGGGGTGTGTGTATGGATGCTGGGTTTTCATTTGGAGGGATTGGACTTGATGGACTTTGTCTTTTTTCAACCCTATTTAACTATGTAACTATGTTCTTCCTAAAAACAAATAGGGGGAAATGTAATACAATTTGCAAAGTGCAAAACTTTGCGAATAAAAATTTGAATGCCGCAATGTAATATTCTTAATTAGGTTTTTATTGCATTGTGAATCTTAATTGCACACTGCAAAGCTTTAACACAAAATTGTGAATGATTTTTACATTCCCCTGATAGTCTCCCATGTTGACAATTTTTTCTTAACCCAGACAACTTCTAACACATATGGGGGGCAGGAGGGTCTTTTATCATTGGTTGATGTGGACGGCAAAGGGCACATACTAATGATGTCTGCATTTTTTCGGGTTTTTTTCAAGCAAAACAAAACACATGGAGAATTTCTAGCATAAATTTGCTAAAATTTTCACAGCTGGTGAATACACAATTTTTCTAAAACTGTCAGCCAGTTTTGCTCATCCCTTCATGACACCCACATTGGAATTTGGAGGAAAACACTACATTGTGAATAATAAAAACTCAAACCATGGCACATTATAGCATGTTCGCATCATTTATATATATGAGCCTATATGTGGTCTTGTCCCTGCCCCAAAAATAAATAAGAGACAATAACAGGCGGTGTAAACCACAGTCTATGGGTGTAACATGTCACGGCAAATGGTGAGAGTCTCACAATAATGTAGAGGAAGTCAACAGTTTCATGCATGGGGATTTTAGTCATAGGCTGATTCATATATGAGCCCCTTTGTAAATCTGCTAAACATATGGACTGTACATAAAACATGACAGTGTAACAGCTTCATAAACCAGTTAAGAATGTAGGGGATCAGACAAATCATTCCCCTGTTTTTCTGTCTGTGACATCATTCCGCCTAGTTACAGGCTGGAGAGCCATCTGATTGGCTAGGCGCCCCTTGGGAATGGAGGAGTTCTTGACTTTGGAGCCAAATGTACAGTGTATCCGACAGAGCTTATAAAGGGATCTCTGCTGCAGCAGCCAGAGAGATCAAGATCTGTAGAGTGTGACAGTGCTGCTTGAAAGTATTTTCCAAGGAGAATGAAAAGGAAAGGGCTGCTATTTGCACTACTTGAGGAAGTATTTGTGCATCAGGGAGAGCCAGTTTCTCCTGCATGTGGACACTTTGGCCACTGTGTAAGTTCCGAAGAATGAGGACAGGTCTTGTTCGTGTACCTGCCACGTGGGAGCGAATGTTACATTCAAAGGGAAAGGTACCTTGGGGCAGGTAGCGCTACCTGGGGACATAAGAGCTCTTGGGGAAGGGACATTGAATTGACCGGAGTGATTCTACATTTATCCACCCGGTGTGGAGCATGGGGCTGTGGCATTAAGAGACTTGCCAGGGGTTGATATGCGCTGTAAATCCAAATTCCCAGTATTTGTCATACTCAAAAAGAACTCAGGGCCCCGGATTGCCACGGGTTAATTGCAGTAACCAAATTAGGGTTATATGAATATTTAAACATTGCTGAAAATCCAGTTACTCTGCTCTACTATAAAAAATAAAGTTTGCTTTTACTCTGTCTCCATAGGTCTCTGTAATCACTTCCCAAATATTTCTAGCAGTTTCTCTGTTTTACAGATTTTATTACATTATGAAAAATTAAGGGGCCCATTTACTTACAGTCTAATTTAATTTTTTTCCCAAAAATATTATGTAAACATGCAATGAAGTTTGCATATTTTACAAAGTATTCTGTTTATATTGTTCATAAGAACAAGCTGGACCCCACCACCAGTCCCTGGCCACACCCCTGTGCTGCCTCCCAGGAGTAAGTTTAAAAATTTCATTTAATATGATCCCTTATGTTTTAAGTATGGGTGGTTAGAAGAATTGTGTGCCTAGGCCGGGTTCCTAACATTTGGTACCCCCAAGTGGAAGAAGACTTTCCTTCTCCTTTAATATATATTATTTATAATATATTTCAGAAAGGATTCTGTCTTATTGTAAACATAATGGGGTTGTTCACTTATTCGAACAATCACTTCTTTACATAGAAGTTACATAGTTCATTTAGGCTGAAAAAAAGTCTGTTGCGTTTAACTTTCCCAAATGAACCTCAGCACACATAAACTTATACAGAACTATCCATACACCCACATCCATAAACCATATATAGCAATATGTATACTAGGGGGCATATTTATTAAGGGCTGAATAATAAATTCTATTTTGAACTTTAGAATTTTTTTTGTGCCAAAATTCAAACATTCAAATTTTAATCCCGCTATTCGAATGTAAAAAATGTATCATACCTCGACCATGGAAAGAGTCCTAATTTGAATATTCACCACCTAAAACCTGCCGAGATCATGTAGAAGTCAGTGGCAGAGGTCTGTTGAGCCATTTGGAGATGTTAATAGCCTTTCTGACATTTGAGTTTTTTTTCAGCAAAAAACTCGATTCATATGATTCGAATACTATTCGAATACAATTTTTAGGTTGGAACTATTAGGGGCTGATTCACAAAGGGTCGACTGGGAATTAAAATCCTTCAACTTTGAATATCGAAGTCGAAGGATTTTATCTCAAATAGTGCGACCGTTCGATCGAAGGATTATTCCTTAGGAAAGCCTATGGGGACCTTCCCCATAGGCTAACATTGAGTTCAGTAGCTTTTAGATGGCGAACTAGGGGTTCGAAGTTTTTTCTTAAAGAGACAGTACTTTGACTATCGAATGGTCGAATAGTCGAACGATTTTTAGTTCGAATCGTTCGATTCGAAGTCGAAGGTCGTAGTAGCCCATTTGATTGTCGAAGTAGCCCAAAAAACACTTTGAAATTCGAAGTTTTTTTACTTCAAATCCTTCACTCGAAGTTAGTGAATCAGCCCCTTAATGTAATATTAGTCATTCAAATTGTTTCTTAAATAACATCACTGTTGAATTGTGAGTAAATTCGAATTTCTTAGAGTAAAAAAATAATTCACATGAATTCAAACTTTGACCTTTGATAAATGGGCCTCTAAGGGGCATATTTATCAAGGGTCGAATTTCGAATTGAAAAAACTTCGAAATTTGTATTCAAAAAGACCAACCGAATTTAAGTCAAAGTTTTTTTTTTCAAATTTGACTAGAGAATAGTCCAAATTCGATTAGAATTTTAAAAAAAATTGTAAATTCAAATTTTGAAATTAATCATGTACTGATTCACCATCTAAAACCTGCAAATTGCTGCTTTAGCCTATGGGGGACCTCCTAGAACCAATTTTTTTTAAAAAAAACTTTGAATTGTAATATTCAAATACTTTGATTTGTACGATTCTAATTCAATTGAAAACGGATCTATTCAATTGAAAACTGATCTATTCAATTGAAAACTGATCTATTCAATCGGAAACTGACCTATTCGGGAAAAAAAACCTTCTATTTAATTTCAGTTGGCCTTTTTGAATTCGAATTTTGAAGTTTTTCAAATTTTTCGAAATTCGACCCTTGATAAATCTGCTCTTAATTGTTCCATCACTTTTACCACTTTAGGTGAAAGTTTGTGCACCTTCTCCGACTCACTGATATCATTCTTAAAGAATGGGGTACAAAACTGTGATGATTCTTAAAAGTGATATGTTTATTTAAGAAATACTATGTTCATTTCATTTTAAAGACTGTTTTCTTTTACCTATTATTGTTTCCGGCTTTTTAAAAAGTCAACCTTTGATATTCGATCCACTACAGCAGAATAGGCTACTTAAAATAAACCGTGTTTATTTAAGTTGAAAGATGTGCAAAGAAACTTTTGGGATTTATTTACTAATAATTGGTCAGAAAAATCATGTTATTTTTTCAATATCACTAATTTTGAGATTTATTAATGTGTTCTCGAAATCCTACGATAATTTCAATTTTTTCCGCAAATTGTTAGAGTTCTGGAAACTTTGAGATTTATCAATTTTATAGAGGATTTTTTTCAAACCAAAAAACAAAAGGTTTGACCTGGCAAGTACCATTGAGTCCTATGGAGGGCTTAGAATTCACAAATGTTTAGAGTTTTAAAAAAAAAATCTGAATCCAGACAGAATATTAAAAAAAACACAGCCTGGGAAAGATATGCTGTGATCTTCTTTTCAACAGCAAAAATATACACAATGTCCTGTAATGCTAAGTTGCTCAAGAAAAAGTAAATTGGACAGTTGGCATACCAAACATATAAGGGAAAGGGTAATCAAATTACCTAGTACTGCCAGCAGGTACAACAGTTGTTGTGAAATGTATCTGTTTAAAAACTATTATATTCTTTATACGCACAGATATCTAAATATTGAGATGAATTAAAATGGTGACCAATAGCAGGTCTGCCTATGAACGACTGCTTTGAATCTGTATATAAGGCATTGGTGAGACTTGGGTCTTGGCTGGAGGAGAGATGACTACTGATACACTGTTTCATTGATACATTTAGGGGCTGATTCATTAAGGGTCGAATATCGAGGGTTAATTAATCCTCGATATTCGACTAGGAATTGAAATCCTTCGACTTCGAATATCGAAGTCGAAGGATTTAGCGCAAATGCTACGATCGTACGATCGAAGGATTATTCCTTCGATCGAACGATTCGAAGGATTTAAATCCAACGATCGAAGGAATATCCTTCGATCAAAAAAAGTTAGGCAAGCCTATGGGGACCTTCCCCATAGGCTAACATTGACTTCGGTAGCTTTTAGCTGCCGAAGTAGGGGGTCAAAGTTTTTTTTAAAGAGACAGTACTTCGACTATCGAATGGTCGAATAGAAGAACAATTTTTCGTTCGAATCCTTCGATTCGTAGTCGTAGTCGAAGGTCGAAGTAGCCCATTCGATGGTCGAAGTAGCCCAAAAAATACTTCGAAATTCAAAGTTTTTTTACTTCGAATCCTTCACTCGAATTTAGTGAATCAGCCCCCTAGTAAGGAAAAGCAGGGCAAAGAATAAAAAGGCACTGGCAGATCACACCTGTAAACATTTTGTTGGGTAACAAACTACAACTCTCATCACCGCTGATAATTCAATGCTACCAAAATGCCATTTCATTCTCCACTACTTATGCTACATAAGAACTTTTGAATGCTTACAATTACCTTCCCCATTCATAGTTCCCACATTTTAATCTAGTTCATGTATCGTCTTTAAAACTACAATATCCATAATCATATAAACTACAATATCCATATTCTGATATAGTTTCTTTTTTCCTTGCATCATTGACCAGATGATGATGGATGATGATTTAGTCCAGGAACATCTAGATGTTATGCAGAAAGTGAGCCATATCTCATGAAAAATAAAGGGGGTGCAGCTTGATAAATGAGAATATTTGTAAAACACTTTCCTGGTTGTGTTCATTCTCATTATTGATAAAAAAAAATCGTTCTCTCTAATGATAATTATCTTTCAAACTTTCATGATCCTCTCTAGAATTGTTCTTGATCTGTAAGTGGTAATGTTAATTTGCTATAACTACAATGGTTGGAAATTGTAGAAAAAAATCACATGGGATTAACACCCACAGGTCAAACAAAACCTTATAATACAGCACTTAGTTGGATAGCAGATAGAAGGATCAGGATTTCGCAGGTAAGGTCACACTTCATGGTGTTTATCACTCTATGGGGCCCATTCACTAAATTCGACTGAAGGAATAGAATAAAAAATACTTCAAATTTCTAAGTATTTTTTTGGCTACTTCGACCATCGAATTGGCTACTTCGACCTTCCACTACGACTTTGAATCGACCGATTCAAACTAAAAATCATTCGACTATTCGACCATTCAATAGTCAAAGTTCTGTCTCTTTAAGAAGAGAACCTACCGAAGTCAATGTTAGCCTATGGGGAAGGTCCCCATAGGCTTTCCAAGTTTTTTCTGATTGAAGGATAATCCTTTGATCGATGGATTAAAATCCTTCGATAATCGTTCGATCGAACGATTAAATCCTTCGATCGTTCGATCAAACGAATTGTGCAAAATCCTTCGACTTCGATATTCGAACTTAAAGGATTTTAATTCGCCAGTCGAATATCGAGGGTTAATTAACCCTCGATATTCGACCCGTAATACATCTGCCCCTAAGTACCTTTCTATGGATCTATCTATAACTAGCTATGTAGACATTTGTGCACATACAGTATCTGTCTTAATCAATCCTTCTACAAGAATATTCAGCAATAAAAACATATGCGTTTAAAAGGATTTAAAAAATATGATTTCAAGGGTTTAAAAATATAATATGTTCCAAAAAAATGGCAAAATCAAAATGAAATTCTTTTTCTTTCTGAACCTGGTTAAAACATTGTTCCTTTTTGGGATTTGTCTCAGCATAACAAGTATTGTCACTCATGTTATATGGATCTGTGCAGTAGTTAAAGAAGCTAGATATACCTTTAAAAAAATTAGAGAACTCTAGCTGACATACAGGATCATTTTTTTCTTATGCAGGCCCTAGAAAATCGAATTTGTTTGCTTAAGTAGTTGAATATTTACAGCACAGAACAATTAAAAAGGAATGCCCATATATTTAGTGATTTTGGTATCGTGTCTACACATTTGGGTACTGTGTACAGATATACAAGAAATAATGATTTCTTGCTGCTAATAATGTCAATGTTGTAATTTAGTGACTATGTTAGTAAACTTGTCTTCTGGTCTTACCAACGCTCTTAGGGGCAGATTTACTATGGGTCGAATATCGAGGGTTAATTAACCCTCGATATTCGACTAGGAATTGAAATCCTTCGACTTTGAATATCGAAAGTCGAAGGATTTAGCGCAGAAAATGCGATCGAACGATCGGAGGATTATTCATTCGATCGAACGATTAAATCCTTCGAATCCTATGATTCGAAGGATTTTAATCCAACGATCGAATGAATATCCTTCGATCAAAAAAACTTAGGCAAGCCTATGGGGACCTTCCCCATAGGCTAACATTGACTTCTGTAGCTTTTATCTGCCGAACTAGGGGGTCGAAGTTTTTTTTAAAGAGACAGTACTTTGACTATCGAATGGTCGAATAGTCGAACGATTTTTAGTTCGAATCCTTCGATAGTCGTAGTCGAAGGTCGAAGTAGCCCATTCGATGGTCGAAGTAGCCCAAAAAAACCTTCGAAATTCAAAGTTTTTTAACTTCAAATCCTTCACTCGAATTTAGTGAATCGGCCCCTAAATATTTTGTTTAATGTCCCTAAATGTTTTAAACAAAATCTTGTCTTTTGGCAGAAAAAAATGAACAAAAATGCAAGGAATGACACATTACAGATCATCTTCCACATTCTTGCATTCTCCACATATTCAGAAGAAAGACTCCTGCTTTTCACTGGATTGTTAGCCATCTACTTGATGGCTATTACAGTAAACGTCATCATTATTTACCTTGTCTATCGCATGCCCTGGCTTCATACTTCCATGTACTTCTTTCTCTGCAATCTTTCTACCTTGGATGTTTTATACATCTCTTCTACTCTTCCCAAGCTACTGTACATTATATGCACAGGAGATAACTCTGTTTCTTACAATGCTTGTCTAACGCAACTGTATTTCTTCCTTTTCTTTGCTGATACAGAGTCATTACTGATTTCTTCTATGGCAATTGACCGTTATGTGGCTATATGTAAACCTCTGCATTATTCCCTCATTATGAACAAAAGAACATGTGCTTTAATAGCTGCCCTTGCCTGGTGTATGTCAGCAGTCAATGCCTTGTTACTCTCTTGGTTGATATTTGATTTACATTTTGTTGATATCAATGAAATCAACAATTTTTTCTGTGACCTGAAAGCTCTGCTCAGTATTTCTAGTGATGATACAACCTATGCAAGAAGGTTTATTCTTGTGGATGGCACATGCATTGGAGTTGTTCCCTTTGGAATTACTTTAGTATCCTATGTTTCTATTATTTCCACCATCCTTAAAATACAATCATCCGAAGGAAGAGTGAAAGCTTTCTCAAGCTGTAGTTCCCATTTAGCTCTAGTTGTTTTATACTATGGCTCAACACTCTCGCTATACTTTCGAAATTCAGAAGAAGGAGACTTGCTTTTCTCTTTCATATTCGTTATTTTGGTACCATTTTTCAATCCCTTGATCTACAGTCTGAGAAATAAAGACATTCTGAGATCGTTAAGAAAAGTATTATACTGCAATAAAACCATATTCTGCGTTTAATATTGTTTTTTTATTATTCATATGAATGATAATAATTGAATTCAGTATTATTTAACTCTGGTAATATTTACGAGAAAGTACATACTAAAGCAGGGCACATAGATGCTTTTTGGACCCCAGCAGAAGACATGTATTATATTATGGGAAATGATCACTATTCCAAAGCCCTGTACCTGGGTGGGTTGGTTTCCCCATTGTGGCCACTTTCTGTTAGCTTTAATATAGTGATTAGGAAGCCCCATTTCTTCTTCTTATTGGACCTCCTGACCAGGGTGGATGTCTGTTGGGGAGCATGGGGTCAACAAGGACCCAAAAAGGAAATAGAACAAGAATTCTACAGCAATAGGGGCACGCCTGTCATAGTACATTTGTAATAAATACACCTGTGGCCACCTTCTGTTAGCTTTAATATAGTGATTAGGAAGCCCCAGTTATTTTTATTGGACCTCCTGATCAGGGTGGATGTCTGTTGGGGAGCATGGGTTCAACCAGGACCCAAGCAAAGATTTTCTGCCCAAAAGAGAAATAGAACAAGGATTAGTAAGCAATAGGGACACACCTGTCATTGTTCATTTGTAATAAATATACTTTGCCTAGTGGCAGGATCTTCTGCATCTTCTGGGTGATTCCGGCTGTATCCGGAGTGCCGTGTGACGTCATTGTGTGAATTTTGTAATATTTAAAGGGGCCTTGGGCTAATTCTCACTGCCCAACATAAAGGTTCTTTTTGAGTTCCTGGATGCATTCTAAGTCTGATCCTAGTTGTGATTTCTAGTGTTTGACCGTTGCCTCTGCCTGTTTCTGCCATCCTGCTGCCTGTACTGACCCCGGCCTGTTTTGACTATTCTGATTCCGATTTGGTGCTGCGTTTCTTCTCTGTGTATGACCTTGGCCTGTGACCACAACTTCCTGTTGCCTAACTTGGCACCGCATTGCCCGTTTGGTTTGAACCGGCCTGTTTATTGACTCCGCTAACTGCTCCCCCTGTCTATCCGCACACACTTGTTTCCTATGCTTGTCCAGAACTCTCTCCCTGGTTCTCCTGCAATATGACCTGGCAGCATCTGAGTAGCGAAGGGCTCCACTTGATGCCAAATGTGGCTGCTATAGCCAGAACAGCGGGCTGAGACCAGAACCTTTGAGTTTTTGAGTTCTGGGTTTGGGATACCAACATTACAACATTCCAGGAAACGTATTTAGATAGTTTACTGTAACTATTAAGAGCAGCCTTGTGCTACAATTTGGGGGTTATAGGTAGCTCTTCCAAAGAAATCACAGTAGGAATAGTGATTCAGTCTAGTATTCTAATCCCTATTCATTTCTCCAGGAGGGGATCTGGACCACAATCTTATAGCCTAAAAGGTGAATCTAAAAAATTGTCAAGCAATGCAAGAATTATACTCTGATCATGATTTATTGCTGTACTTAATCTACTTTTTTAATCTGATCTGTGAGTATAACCCTGTTTGCTAACAAAGAATTATGGTCTGAAAATTATAACATCAAGTTAAAATTGCATACAATTACATATTACACAATTTTAGAGATCTCATTTACTATTTACAGACACAGTGCTACACTGTATGCTTAAATGGGTGCATACTTACACCCATTAAAACAATATACACAAATCACCTGTGTCTGATAGCTCCTTTTTATGCTTGTGTCTCTTGGCAGTGTGTCTATGGACACCTGTTTTATCAGGTGGTAAGTACATTGTGTTATTTTTTCCCAACTAAATTTCATGAAAATAAAAGGCATGTTAGCACTTCCATCATCCTTAAAACCAATGAACTGTGCAGTACACAGTGCCATTTAATTCATTAAGGAGTCACTGTATGTGCCTATTTATTAATGGGTGAAATAGGGCTTTGGGCATTTTTGGTTGCATATTTCTCTTCAATGTATGCTGACTTATTGTATAAAAAATATATTTTGTTAAAGGGGACCCGTCACCCAAAAAAATGATTTCAAATCCTATTTTATCATGTTAGTCAAGCAAAATGAACTTTAATTACACTGTATAAATTATTTGAATCTTGTTTCCATCAGTCTGGGAACTCATAATTATAGCAAGCAGGAAGGAGCCATGTTGTGGACACTGTTATTAAGACAAGTCTTGCATCATCTCAGAGTCTTGTTTGTGCACCAGAATGGGGGACCCAATGTCCATCCCCATGCACTGGCTACACAATTAAATGGTAAAGAGAACAGGGGGAATGTAGGGAGAGCAGTTACATCTAGGAAGTGCTGAATGGAAAGTGAAAGTAATTGCTTGCCCCGCCTCTATGCCTAGGCATAGAGGAGGGGCAGGCAATATTTGATTGACAGCTGATATTTTTAAATGAGTCTACAACAGCTATGAATGCTTTAATAAAAAAAAAGAAATTGGATTTCATATTTAATTTGAAAAGGACTTGTATTATACAGATTTTTATGTCTGGGTGACGGGTCCACTTTAACAAATGAAACGTGATTTTTCTCACATATTTTGATCTACTTTTAAAAGAAACGTGATCACTATTATTTGTTTTTGAACTTTGTGGTTTCAAGTTAAAGGATCCTCCATAATGTGTAGCACCATGCCTTTATGCCACTAAAACTTAAACATCTATAAAGCCAGTGACTTTGTCATGCTCATGACTTTATGCTAGCTTAGGTGCTACCAAGCACAAGTTTAACAATAATTTGTTTAAATACTACACTAAAGGAAATGCCATCATCCTATGTTAGAGCTCACTGGATAATATAATCTTGGGAAAAAAGAGCTGCCATGTGTGGTACATGCTTTAATAATATATCGTTCAGTCTATAAATTTTCTGTTGTGCCACATATTAAACAAATGGACATGAATGTTGATTGTCCTGCCTTCATACTCTGCATATTGTGTGCAGCTCCAATACTGCCAAAATAAATAGACAACTATTTGCTATCCATTTTGTAAGCAGTGATGAACACATAGGTCCAAAGGGCCATTAACATAGGGGTAATATAATGAAGAGTGCAAATTTTAGAGCTGTTCTAGGAGCCCATAGTTGCCATTGTGATTAGTGGTCAAGCTGTTTAAAAGCATATCTGATTGACTACTATGGGTCACTAGACCTGGGCAATCTTTACACAGTTTATTATTTTATCGGAACGATGCCCTGCCCCCATTATAGCACATTGTACACTCAAAGGGAGCTCTTAATGTTCCATTTTACCCAAGTTACTTTTCTTAAATGGACTTCGTCTTGATCTTGGGAATGTTTGGATTCTGGTTTCATGTGGAAGTTGAGAAATGTCCCATAGAGTAGAATCACAATTTTAGATGGGAAGAACAGATGGAAACTGATTAGAGTCAGCTCAGGTTAACCCTAAATTCTCAAAAGCCAGGTGCACGTACCATCAGTGGTCCATCATCCACCAGGAACAGCCAGACAAAAATTCTTCGTACAGCACCTTGTCGTTTAAAAAATGCCTTTATTCAAAGTTTCATGGCAAACCTGGTCAGCAACATTTCAGGCCGATATGGCCTTTTATCAAGCTTTGAATAAAGGCATTTTTTTAAACGACAAGGTGCTGTACAAAGAATTTTAGTCTGGAAGAACAGATGGAGCCAGCTTTGATGCTTCCTGCTGTAGAGCAAATCTTCAAAACAGCAGATATAAATATATATCATGTAAGTGTAGGGATGTGTAAAATAGCCACCCCTAGTATTATAGTCAGGCAGTCCCTCCATGTTATGGACACCTAAATGGGTCCTAAAATACAGTTAGGAGGGGTACTGTTTGCTCTTTCTGCTTCAAGCTAGGCCCCTGCTACTTCTAACAGTGACCAGCAGATGGCACTGTGTTGGGATATAAAAGGCTCTGAAGCCATGCTTTCAGTCGTCCATTTTGTGTTAGTCCTGGTCTGAGTAAGCAGACAGGACCCATGTGGAACCTAAACTTAAATAGAGTCTAGTCAGCATAGTTTATATCCTTAATAGGTCGGTCTAGGAGTGACAGACAGTTAGATTATTTAGTTGAGCAGTCTAAGGCTCCTACGAGGATTGTAGTGGGATTAAGATCCCAGGGTACTCATTGCCCAGAAGTAGGGACTAAGTGTACAGACTTAGGGTAGATAGATTCCCCTCAGGTTCCACTTAGGGAAAAGGCTGAAAGCTGGGTGTACCTCCTCAAAGCTGCATGTATTGTTCCTATCGCTGAGGAGAATCATACTGACCAAAGGTGTTGGGAGTACTGCCTATTCAATGTATTGTATGAACCTGCAATGTTCTGATCTATGTACACTCCATTGAGGATTGTATACTGTGCTCAATAAATCTGTTATTTGGTTAAGTTATAAGAACTACTGGCGCCCAATTCTTTGCACCCTGATTACTGTTACAGTTGCACTACACCCTTCTTCCACCTCGATGCGAAGGCTCACTCCCTAAGATTTAAGGTCTCATCCAGAGCATATGTACTAGGAGTGAAGCCCATAGTAGAGTAAGGTGCACTCAATTTACTATATAAGGATGAGGATACATAGAAATAATCCAATAAAAAACCTCCAAAGAAATCACGTAATGAGATTGGTGGTTTATATTTTATTTAGACTTGCCACTATAAAAACACACCTGTGACTACCCCCATCAATACATTGCTGCCTGTATTCAGCCTAGCTTTATTCATGTTGGTGGGGTAAGGTAAGACAAGTAAGAGCATCCACTACTTCCCCCATCTGTCCCCTAAGTTATTTCACAAGCAGTTCACCTTGAGGGCCCTGTATTACCTACGGGCACTGGCATAAATTCGCTAGCACTCTAACGACAGGCGAATTTTCCCTCTGGCGATTGGACATAACTACACAAATTCACTAAGATGCAGATTTTACTGAACGCTTCCTCTTGCACCAGACTTGTCTTTGCCACCTCAAACCAGGCGAATTGCAATAGAGTAGATAGGAGTTCCTAAAAAAAAGTAGAACATTTTGCCCTAGATATGTGACATAAGCAAATAAACTGTACTTTCAATACCATTTTTCAAACTATTTATTCAGAGAGGAAACTAATTAAATTCTTTGAAATTGTATTCAAATTCAATGTCTCTGCTTACAGCTGTTTTTGTGCATGAGCCTTCAGTCTTTTAAACTGTAAATTCAGACTAAATTCTAGTGTTCTCTTGCACATCTGTGGGGTTAAGTAGAGTCCATACTCCTCATCTGATGACTGAGTAGAGTCCATACTCCTCATCTGATGACTGAGCAGAGTCCATACTCCTCATAGATGTCAGTCCTTGCTATCAGTTTTGCATTGAGCTTATGTAAAGGGTCAAATACTGAATGGTTACCTACAGACCTTTTTGTAATTGTATTATAATTGTAATTCTTATTTTATGTGGTTGAGGTCAGGGCTTACATACAGTATGGGGCAAATTCACTAACCTCCAAAAATTCGACAGTGACTGTTTCGCTCACATCGAAACACTTCTCCAGGTAAGAATTAGCCAGGACAACGCTAATTCATTAAAATGCGAAGTTGTGTCCAGGGTGCCGAACTATGGTGAATTTTCACTAGCGTTAATTCGGCAAGCAAAGCAAAGTTGCGCTAGCGTTGGCTAATTTTCATACAGCGGGAAGTTACATTTAAATGGACGCATATATTGCAGGAAATTTATTACACTTCACAAGCCCAGGGAACCTTAAAGGAGAAGGAAACACCCTGGCCGCAAAAACCCTCCCCTGTGTTGCCCCCCTTCCCTCCTCCCCTCCTGCTTTGACCGGCGTCTTCTGGCGCATGCGCAGTAGGAATATTTACAGGAACGGATCTACTGCGCATGCGCCGAATGTCACAAAGTTTTCTGATTTCACTTCGTGAATTCGGCGCATGCGCAGTAGATCCGTACCTGTAAATGTTCATACTACGCATGCGCCAGAAGACGCCGGTCAAAGCAGGTAGAAGACCGTGTGGGAGAACATGGTGTCTGTGAACTCTGTGGACAGGACCTGCACAGAGGGGTGAGTAACAAGTTAGGGGCATTTGCCCAGGGGGACAGGTAGGCCAGGGGGGAGGAGGGAGGGGGGGGCAACACAGGGGAGGGGGGAGGGGTTTTGCGCCCAGGGGGTTTCCTTCTTCTTTAATAAAATGAAATAGAGTTGTTATAGTGCCCTACATATGACCACAGTGTATAGTTTATGTGCCATATGTTAGGAAATGTAGGGGGGAAGCTGGGCACCCTAAAAAAAAATTACGATCTTCTGTAGCTTATCACCCTGAAAAACTGAAAAGTCGCCAGCGTTTTTTGGGACATAGAAAAATTTTCTACTTTTTTTTAGGAACTCCTATCTACTCTATCGCAGTTCGCCTGGTCTGAGGTGGCGATGGTAAGTCTGGCGCATGAGGTAACGTTCAGTAAAATCTGCATCTTAGTGAATTTGCCTAGTTACGTCCATTCGCCAGAGCAAAAATTCGCCTGTCGTTAGAGCGCTAGAGTCTATCTCCTTCGCTAGTGAATTTACGCCAGTGCCCGTTAGTAAATCGGTAAAGTACCGAAATGACGTAACGCTGGCGAATTTTCGCCAGCTTTAGTCACTTCGCCCTTTAGTGAATTTGGCTCTATTGGTCCTTTTCAAAATGTAAGTAGAATTATATAACATAAAACTAAAGTGTGTCACCTCAAAGCAAATAGATTTTGGTTTACAGAATTTGCACCTAATAAACCCATACTGTTTTATTCCATATTTGCTATATTACACATATACGAGTTTTAGCCCTAACTTCCAGGGGCACAGTTTGCCTGAATGAGACCAGATAATTCTATTGTTTGTGAAAGGCTTCCTATCAATAGAATAACATTATACCAGAACAGGGAATGTTAGAATGTTAAAAATAATAGGTTAAAAAAACTAAACTCTTTATGATATGACAGTTATGATTATCTTTCTTTGGAAGCAGAATTTGAAATGCCTAGATCATCCATTCCTAAGTGCTTTGTATAGCAATTATATCTTGGACAATATTTTCCTGAATGAGTATTTGTGCCTATTGGTTACTTGAACACCTTTCTGTAGTTAATAAGAAGTGTTAGCATATGCTACAACCCTTAGTCATGAGTCTACTTACTGGAATTTGGGCATGAACTAATGCTGATATAATACTTTCTAAAAACATAATTACATAATTAATTTGGAATACATTTAGATGGTTGTTTACTAAAATCCGAATTTATCTCATTTTTTATATAAAAAAACCACAACATAACTCCAATACCAGATTTTACCTTATTTATTATTTAAAAAGCTTGATTTGATTGGTTTGGGTAAAAACTCAATAAAATTGATTAAAAACCTGATTGGTAAGGTTTTTTTAAGTTTTTTCCCTGAATCGCTTGACTTCTTCCCGGAAATTCCAAGTTTTTTTGATTTTTGCCCAAAAAGTTTGAAATGGTTGGATTTTCTGGCTAATTCCAGTGCAGGCCACAGAAATTTCAAAATAGGATAGTGACATCTGCCATTGACTTATACACAACCTCGGCAGGTCTGAGTTGGCAGATTTTTGGATTCTGGCTTTTTGCTGCATCAGACTTTAAGAAATCTCGAAAAATTTGAGTTTAAAAAAAAAAACTTTAAAATTTTGAGTTTTACCTCAAAAAGCCTGACCTGAGTTACGCAAATAACCCCCTTAGGTTTAACCTCTCCACATGACCCCCAGAGCATTCAGTATATACACCAATATATAAACCACTATATGATGTCAGACCTTAAAGGGCACCAATCATGACCAAAATCATTTACTAAGTAAATACACTATGTGAAAGTTCAAGAAATCCGATTTTTAAAACAGTTAGAATTGTTTGTATAATGTAAATGATCAGCTCACTATTCCTTCTGCAAGATCTCCCCTATCTCCCCTGCCTCTAGCTGAGGCAGCCATCTTGGATTTCACTGGCTCCTCCTACCTATATCTTCCCAGCCAACTGCAGCTCTGAAATCTCACACATGCTCAGTTGAAATTCCTTGTTCCTTATCAACCCTTCTGAGCTATTTTCAAATCAGCCAAACCTCTGTGTTAGCTGCTGTTCAGTAGTGCTGCCACCTGCTGGAAGTTAGTGTGTGCCCTTCATTTGCATAATGATTTTACCAGCAGGGGACAAGATAGGGAAATCTCCTGATACTTCTAGTGGAGGAGTTTACTTAAACAAGGCATTCTGGGTAGAATACTCAAGGCAGTGTTACAATCTGAGCATGCTCCTGAAATTTGCATATTACAGTCTCTGTTATAGTCTCAATATGGCCTCCCTCAGTGAAAGAACCCATTTGACAAAGTAAGGGATTTTTTTAAAACCTGCAGTTTTTTCAAAAAACTATATATGTAGTTTGATTAAACGTGTTTAGCTTGTATTGGTCCGATTGTTAATATGTGTTTGATTTTGGCTGTGATAGGTGCCCTTTAATGGTCACAGTACACTCATACTGTGACCATTAAAGGGGACATTTTGCATAACCTTCATATACAGATATATGATGAATCTTTCCTCAAACAATGTAATGATGCAGAAAAAAAAACGTTTTGAATGCATTTTACCTGCTAAAAGTGTCATTACATTAGAGCTGCATTGAGAACCTCTCAGGTCAGAAGCTAGGCTGAAATGAGGTGTGGGAGTGTCTGTTCATTCTCTCACAGGAAATGGTAACAACACTGACTGACAGGCTGAACTCTGCTGTAGCTTGGAAAACCACTCCCATCTCCCTGCCTGTGTGTTTTTTTCTAGTCTGCAGATAGCTGTCCTATGCTGCTGTCTGAATTTTCCATAACAGATTTCATTTGTTACATAAATCTTTTCCATATGAAACCCCAAGAAGGACAGAGTAAAATGCCTCTACATTAATTCAATCTGTGTGTATGACAAAGCATAATGACTACCTTTAGATCTAAATATAGAAAACCATATATTTTTGGAAAGTACACATTCCCACGAATCTAAATTGGGTATGCATGTCTTTGTACTCCAAAGTACCAAGCCGCAAACCATTCCTAAATTTGGTGATTTTGGTGACATTTCCAAAAATCACCTAAAAATTTCTACCCTGCAGCATCATATTACCCACATACTTTTAGGTATCAAGAGAAATCACCCCAAATATGAAAGCCTAGGGTCCTCTAAACAGATGCCCAATATGTATAGGTGTACCTAAGCACGTGGCATATAGGGGCCCCAAAAGGAAGACCCCCATATGGTCTGTCATTTTAGGTACTGCAAAATCAACACATTTACATCGTTTGGGGGGGGGGGGCAAAAGTAGAAAAAAGTAAGTTCACCCCAGGAAACCATATATTTTCGGAAAGTACACAAAAAAAATCTGAATGTAGGATTCATTTGCTTCATTTAGGAAGTCTGGCACTGTGTGGTCAGGACCTTTAACTCTTGAAGAGATGGTCACAAAGAAATCAGCCGGATTTCAGGACAGTTCCCCACAGATTCATCACATATACCTCTACAAACCTATCAATAAAAATCATCATGTCTCTGCACTCTTTCAAACCCCCATGTTATTTGTTGGTATCACCTAAAGGCGCAACTGTTTATCATCTGCTGCATACCCCTAGGCAGGAGCATAACACTTGGGTATTGTCGGGCATACCTATAGCTTACATGCACATTAAAGAATAGCCATAGTAAGCAAAGTAACACAGAGCACTGTATTTACTGACTGTTGATTGCAGGTGTTAAGTTCATGGCTCTTTGTTTAACCATGCAGACTATGAGCAGGGCAGCAGAGGTAAGGGCCGCTTTTATTACTTGCAGCATAACTGAGGCTGCATATCTTGCATCCACTAAAGCATTCTGAACTACAACAACACAAAATGTGCTGGATTTGTCAGTCCAAAGTTTGGTCTGACTGATGGGACAAATAATTATATCACCCTTATTAGCTTTTTTACAGCTTCTAATACATCCTTGTTCCTCAGACTGTACACCAGTGGATTTAACATCGGTACTATAGCAACATAGAAGATTGAAATGTTTTTGTACTTTTCAAGAGATAGTTTTGACTGAGGCATTGCATACACTGGCAGGGATATTCCATAGGATAGTAATACTACTGTGAGACCTTCAGTCTTGTTGTTGAGGAGTGGATCTTAAGAATGGTAGAAATTATAAATATATAAGACATTAGTATACACAGTAATGGAAAGAATCCCACACAAGCATCATCCACAAATATAACTACTTCCATTGTTCTAGTGTCACTTACAATGAGTCTCACCAAAGTTTTCACATCACAGTAAAAATGGTTGATCTCCTTGTTAAAAGTGAACAAACATTGTGAGATGAAAACAGCATGTAATAGGGAATATATGGCACAAAATAAACCAGAAAAAGTAGTTATTGGAATGAACAAGCCTTTGTTCATGATCTGCGAATAGCGTAAAGGAATGCATATAGCAATATAACGGTCACAAGCCATAGATGCCAACAAGAACAATTCCTGGGTAGAACACCATATAAAACAACCTAATTGTGTCATGCAGCCAGTGAAGGAAATTTTCTTGTTACCTGTTATAGTGATGGCCAAAAGCTTTGGGAGAATGGTTGAGACATAGAAGATATTCAGGACGGCCAAGTTGCACAGAAAGAAGTAAATAGGTGTGTGCAATTGGGGCACCAAACACACAATGGTTGTAATAAGAGCATTTGCAGAAACAGATATTATGTACATGATTAAAACCCCAACAAATATTACATACTCAAATTCAGCAGAGCCAGAAAATGCTGTGAGATAGAAGACTCTTTCACCAGTTCCATTCTGAGGAGCTTTTTTACTTGGGGTTTTCATGTTTTCATTGTAGAAATAGATATTTTGTTCTCTTTCTCCTGCAATAATAAGCAATGGTTGTTTGAAACAATATGAGACCACTTGCTGAATAATTACAGTGACTGTTACAGATATCCCTGATATAAAATCAGCAATAATAATTTGTTTTGATGAAGCATTGTGGAGGCTTTGGAGAGAGACACATAGTTATGGTTCTAGCTGCTAGAATGTACAAAGTACCAAGGCAAGGAGAATTAACCAGGTTTAATCTACAATTACTGAAAATAGCTGGAATACTGTATTAACTCTATGAATCTTGAAGATGCATTTTATGACACTATTTTTATGTTTAACATTTTCTAAAAATGTGTGTAGTATTCAGTGGAGCAAAGAAGTATACAAATCATGTTAATCTTACCCTTGTCTTTTTGCTTTTAAGTTATGCAGATCTGAGCAATATCAGCCCAAATCCACCAGATGGTTCTATAATATGTCCACTTTTATATACAGTAACTTGTTCACTAAGGATCTAGGGGATGACAATGTAAGTAATGTTTCAGTGTTTGTAAATGACAAAAAAAAGCATTCCAATCCATTCAAGCATGTTAGGCCTGGGATGTAAAAATCATCACACCTTGGATGTAAAAATACAGCGACAGCTGTGACATTGTTGAATTCTCTGCCTGAATTAGTGTTACTGGCCGATACATTCGATAGCTTCAAGAAGGAGTTGGATGGCTTTTTAGTGGGAAAAAACAGGGTTATTGAAAATACTGTAGCTCTTGATCCAAGGACTGGTCGATTGCCATTTTGGATCAATGAAGATAGTTTTCCCCCTCTGAGGCATATTGGAGAGGTGTTAGAAGGTTTATTTTGCCTTCCTCTGTATCAACTAACATAGACTGTGTATTTTATACCATTTGGGGCACCAAACACACAATAGTTGTAATAAGAACATTTGCAGAGCCAATGTCATGTACCGTACATGATTAAAATCCCAATAACTATTATCAACTGAAATTTAGCAGAACCAGATAATGCTGCAAGATAGAAGATTATTTTGGCAGCACCATTCTGTGGAGCTTATTTAACTGGGATAAGTGTCCTATTTTTTTTTCCAATTGTTTGTGGGTTTTGGACTACATAGCTTGGATGGAAGGAATATCTGGAGACCTCCATTTTCTAGCTATTGATATTCTCACTACGAACAAAATGTGAAACAGGAGTTGTTTTTTTATTCCTAGTAAGGCCAAGGTAATGCTAAGTCAATTTGGCTAATGCATAAATAAAATGAGCCATTTTTCTACCCCTGGATGTGTAGAAAATTTCTAGTATCTCCAGGTTCTCCAGTAGACATTTGGAGTTTTGAAGATGCAATTTTAACCTATTTTGTGTAAAGTACTACTAATACATAAGTGACAAGCGTCCTATTTTCATTGGAGAAATATATTTATTCCTCTGTTTCTACTGTGACAAAGAACTTGCTGTTTGAAAATATTAGACCAATTACAGCAACATTTACAGATATCTCCTTTATAAAACTAGCAGATAACCTGATACAATGTTGTAGATCTCATAGGAGGCTTGAATGAGTCTCCATTATAATTCTACTTGCAGGGATGTAATAGGAAAACAGTGCAAGGGAAATGACCATGGAAAGCTGAATTGGCAGAAAATGGGAAAACAGGGAAGCAGGAGGGAGGGCCAGTTCTATAACTTGAATACAGGGGTGTGTGTTTGAATAGGTAGCACAATTGTGAGAAAGCAAGGAGGGATCTATGTAGTTCAGAGATTCAGGTAACTGTACAGGAGATAGAACTGGCAGGAGAACTGGCAGATTTTATTACAAAAAATATGAAATACAAATATAAACCATCATTAACTTTGCACCATTTAACTGATTAAGGGGCAAATTTATGAATGGTCATTATGGAAAAATCTATTTTAAATGACCCATACATAACATTGCTGGAATTTATTTGTCAAAATCTCAATGTAAATATTTGTTGTAAGGTACTTACCCAGGGGACGGCAGGGACGCCTGCCGCCCCCTCGACGGGGACGGCCGTCTCGCATCTCCGCCGCCGATGCGGCTAGGCCCCAGGCGCCGCCTCCTATGGAGCGCGCGGCGCGCATGCGCCAGAATTAAAGGGGCAGGCACGCTGGCGCGATTGCGCTGGCGTGTTTGCACAGGCGCTGGCGCTGATTCGCCAGCGTCCAATGGTGCCAAATTCAAATGTTTAAATGGCCATCAGTCCTTTTGTGCCTTGCCCAACGTAGGTTCTGTATATTGTTCCTGGGTGCGATTATTCTGTAATTCTTGTTGGGACCTTTGGCTATTCCTGATTCCTGTTTGACTTCCGCCTGCCCTGACCCTTTGGCTTGTCCCTGACTACTCTTTGAATTTCGTTCTGTACTTCGACCCTGTTAGTTGCTGACCCGGCCTGTGACCTCGATTACTCTGCTGCTTACCGATTTTGTACTGCATTCCCGATTGGTTTCGACTTTGATAACCTTTACGTTAAGTTCCCTTGCTCGCCCAGAGTTCTTCCCTCAGTCTCCTCACTATTAAGTCCTGGCGGCATCCGAGTAGCGGAGGGCCCCACCCGACGTGAAAGGCGGCGGGTTATAGGCCGAAGCGTGAGCCGAGCCCGGGACATTGGGGTTTACTCTGGGTTGTGGGATACTGAACGTTACATTTGTTCTGATTAAATCACATTTTAAGATCATCCTAGAAGGCATTTTCACTTCCAGGAAAGTGGATTGGATCAACATCTATATTTATATACAGGTCTATTTTATTCTATATTTTATATACAAACAATGGATCTATAGTCCTTAATCCTTGGAATATGGGGTTTTCCCATAATGAGTTTTTCCATAATTTGGATCTCCATGCAAACTAAATAACATTGACCCAATAGGATTGTTTTGCTAGCAGTATGGATTAATGCAGAGAAATATAATTTCATAGATTTATGGATATCAGGTTTTGAGATAAGTGTATGTGTATTGAATAAACAGTATTACACTATGCGGGTATTTTTTTTAATCTTATAAATTTGAATGGACTCACAATTTGAATCGGAGGTTATTTTTAAGAAACTCAAATGTTAGAATATTCCCAACCCGAAAATTCAAATTGAATTCTAATGGAAGCAATTAACATATTCAAATGGTTCAACAGACCTCTGCCATTAAATGAACTCAGCAGGTTTAAGATGGCGAATATTCAAGTTAGAACTTTTTCATGGTCGAGGTGTGATACATCTCACATTTGAATTTACATTTGAGTTGGTGCTTTTAAATTTGAATTTGTGAGTTTTGACCCAAATAAAAATCAAAAATTTGAATTTGAATTTACCATTCAAACCTTAATAAATCTGCTCCTAATACCTGAACTTCAGAGAGTTTTGTTTTGGGATGCCACAATCTGTAGAAAGAACTCATGTTTACTCCAAGTGGTGTAGAAGACCTTTTTATCTACAATACAGCAGGATCACAACTGCCAAACTCTTACAGAGGTATCTTCCACATTCTGTTCAGTGTTTTGTGCTGTTTGTTCATTTCCTTGTAGATTTACTCATAGAGCTTGCATGTAGCTGTAACTCTTATTTCCCATAGAGTTCCATTTAAACACATAAACCCCAAAAGGAAATTGTGTTTTGAATTAGATTAATTTCAAGCCCTAGTCATTGAGATCATGTTGAATATGATTATATACTGACCTTTTATCACATGGTGTTACTATGCAGAAAAACAGTCCAGACCAGGGCTGTCCAACTGGCGGCCCGTGACCCCCCTTCTGTGGCCCCCCACATGCTCTGTCTGCTTACCATATGTAAGCTTTAAAAGGTATCACTGGCCCCTGCATTGCTTAAACCTCAAATTCAGACTATAATCCCCTGTATTTCTCTGCTTGCCCAGTGTTGCTTGAGTGTGCTATTCTTTGCTTGCCCAGTGCTGCTTGTGTGTGCCATTCTCTGCTTGCCCAGTGCTGCTTGTGTGTGCCATTCTCTGCTTGCCCTAAGGTGTTTAATCATGTGTTGGGGGTTGTTGTATTATCCACAGGGGAGGAGGAGGCATATGGATTTAAGGGTATGTGTTTAACATAACTTAAATTTTTCACATATGAGTGATGAGGGATTTCCCTTGCAGTGAGCACCAACCATTTGTTACCACCGTTATGTGGGTATGATCTTAAACGTTCTTGTGGTAATGTGGGTGTGGTTTACAGTGGGTGTGGTTTAAAAGGTGAGTGGCCAACCCTGACTTCCATTATAGGCCCTCGACCACATAGGCCATTAAAATGGCCCTTAGTACCACAGAAGTTGGACAGCACTGGTCCAGACAATAGATCCCAAACCTGTAGCCTGCTTACATCAATAACATTTTCTTGATCCATATGTGTAAGTTTTCAGTATATATTATAAACAGGCAATTCCCTTTCACCAAAAACACAGAAATGAGCCAAAATAAAATTGCACAGGTATGGGATCCCTTATCCAAAAACCTGCTATCCAGGATCCTTCAAATTATGGGAAGGATATATTCCACAGATTTCATGTTTAGTAATAATTCTAATTTCCAAAAAGTATTTCCTTTTTCTCTGCAATAATAAAACAGTAATTTGCTCTTGATAGTAACTAAACCTCATGAATCTATATTGGTCAGAAACTATTCCTATTGGTTTTATTTAATATATGACTTATAGTAGACTTAAGGCATGGCGATGCAAATAACAGAAAGATCCCTTATCCAGTAAACCCCAGGTCCCAAAATTGTGGATAACAAATCTTAAATCTGTACAAGTATAGGACCTGTTATACAGAATGCTTGGGACCTGGGGATCTTTCCGTAATTTAGATCTCAATACTTTGCCTTTTAAAAATAATTCAAACACTTCCAATACTATTGTTTTTCCTCAAGTACGATGTACTGTTTTATTAATACAGGAAAAAAGGAAATCATTTGTAAAACTTTTAATTTAATTCCAATGGATTCAATGGGAGACGGCCTTCCCATAATTCGGAGTCTTCTGGATAACACATAACCGTTTCATACCTGTAGTATGTTTTACTTATGTATCAACAGCAAATATATTTATCAAACAATTATATTTGCATCAATGACTGTGACAGAAATTAATTGGCATTTTTAGCCCTGAATCCATTGGATGATACTTTTTACAGTGAAACTCAGAGAAAAAGAACTAAAAGAAGCCTACCCACAGCATTACAGAAAAAAAACGAAACAAAAAAGTTCCACTTATGTAGTGGGGGCCTATTTATCAACAGTCTAATTTTCTTGGTTTTTGAAACTATGACAAACCTCACAAACTAAAACTCGAGATTTATTAAAAAATCGGAATAAAAAAAGTATGAATGGAAAACTACAATGAACTCTGTATACCTCGAAAATCTCAAAAAAATTGTGTTTTGAGACAATTCCTCATGGAAAAAAAGGGGGTTATTTACTAAGCCCCAAATGCAGAAATCACGAAAAATTCATGATTTTTTTTTGTAAAATCAGGCTTTTAAAAAAATCACAGATTTTTGGGAATTTATTAAACCACAAGTCTGGAAATCTCCGAATCTGAAATTCCGGCACCTCAGACCTGTTGAGGTTGTATATAAGTCAATGGGAGAAGTCCCAATGATTTTATTGATGTGCGCTGGGTCTCATGCCAAACACCTAAGTTTTCAGAGGTTTCGGGCAAAAATTGGAGGTTTTGGGTGAAAAGTCTGAAAAAATCTTGAAAATCGAGTGAAACCTAAGAAAAAATCGTGAAAATCTGAGTTATTACCGCAAAGCAAATTTTCGGGAAAATGTAATAATAAATAAGCGTTAAAAACTCGAGCGGCTTAGATCGGAGTTTGTAGCAGACAATATTGAGATAAGTTCGGACCTTGATAAATAACCCCCTAAAAGTCAGAATGGATTTAGAGCTGTCTAAAAAGATCAGCACAGCTCCCATTGACTTCTATAGGACCTCAACAACTTTTACCTGGTGAAGTTTTGTATTATTGATTTTCATTGTTTTTACCCTTATTAAATCTCAAATTTTTCGAACTTTTTAAAATAATGAGAAAACCCCACATTTTTGAGATTTGTGGAAGAAAATCTAAATCGATTGTTAGTAAAAGACCCCCTTAAAGTGGCAGTGTTTTCCATTTTATCCCAGTTACTTTTCTTAAGGCTTTCAAAACATCTTTGTTCCTCAGGGTGTATATAAGTGGATTTAGCACTGGAACCATTAACACCACCACCATAGAGAGGGCTTTGTCTTGCTCTTGGGATTGTTCAAATTCTGGTTTCATGTAAAAGCTGAGACAGATTCCATATAGTAGTATCACAATTGTAAGATGGGAAGAACAGTTAGAGAAGGCCTTGTTCCGTCCTGCTGAAGAGGGAATCTTCAAAACAGCAAATATGATCAATATATAAGATGCAAGAATGAGTGTAAATAAAAATAAAGCTATAATTATATCTTCAATAAATAGTATAATGAGATTGGTTGTGATGTCATTGCAGGAAACAGAAAGCATGGTTTTATACTCACAGAAAAAATGATTGAGTTCATGGGATTTGCAGAATGTTAAATTAGAAATGAGTAAAACATACATCAGTCCATTTAAACCAGCCAACAGCCAAACTATAATGGCCAGTAAGACACAAAGGCTTTTATTCATGATGACAGAATAATGCAGGGGAACACAGATGGCCACATAGCGGTCATACGCCATTGCAGTCAGTAGGAAAAATTCTGCATTAATACAGAACACAAACAAAAATATCTGGGAGAGACAGCCTGAAAAAGATATGCTGTGATCCCCTGTCATGGTGATGGCCATCAGCTTTGGTTGTATAGCAGAAACATGCAGAATGTCCTGAAATGCTAAATTGCACAGGAAAAAGTACATTGGCGTGTGCAGCTGGGGTACCAAACATATAAGGCCTATGATAATCACATTACCCAACATGGCCAGCAGATACAATAACAAAACCCCAATAAACAGTAAAATAGCCACCTTAGCAAAGCTGGGAAATGCCAGAAGGTTGAATTGGGTTTGTAAGGTGCTGTTTTGGTAAATGTCATGCATTTTTCTTCTTGTAGGAAATTACTTACTATTACTACTCAAGATTAGATTCGATTAGAGGATACTGTGTCACCCCAAAACCTTGGGATTCTGTTTCAGTTTGAATTTAAAAAAGGATCATGAGTATTAGCTTTTTTATGTGTTTAAAAGTAGGTAATAGGTAAAATATTTTAATAAATCATAAAACTCAGTTCTCAGGCTACTTATAATATTGTATATATGGAATATAAATTTAAGTCTTCTGTTTTTCAAAAATCACACGATAAATCTACAGGGATAGGAACTTTTATATGGAATGCTTGGGGCCTAGGGTTTTACGATTAAGGGATCGTGCCATAATTTGGATCACCATACCTTAAGTCTGCTAAAAATAATTTAAACATTAAATAAACCTGATAGAATTATTTTGCCACCATCAAGTTCAAGGTACTGTTTTATTATTAAAAAGAAAAAGGAAATCATTTTTAAAAATTATAAGAATTTGCTTAAAATTGACATTATAGGACATGACTTTCCCTTACTTTGGAGATGTCTGGATAACAAGTTTCCTGATAAGGGAATCCCATAGCTGAATAACGTTATAAATAGTCTGAGTATTGGAGTTTTTTTGACTGCCTGCGGTTTTTCTTGTGGTAGTTTGTGATTATACATTTTAAAAATGTTTGATGTCAGATGTTAAATTTAATAATATAACATTTCTCCTGCATTTGTAGGAAGCAAGTGAAGTTAAAATATAAAAAAAAAACACATCCATTGCTACATTGTGTACTGATGCTCTTAAATAAATTCAATACAGATTTCTTTCACAAATGTCAGCCTTGATCCACTGCAGCAAAATATTTAGTATTAAAGCTCATTTTCTCATTTTAAGTTGAATAGATGTGAATTAAACATTTTGGAGCTTGTATAAAGTATGTCAAACGGTTACTCGGCTTTTATATCTTTAACTGTGTATCTACAGGGACACACTGCTGTCTTGGGACTTCTGTATGTTTGGCCGTGGCACCTTTCTTGGAAAAGATTTTTTACAATAAAAAAATTGTGTTACATCAAACAAGACGTTATGGGAGTTGGCATCTTGGTTAGAGGAGAGCTAACTACTGCTCGTTGTTTCAATGATACATATAGTCAGGATGAGCAGTTTTAAAGTCAATAAGAAATCAATGGGTTTTTTTCATTAATCAATAGTATTTCAGCTAGTGGGAAAAATGCAATTTTTTTTCTGTTTTCACTATCTTGGATTATTCCAGATCTTTATTTCTGCATCCAAAGAACCACATGTTATATAGTTTACAAGGTAGATTATTTTTTTTTTGCCATCTTAGTATTTCCAAGATGCGTATGTCCAATCATGCATCATTAGGGATGTCGCGGACTGTTTGCCGGCGAACTTGTTCGCGCGAACATCGGCTGTTCGCGTCCGCCGCAAGTTCGCGAACGTCGCGCGACGTTCGCCATTTTGGGTTCGCCTTACCTGGCGCTTTTTTTTGACCTCTCACCCCAGACCAGCAGATACATGGCAGCCAATCAGGAAGCTCTCCCTCCTGGACCACCCCCACACCCCCTGGACCACTCCCCTTCCATATATAAACTGAAGCCCTGCAGCGTTTTTTCATTCTGCCTGTGTGTGCTTGGAAGAGCTAGTGTAGGGAGAGAGCTGTTACTGATTTCACTGATTTCTTTGAGGGACAGTTGATAGTAAGTTTGCTGGCTAGTAATCTACTTGATACTGCTCTGTATTGGAGGGACAGAAGTCTGCAGGGGTTTGAGGGACATTTAAGCTTAGGTAGCTTTGCTGGCTAGTAATCTACCTTCTACTGCAGTGCTCTGTATGTAGCTGCCTGCTGTGGGCACTGATCTCTTCTGATCTCATCTGCTGACTGCTGTAATAACCCAATAGTCCTTGTAAGGACTGCTTTTATTTTCTTTTTTGTTTTTTTACTTTGCTAGTTGCTACTATAAGCCCAGTGCTATTAGTCTAGCAGTGTTGGGGAGTGGGACTGGTGTGCTACTGTGCTGCTCCTAGTAGTTCAGCAGCACCAACCCGAGAAAAATATATTTTTTAATATACATATATTTTTTTTTTCTTTTACTTATCTTACTGTTCTTTAACGTGTACAGTGCTGTTGCTGTTCTTCATGGTAGTGCACCAATAGTAGTGCACTTGCAGGCATTATTTGCTCAGTGTGTTCTTCATTTTCAAACAACAACCATCTAGCTGTGTGAGCTTGTTCACATTCTGTCTAAATATCAATAATAGTACCGTCTCTAGAAACACCACCCGAGTGACGTTTTTCAGGCAGCAAAGACAGTGGCAAAATCGCATCTTTTATGGTCACCGCAGGTGATCAATAAAGTAGACCAAAACTGGGCCCACACTGCAGAATCTGTGTTTTTTGGTTCGCTTCACTGTACATTGAATTACCTCTGCCTGACCGTGCACGTGCGCACAAGCACGGTGACTGCTAAACACACCACTACAGAAATATTGCCACCAACAGGACGAACATCCTGGAGGTGACAAGCAACTAGTAATTAAAAACTATTATTTGCTCACTTGACGGTATCATTCATTAAAGCTCTTTGCGTCTTTTTGCGTTGCAGTAAGCACCGCGTTTCGTCTTTGCGTGTGAACAGGCTGTAACCTTTACACGACTTGATTGGCATGTAGACGCCGGACGTTTTAAAGCATTTTATTACACAGGTTTAGAAATGTAGTGTGATTTCTGCCCTTTACAGCACAAAACGCAGCGCTGTGTCAACAATGGATTTTTTAGAAACATTTTTGCCCTTGATCCCCCTCTGGCATGGCACTGTCCAGGTTGTTGCACCCTTTAAACAACTTTAAAATCATTTTTCTGGCCAGAAATGTCTTTTCTAGCTTTTAAAATTCGCCTTCCCATTGAAGTCTATGGGGTTCGCGACGTTCGCGAACCGTTCACATTTTTGACGCAAGTTCGCGAATATGTTCGCGAACTTTTTTCCCGACGTTCGCTACATCCCTATGCATCATCCTTATCATCTTCATCGTCATCTTCCCTTAGAGGCCCATTTATTAAAGATGGAAATTTAGTGGTATTAGGGATTTTAGAAGCCACACAAACAAATTTTCTATAAAATCACAAATGCCATGAAAGGTATTAAAAGTTATTATGTCCAAATGGTCTAAAAAAAAAGGTCCAATAGGATCAGAGCAGCTCCAATTAACTTCTATAGGACCTCAACTGCTTTTACTTGCCAAATTTTTTGTGAGGACTAGTCGTCTAGTGGGCGGCAGGGACTCCCACCGCAGTATTCCTCTCTCTCTCCTTTGGCAGTTTCTCCTATGGTGCACAAAGTTCATGCCAAAACGCGATGACGTCATGATACTCGCGCCGCATAAAACCCGGAAGTGCGCGCCGCGAGCATCATAACATCACAGCATTTTGGCATGAACTTTGAATAGTTAAAGGGGCTATGGGCTGGAAGTCATTGCCCATTATTAGGTCTTATTTGATTAGTTTCCTGGGTGCAAATTGTCTGTGTTAATCCTAGTTTTGATCCCTGCCTGTCACAACAGTGCTCACTGCACTAGCAATGCACCCCCCTCGACCTGCTCTGATGCTAGAAGTTAGAAGCGTGGAGCGGGAGGGGGGCAGCATCGGGGCTGTTGCCTCAGGGACAGCAGCCCCTGGTATGCCCCTGATATGGAGGGGCTCCACTGTTAAAGGTCTTGAATGTAAGTAGAAATAGCACCAGAAACCTTTTCTGTTTCCACTTATTCAATATTCATTAAAAAATAATTACTAATTTGTCACTTTATGTATGATCAGGATGGTTGTCATAACGTAATTTAATCAGTGTATGTATAGAGTGCTGTTTAGTGATTGGGAGGGGTCCCTCTTTAATTGTCATGGTCTATGTTTTTATGGGCTAGGTATTTTATTTGTTTAATTATTTTTTATAAGGTAAAACCGGTTATGGGAGTTTGGGTGTGTTTTTTTTTATTTAAAAAATTAGATACATTCAGATCTTAGTAAATTACCCTCTAAGGGTTTCATCTGACTTTCCCTTTTACACATATTTTAAAGTATCTTTTCTTTTACTCTTTAATAAAACTGACATGTTCCCATGGTTTTTTATAGGAGCATGTCAGTATCCCTTTAAGAACAAAAACTTGAATAAACACATGATTTTCTGGAAAAACTAATTTTGCGTGTTCCAAGGTTTTTAAAGTCGTGAGCATGCCCAAATTTGTACATGTCAAATTAAAAATGTTCTAAAGCGATTTAAAGCGATACTTCCTATAAAAATCATAGGAACATGTCAGTATCAAGTAAATGCTGCACCCGTAATCGTTCTCCGTAATATTACTTATAATTACCTATCATTCTTATAGGTACGTGTCAGTATTGCTTTAAGAAATAATGTTTTTTGTTCAATAGTAATATTTAAGCTTTTTTTTAAGATCAGAAATTCTTATAAGGTATTGACCTTAATCTTGTAAAATGTATAATGATAACTTTGCATCGGAAAAACCACATTTACGTAGGCTGAAGTTATAAGGTACAGTAATACCATACAATCTTTTCTTAAAACACAGACAACCATGTGATCATACTGAAATTATTTCAGGATGGGCGAATATTTTGCCTTGTTTCGCGCACAAAAATGACACCCATAGACTTGCATGATGTTGCGTGTCAAAAAAAATGACTTGCGTATAAAAAAATTCGCTGCGCGTCAAACATTTTGACGTCCATAGACTTTAATGCCCGTTTGTGACATTTCGCTGGCAGCGAATTTTTGGCGAAGCGAAACAGGTCAAATTTGCCCAATTATTGCCAATAATTAAATATAGGCATTAGGTAAATAAAAAATTTTGCCCACAGGTTGCCCCCTCTTGCTCTTTGTGCTGTTCCCAGGGACTAGACACTAACAAGTGAGACTGCACTATAATGGGAACATCTCCACCATCTATGCGTTTTGATTTTCCAACGCTATATTTTTTAATAAAGGTAATTTTACAAAAATCAACTTAAAGGGATTGCTCACCTTTAAAATAACTTTTAGTGCGATTGGTTTTATTTTTATTATTTGTAGTTTTTGAGTTATTTAGCTTTTTATTCAGCAGCTCTCCAGTTTGCAATTTCAGCAGTCTGGTTGCTAGGGTCCAAATTACCTTAGCAACCATGCATTGATTTGAATAAGAGACTGGAATATGAATAGGTGAATAAAAAGATGAGTAATAAAATGTAGCAATAACAATAAGATTAAATAAAGCTCTTTTAATCATAAAATTGAGTATGGGAGTTTGGTCGTAGTTTTTTATTTGAAGAATTAGATAACCCGATTTTACCCAATTTTATGATTATTAAAGCTAGATTTAATCAGGTTGGGTAAAAACTCGATAAAATCGAAAAACACAAATTGTACTATATTTCAGAGTTTTTTTTCCTGAAAAGCCCGAAATGGTCGGATTTTTCAGATTAATTCCAGAGCAGACCACAGAAATTTCAACATAGGATAGGGACCTCTGCCATTGACTTACAGATGAAGCCACTTGGATTTGTGAGTTAAATGCGTCATGACTCAGGGTTAATTGAATAAACTGTGTTATCTAAAGTCATCTTAACTCATTTAATGCATTTAACCTTTTCATTAGCATACCAAAGCACCATTGTTCACAATGGTGAATGCTTTAATTAGGTGGGATGTTGTGACGCAGTTTTCTGTGTTAAATGAGATAAATGGGATATCTGTGTTTAGTTATTCTGTGTCAAACAGACAAACCAAAGTGGCTGCATCTGTATACACACCCTTGGCAGGTCTGAGATGCCGGATTTTCAGATTCAGACTTTTTGCTGCATCGGGTTTTAAGAAATCTTAAAAAATTTGATTTTTTTTTTGATTAAGTTTTGACCCAAAAAGCCAGATCAGAGTTTAGTAAATAACCTAATTTATAGATGGGGTCAGTGACCCCCATTTAAAAACTGGAAAGAGTCAGAAGAAAAAGGCAAATAATTAAAAAACTATAAAAAATAAATAATGAACACCAATAAAAAGTTGCTGAGAATTAGTCATTTGAGAACATACTAAAAGTTAGGTGGACCACCCCTTTAAGGAACTGAAGCCTTTTGTGTTTTTAACTTCTGGGGTCATTGGCAATACTTTTTTTAAGTGAAATTAATTTTCTAGCACTGGTAATTATTATTTAGATTTAATCAATTTAGCACATCGGTCATTTGATATCACTAATCTATAAGTAAAAATCTGAACTGTATTTAATGAATTGTTTAACACAATTTATTGAAAATCACTAGCACTTTAACACTGGGGCATTAGTTATCCCTATGGTGATGATGTTAAGCATCTACAGTAGTTGTGGCTGAATAGAAGGAATAGTTGGGATTAATTAAGCAGTATTAAAGTCCATAAATACCTTTCCAATGGGAGAGGGAGAATGACATGGGGACATTTTGGTGGCCAAACATGTCTTACTTCAACAATGGCACTTGCAATATTGACATTATATTAGGTTTGTGCCATGAGAGGTGAAGATTCACTTGATATGCTATGTGTGAGCGGAAATGCTGAATTCATCTTATTACTATTCTATAAAAAATTACTAAAAGTGTAGGATCCTAGGTATAAGGTAGAACTCAGGGATATAGATTAACTATGTATATAAGGGGATCATATAAAAATCTTTCTAATGCTTTATTTTTCCAGCTGACACAAGGTCACCCATTCCGATTAGAAGAAATGAGGTTCCGCCTAAATATTCGAAAGGGGTTTGTTACAGTGAGAGCTGTGAAGATGTGGAATTCTCTCCCTGAATCAGTGGTATAGGCTGATACATTAGATAGCTTTAACCCTTTCCCTGCCAGCCGTTTTGTCCTAGATGCGAACATCTACTGCCAAGCAGTTTTTAGATATTTTGCACTCTTTCACTTTAAGGGCCTTTCCTGGGGTGGTCTTTTAGTTAACCCAGGAAAACAATATATTGTTTTTTTCAGGACAACCTGAACATTCACAATATGCAAGAATTTTGGTGTAATTCTACTTCTATAAAAAAATATTGGATTCTAAGTGTCAAATAAAATGAAAAAAATCATGTTGCACGAAGAACAATCACATATATCAGAAACATCATTCATTTTATGTACGAGAACACAGCTGATTTAGAAAGGTCTATGTCTCCTGAACGCGACAATACCAAATATATATCGTTTTATGGAGATTTCTCACTTGTATAGCTCAAAATCTACAAGCAGTACACTACCAAATTTCCAAAGCAACACTCCCCAAACGGCATACTTTTGATTTCAAGGCCAAACATTCCGCTAACAGTAGGTTTACCCTAGAAAACTACCCATTACTAGAAAGAACAGATTCTGGTGAATCAAAAATGGGTAGAAATATCTTTGTACTCCAAACCACTAAGTTGCAATTGTTTCCTAAAGTTATAATGTTTTATAGAAATTGTGAATTTTTTGAAAAATGACCTCAAAGCTTCCACTCTACAGCAACATATCTCCCACACATCATTAGGTATCAATGTAAAACACCCCCAATATAAAATCCTGGGTCAAATGAACAGTTTGATGCCCAATATATTCGAATAGATGTACCCAAGCACGTGGCATAGGAGGCCCCAAAAGGAAGACCCCCCGTTTGTTCTGTCATTTCAGATACTGCAAAATCAACACATTTACATCGTTTTGGGGGGCGGCAAAGGTAGAAAAAAGTACGTTCACCCCAGAGAACCATATATTTTCGGAAAGTACACATTCCCCTGAATCCAATTTGGGTATGCATGTCTTTCTACACCAAAGTACCAAGCCGCAAATCATTCCTAAATTTGGTGATTTTGGTGACATTTCCAAAAATCACCTCAAAATATCTACCCTGCAGCATCGTATTACCCACATACTTTTAGGTATCAAGAGAAATCACCCCAAATATGAAAGCCTAGGGTCCTCTGAACAGTTTGATGCCCGATATGTATAGGTGTACCCAAGCACGTGGCATACAGGGGCCCCAAAAGGAAGACCCCCATATAGTCTGTCATTTCAGGTACTGCAAAATCAACACATTTACATTGTTTTGGGGGGGGGGCAAAAGTAGAAAACAGTAAGTTCACCCCAGAAAACCATATATTTTCGGAAAGTACACATTCCAACGAATCCAAATTGGGTATGCATGTCTTTCTACGCCAAAGTACCAAGCCGCAAATCATTCCTAAATTTGGTGATTTAGGTGACATTTCCAAAAATCACCTCAAAATATCTACTCTGCAGCATCGTATTACCCACATACTTTTAGGTATCAAGACAAATCACCCCAAATATGAAAGCCTAGGGTCCTCTGAACAGTTTGATGCCCAATATGTATAGGTGTACCCAAGCATGTGGCATATAGAGGCCCTAAAAGGAAGACCCCCATATAGTCTGACATTTCAGGTACTGCAAAATCAACACATTTACATTGTTTTGGGGGGGCAAAAGTAGAAAACAGTAAGTTCACCCCAGAAAACCATATATTTTCGGAAAGTACACATTCCCACGAATTCAAATTGGGTATGCATGTCTTTCTACGCCAAAGTACCAAGCCGCAAATCATTCCTAAATTTGGTGATTTAGGTGAATTTTCCAAAAATCACCTCAAAATATCTACCCTGCAGCATCATTTACCCACATACTTTTAGGTATCAAGAGAAATCACCCCAAATATGAAAGCCTAGGGTCCTCTGAACAGTTTGATGCCCAATATGTATAGGTGTACCCAAGCACGTGGCATACAGGGGCCCCAAAAGGAAGACCCCCATATAGTCTGTCATTTCAGGTACTGCAAAATCAACACATTTACATCGTTTTGGGGGGGGCAAAAGTAGAAAACAGTAAGTTCACCCCAGAAAACCATATATTTTCGGAAAGTACACATTCCAACGAATCCAAATTGGGTATGCATGTCTTTCTACGCCAAAGTACCAAGCCGCAAATCATTCCTAAATTTGGTGATTTAGGTGACATTTCCAAAAATCACCTCAAAATATCTACTCTGCAGCATCGTATTACCCACATACTTTTAGGTATCAAGACAAATCACCCCAAATATGAAAGCCTAGGGTCCTCTGAACAGTTTGATGCCCAATATGTATAGGTGTACCCAAGCATGTGGCATATAGAGGCCCTAAAAGGAAGACCCCCATATAGTCTGACATTTCAGGTACTGCAAAATCAACACATTTACATTGTTTTGGGGGGGCAAAAGTAGAAAACAGTAAGTTCACCCCAGAAAACCATATATTTTCGGAAAGTACACATTCCAACGAATCCAAATTGGGTATGCATGTCTTTCTACGCCAAAGTACCAAGCCGCAAATCATTCCTAAATTTGGTGCTTTAGGTGATATTTCCAAAAATCACCTCAAAATATCTACCCTGCAGCATCGTATTACACACATACTTTTAGGTATCAAGACAAATCACCCCAAATATGAAAGCCTAGGGTCCTCTGAACAGTTTGATGCCCAATATGTATAGGTGTACCCAAGCATGTGGCATATAGAGGCCCTAAAAGGAAGACCCCCATATAGTCTGACATTTCAGGTACTGCAAAATCAACACATTTACATTGTTTTGGGGGGGCAAAAGTAGAAAACAGTAAGTTCACCCCAGAAAACCATATATTTTCGGAAAGTACACATTCCAACGAATCCAAATTGGGTATGCATGTCTTTCTACGCCAAAGTACCAAGCCGCAAATCATTCCTAAATTTGGTGCTTTAGGTGATATTTCCAAAAATCACCTCAAAATATCTACCCTGCAGCATCGTATTACACACATACTTTTAGGTATCAAGACAAATCACCCCAAATATGAAAGCCTAGGGTCCTCTGAACAGTTTGATGCCCAATATGTATAGGTGTACCCAAGCATGTGGCATATAGAGGCCCTAAAAGGAAGACCCCCATATAGTCTGACATTTCAGGTACTGCAAAATCAACACATTTACATTGTTTTGGGGGGGCAAAAGTAGAAAACAGTAAGTTCACCCCAGAAAACCATATATTTTCGGAAAGTACACATTCCAACGAATCCAAATTGGGTATGCATGTCTTTCTACGCCAAAGTACCAAGCCGCAAATCATTCCTAAATTTGGTGCTTTAGGTGATATTTCCAAAAATCACCTCAAAATATCTACCCTGCAGCATCGTATTACACACATACTTTTAGGTATCAAGACAAATCACCCCAAATATGAAAGCCTAGGGTCCTCTGAACAGTTTGATGCCCAATATGTATAGGTGTACCCAAGCATGTGGCATATAGAGGCCCTAAAAGGAAGACCCCCATATAGTCTGACATTTCAGGTACTGCAAAATCAACACATTTACATTATTTTGGGGGGGCAAAAGTAGAAAACAGTAAGTTCACCCCAGAAAACCATATATTTTCGGAAAGTACACATTCCAACGAATCCAAATTGGGTATGCATGTCTTTCTACGCCAAAGTACCAAGCCGCAAATCATTCCTAAATTTGGTGCTTTAGGTGATATTTCCAAAAATCACCTCAAAATATCTACCCTGCAGCATCGTATTACACACATACTTTTAGGTATCAAGACAAATCACCCCAAATATGAAAGCCTAGGGTCCTCTGAACAGTTTGATGCCCAATATGTATAGGTGTACCCAAGCATGTGGCATATAGAGGCCCTAAAAGGAAGACCCCCATATAGTCTGACATTTCAGGTACTGCAAAATCAACACATTTACATTGTTTTGGGGGGGCAAAAGTAGAAAACAGTAAGTTCACCCCAGAAAACCATATATTTTCGGAAAGTACACATTCCAACGAATCCAAATTGGGTATGCATGTCTTTCTACGCCAAAGTACCAAGCCGCAAATCATTCCTAAATTTGGTGCTTTAGGTGATATTTCCAAAAATCACCTCAAAATATCTACCCTGCAGCATCGTATTACACACATACTTTTAGGTATCAAGACAAATCACCCCAAATATGAAAGCCTAGGGTCCTCTGAACAGTTTGATGCCCAATATGTATAGGTGTACCCAAGCATGTGGCATATAGAGGCCCTAAAAGGAAGACCCCCATATAGTCTGACATTTCAGGTACTGCAAAATCAACACATTTACATTGTTTTGGGGGGGCAAAAGTAGAAAACAGTAAGTTCACCCCAGAAAACCATATATTTTCGGAAAGTACACATTCCAACGAATCCAAATTGGGTATGCATGTCTTTCTACGCCAAAGTACCAAGCCGCAAATCATTCCTAAATTTGGTGCTTTAGGTGATATTTCCAAAAATCACCTCAAAATATCTACCCTGCAGCATCGTATTACACACATACTTTTAGGTATCAAGACAAATCACCCCAAATATGAAAGCCTAGGGTCCTCTGAACAGTTTGATGCCCAATATGTATAGGTGTACCCAAGCATGTGGCATATAGGGGCCCTAAAATGAAGACCCCCCCTTGTATGTTCTGTCATTTCAGGTACTGCAAAATCAACACATTTACATCGTTTTGGGGGGGGCAAAGGTAGAAAAAAGTAAGTTCACCCCAGAAACCCATATATTTTCGGAAAGTACACATTCCCACGAATCTAAATTGGGTATGCATGTCTTTGTACTCCAAAGTACCAAGCCGCAAACCATTCCTAAATTTGGTGATTTTGGGGACATTTCCAAAAATGACTTCAAAATTTCGACCCTGCAGCATCGTATTACCCACATACTTTTAGGTATCAAGACAAATCACCCCAAATATGAAAGCCTGGGGTCCTCTGAACAGTTTGATGCCCAATATGTATAGTTGTACCCAAGCACGTGGCGTATAGGGGCCCCAAAACGAAGACCCCCATATGGTCTGTCATTTCAGGTACTGCAAAATCAACACATTTACATTGTTTTGAGGGGGGCAAATGTAGAAAAAAGTAAGTTCACCCCAGAAAACCATATATTTTCGGAAACTACACATTCCCATGGATCTAAATTGGGTATGCATGTCTTTGTAATCCAAAGTACCAAGCCGCAAACCATTCCTAAATTTGGTGATTTTGTGGACATTTCCAAAAATGACTTCAAAATTTCGATCCTGCAGCATCGTATTACCCACATACTTTTAGGTATCAAGACAAATCACCCCAAATATGAAAGCCTGGGGTCCTCTGAACAGTTTGATGCCCAATATGTATAGGTGTACCCAAGCACGTGGCGTATAGGGGCCCCAAAACGAAGACCCCCATATGGTCTGTCATTTCAGGTACTGCAAAATCAACACATTTACATTGTTTTGGGGGGGCAAAAGTAGAAAACAGTAAGTTCACCCCAGAAAACCATATATTTTCGGAAAGTACACATTCCAACGAATCCAAATTGGGTATGCATGTCTTTCTACGCCAAAGTACCAAGCCGCAAATCATTCCTAAATTTGGTGCTTTAGGTGATATTTCCAAAAATCACCTCAAAATATCTAACCTGCAGCATCGTAGTTCCCACATACTTTTAGGTATCAAGAGAAATCACCCCAAATATGAAAGCCTGGGGTCCTCTGAACAGTTTGATGCCCAATATGTATAGGTGTACCCAAGCACGTGGCGTATAGGGGCCCCAAAACGAAGACCCCCATATGGTCTGTCATTTCAGGTACTGCAAAATCAACACATTTACATTGTTTTGAGGGGGGCAAATGTAGAAAAAAGTAAGTTCACCCCAGAAAACCATATATTTTCGGAAAGTACACATTCCAACGAATCCAAATTGGGTATGCATGTCTTTCTACGCCAAAGTACCAAGCCGCAAATCATTCCTAAATTTGGTGCTTTAGGTGATATTTCCAAAAATCACCTCAAAATATCTACCCTGCAGCATCGTATTACACACATACTTTTAGGTATCAAGACAAATCACCCCAAATATGAAAGCCTGGGGTCCTCTGAACAGTTTGATGCCCAATATGTATAGGTGTACCCAAGCACGTGGCGTATAGGGGCCCCAAAACGAAGACCCCCATATGGTCTGTCATTTCAGGTACTGCAAAATCAACACATTTACATTGTTTTGAGGGGGCAAATGTAGAAAAAAGTAAGTTCACCCCAGAAAACCATATATTTTCGGAAAGTACACATTCCCACGGATCTAAATTGGGTATGCATGTCTTTGTACTCCAAAGAACCAAGCCGCAAACCATTCCTAAATTTGGGGATTTTGGGGACATTTCCAAAAATGACTTCAAAATATCTACCCTGCAGCATCGTATTACCCACATACTTTTAGGTATCAAGAGAAATCACCCCAAATATGAAAGCCTAGGGTCCCCTGAACAGTTTGATGCCCAATATGTATAGGTGTACCCAAGCACGTGGCATACAGGGGCCCCAAAAGAAAGACCCCCATATGGTCTGTCATTTCAGGTACTGCAAAATCAACACATTTACATTGTTTTGGGGGGGCAAAAGTAGAAAACAGTAAGTTCACCCCAGAAAACCATATATTTTCGGAAAGTACACATTCCAACGAATCCAAATTGGGTATGCATGTCTTTCTACGCCAAAGTACCAAGCCGCAAATCATTCCTAAATTTGGTGCTTTAGGTGATATTTCCAAAAATCACCTCAAAATATCTACCCTGCAGCATCGTATTACACACATACTTTTAGGTATCAAGACAAATCACCCCAAATATGAAAGCCTGGGGTCCTCTGAACAGTTTGATGCCCAATATGTATAGGTGTACCCAAGCACGTGGCGTATAGGGGACCCAAAACGAAGACCCCCATATGGTCTGTCATTTCAGGTACTGCAAAATCAACACATTTACATTGTTTTGAGGGGGGCAAATGTAGAAAAAAGTAAGTTCACCCCAGAAAACCATATATTTTCGGAAAGTACACATTCCCACGGATCTAAATTGGGTATGCATGTCTTTGTACTCCAAAGAACCAAGCCGCAAACCATTCCTAAATTTGGGGATTTTGGGGACATTTCCAAAAATGACTTCAAAATATCTACCCTGCAGCATCGTATTACCCACATACTTTTAGGTATCAAGAGAAATCACCCCAAATATGAAAGCCTAGGGTCCCCTGAACAGTTTGATGCCCAATATGTATAGGTGTACCCAAGCACGTGGCATACAGGGGCCCCAAAAGAAAGACCCCCATATGGTCTGTCATTTCAGGTACTGCAAAATCAACACATTTACATTGTTTTTGGGGGGGGCAAAGGTAGAAAAAAGTAAGTTCACCCCATAAAACCATATATTTTCGGAAAGTACACATTCCTGCGAATCCAAATCGGGTATGGATGTCTTTGTACTCCAAAGTACCAAGCCGCAAACCATTTCTAAATTTGGTGATTTTGGGGACATTTCCAAAAATCACCTCAAAATTTTCACCCTCTAGCATCGTAGTTCCCACATACTTTTAGGTATCAAGAGAAATCACCCCAAATATGAAAGCCTGGGGTCCTCTGAACAGTTTGATGCCCAATATGTATAGGTGTACCCAAGCACGTGGCATATAGGGCCCCAAAACAAAGACCCTCAAATGGTCTGTCATTTCAGGTACTGCAAAATCAACACATTTACATTGTTTTGGGGGGGGCAAAGGTAGAAAAAAGTGCGTTCACCCCATAAAACCATATATTTTTGGAAAGTACACATTCCTGCGAATCCAAATTGGGTATGCATGTCTTTGTACTCCAAAGTACCAAGTCTCAAGCCTTTCCTAAATTTGGCGATAAAAGCAACTGTTTTTACATTTCTGAAAATCGCCTAAAAATATTGCAATTGGCCGCATTTATCTCACCCAATTTCTTACATACAATTGTAAAACACCATAAATATTGATGCCAAGGGTCTACTGAACAGTTTGATGCCCAATATGCATAGATATACCAAGGCAGCTGGCATGTGCGGACCCCAAATAAAAATAGTGAATATGAGTTTTCTCCGCTGCCGATTCGCCTTCTGTGAACATAGACCCTTGACTTCATATTATTTGCCTCAAGACCCTCCTAACAGCAATGACCCCCCAAAACCATACATTTTTGGAAAGTACACATTCTGCCGATTCCAACAAAGATAACGACGTCTTTCTACACGAAACTACCAAACTGCAAAGCTTTTCTAAACATATAGGTTTTTACAACATTTCTGAAAATCGCCTAAAAATGTTGCAGTTTGCCGCATTTATCACACACAATGTTTTACGTACAAAGAAAAATCTCTCTAAATATGGACGTCAGAGGTCTAATAAATAGTTTGATGCCCAATATGTATAGATTTACCAAAGTATGTGTTGTGTATGGACCCCAAATGAAAAACGTGCCTATGAATTTTCACGCTAGCCAACTAAGCTGCAGAAAAGAGAACCCTAACTGTACGTTATGTGCCGTAAGACCCCCAAACTGTAAAAATACCCCCAGAAACCCATATATTTTTGGAAAGCACATATTTTGGCGGATCAAACTAAGTAAAATCTATCTTTCTATACCAAAGCACCAAACAGCAAAACGATACTAAAGATACATAAGGAACAATAATGCAGGGATAAAATTGCAATAAAACCACAAAAATAGCGTAAATCAATGAAATAACAAAATAATTGTTCTGACAGCGTAATTAGTGGCCGAAATCGATTATCCAATAGTCACGCTGCCAAAATAACACGTTTTTAGGCAAAAAAACCAAAAGATAACAGTATAATGAATTCGTAAAAAAAAAAAAAACACCTGTTTTTGTATACATATTTGTGCACTAATAAAAGTTATCTGAGTGTGCAAATACATGTAAATAAGTGTAAATAAGTGTAAATAACTGTACAAAAGGGACCAAGTGTGCTAAAATTAAAAAAAAAAATTTTTAAAAAATTCCAATCTTTACTAAAATGCATAAATGTACTGTAAGTATGTGTAGGTGCAGGTAAGTGTGTAAAAAAAACGTGCACTTACCGTTTTTGGAGCAGGAGAATCGCTGTCTTCTTTGGAGGAGTCCTGGCAGCGTGTCTGCAGAGTTGCTGCGCAGCAGGAAGTGCGTGGGCGGCTCTGCAGGCAGGAAGAAGGGTGAGTGTAGTAGCAGACGCTCCATGCGATGCGTCTGCTACTTTGAAGTCGGATCTGCGACAATCGAGTCGCAGATCCGACTTGACAGCCCCCCAGCCACGTTGCCTAGGGGGCTGTCTTCTGTCCCCACTCTCTGCGGAGGCGGCAAAAGCCGCCGAAGCAGAGAGAGAGCTCAGCTGCCAAAGAACGTACAATGTACGTTCTTGGCAGCCTGAGCATTGGCCTGCCAGCACGTACGCCGTACGTGCTTGGCAGGCAAAGGGTTAAGAAGGGGTTGGATGGTGTTTAGCAAGCGAGGGAATACAGGGTTATGGAAGATAGCTCATAGAACATTTTGATCCAGGGACTTGGATTTATTCTCGAGAGGCAAAAGCCTTAATACCGCTCAGATGGAGGTCCTTGGAGTACCTACGCATTAAAAACTGCTTTCCAAGATAAAGGAAAGTCAGATATTTGAGGAACTTAAAACAAACAGGACAGTGTCAACGGACAGATGCTGCCACGATTTTTTACCCTGCCCAATCAATATCTGCCCGACTTTAGGACAGATATCGATGCCCGTCAGATGGCACCACACATGGGCTGATAAGCTGCCGACTCGGTCTGTTGGCAGCTTTTATCAGCCCATGTATGGGGGCCTTTATTTGTACCAATAAGAGCTCAATCACATTTGTTTACAAAACAGAAATTCTTGTTTTGCTCCAGGATTTACAATTTTCACCCACTAAAGCTCACACACTGGGCTTTAAACTAAAGTCAGGGTATGTACTAGTCATATCCTTACTATAGCTTGGTTTCTACCTTATTGGGGTTTATTAGTGAAAAGATTTCTGATCAGCATATGCAAAGCAAGAGATGTTTTTTCAGATAGGCTGCTGGTCTGTAGTGTGGAGATACCACCATAAGTATAGTATAGTATACATTACAGTATCTCAATTATATTGGAAATCCATGAAAAAAACTGCATTTTGGGTAAAACACAGCAACCACCCAAAGATGTTGCTACTAGCACTTTACCCTATTTATATATGTTGCTCATAACTTTAGTGCCATATGATCAGATAGGGAACAGATGGGAAGTAACAAAAAATCTAACTGGTCACGGATTTTTAAATAAATAAAATATATCAACAGGTAGCTGGGAGTGACAGTAGAGACAGTTGAGAGACCATCATGGGTGCACCAGAGGTGCATCATACCCTCACTCTGCTTAAAGGAGAAGGAAAGCTATGGAGGCAGTTTGCCAATAGATTAGCTGCAATAGTGCAAACTAGAATGCTATATTTATTCTGTAGAATGTTTTACCATATCTGAGTAAAAAGCTCTAGAAGATCTCTGTCTGTTTAGGATAGCAGCTGCCATATTAGCTTTGTGTGACATCACATCCTGCCTGAGTCTCTCCCTGCTCACTCATTGCTCTGGGCTCAGATTACAGCAGAGAAGGGAAGGGGGAAGAGGAGCAAACTGAGCATGCTCAGCCCAGGGCAAGGAGGTTTAAGCTGAAAACAGGAAGTCTGATACCGAAGCTCATGTGTACACATTAGAAGGAAAGAAATGCAGTGTTTCTTTTGACAGAGGACAGCACTACTTTGAGGGTTTATTGGTGTATTTAGGTTGACCTTTCTGATAAGGCTTACTTAGTTTCAACCTTTCTACCAAATGCAATACCACATACAGTACTACATCTCTCACTCTTAATTCTGATCTTGCCCACTCCCACACCTTGGGGTATATTTATCAAAGAGTGAAGTTAGAAATCGCCACAGTCCTCTAGAGTGAAATTCTGCCACTGTACATTCATTTCTATGGGGTTTTTAAAAGAGTATTTATCAATGGATGAAATTGAAAGTTCATCCTTTGAAAAATACACCTTTCCAAATCCAATAGAAATGAATGGAGAGTGGCAGAATTTCACTCTATATGACTATGGCGGTCTTTAACTTCACTAAATATACCCCCTTGTGTCTTATTCCCAACATTTAAGTGTGTTCGGCGTGAAGGAAAGTCCCCTCCCATCCTCCCATGGAAAGGGGTAAGTGGTTCTTTATTGTTTTAGTTTGTTATTTTGCAAGTTGTCACTTATGTGGCCTTGGAGGGTTGCTTGTACACCAGTTTGGTTTGCTAAACAGTAAAGGGCGATTAATTTAAACAATAGGGTTCATCAGTTCGGTCCTTGCCAGTCTGTTAAGGTGGCCTTGCAGACACAAGAAGAAGTGAGTTGAGATAATGGCTTAACCCCTAAGGTGGTTGGCCAAAATTGGTTGGATTGGTGGTAATCTATCCATGATACATGTTTACAATTCTGGACCTTTGCAAAAGTCAATTCAGTTAAAGGTGGCTATCACAAGCTTAATAGGTGGGAGCCTCTGAGCTAGAGAGTTTGTACTGTTTGTACAATTTATGTTGAATAAAATTGCGACCAGTATCAGTTCAAAAGATGATCTTGTCATGCATTTTATTGTCCAGTCTGCTAGGCGAGTACAGGGTGGTTAATGCATTGTCATGATTAGTGCATTAGCCAGTAGATGGCCAGTAAGGCATTACGCATTTATTCCTGATGGCAGAATAGCACAGTTGGGCACAAATGGCAACATAGCTATTGCAACCCCATCTAGGCTAGGCCAGACCTTGTCCGGCCAAGAAACAGGCAAAGCGCCGTTACATTTGACCCTCTCTTCACAGGATTGGCCTTTGCTACACCATAAAGGGTGAAGGAATGGTGTTGTACAACTACACCTCACTTGTGCTACGTGACTAAATAAAATAATTGGACACCAGAAGGTTTCTGAACATAACAAATAGCAACATGCTTTATTCTCTTAAAGTGCAAAACAGGGTTTTGATGCTCACAATCTTTCTGAGGTATTCACATTACATGTCAGGTAACAACATAGCATTTCAGAGCCAGCATCTTGTGACATCCCTGTGGAAACAGAGTCCCACATGGATAGATGCACCATCAGGATCTCTGTTCCATGACCTGGATCCCCACAAGTTGGATCAGGGAAATCACTAAACTTAAATCCCCATTAGGTTGTGATCCCTACACTACAGGCAGTCTTGCCTGAGGGGAGAGTTATTCGTGCTATCCCTCCTAGTTGAGGCCAGGCTGCTCTTGCTCACTAGTTCTATCTGCCTCATTTTCCTAGAAACTGCTTTACAGAGAACTACCCTTGCCTTGTCTACACTTCATCCAGGGGGTCTCTGTATCCCTGACTTCACCAAGGGCCTCACCATCCTTGGGACCTTCCCTTTACTGGGGCCTAAACTCCAGGTTTCTAGCACATCCACTCCCTCCTGGAGTGGCAGGGGAAGTGGAAGCTTCAACCTCTGCCCAGCATTATACGGAAGTGTGGCAGGAACTTGTCTTCAGCCACGGGGGCCAATGATACACTGTATACATTATGCTAATAAGCTAAAGTAGATACATGGGGTACATTTATCAAAGAGTGAAGTTAGAGGTCTCCACAGTCCGCAGAGTGAAATACCACCTCTCTCCATTCATTTCTATGGGGTTTTTAAAGACGTATTTATCAAAGGATGAAAGTTCACCATTTGATTAAAACGCCTTTAAAAATCTCATAGAAATGAATGGAAAGAGGCTTTTACGCTGCAGACTGTGGAGGTAGCATAAGTCACATGGCTCTCTGCACTATCATAAACCATTATTAATAATCAATAATGAAGATTCTGCATCAAGTCAGATTTCAAACAAAAATAACAGTACGATACAGCAGAATTATGCACAATATCCTAAAATGCTAAGCTTTAAGAAGTACATTGGCTTATATTAATTACCCAGCACAGCCAAATATTTTGAAAACGTTCTTGCTCTAACTCTGTCCCCATTAATTTCCCCACCCCTAGGCAACAATCAGACACACACTGGGTGCTCATACTGCAGCAGCCAGTGTCAGCCGTGAAAATCCATGTGCACTTTTTGTCTGGGTGCCTCTGTATGCCACATACAGTAGTTTGGTAAATCTATGCATATTGGGCATAAAAGTGTTCAGTAGCTACATTCAGCATAGCTTTGCAGCTTGGTGGTTTGCAGTAGAAAGATGGGTTTACTCATTTTAGATTCGTCATAATGTGTAATTTCAGAAAATATGGTTTTCTGTGGTCTCCATACTGTTAGCGTTCTTATGGCTCATAATACACATAGCAGGTGCTTATATTGCAGCAGCCAGAGTGTCAGCCGTGAAACTTTATATGCAGTATTTGCACTATTTGTAAGCCACAAAATTAGGAAAGCATTGTGTAGTTTGGAGTAGAAGGATATGGTTACCCATTTTAGATTTGGCTAAATGTGTACTTTCCAAAAATATATGGTTTTATCATTTTGGTGTCTCTAAATGCCAGATATTTTGGTAATCCTATGCACAATGGGCATCAAACTGTTTAGTAGACCCCTGCCATTCATATTTAGGATGTTTTGTCTTGGTGCCTAATGCTATGAGGGAGATAAGATCCTAGAAATCGGAAGCTGAGGTGATTTTCAAGTATTTCATCAAACCGGCAATTTTGGGAAAGCATTGTGACTCATTAGTTTCGAGTAGAAAGACATGGTTACCCTGGTAGTAAATATGATGATTATTCAATAGCTGTAGTGACTTCCAGGAAAGTTTGTGTGTGATAACTTTTGCAGTCTCTCAACACAAGATGCTTGGGTAAACCTAAGCAAAATTTGCATCAAACTGTTCAGTGGACCCCTGGAATTCATATTTAGGGTGTTTTTTCTTGGTATAAAATGCTATGAGGGTCATACGAACTTGCAAATTAAAAGTTTTGAGTTTTGAATTTTTTCAGAATTTTCATAAATTTTTATAGAACCCCTAAGTTTACAAAAGCTTTGTTGTTTTGTAATTAGGAGTAGAAAGACATGATTACCCAGTTTGGATTGACAGGATCTGTACTTTTCAAAAATGTATGGTTTCCTGGGCTAAACATATTACTGTTTCAGGATTTATTGGCTTTGGAACCCAAAGTATGCCATATTCTACTGAAGTGTTTTGAAATTTGGTAAATTACTGCTGGGGGTTTTCGATCTATAGAAGTCATACATCTTTGTAAAACTATACATATCTGGTATTGGCATGTTTGAGACACTTGAGGCTTTCCCATTCAGTACATTTTTGTGTACATAAAATACAATATTTTTTTGGTATAAATCCCTATATTGCGAAAAATGCAAATGTTTCCATTTTTTAATCTTTTTGGTCTAAACCTTGTTCCAGAAGTGGAAATATCCTAAATTTCATGCACAAAGGTAAAGGTAAACTAAAAATCCCCTTACAAATGACAGAAAATTTAGCCCAATTTGCATTATTCTAAAGCACAAACTGGTCCACATATATGAGCAATTTAGCCACAAAGAACCAGTATGAGGGTTTGGACGTTGCTTATATTAACACAGTGATGTGGAAATTGGTTTATTTTCTATGTAATACTAGCTATTTTTTTTAAGGCTTTCAAAACATCTTTGTTTCGCAAACTGTAAACTAGAGGATTTAGCATTGGGACCGCTGACACATAAACCATAGAAAGAACTTTGTCCTGGGAATGTTGAGATTGTGATTTGATATAGAAAGAAAGACAGGTCCCATACAGTAGCATAACAACTATAAGATGGGAGGAACAACTGGAGAAGGTCTTGAGACGTCCTTCTGTAGAGCGGATCTTCAAAACAGCAGAAATGATAAATATATAAGATTTAAGGATTAGTATGAATGGAAATAATCCAATTACAAAACCTTCAACAAATATTATAATTAGATTGATTGTGACATCACTGCATGAAAGAGAAAGTATGGTTTTATACTCACAATAGAAATGGTTGAGTTCATTGGATTTGCAAAATGATAAATTATATATTAGTGAAGAACACATCAGTGCATTTAAGCCAGCCAATAACCAAATTGAAGTGGCCAGTAAGGCACAAATGCTTTTATTCATGATGACAGAATATCGCAGTGGAACACAGATGGCCACATATCGGTCATAAGCCATTGTAGGGAGCAGGAAAAATTCTGCATCAAGACAAAATACAAACAAAAATATTTGTGAGATACATCCTGGAAAAGATATGTTGTGATCTCCTGTTATGGTGATGGCCATCAACTTTGGTTGAATAGAAGAAACATGCACAATGTCCTGGAATGCTAAGTTGCATAAGAAGAAGTACATTGGCGTGTGCAGCTGGGGTTCCAAACATATAAGGGCAGCAATAATCAAATTTCCTAATACTGCCAACAGATACATCAACAAAATCACAATAAACAGTAGAATTTCTAGATCAGCAAAGCCAGGGAATGCCAGGAGGGTAAATTCAGTTAGTAGAGTGTTGTTTTCAGACATGTTATCAGTAACAAATCTCACACATATTTTAGTAATCAAAACCAATATGACATTTGATCTGTTATAAATAGTAGCATAAAAATAAGCATTTTTAGTTGAATTTTATTTTAAAACCAGTTATTTGGACATTAGAACTTTATAGAAATTAATTTAAATGTACAGTTATAACTTTTTTGACAATTTCTGTTCAATATCAAATATTCATAAATGCTACCAAATGAACCTGCTGATGACTGGATTTAAATAGATCTATGGTTGTCCTATTGGCCCTTCATGGTTACTTTCTATAGCATGTGTGGTGCCTTAGTATAATCTTTGACTGTACCATTTCCTTCCCTAATAAAATTAATACCACTGCCAATATCTATTGTTTCTTTTTTTTTCAATATCAATCAGAATTTCTGGTGATTTTAATAGAGTGAGCTTTAATATATATTCTAGGCAAAAGGAATCCACCTATAATATATATTGGATCATTCATCTGACACCCAGCTCCTGAATGAGGAAAGAATAGGGAGAAACAGATACTAAGAAAGGAATAGTGGAGATTAACTTAATTATTTCAAAAACGGTACAGAATTTTCAATTTACTGTATTTAGAAAGTTTCTCATTTCAGTATGCTGAAACTTATACTACATTTTCGTTTTTGAGATAGTTCCCCTTTAACACAGTGGAATTGTACCCTCTACCCGCACCTTCTAAAGAACATCCCCATTTGATACATTAAGGGCAAATATATCAAAATTTGACTTTGAGTTTAATAAATAAAAATTCACCCAAGATCTACACATTCCTACATAGGAATGAAAAGAAAGTGGGTGAATTTTTATTAAACTCTGAGTTTTTTCCTGCAGTATATTTTTTTTAACAAAAATGAAACTTATTAAACTAAAAAATCTAAAATAAAAAGCCAGAATCATTGGAATGTTATGAAGATTTACATTCCAGTAGTGATGTCTGTATTATTGTCTGGCTATGAAAGATACATTTGCATTGTTTTGTAAATATGGAGTACTTTTTCTCTGGAAAAACTGACTTAGATCTATTTCAAAATAGTGCAATCTTAACAGCTACCTTTTAGCGGACAAATCACTGATGTCTGAACTTAAGGTGTTGCACAATCATTTTGTGAAACTATATCTACAGGCAAATTTACTCAGTTGTTCCAGGAGTTACATTTATTAATTTCATATATATTGGATGTTAATAGGAGAATTAACAAGAAAATATGTTGTAAATATAACATTTGGCAAAATCAAGCAAGATTTAACACAGAACAATATAATATATATATTTTTTATTTTAATCCATGCCATTTATCATTTTAAATATGTTCATCTTACCTTAAATATTGCACATATTGCAGCAAAAACTATATATGAAAACACATTTTAGATTTAAATAGAGGAATATTCAAAAACACTGCCAGAGCTTTAATAACATTTTATGCAACCACATTATGTGCACTCTCTATTTATACTGTATATATATATATAGTAGCATATTGCTGGATATCTATAGGGACCTGCATCGATTAAACCTTTAGAGTATTGTATGATTTCCTATTTGGAATGCACATGATGCTGTCTGTAAAATAGTTCTTGACAAAAAAAGAAATACAAATTTTAATTTGAGCTAATATACCAATAATTTTACACACAACAAGAAAACCTTGGTGCACATGGCAAAATAGGACAAAATAAGATACATATTGCTCAATAAAGCAAGGCACTCACAGGACTTAAAGGGCATGTAAAGTCTAAAATAGAATAAGGCTAGAATGCTGTATTTTGTATACTAAATATAAACATTAACTTATTGCACCACAAGCCTAATCAAACAAATAATTTATGCTTTCAAAGTTGGCTACAGGGGGTCACCATCTTGTAACTTTGCAAGACTAAGACTGTGCACATGCTCAGTGTGGTCTGGGCTGCTTAGGGATCGTCATGAACAAAGCTGCTTGAGTTCTGCATGGCTGGGAAGTAAGACGGGGGCTCCCGCTGTTCATAAGTATGATTGTTTCCCTGCTCAGCAGTTAGGGACCATCTGACAATTCCTATCCACAGCAGTAAATGAAGGTGAGAATTTCACTGCATATAGTCAGGTGTCTTATAAAAACGGTACACATTTTTTAATTAAAGTATATTGGAGATAGGTAAAAATGGGATTTTATTTTTTTGCCTTTACATGCTCTAATAAGGAGAAAAAAAATAAAGTTTATTGCATGCATCAACTTTTGGTCTCCTTTGAGAGACTGAGTTTGTAATTTGTACTGAAAAAACAACTACACAATGCATATGTTTACCACCAGCGATTGACATTAACTCCAGTAGGAATATAACTCGGATCTAGAGAAAATTAAGTATGGTCCAAAAAAAGTCCTTTATGCCATAAATTATATATATTGATACCTATACTTAACTATCTGTAGAATTTAAGATTACAATAGCCTTGGATAGTATGTGCAAAATCAACATTAAGTTTCTCAAGTCTAAAGGTGTAGCCTCTAGTTTTTTGATCTTGTAGGGGACTTAAGTTTTAGTAAGTCTTTATTCAGGCAGTCCCCTAAGTTTTAGACAGCTAAGTGGGTCCTTGGTTATAGATGGGAAGCTGTTCCTTTTACTGTGTTAAAGTATTCTCCTGGCAGTTCAATTGGGGAAGCACACACACTCTGCTTCTTTCTTGGGATTTCACATTCCTGGAAGGTGGGTGCAGGATAGTACCTTGGCAACGGTAGGCCCAGTAAGTGAAGTTAGTGCAAGAATAGTTGTGTTATAGCTCACTTTAGGATTGAGAGATAGGTACAGGTTAGCTAGTAAGCAGCCTAAATTCCACCAAGGAGGATTAAAAGGATTAGAGTCCTTGGTATACCACCCCTGAGTAGGGATCTGAGTGTACAGACTTAGGGACTACTGTAGCTTGCCTACATTGCACTTGAAGGGTCTGATACTTGGGACAGGACATTTTCAAGTTGACTATATCCACTGTTTGATTATTAAACCCTTACGGGACAGCATGGCACCAGAATCTGTGTATTTGAGTAACTAAGCTGAATTTTTGTTTATTTATGTATGTATAACTTTATTTATAAAGCACTGTAAGGATATGAAGCAGTGTACAATCTTACAATATATACAAGCACACATAGGGAGGACAAGTAACATAGTAAATGCTCTGCCATTAACGCTTCGTGAGTAGAGCCTTGGTAGGAATGAGGTGCCTGTCCTGTAGAGCTTACAGTCTGAGTGGGTGGATAACACAAATGGGAGGACAAACATGTACAAGGTTTAGGTATTGTCCCTTGCATCTCAGGATTACAGTAATGTTCTAGAATCTGTGTTTTTCTTGAAGAAATTGAGAGAGCACTCCTTACAGAGGTATTCAGGGAAGGGATTCCAGAGATAAGGAGCAATGCCATTGGGATTCCTCTCTACTTCCAGGAATTGGACATTTTGTCAAATTTAATGGAGAAGGGTATGGACAATTTTTGGAGAAAGTTTTTAAAAGATGTAAGATCATTTTCCATCAGATCAATGATTCAAAACATATGGAATAATCAGCATGTTCGGTTTTATAAAGAAAAAAGTCCTGGAGCAGTTCTTACTTAGCTATTATTTATGTGCAACATCATATTTATATCATATGTGTGGCATTGTTCTCCTTTACTTGTGGCAGCTGAGTACACCAATTTTGCAGATCAGCAGAAAATAGTTTAGACTATGAAAGCTACAAAAACATTTACAGTATATTCTCATTTTTTGCTGAACATTTCAGGTTTCTACATATTTTGTACAAATGTATTTGTAAAAACATCTTAACACATCTAAATCACTCAGCAGTCAAACATATTTACATTTTGCAATTCTTTCAGTACATTGTTAGAAGAAGTTAAAACCATATCTGTGTACCTACTATCCTCACGGAGGAAGCTGTTTGCAAAGAGATATATAGTATATACATAGTCTTAATAATACAATAAATAAAATATTACATACAGTACCTACAGATTCTCCATGTGTTACATTACTCATAAAAAGACCATGGAATTGACCAACTTTAAATTTTTAAAATAGTTTTTTTATTCATAAATAACTATCTACTCATTAAATGTATATTTTATTTGAGTTTGTTTAATATAAATGTTTTAGAAAAATTGAGTTACTCTCTTGCTTTCTTTCTCTGATTTGTATGAAGGTATTACTGACTCAGATAACAATCAATCAACATGTTGTGGAATGCTGTAAGTTGCTTCCCAATGATGATATAGGAAAATGTTGGCCAGGAACTGGAATTTTTTTTAATTTGAAGTTTAGTCTTGTGCAATCCTCCGTTCATCATTGGTTGTTAGGGATGTAGCGAACTGCCGTTTATGTGTTCGCGAACGCCGTTCGCGAACACCGGCAAAAATGCGAACAGTTCGCGAACAGTTCGCGAACTTCTAACATCCGCAAAATCGTTCGATTCGAACAATCGAAGGATTTTAATCGTTCGATCGAAGGATTTTCGTTCGAATCGAACGATCGAAGCCATTCGATCGAATGATTTCATTCGATCGAATGGCTTCGATCGTTCGATTCGAACGAAAATCCTTCGATTTTAGCGGTCGAAGGAATCGAATGGTCGAATGGTCGAACGATTTTTGTTCGAATCGAACGCGAACTCGTATTGGCGAACGTCGCGCGACGTTCGCGAACATTCGGCGGACGCAAACAGTCGAAGTTCGCGCGAACTAGTTCGCCGGCGAACAGTTCGCTACATCCCTATTGGTTGTGTGGCCTTTTGTGTTGTAACAATTTAAAATACCTTGCAAAAGGACTTAGACCCCTGTGAAATACTGTTATTTCAGTAACAATTTCAGTAACAAATTATACATATAGGATTTTGTTGATGTTTTTATTTCAAAGCACTGAAACTACAACACCAATAAAAAAGTGACATTGTACTAATGTTATCATCTATCAAGAGTTTGTTACTGAAATAAATTGTTTTTGCTGAGTATACTTTTTCTCTGCCAACCCATAACTTTCTTTAAAGCTCCCAACACCTCTTTATTTCTTAGACTATACACTACTGGATTTATCATTGGTATTAAAGCAATGTATATCAGTGAGAGAATGCCATCTTGAAGCAGAGAATTCTCTGTATCTGGGGTTGTATATAAACATATCCCAATGGCATAGTAAATCAGAACTATAGTAAGATGAGAGGTACAATTGGAGAAGGCTTTAAGTTTTCCTTGTAATGACTGGATTTTTAATACAGTCGCAATAATGTACACATAAGAAGTCATAGTGAGCATGTAGGGGATGAAACCGATAAGAAAGTTGTCCACTAGTATGATCCTTTCAATAGTTGTGGTGTCACTGCAGGACAACTTTAAAAGGGCTTTGAGATCACAGAAGAAATTTTGAATTGTATGGGATCTGCAGAAGGATAGGTTGGATGTTAGAAGCGTTAACACCAATGAATTTGAAAAACCGAGGAACCAGGACACAGAAGACAGCAGAAGCATTGATGTCTTTGTCAGGATTAAAGCATAACGCAAAGGATTGCAAATTGCAACATAGCGATCATAAGCCATGGAAGTCAGAAGAAACGACTCTATATTTGCCGTTGAGATAAAGAAATACATTTGTGCTATGCAACCATTAAAGCTAATAGTTCCTATATTCTTCAGTGTAATCGACAGCAGCTTGGGGAGCGTAACAGAGACAAAAGTCATGTCTAGCAGGGAAAGATTGCATAGGAAGAAGTACATAGGAGTGTGCAACTGAACAACCAGGAGTATCAGCATAGTAATAATCATATTTCCTATCATTGCAATTAAATAGATCCCTAGGATTCCAATGAAAAGCACAACCTGACTCTGGGGTTGTGTAGAAAATGCCAAAATGTAGAATTCACTACTGACAGTCCAGTTTTCTGATTTCTCACCTTTCACCTAGGATAAAAAATATATAGAAAATTATATCAAGAACAATGGATATTAGTAAGTAAGTACATAGTAAGTACACAGTAAGTGAGGTTGAAATACAACACACCACCATCAAGTTCAACTTTTTAGTTATTTTTTTAATCTGCCTATCTGCTAGTTGATCCAGAGGAAGGCAAATAAAAACATCTGAAGCCTCTCCAATTTGCCTCAGAGGGGAAAAAAATTCCTTCCTGACTCCAAAATGGCAATCGGACCAGTCCCTGGATCAACTTGTACTATGAGCTATTTCCCATAACCCTGTATTCCCTCACTTGCTAAAAAGCAATCCAACCCCTTCTTAAAGCTATCTAATGTATCAGCCTGTACCACTGTTTCAGGGAGAGAATTCAACATCTCCACAGCTCTCACTGTAAAAAACCCCTTCCGAATATTTAGGCGGAACCTCTTTTCTTCTAATTGGAATGGGTGACCTTGTGTCAGCTGGAAAGACCTACTGGTAAATAAAGCATTAGAGAGATTATTATATGATCCCCTTATATATTTATACATAGTCATCATATCACCCCTTAAGCGCCTCTTCTCCAGCGTGAACATCTCCAATTTGGCCAGTCTTTCCTCATAGCTAAGATTTTCAATACCTTTTACCAGCTTAGTTGCCCTTCTCTGTACCCTCTCTAATACAATAATGTCCTGTTTGAGTGATGGAGACCAAAACTGTACGGCATATTCTAGATGGGACCTTACAAGTGCTCTATACAGTGGAAAATGATCCCCTCCTCCTGCTAATCAATGCCCCTTTTAATACAGCTCAAGACCTTATTTGCCCTTGATGCTGCCGACTGGCATTGCTTGCTACAGCCAAGTTTATCATCTACAAGGACTCCAAGGTCCTTTTCCATTATGGATTTGCCTAGTGCAGTCCCATTAAGGGTATAAGTGGCTTGGATATTTTTACATCCCAAGTGCATGACTTTACATTTATCAACATTGAATCTCATTTGCCACTTAGCTGCCCAGATTGCCAGTTTGTCAAGATCGTGTTGCAAGGATATTACAAAGAGAATGATCACAGCCAAGTGAACTCAAAAAAACACTGCTTTTATTATTTGATTGTTCTGCCAATCTGCTTGTGCCCCAACTATTAACAGGCCCCAAAAAGACATTTGTACTATTTACCATTTTAAGATATAGCAACTTTGTCTAGTTAAATAAAACAACATATTTTATGTCCCAAATTGTTTTAGAATGGTCTTTGTAATTATGATACTGTATGAGCAGTTTATTGTAATGTTAACTATTATTTTAACTACACCCTAACAGTAGTGAACCCACCCAAGTGTTCATGATATATCCCTTGCCCTTTTACCAGGACATGTCTTTTTACAGGGTGGGTGACCAGATGCTGCAGACTATTTTAAAGATAATATCCACATTACTGATCAGACATTTCAAGTTATAGGAGCAACTGTCGATGGAAAGGGGAGTTATAATCATTGATGTTCGACTAGAGAGTAACAAAGCAAGAGAGACTACCGAAGTGTCATGAGTCTTCACTGAATAATTTTGAAAATAGTATTAGAAGTAAAATACATTTATTGGGCAATACTTTGGTATTGGTTGAAATGCATCACCATAACTGAATAAATCATTAGCCCCTAGCAGTCTTTATTTTCTGTATTTTGTGTGTGGCTGTGTTTATGTAGAAAGCAAAACAATTATAAAAACAGATTAAATATTTCCTGTTTGTTTTGACAATAAATACAAAATCTAATAAAATCAATACATAAAACATTGCTCATTTGTTTTCATAACCTTCTTATTATATTCACTGTTGAGTAAACACTGAGGGTTTTTTTACTAAAATCCTTATTTATCTTATTTATTAAAAAAAACACAACCAAATTCCCCCGCCCAATTTAAGCTTATAGTCAGATTTTTGGGCTAACCCCAGCACAGACCATGAAAACTTTAAATTGAGATAGTTGCCTCTCTCAGATGCCTCTCCCATTGACTTATACATGATCTCAACACGTCTGAGATGGTGGATTTTTGGATTCGGGCCTTTTTGCAGCATCGGGGTATAATAAATAAAAGTGATGGGTGAATTTATTCGGCAGGCGCGAATTTGCTCCGAATTTGAATTTTTTGCCGTTTCACGAATTCCGCCCGAAACAGCGCAAACTCGCCCATCACTAATAATAAATCTTGATCAATTTGAAAGTTTTTTCCCTCTAAAAATGAAGTTTTCCCTCTAAAAATGAAGTTTTCTTAACATTCGGATTTTAATAAATAAAAATGCTTGCATTCTAGTCATAAAAATATTTTTCACACTTCTAGAGGCTGCAGAAATGGTGGAGATTCACATTGTTGGTGTTAAAATCATTGTCACACCTAAAAGCCCATTGTGAAACATTGTTATAGTTTATGGATATTTCAATGTGAGTTAAGAAGCAATAAGTAACCATACCTGGGCACGTGTCATCCTCACAAAGTGATCTGCTTTGAAAGAGAGATATGGATGTTTCCAACAATATATTTACCTTTTTTCTCCTGTGGGGATGATCCCTGAAGACTGAAGGAGGTGTTACTTAACCCTCTCCATGTAATAACTAACTTATAAATAGAGCCAAGGGACTTTTTTCCTATTAGATGTCTAATTAATAAAAATAGTGTGTCTCCTTCATTAATAAAATGTATTTTCTCAGTAATGAAAGGCATAAGGCAAAGTTTGGTGGAGGTCTTGTAATGTAATATCAGTTGGTAAATGAGGTGCTAAACAGGGGCAACAGTGTCCTTTTATTATATTTCTTTTTAAATCTTAATTATTTCCATATTTCTTTACCAAGTTCCTGTAAAAATGTTAATGTCTTGGATCTAGGGGATGATTAATCAAAGGCCGAATGTAAGAGTTTTTTTTACCTCGAACTCGAATTACATCAAAACGGGAATGGTATCTTAATTAAGAAAAAATTTGAATGACAAAAACCTAATTCGGCAAGCTCCATTCCCGCAACATGAAAACTTGAATTGATCAAGTTTTCGATGGAAAAAACTTGAATCACTCTATTCGAGTTTTTGGCCGAAAAAAACTCAAACATCAAGCTGGCTGTTAACCTCTTCATATGGTTCCAGGGACCTCCGCCAATGACTGCTACAGAACTTTGACAGGTTTGAGGTGGTGTATTTTCGGATTCAAGCTATTTCCAGGGTCGAGGTATAAAAAATCTCAAATATTTATTTTTTTATTTTTTTAAATGTAATGTAAAAATGTAAAAAATACAACTCGATTATTGAAATTATTATGGAAAAAACAGCTTGAATCTTAATAAATCTGTGTAACAGTTGGCATCCTAAATCTAGAACTGATGCCAAGTTCGTGCTTCTGCCTGTAGCAGCCACCTTTGGCCTCGGGAGGAGCCCTCAGCTACTCAGATGCCGCCAGGTCTTAAAACGAGGCTAGGGGTTCTAGACAAGCAGAGGGGCACAACTGTAAAGCAAGAGTCTTTGGGCTGAAGGTCACAGTACAAGACGTGACACAAAACCGTAATCAGATCAGGCTGGGTCAGGGCAGGCAGAGAACAAACTTAGTCAGGCAGGCAAGGGTCAAACCAGCACGTCAATCAGAGGGAATTAGCAGAAGAGGTAGTCGGTATTCAGGCAAGGGTGAGGATCCAGAAGTCAGAATAGTCAAAAGCCAGGTAGGGGTCACAACAGGAATCAATCAGAATCACAAACAGATAGCACAAGGCTCAAAAGCACCACAGGTTTGCACAAGACTGAATTCCCCTTTCATACCCTAGTTGTTTCACGCCATTGCGTCCCTTTGCGCATTGGCGTCATCAGGCCAGCGCATACACGTCAAAAAGAGAAACGAGACTCGGGTGCGCGCCCTAAGAAACAGCAATTGCAGAGGAAGAGGAAGCACATGGTGGGCGTCCCCGCCGATGGCGCAGTGGGCGTCCCCACCGATGGCACAGTGGGCGTTCCCGCCGCACCACTGGACCACCAGGGCGAGTTGTTACAATCTGCCCCTACAGAAGCCACTTTTCATTAGCTAGCACCAGGACAGGGGATGGAACAGGTGACGTTGGAGGTAGAACAATGATGTTTCGGGGGCAGGCCAATGATGGCAAAGGATAGGGTTATGTTGTGGTGGGCTATAATTGGCTGAATTTTGTGTTAGAGTGTGTGAGTAGAGTTGTATTTGGGTTTAAGTCAGGTGCTTTTAAACCAGATAGCCTGTGTAAAAACCACACTGTCCAGTTCCGGATTGGTTGTGACCCTACTCAGACTCCATCCAGTAATCATTAGACTGTTATGAATTCCATGAGTTGCTTCATTGATTCCAATCACAAATGCAGTAGATCAGTCCTTGACTACATTGTAAATTTCACAGCATTTTAATTGTTGCTACTATTAGTGGAAGTCTTGCTTAAATCTAGATAAAACCTTTCTCATCATCTTCTTTGGTGTCATAACCCCATAATGGGAAGTTGCACTCCTCAATGCTCTAGTGCTAGCACCCCTTTGTAGTGTAAATGTGCACCCTATATCTTTTGAGATAAGTATGTAAGAGTTTTGCACACTGTTTAGGAGTAATTTATATTGCTATATATTCTCAGTTGTACTGAGATAGGGATTTTGCCTTGACCATTGCAGGAAAGTAATTAATTTGTTCTAAAGCCACTCAAATGTAATTTTAGCCTTGTGTTTGGGGTATGGAGATCCCTAAATGGAGATCCCTTTTCTCAAAAACCCAATGTCATTTGGATTCTGCATAATAGATTCCATGACTATAATATCTCTTTCCCCTAGAACAATTTCCTCTCCTACACCAATCTTTGCTTGAGTGCCAAAAGGATCAGGTTTATGCCCCCCGTTCTCCACCTGGACCTTATCCAAAATTACAGAAATTTCTTTTGCATGAAAAATTCAGTTTAGTTTAGTTTAGTCAGTACTGTGGTATTCATTAACTTTTAGTACCTTCTCTTACTCACAGCTATACAATTTATTCTCCTTTTATCATCCTATTAGTCTATCCAATAAAATACTGTACAGTAAATTGACATAGAATCATATTCATTATATTTGAACGGATTTTAAAATGCTGAGCTAAAATAATTCCTTTGCTGAAACTTTGAATTTGTAAATATAAAATAATCAAATGTCAGCTACATTTATATGAACTTTTCAAGCTTTGGTTTTTTGGCTTTTTTTTTACAAGAAGAACCTTTTCTAAAATGGACTTTTTAAAATATCTGATATTGAAGTTAAACTTGTAATGGCCATTTCACTGCCAGTATTATCCTATAAGACTTAATTATTTTTGAGAGTCAACATTCAGCTCCAGTGTGTCAAAATAAATACAGCATGTTTAAAAATGTATTCTTCCTATTCTTCTAATTTAAATTGATAACATATTTTATCATAAAGTTCTAAATATTTATTTTTCATTTTTATCTTTTCTAATAGCTGCTCCCCCCCCTCTGTAACAAGACAACTCAGTTCACATACATATAAATAATTCTAGGTAAATGACCCCTATCTTCCCTCACTTGCCGCCTTTGTCTTAAGATGACATAATTTCATTATGCTGGGCAGGTCTAATTAACTAGCTCTTTTTCCCACAATTACAATGAAGAACTAAGGAGGCAGGAACAAAAGTATAAGGGTAATGGCACCTGGGGGATTTGGTGCCCACAGAAAATCATAAAGTATCATTTCCATGCAAAGAAAGGAAATCAAGTCCAAATTATTTAAATGGTGTAATTCTATAAAAATACAGAAAAAAGTTTTTAATTTGATTATAGGATTAATGTGGTTTGGACTCCTTTGCCTAGTTCCTATGCAGAGCAAAAAAAGAGGTGTTTATAGGGCATTTTGTTATCCACAATATTGAACACAATATCCTGTGGGTGACAAATCATCCATGTGTTACTGTCCTAATGAAGATACATCTCACTGTTCTGCAATGATAATCCAATAAATAATGACTTTTGTGCAAAAGTGTATATTACACCTTAAAACGTATAAGCTCTCTATTGGTGTCAGTTACTACCATGGTATACCCTACCCTTCACATATTTTCCTCCTTTTCAAAGTCTTTGAAGGAACAGTAACACCAAAACATTAAAGTATTTTAAAGTACCGTATATACTCAAGTATAAGCTGTCCCGAGTATAAGCCGAGGTACCTAATTTTACCTCCAAAAACTGGGAAAGCTTATTGACTCGAGTATAAGCCGAGGGTGAGAAATGCAGCAGCTTCTGGTAAGTTTCAATCAAAAAATTTAGGGTTTCTGCTCCCATTGGAGGTGCCGGCGTCTCGTTTTTTGATGCCGGCGACCATTCTTGGATGCCGGCGACTATTCTTGGGCGCTGGCAACTATTCTTGGGTGCCGGCGAATATTCTTAGACGCCGGCGACCGTTTTTGCGCTTGACCCGAGTATAAGCCGAGGTAGAGTTTTTCAGCATATTTTGGGGCTGAAAACTCGGCTTATACTCGAGTATATACGGTAATTAACATATTATATACTGTTAGCACGCACTGGTAAAAGCTGTTTGATTGCTTCAGAGGTATCAAAGGTTGAATTTCAAATTTATGTGAATTTTTTTTCACTTTAATAAATTTGAAAATACTCATAACTTTCCCTTTCGAAAAAAATTCAATGTCAGGAAAGCCATTAACATACAGTATTCAAATAGTTCAACAGACCTCTGCCATTGACTTGTAAATTAACTCGGCAGGTTTAAGGTTGCAAATATTTGAGTCAGACCTGTTTCCATGGTCGAGGTGTGATACATTTAAATTTGAGGATTAAAATTCAAATGGGTGAATTTTTACACCAAAATGTTTTTGAAAATTTGAATTCAAATTTGAATTTACTATTTGACCCTTAATAAATCTGCTTCTTATAGTTTATAATAATAGTTTATAATAATAAGCTGCTGTGTAGCCATGGGGGCAGCCATTCAAGTTGGAAATAAAGGAGAAAAGGAACAGTTTACATAGCACACAACTGATAATACTTAGAATACAATGGTGTTATCTGCTATGTATCCTGTGCCTTTTTTTCCAGTTTTAATGGCTGCCCCCATGGCTACACAGCAGCTTATTAGTATAAACTATAGTAGTCTTTCTAAAGCTTTTACAAGTGCAGAGCAACAGTACATTGCCTCCGGCAGGGACGCCTGCCACGTGGTTGCTCCTCCTCTGGTGCCGGTCCTTTCTATGGCGCACGCAGCCCACACTTCCCGGTTTTATGGCTATCGTGATGATGTCATTGTGCATTGGCGCAAAATTCAAAGGTATTTAAAGGGGTTTTGAAAGGGGCTTTGAATGAAAACGGATTGCCCGTTGTTAGGTCTAACTTGTTTAGTTCCTGGGTGCTTATTCTTCTCCTATTGTGTTTTTGACTCTTGTTAGCCTGCCTGACTATTCCAAACTCTCCGATCCTGATATTTCCCTGCCTGCCTGACTATTCCAAACTCTCCAATCCTGATATTTTCCTGCCTGCCTGACTATTCTGAACTCTCCAATCCTTAACCTTTCCTGTCTGACCTTGCTTGAACTCTGCCTCCACAGACCCCGCCTGTCTGACCACGCTATTCTGTTTGTTACTCCTGAAGTTGTGTGGCCTTCCATCCTAAATTCTTGGTAAACAATCGTGCCCTTTTGCTCGTCCAGAACTCTTGCTAGGCTCCTCTCTTATTAAGACCGGGTGGCATCCGATTAGCGGAGGGCTCCTCCCAAACTGAAAGGCAGCTGCTACACGCGGAAGCAGAGCCGTGACCAGGGAGCCTAGCACTTGTTCTGGATTTAGGGTGCTGATCGTGACAGTACAATGGGCCAATGAGAAGGAAGAAACTGGATGCTGAAGGTCTTGCTACCGCTATTCCTCAGACTGTTGAGTTGCTTCACTTGACCCTCCTCCTGTGCGTAGAGGAACAAGAGGGAAAAAAAGAACTAAATAAGTCAAGGTCTGCGTTCTCTCTCCGACAGGCTAGTTGCAGTTCAGTAAGCCTCTATTGTGGTTCCCAAGGGGTCTTCCCTGTCATTTAACCTGGGTAATTTAGGTAGCTATAGAACGAAAAAAAACCACAAAGACAAATTAAACTTTTAAATTGCTAAGTCTTTATTAAGAAATAGCTTACCGAAACTCCACTTGCGCTCCTCTTCAGAAAAGGTGTCAGGGCCTAGCTCTGGTTCTGGATATAGGGTGCCGATCGTGACAGATACACTTTCAATTTTTGGTGTTACTTTTTCTTTAATGGTCCTTCCACATAATCACTTTTGTGTGTATTGTTGACTTGGTTTTACATACTGCTAATTGATTCCACTTATTCTGCCTGTTCTACCCACCATTATGTAAATCTGCATTCCAGCCTTATAGTGTCCCTTTTTAGATCAATGTGTGTTGATAATACTGTATATTAAAATAACTAATATGCATTTTGAGCTCATGCTTTAAAATGTAGTATTTGCATCTTCTTGTGAGCATGCATTTCTTTTCCCCTCTATTTCATGCTTTCCCTATAAACCTTCTACTTTCTTTCCGCGCCAGGCTAATTGCACATATTAAGGTATATTCTCTGAAATCAGAGACTACAAGTTAGAGGAACATGAAGGGACATAAAGTTTAACACAATTCACAGTGTTTTTTTCACTATAATGCATTCCCAGAACTTGCCCCAGGGACTGTTGCCTGAAAATGTTTTGCCCATCTCTTGGCTCAAGCTCTTAGGAAGGACTAAAGCTTGTGCCAGGTTGTACATGTTGCCCAAGTTAGATCAACATCATTATGGGCATCACATGGTAGAAGGCAACAACTGGCGTTTTTTTTATATGAATACATTTGCATTTAGGGACATGTGTGAGAAATTCAAAAGCAAAGGGAACTCTGCAATTAATGCCTAATCAATGACAAGCATAAAGAGGGTTCCTGTACACCTTATCACTTGTGCCTATGTCACAGTTATAAACATACAAAAAAGAGGTTTGATCAATGCACATTCCCTGTTCCTGTAAGTGTACCTGGTGGTCCGGTGGTGTTGCGGGACGACTGTACACTCCCTTTGGGGATGCTGCAACAGTCGCCGCTTCCTCCGGGCTGACACGAGTGTCAAAACATGGGCACCATGAGTGTGTGCTTTTATTTTTGTTGCCAGTGCATGACGTCATGAAGTATGGCTCAAAATTCTAATATTTTAAGGGCCCTTGACCTACTGCTAACTGCACAACGTGCTATTTGTTGTCAGGGCAGAGACACATGGTCAGAATCAGTATTGACTACTCTCTTGGATCATGATTTTGTACTTCTCTATTGTTGTGTTAACCCGGCCTGTGACCTTGACTACTATCTTGTTTCCTGATTTGGTGCTGATCTGCCTGTTTGGTATTGACAACCTACAACCATGATCCTTGTTCCACCTGCTAACATTTCATTCCCATGTCTGACCAGAACTCTCCCCTTGGTCCTCTCACTATAAGACCTGGTGGCTGCTGAGTAGCAGAGGGCTCCCCCCAAAGTGAAAGGTGGCGGTTATAGACGGAAGTGTGAGCCAAGGCCAGGACCTTGAGGTTTATTCTGGGTTTGGGATTCCTTACGTAATGGTTCCCCTGTGTCACTAATAATTTCGTATCTATTCAAGTGCAAATACTTTCAAAAACAGGGGATTTTAATTATGATCATTACAATTGACAAGTCACTAATTTAAAGGAGTTAAAAGCTAATGGCGAGGGATGATTAACCCCTGTGAGATCCCTTAGTCACATATCTAAAGAAATGCTGCCATGCAGAGAGGTGCCAACATAAGAAAAATGACGATGATGGCCAGAGGTAAATAGTTAGGAACCACCATAATGGGCTCAGCTTGAAGTAGTATGGTGGTTGTCAATTTTATGATCATAAAATTTGTAAAAACTCCTGTTTTTGAACACATATGCACTTGAATACCTATTAAATACTAATGAAACTGGGCCAGGGAATGTGCATTGATCAAACCCCTCTCTTTTGTATGTTTATAGCTAATGTAACTAGATCAGTCACACTTCCATTGCACAGGTATGGAACCTATTATCCAGAATGCTTTGGACCTGGGGTTTTCAGGATAAGGAATATTTCCATAATTCGGATCTCCATATATTACCTCTATTTTTCTTAAACATTAAATAAACCAAATAGGCCAGTTTTGCTTCCAATAAGGATTAATTATATCTGGGTTTGGATCAAGTACAAGGTTCAGTTTTATTATTACAGAGAAAATGGAAATCAATTTTAAAAATATGAATAATTTTATTAACATGGAGTTTATGGGAGATGGCCTTTCATTTATTTGGAGCTTTCTGTATAATGGATTTCCAGATGAAGGATCCCATACCTGTACTTATATATTTTAAAAGAGGGTGTTAAACTAGGCCAAAAAAAGAACAGGTACAAGTACATTCAATAAAGTTTTTATATGCAACATTTTTCACCTAACATTGTACCTATAAATGATGTATGGGGTAGGATGAGGGCTTTCTTTGGCCACATTTTTGCAAATTGTTATTTAGGCAGCCAAACTATTTTTTTAAATTGAAATATAAATTGTATAAATTGTATAGAACTGTAGCGGTATAATACTGGCATAAAACATTCTGTGTAAATTTCACTGTGAACAAGTTTAGTGATAGGAGTTTATGGCTCAATATCTATTGTTATACTACATAAAACATGAATGATTCTTTGTCAGCTGAGTACAAAACATTTAACTTAATTTCAGTAGAACCTGCTCTCTGAATCCACATTGGGAATTAATTTCTTAGCTTATGCAATTACATTTGGTTGGAAACCTCTCATGTACAAATGCAAACAGTGTTTGTCATTATACAGAGGTCTCCGGGGTTCCCTAGTGCTTAATTTGCCAGGCACGTTAGCAAACTGTATCTAATTAATGAACAAATATTTCTTTTGTGACAAATAAGACTGGAAAATCTCTTGAGACTTGTTAGGTACCATCAAAGAATAACAGTGAAGGTCTATGGAAAATGCTGTTATGTGTAGCCATAAAGGTTATTTGAGGTTAAAGGACAAATGAATCACATTGTGTCATGAAATCAATGACCAGCAAGTTAAATATATAAACATAGTCTAGAATTATATATTTAGGGAAATCATAATTATTAACAGTTCACCGATTCCCAAACACTTAAGCTGCTGTAGATAAAACCCTCCAGGAGGCCTACTACCAAATCAGCCTTGTAAACAGAAATAAAATCACCCTGACCTCAAAATTGTGTTTGATTGCTCCCAACACGTGGATTTTTAAATAAATCATGTTACATGCTGTTTAATTGGGGAGGCATCAAACCACTTTTTAACCTCCCCAATTAATCACAAATTATCACTACTCTTGATTGAGAGATGTATAAACCAGGGGTCCCCAACCTTACCCACGTTGAATATAAACAGAATTGGGGAGCAAGCAAGCATAAAAAAGTCCCTGGGTATAGCAAATAAGGTATAGCAAGTAGATGCATTACGTGCAAATTTTTGAAAAAAACTACGTTTTTCACCTCTTCTATAACAAATAAAACTTATAACATATAGCATTACATTAATTGTAATACCAAACATTTTATTTATCTTTTAATTTGTACTAAATGTCAAAAACAATATGTAGGTCAAACTGGACGTAAATTAAAAGACAGGATTAGAGAGCATAAAACTTAATATTTCAAAAGATACGTGTGTTACTCCTATAGCCAAACACTTTGCGGATTGTAATAATAGAAATGTATCCTTTTTAAGTGTAATAGCTATAGATAAAATTATTCCTAATAGTCGAGGAGGAAGTGTCACTTCAGATCTCCTAAAAAAAGAAGCAAAATGGATCTTTCATCTAGCCACTAGACAACCTAATGGGTTAAACTCAGAATTTGATATCTCTTGCTTTATCTAAACGAAGCCCTTTATGTATTTATTTATTATGTATTTATTGATGTATTGATATATTTATTGACTTTACCTATTTATAATACTATACTAATTATATTTAAAAAATCTTTTACATCATGTATCTAATTAATTGAAGATATTTGTGAATTTTTACATTTTCGTAATTCAATATTCTTTTTAATTTAAATATATATTGTGTGTTCTATAAAGTGGCCACTAGAGATCACTGTGCCTCAGGCTGTGTGCTCAGTGTTTTTCTATTGGCTTATTATCCTTTAAATATTGTGACTGTACCCCCAAAAAATTAGCCTATGATTAAGTGTCCTTGTGACACGAAACGCGTCAAGCGTTACTCTTCTTTTATAGATGTGATGTAAAATAAAGTATTATATTTTATATATATTTTTGGCTCTTGGAATCTACTTTTGTTGCATGTTCCAGACTGGTGCCTGCCTATTGTGATGTGTTGTGAAGTACTCCCCTATGCTGAAGGTCTGGGGCATGTGCACCTGGACCCAACTGGGAAAGCGGTAAGTTTATCCTAATGATACATTAAGGCTTATGCCTCTCGTGAATTTTTCTGGATTTTCTGTAATATGTGATTGGGTATTTTGGTAGCCCCCTGTGTGGACTGGCAACCTGCAGAATGGTCTATTTGGCAGCATACCTGATATTTAAGCAACCAAAACTTGCTTGCAAGCCTGGAATTCAAAAATAAGCGCATGCTTTGAGGCCACTGTGAGCAAAAGCAACATAATACCCACTGAGCCACAAAGATATTTGGAACTAGTTTGGGGCCTGCACCACTAACAGATCCGCAATGGGGTGCTGTACAAACTTCATAATTTTTATATATATATACACATGAGAAAGGATATAGGATTAGCCGAAACGTCAGCTATTTATTTTCAATAAATTTCACCAGTTTTTGATTTTTAAGACCTGAGAGTGCTTGCTTCTTTCCGGGATAACTTACTCTTTTGCTGATAGCACCTAAGCACCAAACACCCTCCAAACGAGTAGTGCCGGCCCAACACCATTAATATATATATATATATATATATATATATATATATATATATATATATATATATATATATATATATATATATATATATATATATATATATATATATATATATATTATATTTATATATATACACACCAACATGTCGAACGCACAACCACAAGTACAACAGAAGAAAACCTAGGTGCCAGTGTGTATTACAATAGATATTCCGCCAATTGATAACACTTCAACGAATATTTAAACTTGATGAAGGTTCCTGTGTGAATTAAAACATTGGGTAACATGAACCTTCACATTGCTTGAATATTATTCAGAATTAAATATTCATTGGAGTGCTGTCAATTGGCGGGATATATGTGTAGGGATGTGAAAATCTTAGACACCCTTACACATTACAGACAGGCACATCCCTAGTAATATGGACACCTCAGTGGGTCCTTATGGGAACCTTGTGCTTATGTCATCCCTGCAGTTCACACAGTGGATGCTAGAGGCACTGTGGTATAATATAAAAGGGCTTGAAAGCCATGAGGTAGAGTCCATTGCTGCTGAACCTTTCCTCTGTTAGGCCACAGAGGTTAGGGGTGGTGGAACTCATCCTAAGTTTAGTGAAGTGATAGTTATACCCTTTAATAGATCACTCTAGGAGTGATAGATAGGGTATTTAGTTGAGCAGCTCAAAACTCCGCCGAGGAGGTTAGAGGGATTAAGATCCCGGGTATTACTGACCCCATAGTAGGGCCTAAGTGTTAAACTCAGGGAAGAAAGAGTTTCTGAGTTCCATTTAAGGTAATCCTGAAGACTGGGGAAATACCTTCCAACAAGCTGCATTGTTCTCTACATGTACTCCATACTCCTCAGAGAGTTGTTGTATATTCATACAGTGAGTATATTGTGTTACCTTGATTGATCTCTGTTTTACTCTATGTTTCATGCTCCATGGTGAACTCTGGTTTTGGTTAATAAACTCCGTTTATTGTTTAAGCAAATAAAACTACTGGCGCCCAATCTCTTGTGCATTGCACACAGTTACAGTTACACTACACCCTGCCTCCACCCCGCTGCGAGGGCTTACCCCTGAGAAAGAGAGCTAATCTGTGGTCCCAGCCCACAAAGGAAAGTAGCTAAAGCTGTCTTCATATAAAGCAGTTTACTATAGCGCTACATACTGTATGTAAACACCATACTTGCTTCCAATTGACTCCCACTACCCAGCACTACCAGAGCAGTGGGGATAACTTTCGCTTCAGGAGTGAGCCACCCCAACCCTGTACTCCTGAAGCTCCTGAAGCGAAAGTTATCCCCACTGCTCTATCAGTGCTGGGTAGTGGGAGTCAATTGGAAGCAAGTATGGTGTATATACATGACCAGGCTCGGATTTCTGAAACCAGGCCCAGGCCTAGGGTGGCAGGACTTTAGAGGGTGGCAGGACTTTAGGGGGCGGCATGCTGCCCAACCACACCCTCATTGGTTCAAAAATACAGGGGATGCACTGGATATACCATCATTTTTTCAATTTTCCGTATGCCAATCTTCATTGCTCCAGTCCAGATGATGAAAATTTGCACGAATAAAGGGGATGAACGGCAGTGGGCCTAGGGGCGCCCACTATGTAAATCCGGCCCTGCACATGACATTACTTCAGGCACATTTTTTTACTTTTCCAATTGGCTTCCGCTTCCACAACTCAGAGCCTCTGGCGACCACTTTCATTTTAGGAGTATCAGAGCTTTTATGGGGGACAGTTCCTGCTACTGAAATGAATAAAAAGTATCCTTGATTTTACATGATCATTTTTAAAATTAATTGACTAAATATGGCATCAGGATATATCCTCAATAATGTTATTTCTTTATAAAGATGGAATAAAGAATATTTTAGACAAGTACATTTGCTCACTAATGATATATATCACAGCATATAGTTCATGCTTCATTCTTAGTCAAACATAAAACAGTTAATTTAATGTTAGAGGGGAATGTTCTCTATGGTTGTGTAATTAACTCCATTGAGGCTGATGCAATTCTGACTGGCCTTTGTTTATACACATTAAAATAGATTTTGTCATTATACGTTTGTCTCTAAGGCCTCCTGTGTATACTTTGTTGAACTAAATTAACAGCTATGACACAATCTAATGAGCTCATATTAAAATACATACCAGGCAATCTCATGAGAGTGAACTATTGGACCTAATGAAAATAATACAATTCTACAGAAATGAATGATGTGGTTAGTTGGACAGTATAGGTCATTTAATGCAACAGGACAAAGTGAATCCATTACTGTCATTTCTAATGTACCTACAGCAATTGTGAAATACATAGCCTACATTTAAAAAAAGTGTTTTCTTAATTAAAACAATTTACAAAAATAAAAACCAATATGTTGCAAATTATAGAAGGTTCTAAAGCAGAGGTGAAGCTGGGTGTGACTAACCATTGCCTGCCCAATGAAATGATTGTTTTTAAAATAAAAAAGGCCTTTTGTTTTTGGTTGGAGGAAATTGAACACCCCTAATACTTTATTTTTTTTATTACACTGACATCATAGTATGTATTACATTATGTATAAATAATATGTACTGAAATTAGTATTAGAGTATGGGCTCTCCTGCGGCCATTAGTAAATCGGCGAAATTACTTCACGCTGATGATTTTTCGCCAGCGTTAGTCACTTCGCCCTTTAGTAAATTTGCCCCATAGACTCCATTTTAATCAAATAATTCACATTTAAAAAAAAAAAGATTTCCTTTTCCTCTATAATAATAAATCAGTACCCCACACTTGATCCCAATGAAAATAAAATTAATCGGTGTTGGAGGCAATCTAATCGGTTTAAGTAATGTATCAAATATTTTTTAGCAGACTTAAGGTATAGCTATCCAAATTACAGAAAGACCGCTTATCTGGAAAAACACAGGTCCCAAGCTTTCTGGATAACAGGTCCCATACTTATATAATGGAAATGTGTTGAGTTTTTAGTCTTATAATAAAGTGTTGGGCTGCTTGAATTCCTTATGGCATATTTATTGTGCACACTGGCAAACCAACATTGAGCTTAGGGTTTCTTTTAGGATTTTTTGGTGCCCCAGTATTCAATATACGAGTTCACATGGGGAAGTCAGTTGCATTCTTCTGTGTCTTACTTCTGTGTGGATTCTGGTTGTAATTCGCACTCAATGCAAGTTGCAGAGCATAGCGTTGGCAGGCACAGGTCATCCCTGTACGGGGCTAAGCTGTGGCCTGCACTGTCACCGCTCCCTAACTTGGTAGTCTTAATGAGGGTGTAAGTTAGGGGATGCATTGGAAGTTGAGTGGTTATGCCTACATGCCTCCCTCCTCTGGCCTCTCATGAATACATGCTGCAGACATCACTGTATTTATGGGGTGGTTGCAGGTTTCTGTGCTTCAAAGAGTGAAAAAACTTTGGGCAATTCATATAGGGTGGAAGACTGGGTGCAATGTGCAAAACATGGTGGATTGTGCATGTTTTTAAACTTTGCACCCTGTCTCCCACATCGGAAATGACCCCTTATAGCTGTAACGATCTGTTACCTGGGATCCCGGAGGAGGATAGCTGGTCCTATGCAGACAGATGGCAACTGGATTTCCTCTACGGCTCCGGTCTTCACCGACGCCCTTTTGGGGCCCTGGACTTTCTGCGGCGGAGTCAGCAAAGGAGCCAAGCGTGTTAGCCAAAAGCGAAGTATCCAGGGATCAGGCAAAGGCGTAGTCAATTACAGGCAGTGGTCGGTTTCAGGAAGCAGAGAAGCGAAGTACCAAGGGATAAGGCAAAAGTGTTGTCAAGTTCAAGCAGTGGTCGGTCCAGGCAGCGAAGGTACAAGGTTGAATAAACAGGCCAAGGGTCGAATAAACAGGAAAGCAGGCAAACGGGGCTTTAGCAGGAACTGTGGAAACAGAAGCCAGCTTGGGCAATGTGAGGAGGAAGAGGAAGGTATTTAAGGGGACAGGAACCAATCAGGAGCAGGCTGAGGAAGACAGACAGATCAGGGACCAATAGGAAGCCAGGCGCCCAATTTAGAGGTCATAGCTCCTCAGTGTTTTGGTGGGAGCATCCATTTTGGTGTGCACCAGTGTTTATGCGCCGGTGCCTAAGTTGACATGCTCCAGCGTTTATGCGCTGGCGCGCTGCTGGTGTTACAGTACCCCCCCTTCAGGAGACCCCTCCGGAGGCTCCCAGGGCTTGTCGGGAAACCTCCTATGGAAGGTCCTCAATAATCTGGGGGCATGGGTATTGGCAGCACTCACCCACGATCTCTCTCAGGACCAAAGCCTCTCCAGTGGACCAGGTACTGGACTCCTCTTCTGGACCTACGAGAGTCAATAATATCTTGTACCTCAAATTCCTGATGGCCATTCACGAAAACAGGAGGAGGAGGTGATTCCAGAGAAGAAAATGCATTCTGGACAACAGGTTTGAGCAATGAAACGTGGAAAGAGCTGGAAATGTTCATGTTGGGAGGAAGGTCCAACCTCACAGACACCGGATTAATGATTTCCTTTACTTTAAAAGGACCGATGAAGCGGGGACCCAGCTTAGGACAGGACTGCTTGAGCTTGATATTCCTAGAAGAGAGCCAGACAGAGTCCCCTACCTTGAACCCGGGAGCAGGGCGACGATGTTTATCGGCAGCCACCTTCTGGCGCGAAGAAGCCTTGGCAAGGGCGGAATGAGCATCTGTCCAGATCTTCTGAAAGTTCCGAAACAAGGAGTCAGCTGCAGGAACGTCCACTTTGACAGCAGTTGGAGGAAGAGCTGAGGGAGAGAGACCATAGACACAGAAAAAGGGAGAGCAGTTCAAAGAGCTATGTTTGAGATTATTATGTGCAAACTCAATCCAAGGAAGAAGATCAGACCAGTTATCCTGATTTTGTGAGATGAAACATCGGAGAAACTGCTCCAAAGATTGGTTCGTCCTTTCAGTCTGCCCATTACTCTGAGGATGGTAAGCCATGGAAAAGTTCAGATGAATGTTCAGAAGTTTACAAAAAGCCCTCCAGAATCTTGAAACAAACTGAACTCCACGATCAGAGACAATGGAGGAAGGAATGCCATGCAGACGAAAAACCTCTTTGACAAAAAGCTGAGCGAGAGTGGAGGCTGTGGGCAACTTCTTGAGGGGAACAAAGTGCACCATCTTCGAGAATCTATCCACGACGACCCAAATGGTAGTCATCCCCGAAGATTTGGGTAAATCCACCACAAAGTCCATTGCAATGTCCACCCAGGGTTGGGAGGGAGTGGGTAAAGGTTGAAGAAGGCCACAAGGAAGGGAACGAGGAGTCTTCTGTTGAGCACAGGTGACACAGGAAGACACAAACAAAGAGACATCTTGTTTCAAGGAGGGCCACCAAAAGTACCTGGATAACAAATCGATGGTCTTGTTGACACCAGGATGCCCAGCCAACTTGGAGGAATGAGCCCAGGACAGGACTTGAGGGACAGAGTAGGCAGGCACAAAAGTCTTCCCAGGAGGACATTCTGGAGGAGAGACAGAAACAGGAGCCACAATGAATTCAGGAGGGATAATTGGAGTAGAAGAGAGAACAGGGGCTTCATCCGACGAAAATGATCTGGACAGGGCATCAGCCTTGGAGTTTTTTGAACCAGGGCGAAAAGAAATTATGAAATTAAATCTGGAGAAAAAGAGAGCCCAACGTGCTTGGCGGGGATTCAGTCTCTTGGCAGAAGAGATGTATTCAAGATTTTTATGATCCGTAAGAATGGTGATAGGTTCAGCCGAACCCTCCAGTAAATGACGCCATTCCTCTATGGCCAATTTAACTGCCAAAAGTTCTCTGTTGCCCACGTTCTCTGGCCCCAACTCCGGAATCAGAAGCATCCACCTCCAAAACAAAAGGACGAGAAACATCTGGATGAATCAAAACAGGAGCAGAAGAAAAGGCTTGTTTCAGGTCATCAAAAGCTCTCTGTGCTTCAGGGGTCCAGACAAACCTTGTACCCTTCCTAGTAAGCGCAGTGATGGGAAGGACGATGCCGGAAAAATTTCTAATGAACTTCCTATAGAAGTTGGCGAAGCCCAGGAACCGTTGGACTGCTTTCAGATTAGAAGGAGGGACCCATTTGTGGACCGCAGAGACTTTTGCTGGATCCATCTCAAAACCAGAGGCAGAAATGATGTAACCAAGAAAGGAAATCTTGGGCTGATGAAATTCGCATTTGTCAATCTTGGCAAACAAATTATTCTCTCGGAGGCGTTGAAGGACCTGTCTCAGATGAGAAACATGAAGAGATTCACAAGGGGAGAAAATCAAAATGTCATCCAGATAGATGACAACAAAGGAGTAGAGGAGGTCTCGGAAAATATCATTCATGAAGTCTTGAAAGACAGTTGCAGAGGCCGAAAGGCATGACCAGGTACTCATAATGGCCGTCTCGTGTGTTGAAGGCTGTCTTCCACTCATCTCCTTGCCTTATATGGATAAGATTGTAGGCTCCCCTGAGGTCTAACTTAGAAAAAATTTTGGCGCCCTTGAGCTTATCAAAAAGTTCAGGAATGAGAGGGAGAGGATATCTGTTTTTGATAGTTATCTTGTTGAGACCACGATAATCAATGCATGGCCGAAGACCCCCATCCTTCTTCTGAACGAAGAAGGATGGGGGTCTTCGGCCATGCATTGATTATTCTAACCCAATACCTAAAATATATTTTTGAAAGAATGCCGACCCACCAACAAAGGCATAATGCTTTAAACACATTTCTGATTGACCACTAAAGTTATGGGATAGAGCTTGGGACCAATATATGTACTGTAGGTTAGGGATGTAGCGAACGTCGGGAAAAAAGTTCGCGAACATATTCGCGAACTTGCGCAAAAATGCGAGCGGTTCGCGAACGGTTCGCGAACCCCATAGACTTCAATGGGAAGGCGAACTTTAACATCTAAAAAATACATTTCTGGCCAGAAAAATGATTTTAAAGTTGTTTAAAGGGTGCAACGACCTGGACAGTGGCATGCCAGAGGGGGATCAAGGGCAAAAATGTATCTGAAAAATCTGCCTGTGTGTGCTTGGAAGAGATAGTGTAGGGGGAGAGCTGTTAGTGATTTCAGGGACAGATGATAGTAAGTTTGCTGGCTAGTAATCTGCTTGATACTGCTCTGTATTGGAGGGACAGAAGTCTGCAGGGATTTGAGGGACATTTTAGCTTAGGTAGCTTTGCTGGCTAGTAATCTACTGTTCTCTTTAAACAACTGCCATACGTTGACCTTGTAGGCATTGTTTGCCCAGTTTTTTTGGACGCAGCCACTGAAGCACAGTTGCCAGAAAAAATATGCCATATAAATGCTGAAAATAGTAATTTTTCGCCATACGTTGACCTTGTAGACATTGTTTGCCCAGTTTTTTTGGTTGCAGCCACTGAAGCACAGTTGCCAGAAAAAATATGCCATATAAATGCTGAAAATATAAATTTTTTTGGTTGCAGCCACTGAAGCACAGAGGCCAGAAAAATTATGCCATATAAATGCTGAAAATATAAATTATTTTGGTTGCAGCCACTGAAGCACAGAGGCCAGAAAAATTATGCCATATAAATGCAGAAAATATGCATTTTTTTGGTTGCAGCCACTGAAGCACAGAGGCCAGAAAAATTATGCCATATAAATGCTGAAAATATAAATTTTTTTGGTTGCAGCCACTGAAGCACAGAGGCCAGAAAAATTATGCCATATAAATGCTGAAAATATAAATTTTTTTGGACGCAGCCACTGAAGCACAGTTGCCAGAAAAAATATGCCATATAAATGCTGAAAATAGTCATTTTTTGCCATACGTTGACCTTGTAGACATTGTTTGCCCAGTTTTTTTGGTTGCAGCCACTGAAGCACAGAGGACAGAAAAAATTAAACCAGTAGGGTTTGCACCCTAGTTTGTAACGGTGGCGGAGGGAGGAGGACGCTAAAGGACAGCTGTGTGTGGAGTCATGAGGCTTGAAGAGAAGGACAGCTGCATAGAAGTCAGAACAAGTCTTCCGGCGTGCAGTAACCCTCCGAGATCCACCCCTCATTCATTTTAATAAAGGTCAGGTAATCGACACTTTTGTGACCTAGGCGAGTTCTCTTCTCAGTTACAATCCCTCCTGCTGCACTGAAGGTCCTTTCTGAGAGCACACTTGAGGCTGGGCAAGACAAGAGGTTCATGGCAAATTGTGACAGCTCTGGCCACAGATCAAGCCTGCGCACCCAGTAGTCCAGGGGTTCATCGCTCCTCAGAGTGTCGATATCTGCAGTTAATGCCAGGTAGTCCGCTACCTGCCGGTCGAGGCGTTCTTTGAGGGTGGATCCAGAAGGGTTGTGGCGCTGCCTTGGACAGAAAAACATTTGCATGTCTGACGTTACAGACCGGCCAAAGGGCTTTGTCCTTGCAGGTGTGCTCGTGGCAGGATTACTGGCACCTCTGCCCCTGGAATGTTGATGAGTTCCTGAAGTGACATCACCCTTTAAAGCATTGTACAACATGTTTTGCAGGCTGGTTTGTAAATGCCGCATCTTTTCGGACTTGTGGTATGTTGGTAACATTTCTGACACTTTATGCTTGTACCGAGGGTCTAGTAGCGTTGCGACCCAGTACAGGTCCTTCTCCTTAAGCCTCTTGATACGGGGGTCCTTCAACAGGCATGACAGCATGAAAGACCCCATTCTCACAAGGTTGGATGCAGAGCTATCCATCTCCGCTTCCTCATTATCAAGGACTGCATCATCCACGGTCTCCTCCCCCCAGCCACGTACAAGACCAGGGGTCCCCAAAAGGTCACCACTAGCCCCCTGGGAAGCCTGCTCCTGTTGGTCCTCCTCCTCCACAAAGCCACCTTCCTCCTCTGACTCCACTTCTGGCACCTCTCCCTGCGTTGCAGCAGGTGCCTGGGTTCGTTCTGGTGATTCCGACCATAAATCGTGCGCTTCCAGCTCCTCGTCACGCTGGTCTACAGCCTCATCTGTCACTCGTCGCACGGCACGCTCCAGGAAGAAAGCGAAGGGTATTAGGTCGCTGATGGTGCCTTCGGTGCGACTGACCATATTTGTCACCTCTTCAAAAGGTCGCATGAGCCTGCAGGCATCGCGCATAAGCACCCAGTAACGGGGGAAAAAAATCCCCAGCTCTGCAGATCCAGTCCTACCACCCAGTTCAAAAAGGTACTCGTTGACGGCCCTTTGTTGTTGCAGCAGACGTTCCAACATAAGGAGCGTTGAATTCCAGCGAGTCTGGCTGTCAGAAATCAAACGCCTGACTGGCATGTTGTAGCGCTGCTGAATGTCAGCAAGGCGTGCCATGGCTGTGTAGGAACGTCTGAAATGGGCCGACACCTTTCTGGACTGGGTGAGAACGTCCTGGAATCCTGGGTACTTGGAGACAAAACGTTGGACTATTAAATTTAACACATGTGCCATGCAGGGCACATGTGTTAAATTTCCCAGTCTCAACGCTGCCAACAGATTGCTTCCATTGTCACACACCACTTTTCCGATCTGCAGTTGGTGTGGGGTCAGCCACCGATCGGCCTGTGACTGCAGAGATCACAGGAGTACAGATCCGGTATGGTTTTTGCTTTCCAGGCACGTCATCCCCAAGACAGCGTGACAACGGCGTACCTGGCACGTCGAATAGCCTAGGGGGAGCTGGGGGTGCACAGGTGTGGAGGAGGAGAAGGAGGACCCAGCAGCAGAGTAAGAAGAAGAAGAGGAAGAAGACGAGGTAGAGAGCGATGGAGGAGTAGAGGTGGTGGCAGAACCGCGTGCAATCCGTGGCGGTGACACCAACTCCACTGTTGTTGTTGTTGAGCTACCCATTCCCTGCTTCCCATTCCCAGCCATTACCAAGTTCACCCAGTGGGCAGTGTAGGTGACATACCTGCCCTGACCATGCTTGGAGGACCATGCGTCAGTAGTCATATGGACCTTTGGCCCAACACTAAGTGACAGAGATGCGGTAACTTGGCTCTGCACATGTTGGTACAGGTGTGGTATTCCCTTTTTAGAAAAAAAATTGCGGCTGGGTACCTTCCACTGCGGTGTCCCAATTGCTACAAATTTGCGGAAGGCCTCAGAGTCCACCAGCTGGTATGGTAAAAGCTGGCGGGCTAAGAGTGCAGACAAGCCAGCTGTCAGACGCCGGGCAAGGGGGTGACAGACAGACATTGGCTTCTTACGCTCAAACATGGCCTTCACAGAAACTTGGCTGGTGGCAGATGACTGGGAATGGGAACAGGTGGTCAAGGTGGAAGGCGGAGTGGAGGGTGGTTCAGATGGGTCAAGGAGAGCAGAGGTAGAGCAGTAAGATGCTGGACCAGAAGGAGTGTGGCTTTTAGTTTGCCTGTTGCCTTTGAGGTGTTGCTCCCAAAGTGCTTTGTGCTTGCCGCTCATGTGCCTTCGCATAGAAGTTGTACCTATGTGGCTGTTGGGCTTACCAAGGCTCAGTTTCTGACTGCACTCATTGCAAATTACAATGCTTTTGTCAGAGGCACACACATTAAAAAAATCCCACACTGCTGACTTTTTGGAAGTGTGCGATCTGGCGGTAACAGTAGAAGTTGGCGGCATTGGCGGCAATGGCGGGTGCGTTGGCCGGCTGAACACAGGTGCCGATACATGTTGTTGCCCTACTGATCCCTGCGGGCTGTCCTCCCTGCTTCTTCTAAGTCTTATTCTCCTACTGCCTCTCTGACTCTCCGTCTCTCCATCTGAACTACCCTCCTCTTGCTCTCTTCTACTAGGCACCCACAAAACATCAATCTCCTCATCATCATTCTCCTCAGATGCATCAATTTCTTCTGACACATCACAGAAGGAAGCAGCAGCAGGGACCTCCTCCTCATCACTCATCATTATGTCCATCTCTGTCGTGTTCTCTGCCAGAATTAAATCTGGTGTAACGTCCTCATCTCCTTCATCTTCTTCTGCCAATAATGGTTGCGCATTACTCAGTTCAAGAAACTCATGGGAAAATAACTCCTCTGACTCCAGTGAAGAAGGGGCACCGGTGGTGGAGGAAGTGTTACGTGGGGTGGCCATAGCAGTGGAGGATGAGGAGGATGTTGTGGTAAAGTTAGAAACGGTAGAGGATGGGGTGTGCTGTGTAAGCCAGTCAACTACCTCTTCAGCATTTTGGGAGTTCAGGGTCATTGGCTTTTTAAAACTGGGCAATTTGCTAGGGCCACAGGATTGCATAGCAGCACGGCCCCTAGCACGGCCTCTGCGTGGCGGCCTGCCTTTGCCTGGCATTATTTTTAAAAAAACAACAACAACAAAAACTCAGTTGGTTTTTCTGGAAACGATAATACACACAGCTAGATGGCAGTTTGAAGAAAACAGTGTGCAAATAATGCCTACAAGGTCAACGTATACACAGCGGTGGATACGGATTACGTAAAATATAAGAATGCTGCTTGAAAAAAAGTAACTCAAGTGGTTTTTCTAGAGACGATAATATTATCAATATTTAGACAAAATGTGAACAAGCTCACACAGCTAGATGGCGGTTTGAAGAAAACAGTGTGCAAATAATGCCTACAAGGTCAACGTATACACAGCGGTGGATACGGATTACGTAAAATATAAGAATGCTGCTTGAAAAAAAGTAACTCAAGTGGTTTTTCTAGAGACGATAATATTATCAATATTTAGACAAAATGTGAACAAGCTCACACAGCTAGATGGCGGTTTGAAGAAAACACTGTGCAAATAATGCCTACAAGGTCAACGTATACACAGCGGTGGATACGGATTACGTAAAATATAAGAATGCTGCTTGAAAAAAAGTAACTCAAGTGGTTTTTCTAGAGACGATAATATTATCAATATTTAGACAAAATGTGAACAAGCTTACACAGCTAGATGGCGGTTTGAAGAAAACACTGTGCAAATAATGCCCACAAGATCAACGTATACACTACTACAGCGGTGGATACGGATTACGTAAAATATATTATGGCTGCTTGAAAAAAGTCACTCCGGTGTTTTTTCTGGAGACGGTAATATTATGGATATTTAGACAGAATGTGAACAAGGTCACACAGCTAGATGGCAGTTGGTTGAATAACACACTGGGCAAAAAATGCCTACAGGGCAAATAATGCCTAAAAGGTCAACTTATACACTACTACAGCGATGGATACGGATTACGTAAAATATATTATGGCTGCTTGAAAAAAGTCACTCCGGTGTTTTTTCTGGAGACGGTAATATTATGGATATTTAGACAGAATGTGAACAAGGTCACACAGCTAGATGGCAGTTGGTTGAATAACACACTGGGCAAAAAATGCCTACAGGGCAAATAATGCCTAAAAGGTCAACTTATACACTACTACAGCGATGGATACGGATTACGTAAAATTTATTATGGCTGCTTGAAAAAAGTCACTCCGGTGTTTTTTCTGGAGACGGTAATATTATGGATATTTAGACAGAATGTGAACAAGGTCACACAGCTAGATGGCAGTTGGTTGAATAACACACTGTGCAAAAAATGCCTACAGGGCAAATAATGCCTAAAAGGTCAACTTATACACTACTACAGCGATGGATACGGATTACGTAAAATATATTATGGCTGCTTGAAAAAAGTCACTCCGGTGTTTTTTCTGGAGACGGTAATATTATGGATATTTAGACAGAATGTGAACAAGGTCACACAGCTAGATGGCAGTTGGTTGAATAACACACTGGGCAAAAAATGCCTACAGGGCAAATAATGCCTAAAAGGTAAACTTATACACTACTACAGCGGTAGTAAAATAAAAAAAAGTAAAATAAAAAAAAAATGAATATTAAAAAAAAAAAATTACAGTTGGTGCTGCTGAACTACTAGGAGCAGCAGATTAGCACACCAGTCCCACTCCCCAACACTGCTAGACTAATAGCACTGGGCTCTTATAGTAGTAGTAGTAGTAGTAGTAGTAGTAGTAGTAAAACAACAAAAAAATAAATAAAAGCAGTCCTTACAAGGACTACTGTTATTGCAGCAGTCAGCAGATGAGATCAGAAGCAGGACAGCTGCCCACTGCAGCTACATACAGAGCACTGCAGTAGAAGGTAGATTACTAGCCAGCAAAGCTACCTAAGCTTAAATGTCCCTCAAACCCCTGCAGACTTCTGTCCCTCCAATAACAGAGCAGTATCAACACGATTACTAGCCAGCAAACTTTCAACTGTCCCTGAAATCACTAACAGGCAGCAGCTCTCTCCCTACACTATCTCTTCAGCACACACAGGCAGAGTGAAAAAACGCTGCAGGGCTTCGGTTTTTATAGGGAAGGGGAGTGGTCCAGGGGAGAGCTTCCTGATTGGCTGCCATGTACCTGCTGGTCTGGGGTGAGAGGGCAAAAAAAAGCGCCAACAATGGCGAACCCAAAATGGCGAACGTCGCGCGACGTTCGCGAACTTCCGGCGAGCGCGAACACCCGATATTCGCGCGAACAAGTTCGCCGGCGAACAGTTCGCGCCATCTCTACTGTAGGTTTATAAAAGTAAATTTAAATGGAACTTTTTAGAGGAACATTTTTATCGATTCAGAATAAAATAGATAAAACGAATAAATCAATTGGTGGAAAGAGGGGACAAAGCAATAGCGAGAAATTGAGAGATCTGCCATGGAGGAGGTCAGGAGCTGTATAATCACTAGTTCAGATGGAGGAACTTGAATGTCTCTGGCCACTGTGAAGCCGGAAGAGGATTGCACTGTGGTGCTCGCTGGAAGAACCCCGGGCCAATGCAGTTTTCTGCTGATAGGAGCACCGAGCCAGGTTTCAGGTAAGTATATACAATCACTTCAGGTGCCTAACATTTGGCACCCCCAAATGGAAGAAGACTTTCCTTCTCCTTTAACCTTCATATATGACCTCTCAAATGTATGAGATGAGAAGGTTCAGCTGTATGGGTGTCAAGGATTAGTTAGGGGATGCTTTGGAGGTAGAGGAGGAAGGTGTGTCCTTTAGACAGGGACTGGCTGTGCCCAAGGTAAAGGCAGGAACAGGGTGAATGAATCAGACACGAACGGGTGAAGGGGCGAGGAGTAGTTGAGGAGCAGAATGGGTAGTAGTGGGACAGAGCAGGTGTAGAACAGGAACAGACAGTAGGCAGCTGATGGGGAGCCGGCACAGGTTCAGAGGGCAGCTGCTGGGGAGCTGGCACAGGTACAGGGGCAGTTGCCAGGGAAGCCTATCTGGAGCTGTGGGCAGCGGAAGTTGCTGGGGAACCCTATCTGGAGCTATAGGCAGTGGATGTGGCAGGGGAAGCCCCTCTGGTGCTGTGGGCAGTGACTGATGCTGAAGAAGCCCCTCCAGTGCTGTGGGCGGTGAAGGCTGCTGGGGAAGCCCACCTGGAGCTGTGGACAGCTGAGGCTGCTGGGGAACCGGCTCTGGAGCTATAGGCATCGGATGCTGCTGGGGAAACCATCTTTTGAATGTTGGTACAGGTACAGTATGGGAACTGTTATCCAGAATGCTCAGGGATAAGGGATTTTTCATAATTTGTATTTTTGGGATAAAGTTCAATGTACTGTTTTATTACTACAGAGAAAAAAAATGATAAAACATTAGAATTATTTGAATAAAATGGAGTCTATGAGAGATGGCCTTTCCATAATTTGGAGCTTTCTGGATAATAAGTTTCCGAATAAAAGGTCCCATACCGTACAGGCATATTTATTTGTTGCAGTTGCAGTAGGGGGATGAAAGGCCACCAAAAAAAAAAGAACTGTTGGGAAGATTCCACCTGGCTTTAGCCATCAGTCAGGTGTGGTTGAGTGTGGAGGCACCAATGTATTGGGATGAGGTACTATGAGTGGACTACCACCTTTACTTGCCCACCTGGCAGCAGATTCTGTGGCTGACTTGCTGGAAGGGTGTCGTTTGATGGTTGCTGTAGGGTGAAATTTATTGCAAATGTAGGAGACAAATAAATAGTTTCCCCATTTATTATGCACTCCCCTAAAGTTTGGCTACTGAAGGGGGACCCTTAGTGTGGAGGGAGTAATGCATCTATTCCTGGGTCAGATTTGGTTCGGTATTCGGCCGAATCTTTTGTGAAGGAATCCAAAATAGTGGATTTGCTGCATCCCTAATATTTAATATGTTTTGTGAACCCCTAATGTACTGTATCATTCACTAAAACTTTGCATGTTAAAATTATTACAAATAATATCAATAAGAGAAACAGTAATGTTAATGTGTATTTCCAAAGTTAAAAGAACTTGACTATACACGTGTATAGTGATGGGAGAATTTATCCGCCAAGGCACGAATTTGCGGCGAATTCCCGCAATTCGCCGCCAGTGAAGACTGGTGCAAAAATTACCAGACAAAAATTAGCCCTTTTTTTGGACGCCGGCACATTTTCACCGGTGATTGTGCGCCAACGTCAAAAACGAGACGCCGGCTCCACTATGCGAATTTCATGGGAAATTTGCTAATTATTCAGCAAAGCGAAACGCCACAGATTCGCCCATCACTACAAGTGTATTAATTAAGTAGATTTATTGACAGCAAAAATTACAGTCTTGTGGGAAAATAACCCTTGTTAGTTAATTACTGGGTCTTCAGAGAGTGCATGGAGCTCTTTCCCTATATAAGAATGACATTAAGGCAAACCCAGAATTGTATGGAAACAGCATATGCCTTCCACACTCTGCCTATCACATTTCCCCAGCTGAATTCTACTTTACTTTAACGATGAATATGATGCCATATTTAGTTTTCTATTAATATTTGTTTTTATACAGCTGAACCATCAACAGTATGTTTTAAAGTAATACAACAGATGGGTATGGAATTGTTTTGTACTTTTATTGATTTGAGAGCTTAAAAAGCTTGTTTTAAACATTTCAAGTAATTCAAATTTTACTGAGGAATCAGCCAAATTCTGTTTTGGATGAGAGTCTGGAGAAAAAAACATCAGAGGGCCTGAATATAAGAAATGCCACGGTATTAATCTTCCAAAACTGGCAAAAAAATTGCTTATACCATTTCAGGTTGGAGAAATGGAAAGTAAAAACACACCTAGAAATGAGGTACCAAGAAGCTAACCTTGTATAAACCTGGTCAAGTAGATATACATAACTACTGTACAGATCCACATAAGCACCTTCTATGATGAGACCTTTTTAACATTTTCTCTTACGCCTTATGTTGTTCAACAAGTCAAACCTGTTTCGGTTTAACTTTATACAATACATGTGTTATATTAAATACCAACCTATATTAACATCCTTCTTTTCAGAAAGAACTAACAATTGAGCAACTAGTTGTTTGCTAATAAATGAGCTAATGCCGAACCAGACGATTGCAGTATACTTTCATATTTCTGGTTTTTCTGTTTCTCCTGGAAAGCAGATTCTTCGGTTTATTGCATTTTTATTAATTTACCTTATTGGGTTGGTGGGTAACCTAATTCTAATTTCAGTGACGTTATTAGAGTCCCATCTGCAAACTCCCATGTACTTCTTTCTTCGCAATCTCGCCTTTGTAGACATCTGTTACACGTCAGTCACCCTTCCAAAGCTGATGGACATTTTCCTCACGGGAGACAATGTAGTGTCCTTTACACCATGCTTTACTCAACTACATTTTTTCACAACTACAGGGTGCACAGAGGTTGTCCTGTTGACCTCCATGGCGTATGATCGATATGTTGCTATATGCAATCCATTACGCTACTCTCTAGTGATGAACAATAGAAGTTGTACTCAGCTAGTGTTGGGCAGCTGGTTGTTTGGCTTTGTTAACTCACTCCTCGTCACCATATTTGCATCCCGATTGTCATTTTGTGGTTCCAAAGAGATTCACCAACTTTTCTGTGATATTAAGTCACTGCTGAAAATTTCCTGTAGTGACATTGGAGACTTCCAATCTATAATATATCTGGAAGTTTTAATTGCAGGGCTTTGTCCTTTCCTGCTGAGTTTGATATCTTATATTAAAATCATAATGAGTGTTCTCAAGGTCCAGTCAGATGAAGGGAGAAAGAAGACATTTTCTACGTGTACATCCCATCTCACTGTGCTTCTTTTGTTCTACGGCACCATCTTTTGCATGTATATCAGACCTCCCTCAGAACACTCGGAGAACATGGACCAGTTTTTCTCGGTTCTGTATGTTGCTGTGACTCCCATGCTGAACCCTTTAATCTATAGTTTAAGGAACCAGGAAGTGAAAAGAGCGCTAAAAAGAATTCTTGGAATTAAACGTACATCTTTATTCTGGGAAAAAATACATTTTAATCAGTAGTTTTAGTCATATAAATAAGTTGTATATTCATGTACAAAGCAATAACATATTTATTTAGTCAGTGTAAAGTACATAATCACCATCAGAGACTCAATCTATTCATAGATGCCAACTATGTCAATAGCCTTTCAGGGGACTTCTGTTATCAATAATATCACAGCAATTATTTCTTTATAACGTGGCCCTAATTATGGGGTAAGATAGATACAGTGAGTTCCACTAAGCACGTGCTTTTTAATCTCTGACATATCCCAATAGCAGCATGGTTTGTTCTTATTTGCTGATTGATTGCTCTCGGTAACTGAGTAAATTAGGTCACCGGCCACTGTTGCTTCATTGTTATACAGCTGTGAAAATAAGTATTGAACACATCAATGCTTTTCTCAGTAAATATATTTCTAATGGAGCTATTGTCATTAATATTTACAGCAGATGTCAGTAACAAACTATGTAATAAACACATACAGTACAAAGAAATCCATCAATTAAGTTCTGTGTAATACAGTGGAAGAACACAGGGAATAAGTATTGAACACACTGAATACTTAGAAAAACCTTTGTTGATAATGACAGCTTCAAGATGATGCTTGTATGGAGAAATTAGTGGCATGTACTACTCAGGTGCGATTTTGGTCTATTCTTCCACACAAATTTTAAATCTTGACAGTTACAGGGTCTTCTTCTATAAACTCTTATCTTCAGTTCTTTCCATAAATTTTTGAAACCAATTGAGAGTTTCCTTGTGTTTGGGATCAGTGTCTTGCTGAAATGTCCAACCTTGTGTGTAAATTTCATGTCAATAGCCCTATTAGAAATATATTTAATGAGAAAACCATTGACATGCTCAATATTTATTTTCCCTTCTGTACATGTATAGGATCTATTATCCAGAATGCTCAGGAGTTGGGGTTCTCAGAATAAGGGATTTTTTTCCATAATTTGGATCTCCATATCTTAAATACAGGTCCAGAACTAAAGGTAGAAGAGGCACTTGCATTAGATGGAATGCTCATGTGGTGATGGGCTTGTACCTCTTGCCTGCATTCCCCTAGTCAAGGCCTTCACATACCTTCAGTACCGACCCCTGATCCCTCCTCCCTCATCTCTTCGCCCCCAACCCCACTGGCATCGCATGTATGTGAATGCGGGACTGTGCGGGTTTCATGCACTCATGCTAGGGGGACGGGTGTGGAGCGAGGTCACTGGTTGGGTTGCCTAAGGTGCCCAGCTGGCATGGCCCTGCTTAAATCTACTTGAAAATAATTTATATATTAAGTAAAACCAATAGGATTGTTTTGCCTCCAATAAGGATGAATTGTATCATAGTTGCTATCAAGTACAAGCTACTGCTTTATTATTACAGAGAAAAAGGTAATTCATTTTAAAAATCTGAATTATTTGATTAAAATGGGGTGTTTGGAAGATGGCCTTCCAGTAATTTGGAGGATGCTGGATAAAAGATTTCTGGATAACATATCCCATACCTGTATTTATTTGAGAAGTAACGTAATCTTGTAAAGTAAATTTACTGTGTGTTTATATCTCCAGCTGCAGAAGTGGAATCAGCATGCTAAATAAGAGTCTATACGTCCCCTTTAATTTTTTTTAAAACAGACTAAATAACTATTTATTCAACTGTTTCATAACTACTTATACCTGTTGTAAGATCAGACTTTCTGGTGTAAAGAAGAGACTAGTAAAGACGGCACCAAGTTTTGAGGCAGCGTATAGTGTAAAAGTGTAAATATGAAAAAATCAGAAAATGGGATACAAGAGCAGGAAGAGCAGAGGGCTACTAAGAAAAACATGTCAGGCTCAAAGATTTGAAGAAGATACAAAACTTTGAGTTCATTTACTGAGCTTGCATACAAGTGAAGCAAAAATGCTTGTTGATAAAGATCCAGGGTCTGGTTGTGCTCTGCTCTTAGCATTCTACATTTATTAAGACCCTGATTATAGTTTAATTTTTAATTTTTTTATCAATCTGTCATAAAATGTATCAAGGATTGACATAGGTATTTCTCAAGGAATTGCCAACAAAACAGAGACTTTTACATTTAGGGGGTTATTTACTAAACTCCAAATGCAAAAATCACTAAAGATTTGTGATTTTTTCTTATAAAATCTGACTTTTAAAAAATCACGAAATTTTCGGAATTTATTAAACCCCGAGAATCTGAAAATCCAGCATCTCAGACCTGTCGTGGTTGCATATAAGTCAATGGGAGAAGTCCCAATGATTTTTTTTTTATGTGCGCTAGGTTTCGGGCAATACCCGGAAGTTTTCGGGTGAAAATGACGAAAAAATCGTGAAAATTGTGAAAATCTGATAACAAAAAAGTGCGAATCATTTGTGAAAATCTGATTTTTTTTTCCCGCAAAGCAAATTTTCAAGAAAAAGTAACAATAAATAAGTGTAATAAACCTAAGCGGATTTGGTCGACATTTGTAGCAGAAATCCCCAACTACAAGGTCCTTCAAGTGGGACATCTGTGGGATATTCCACTATCCCTTTCTGTATGCTTGAGCCCCTACTCTGGCAGGTAACACAGGATTTACTAATCCTTCTGTTCTCCTTGTTCATTCATTAGGGTGATCATTAATACCCAAATCCTAACTCGCACTTCTAGTGTGATCTATAACAAAGCTATTCTCATACTGGTTTATTCTCCTGAAGCCTACCGACACATCAGGAGTTCATCCATATCACCTTTAGCAGGTGGAATCCAAAGAGACAGAGCACATGGTTCCTTCCCGTTATAAAAGCTAGAAAGTTTACCTTCTGGACTGTTACCTTCTGGACTGTTTTATGCCTTCCAATGGCACAACTATAAGTTAAGAAGGCTGAACTTGATGGATAAATGTATTTGCTCAACAAAACATTAGGGTTAACTTCCCCTATGGTTTGGTCCAACCCTTACATAATATTTACCTCTGTTCCCGGTATCTAGGTGGTTAATATTCCCCATTGGCCCTGGGAGTGTTTGACTACTTCCTGTAAAGCTTTGATGTAGTGATTGAAAAGCCCCAGTTCTTCTTCTTTGGCCTCCATCTTCTGACTGAGTTGGATGTCTGTTGGTAAGCCTGGTGTCAACAAGGCCCAATAAAGAGTTCTGCCCTAAAGAGACAACCCTGCTAGAGAAAGCCAGGGAACAGGGACCCACTGACTGAGGATTATATAGATATAAGATTATCTTTGATACAGTAAATTCTAAGAACATAAAATAGTGAAACTTATTAGAAAGAGACACCTTGTGCTCCACCGAAGGATTGATAGCTGGAGGTACATTAGCCTTTAGGCATAACTGGACTGAAGTGAAGGGACCACAGTTCTGAAAGGAATTCAGACATAGTATTTACTCAATTAACATTTCTACTAATGGGGACCATAACGCTTGGCTGACAGTTCCCCTCCCTTTCTCCTCCACTTACCATCTAAGAAAAGGAGTCCAGTGTAACTGATGTTTCTGCCAAATTAAGCTAGGAAATAGTTTCTAGGCCAAGATAGGGTTACATAACTATGTAAAACTAAATTAACTAAATTCTCCTTGGTATTCTTACTTGTCATATTATTTTTAACGTACAGAGTCCAAAACCACATGGGGTAAAATGATGTCTTGAGAGTGGTGATCATTTGTGCCTTTAGAGACCATCTAGTACCGTATCAAATATTTAAAGGGTTCCTAATGACATTATTCACTGCATATGTAAGATAGGTGAGCACAGAGTAGCTATTTATTGTACTTAGATATCTCTTCTTGCATTTCATCTTATCCTTATATATTTACAAGGTAAGTTCTGCTTCTGGTTCAATAGGGCAAAATATTTGTTTTTTTAAGCTGGCATATTGGTTCTTTGAATTGCAGTCTTACATTATGGTGGATTGTATTTACTAAACCTTTACTAAACCTCAAGTATTTCTGGTCTGGATTTTTTGGCAAAAACTCAAATTTTTCACAAAAATAAATCTTTGATTTTCGAGATTTTCAAGACCAAGCTCCAAAAAGTCCTAATCCGAATATCCATCATCTCAAACCTTTCAAGGTCATGTATAAGTCAATGGGAGATTTCCCTTTTACAATTTGAAGAAATACTTTGGATTTCATCAGATAATCTGAAAAATTTAGGCTTTTCAGGCGATAACCCCAAAAAATCATGTGATTCAGGAGTCAAATCCAAAAAACTGTATGATTCAGGTTTTCTCTCGATTTTATAGAGTTTTTTCCTGATCCGACTTTTTTGAGTTATTTTAGTAATGTATAAGATAAAATCGTGGATCAGAGTTTGGTCACACTAGGTTTAAAAAAATATGAGATAATTTCAAGTTTTAGTAAATAACCCCCAAATGTCATTTCTGACTATATTATTTAAACAAACCAGGCAAATTTATTGTAGGCATTTCCATACATTTTTCCACAGACCTACATGTATAGCTAGATGTATTTATGTGTATGAACAATGGGTTTAGTATGAAAGTTATGCAGAGTAATATTTATGGGCAGATTTATCAAGGTTTGAATTTTGAGTTCATGGGAGTTTCTAAAAACTCCCATAAACTCGAAATTCGGAAAAAAAAATGACCAATCGAAATTTATTAAAAAATAATTTAGCACAATAGGGGAGTATTAAACAGAGCATCAATTGACCAAGTGGTTAAGGATGCTCCAAAGCCACTTACTAAAGTAGAAACATGCTGCAAGTAATTCTGGGCCAAATCATTCATGGTCTGAATGATTAGTGTGGTATATTCATGTGTAAGCTACCTGTTCTCAACCCAAATGAGAAGGACAACTCCCAGCAACTCCATAACAAAGCATGCTTACATGTGACTCTTGCTAGATGGGCCCACAGTGTGTTAGTGGAGGAAAGGGTGTAGTTGAGCGATAACTCTCAGGTTGAATAAAACATATCGATGCAAGTGGTTCTTAAACAATAAATAACTGTTTATTCTCTGAAAAATAGCAGTCTCTCTATAGGAAGAATATAAATGATGTCATACTACTAATACTACTAATCAGCAAATACCGCACATGTTTTTATTCTAACAGAGGTCAGTTTTAATAATTTGCTCATTAAAGAATTAGGGGAGGGTATTTAAATAATATACAGTATATGTATTTGCAAATGATGCAAAACTATGCAGCGCAATTCATTTCATCCAGAATGTGGAATCCTTGTAGCAGAATCATGACAAACTGGTGATCTGGGTAGCTAAATTATGTAAAAATATGCAAGCAAATTATAGCCTAAATGGGATACAGTTAGACACAATTTGATGGAAGGTGACCTAGGGGTACATGCGGCTTATAAACTTAGCTGTATCAAGCAATGCCAGTCTGGAGCAGGAAGGCAGGCAAGATATTGTTCATGAGAGGAAAGGGTCATACTCCATCTTATCAATCACCAGTAGGGCTCAATCTAGAATACACAGTGCGATTTTGGCCCCCAATCCTTAAAATGGATATTAATGAAAGTCCTAAGTTGAGCTACTTAGTTGATGTAAGTAATGGAAGGTTACAATGTTTCTGTGCTTAAGTGTTAATGATAACCTGCTGAATAGTACTTACAGTACTTGAAATTGTCCAATCCCCAACTACAAGGTCCTTCAAGTGGAACATCTGTGGGATATACCACTTTCCCTGTCTGTATGCTTGAGTCCCTACTCTGGCAGGTGAAACACCGGACTTGCTAATCTTTCTGCTATCCTTGTTGGAGCATCAGGGTGATCATTAATACCCTGATCCTAACTCTCACTTCTAGTGTGATCTATAATGAAGCTATCCTCCTACTGGTTTCTTCTCCTGAGACCTACCTCCACATCAGGAGTTCATTCATATCATATTTAGCAGGTGGAATCCAAAGAGACTTCTGGACAGTACAGGAAACTGACTTGATAAGGAAACACTCTCCTTCCAGCTGTTAGGTTAGTTGGCTTTACCCTTATGGGGACTGCCTGAAGTAAAGGTAAGGGAAATGTTTTGGTCACGTTGGCACCCTAAATCCAGAACCAGTGCTAGGCTCCCTGGTCGCGGCTCTTGCTTCTGCCTTTAACAGTCGCTTTTCACCTCGGGAGGAGCCCTCAGCTAATTGGATGCCACCAGTTCTTATTAAGAGAGGAGCAAAGCTACAGTTTCTGGATGAGCAAAGGGGCACGATCGTCTCACCATGGATACTGGATGGAAGAACACAACTTGGAAGGCCGGGCCAGCACAAGCAGAGTAGAATTAGTCAGACTGGCCAGAATCAATATTGGAGAGCGTAGAATAGTCAGACAGGCCGGAATCAGGATTGGAGAGTGTAGAATAGTCAGATGGACAGGCAAAGGGTCAGATTAGGAGAGGTCGGAGAAGTCACAGGCAGGCATGGGTTAAAACCAGTAATAACAGGCAGGATTCACAGGACTAGGCACCTAGGAACAAGCTGAATTGAACCTAACAACAGGCAATGTGTTTAACTACAAAGCCCCTTTAAATAGCCATGTCTCTGGACCACCACGGAGAGCCACTGGACCACCAGGGTAAAGTTTATTCCTTACAGTTTCCCTTCTAAGGCAAATAGGAAACAATTGAAAACAGTTTTTCTGCCTTGCTGTAGAACAACTAGAAGTTAAGAAGGCTGAACTTGATGGATAAATGTATTTGTTCAACAAATACATTAGGATTAACTTCCCCTATGGCTTGGTCCAACCTCTACATAATATTTACCTCTATTCCCGGTATCTAGGTGGTTAATATTACCCATTGGCCCTGGGAGTGTTTGACTACGTCCTGTAAAGCTTTGATGTAGTGATTGAAAAGCCCCTCCATCTTCTGAGTTGGATGTCTGTTGGCAAGCCTGGTTTCAACAAGGCCCAGTAAAGAGTTCTGCCTTAAAGAGACAACCCTGCTAGAGAAAGCCAGGGAACAGGGACCCCCTGACTGAGGATTATACAGATATAAGATTTTCTTTGACACAGTAAATTCTAGGAACATAAAATAGTGAAACTTATTTAGAAAGAGAAACCTTGTGCTCCACCGAAGGATTGATAGCTGGAGGTACATTAGCTGTCCTTTAGGCCTAACTGGACTGAAGTGAAGGGACCACAGTTCTGAAAGGAATTCAGGCATAGTATTTGCTCAATGTATTTTTTGCTCAATGACATTACTCACTGCATTTGTAAGATAGGTGAGCACAGAGTAGCTATTGATTGTACTTAGATATCTCTTCCTGCATTTCATCTTATCCGTATATATTTACAAGGTAAGTTCTGCTTCTTGTTCAAAAGGTGAAAATATATGTTTTATAAGCTGCCATATTGGTTCTTTAAATTGCAGTCTTAAATTATGGTGGATTGTATTTACTAAAACTTTTTTTCTGGTCTATTTCCCCACAATGCTGCAAAAAGTCCTAATCTGAATTTCCATCATCTCAAACCTGTCAAGTAACAGGAATGGAATGCTCAAACTCCCATAAAATGACATCCAATCACTGGTGTCTGGTGCTGAACTGGGAGATCCACGCCAGCCACAGGATCAGGGGTGATTGTGGCCCCTCCTCCCCGCCTGAGGCAGCGGCAGTTGCTGCTGCCCCCCCCTCCCCCTGAAATTCACTCTTAAAGTACCAGAAGCAGCATTTTTGCTGCCCCTGGTACCTAGTGGGGCGATGCCGCCTGAGCGACAACTTCAACTCGCCTCATTGGTGAAGCACCCCTGCACGGGATCATAAATATCTCAAGTCAGTTTTCCAGCAGCACACCAAGTCAGTTGTAGTGATTGCAAAAATTGATTTATTTAGCCCAAAAACCACATATAAAACAGGCAACATTTCGGGCCCACTGGACCCTTTATCAAGCCTATATATAAGATGCTTTTGTATGGGGTAACATTAGGCTTGATAAAGGGTCCAAATAAATCAATTTTTGCAATCACTACTACTGACTTGGTGTACTCAAACCTGTCAAGGTCATGTATAAGTCAATTGGAGATGTCCCTTTTACAATTTGAATTTAATCATGATCTGGTCTGTAGTTCATCAGTTAATCTGAAAAATTAAGTGTTTTAGGGCGATAACCTAACAAAATTGTGCAATTCAGGAGTTAAATCCGAAAAAATTGTACGATTCAGGTTTTCCCAGGAATCTGGGTAGCTTCTGGCTATATGTATTTTGTTTTATTCTTTACACTACTATACAGTATCTTTACTCATGCTTGTAGTCTTCACTGACTTTTGGAGTGTGATATTTAGTACAGGTATGGGATCTGTATCCATTTATAATAATCCAAATTTTTAAAAATGATTTCCTTTTTCTCTGTAATAATAAAACAATACATTGTACTTGATCCCAACTAAGATATAATTAATCCTTATTGGAAGCAAACCCAGCCTATTGGGTTTATTTAATGTTTACATGAATTTTTTGTGGCCTTAAGGTATGAAGATCCAAATTGCAGAAATATCCATTATCTGGAAAACCCCGGGTTCAGAGCATTCTGGATAACATTGCCTTTACCTGTATGTTTATTTTCTACTTTTGTATGTAAAGGTGTAGGAAATGAGGGACAATATACGGACATACAGATGTTTTTCATGTAGATATATTTTTCCCAACCTTTGTCATTAAATATTAATCTGCATAACTTTCATACTAAACCCATTGCTCATACACATAAATATTTCTAGCTATACATGTAAGTCTGTGGAAAAATGTATGGAAATACCTGATGCCTGATTTGTTTAAATGCTATAGGTAGAAATTGCATTTGGGGGTTATCTAAAGCTTGTATTTATTTTATATTTTTATTAAACTTTTTACAGAAAGTATTTTTAGAAAATTACATTTTAAAAAAACTCTATTTACAGTATAAATTAAATGTTTGAATATGGGCTGTTTGTGTGATATATTGCAATGCTTAAAGGTATAGTATCTCTTTAAATAGGATTTGTTATTCTCTAAAAATTCCCAGAATTGTTATACAAATACTACAATAAGCAGTTCAGTCTAGTTTCATTTTAAAACATACTTGATGCCAAATAAAGGTCCCTTCCATCCATGCAGTTAACAGTTTGTATACAATATCTGTTTGACCTTAGCAGTACCTAGGTAAAATAGCTTCGGTGGAGCCAAATGATTTATTATACAGGTATGGGACCTGCTATCCGGAATACTTGGGACCCGGGGTTTTCCAGATAAGGAATCATTATGCAATTTGAATCTTCATACCATATGTCAACTAAAATATCATGTAAACATTCATTAAACCCAATAGGATTGTTTTGCTTTCTATAATGATTAATTATGGCCTAGCTAGAATCAAGTATTGTGTATGATACTGTTTTATTATTACTGATGAAAAAATAAATAATTTCTTCATAAGTTGCATTATTTGGTTAAAATGGAGTCTATGGGAGACAGCCTTCCCATAATGTAGAGCTTTCTGTATAACAGGATTCTGGATGATGGATTCCATACCTGAATAACTTTATAACAAAATGTTATGGATACCATCATGATTAGCCATTCACTTGATGACTTGTTTGAAAACCTTTCCTAGAAAGTGGAGTTTCTTTAAATTCCTTCTGGGTTGGTTTGCAGAACCCTAAATGTTTGGGACCTGAGTGATTTAATCTCTTTGCACCTCCATAAAAACATCTCTGGCTTGTGCAATAACAAATGCTTCTGATTAATATTGTTCCTGAAATGTCCTCTTCTAGGAAAAGTCCTGTACCAGAGCTGTTGAATCAATGGATAATCACACGCAGGATCAATACTTCTACATTTGTTTGTTCTCGGATTCTCCTGTTAAGAGGTCAATTTGTTTTATTGTGTTTTTACTGATTTACACAATGGTTTTGATTGGAAATCTACTTTTAATCTCAGCAACTTTGATTGATTCGCATCTGAAAGCTCCCATGTATTTCTTTCTTCGTAATTTATCCTTTGTAGATATCTGTTTCACCTCGGTGACTCTTCCGAAACTGATGGACATTTTCCTAACAGGGAATAATGCTGTACCATTTGCACTATGCTTTGCCCAACTGATTTGTTTTGGAAGTATTGTGACCACAGAAATGTTATTGTTGACCTCCATGGCATATGATCGCTATGTGGCTATATGCAATCCTTTGTGCTACTTTCTAGTAATGAATAACAGAAGAAATACTCTCCTTGTGTTGAGTAGTTGGATAACTGGTATTCTCCATGCACTCCCTGTTGTTACATTAATATCTCAGCTGCCATTTTGTGGCTCTAAAGAGATTCATCAACTGTTTTGTGATATGAAATCACTGTTGCGAAATTCTTGCGGCAATTTAAGAAAATTCCAGATTATATTGTGTTTTGAGGTTTTGTCTTTTGGAGTTGGGCCCTTCTCATTATGTTTGGCATCTTATGCTAAAATAATATCCAACATCCTAAAGATCAAGTCGGCTGAAGGGAGAAAGAGGACCTTTTCAACTTGTACAGCCCACCTCACTGTCCTCTTTTTATTTTATGGAACCATCATTTGTATGTATATAAATCCAATCTCAATCCACTCTGAGATACAGGATCAACTTTTCACATTTTTTTATTTAGCAGTGACACCCACGCTCAACCCCCTAATTTATAGTTTAAGGAACAAAGAAGTAAAGAAAGCTCTGAATAGAATGTTTAACTGGCAAAATAAGCTGACATATTTTCAAAATTGACAGGCAAAAAGCAGTTTACAATCTTGAGAAATAGTTTTTTTCAATCTGATGTTCCTTTATTTTTGATATATTCCAGTTTATGACTTGTAATTCTTTGGAGTTTTATTTATCATTGGTTGAGCTTTCAAAGTAGCAACTTCTTTTTAATATATAACATGTCTTATGGAAACAGTAATATTTCAGCAGAAAATATGCAATATGCATCATAACAAAATTAGACAGGTGCATAAACTTGGGCACCCCAACAGAGATATTACATCAATACTTAGTTGATCCTCCTTTTGCAAATGTAACAGCCTCTAGACGCCTCCTATAGACTTTGATTAGTGTCTAAACTCTGGATGTCAGTATTTTTGACCATTTGTCCATAAAAAATCTCTCCAGTTCAGTTAAATTTGATCGCTGCCGAGCAAGAAAAACCTGCTTCAAATCATCCCATAGATTTTCGATGATATTCAAGTCGGGGGGCTGTGATGGCCATTCCAGAATATTGTACTTCTCCCTCTGCCTAAATGCCTTTGTAGAATTTGAAGTGTGCTTAGATCAATTGTCTTGTTGGAATATCCAACCCTTGCGTAACTTCAACTTTGTGACTGATGCTTGAACATTATCCTGAAGAATTTGTTGATATTGGGTTGAATTCATCCGACCCTCGACTTTAATAAGGCCCAGTCTGTGAACTACCCACACAGCCCCACAGCCTGATGGAAACTCAAGCAAGTTTGACAGTACGTAGCAGGTGTTTTTCTTGGTATGCGGTGTTACTCTTCTGCAATGCCAAGCGTTTTTTGTTCAGACCAAATAACTCAATTTTTGTCTCATCAGTCCTAAGCACTTTGTTCTAAATGACTGTGGCTTGTCTAAATGAGCTTTTGCATGCAACAAGCGACTGTTTGTGGTGTGAGTGCAAAAAAGGGCTATTTTTTTATCACCCTGCCATACAGATGTTCTTTGTTCAAATTGCACGAGGTACAGATATACCATTTGCAGCAAGATGTTCTTGCAGATCTTTGGACGTGATCTTTGTTGTCTGTAACCATTCTCACAATCCTCTGCATATGCTGCTCCTGTATTTTTCTTGGCCTGCCAGACCTGGTTTTTACAGCAACTGTGCCTGTGGTCTTCCATTTCCTGATTACATTCCTTAAAGTTGAAACTGACAGTTTAAACCTCTGAGATGACTTTTTGCAGCCTTCCCCTAAACCATGATACTGAACAATCTTTGTTTTCAGATCTTTTGAGAGTTTCTTTGAGGATCCCATGCTGTCACTCTTCAGAGGAGAGTCAAACAGAAGCACAACTTGCAATTGGCCACCTTAAATAGCTTTTCTCATAAATTGGACACACCTGCCTATGAAGTTCAAGGCTTAACAAGCTAATCCAACCAATTTGGTGTTGCCAGCAATCAGCATTGAGCAGTTATATGCATTCAAATTAGCAAAATTACAAGAGTACCCACATTTTTGCACAGCCAGTTTTTCATTTTTGATTTAATTTCATACAACTGAATACTGCTTTACTAAAAAGCTAAAAAAAACACCCCAGTACTCAGATGTTCCTTGGAAATGAAAGACATACCACTGTTATTTATATTTTTTGTTGAAAGTGTAGTAAATTATTATGCAAGCTGAGAGGGGTTCCCAAACTTTTTCATATGTCTGTACTCTACTACCCAAGCTTATTGCATTTTAGGACAAGTCAGTGAATTCCAATGATTCACTTTAGATTAGTCAAAGGACCTGGATACTGTCATGGCCGGCACCCAATACCAGAACAAGTGCCAAGTACCCTGGTCTCGGCTCGGCTTCACCAGTAGTGTGACCACCGTTGGGCTTCGGGAGGAGCCCTCAGCTTACTTTGGTGCCACCTGGACTTAACGAGGGGTACAAGGCGAGATGTTCTGGCTGGCAAAGGGGCACGGCTGATAGCAGAGTCTTTGAGGCAGAAGGTCACAGTACAAAAGGACTAGGCAAGCGGATGGTCAGACAGGCTGGGTCGAGGCAGGCGGATAACAGAATCGTCAGGCAGGCAAGGGTCAAAACCGGGTATTAATCAGACAGACGGGATCAGGCAAGAGAGTGGTCAAGGTTCTGGCAGGGTCAAGATTCAGAGTTCAGAATAGTCAGGATACAGGCAGGGTCACAACAGGAGATCAATATCAAAAATAAAAATTCACAACGGCTCAGAGGCTGAGAGGCACCGGGAAAACACGTCCTATCACGGGCAAAGAATCCAATGTAATGGGCCTTTAAATACCCAGAATTCTTTGCGCCATTGCGCCCTGACGTCACACGTCAGCACACCTGCGCCTATAAAAATAGCAGAGCCGCGTGCCTCCTTAGTTCACTGGCGCATCAGGGAGAGAAGACCGGAGTGGCAGGCGTCCCCGCCGGCCCGCTAGACCACCAGGGTATGTAGTTTTTATTACAGGTACATTATGGTTGGATAGAGTTGTGTGCTCATGACACTATTGCGTTTAATATTGTGAAGAATTGAAGAATGATAAATTGCAAAGCCGAAGAAAGGGTAAACATGTAATTGCATTAAAAATGTTGTAAGTTAATAAAGTACATTTTACATTTAACTCTGGATTTTGTCCCTGCATCTGATATTCTTAAAGTAATTTGGTGAGAGCAGGAATCTAACCCTTAGCGAAAGAGATGCTATGTGGTTAATTTATTTGTCTTTGGAGATAACTTCTGAAGATTTTTTACTATATATGAAAGATAATAGTGAGCACAAACATGTCCAGATTTGCCAAGAGTAATTGTGGTTTATATTATACAGCTAATTTCATTCTGCAGTAGCTCTATCAAAGTTCTGATATCCTGAATAAAAATAGCGATAGAAATTTTGTGGTTAATTGTAAATGGTTAATTTCATTATTTCAATAACATTTCAATGAATTAAAAATTATCAATAGCTAGCAAAACTCTGCTGGTTTGTTCTCGACTAGTGATGGGCAAACGCAAATTTGCGGCGAATTTCTGCGTTTAGCTGCAGGCAAAAAAATTCAAGAAACTGCAGAGAAAATTAGTCTGCGAAAAACCCACCGCTTCAAACAAATTTGGCCACACGTCAGAATAGTCACACGCATAAAAATTGTTGCGCATGAAAATTATTCTGACTTTAATGCATTTAAAAATAGGCGCACATATAAAATTTTCACGGACGTCGAAAATGACACGCATGAAAATAATTTTGACGCCCATTGACTTCAATGTGTTTTCGCAAATTTTTCACAAAATTTTCGGACAAATTTGCCCATTGCTATTCTCAACATATACAAATACATACAAGGTACCACAAATAAAAATGGCTACTGACTCTAATGTAGTTTGCTATGAAACATTATGCCGTGTGTACAATGTCCCAGGGGGCCTTGTGCTTCTTAACTACCTAACTGATGATACTTTATATTATATTAACTGGCCTATTTAAGAATCTTACCCAAATGGAATATAGATTTTAGTAAATATTTCCCTTTTACATCTCTTACCTTTTTAAAATTGGCCTTTCTATAAGATACTGAAAGTGAATGAGAATGTGAACTACCCCTTTAACATCTACACTTTGCATCTTGCATGAAGTGTTTATGAAAGAAATAGAAGGTCTCCTTAAAACTACTTTCTTCATCAGTCCATCTCGCCATTTTTTGTTTATATGTTCCACAGTAAAGTAAAGACCAATCAGCAAGCATATGACTAGATACAAGGAGCACAAAACAGCGAGAGTTAAATCTCTTCCTTGCTGTGGTCTGTGTGAATGCAGGTAGACTCCAACTATATCAACTTATCCATATAAATCCACTTTCTTTTATCAGTGACTGGTATTTTAGAAGCTGAGTATTTTCTCCCCTCTGTCCTTAAATAACAAACCAAACACACGTGATATATTGGGTGAAAAGGCTGTAGCTTATTTATTAAATCACATAAATAATGACCAAATATAAACCAACTATTAACTTTCTTTACATATAGGTGCTGAAAACTGCAAAGAATTGTACCCAAGAGCGAGGAGCCCATCTGCTGTCCTTCCTAGGTGTGACTTTCCTCTGTAACTCACGCCCCTTCCACTAGGCCCTTTCCACTGGGCCCCATCCATCACTTTGGCCCCAAGCCTAACCCCTGTTATGCCCTAGATTGGATACCACTATCACCGGCACCCCCCGGGGTAACCCATCCTGCTGCGACATTACACTAATTCCTCCCCCCTACACAGCTACCCTCCTTGTTCTGGGGAGGGAGGCTGGAAGCCAATTCAAGGCAAAAGAGAATGTTTCATTCACTTCCTTCCTCTTTTAACCCCTAATGTCTCCACCCATCCAAATTTAAATTTTTAGTAAGTATGATACACTGGTGTAGACGTTAGTGAAATATTCTCTATCTTTCCTGTATATCTGATCAAGTTGTTTTCCCCAAGGTAAAGATATGTTATTTAATACGTTATTTAATATGTTTAAAAAAAACCCATAAGAGCACTTTTCTATAGACTTGACTCATGCCAACTGAAGACAAATTGGGTCCCAATGGAGTCAGGTGGCACTTTAATTGCACCCCTAGAGATAACAGAGATGGTATATAAGATTGTTTTACTGAACTGTTTCTATGTATAAAAAAGACCTCCAGGTGAGCAGGCTGAATATTGTAAAGATACATCCTACTCCCTAAGGGACACATTTCATATTATTCCTGTCAGAGAGTAAGTTCTGATTAACAAGCAGTGATGATTGAGATTGTTGTGTATCTGGACTTTACAGCTGACTAATTGCAAAAATTATAAAGAAATAGATGTAGCATTCTTCATATAGCTCTAGTACACAGGCTTACAATTTGGAAATATTTATCACATTATTTAATGACTTTAATTGCTACAAAAACATATATATGGTTGTTTATCAACATTTGCATTTTTTCCACAATTTTTGCATTAAAATCGTTATTTTGCATAATAATTTAAAAATGCAAATGTTGATATTAATTAAGTGGGAAACATGAGAAAAATTCCAAACTTCAGCATCTGAAAGCTTGCAAGGTCATGAAGAAGTCAATGGGAGCTGTCCTAAGCTAAATCTAAATTATTTATTCAATTTGAGTTTTTCAAATGTTTTAAGAAATAAGGTAACATTCATGTTTTATTAAATAGTGAATACAAAAAAACTTCTAAAATTATACGAATGGAATTTTGATCAATACCGTAGTAGCAACATTTTTTCCTAATGAAATTTTATTATACAGCTCAAAAACTTCTCCATGGATCATATTCCTTATTATTATTATTATTTTTTTTAAATTATTATTATAGAAAAATGTTGTGGCTGAATTTGTATTTTGTATCTTACCTCAATCTCACAGGCTTTATGCAAAACATCTACTTTTACCAAGATATATGCATATTATTTTACATTATTTTGCTGTTACTGCGAAAGCAGTAAATGTAAGTTATTAAAATTTTGCATCTGTGTTGCCAATATAATTTACAATATGCACAGTTATTAATAATCTTACAGATGTGTTCTCATTCAGTAAATATTACAAAGAAGTAAAAGTTCTGTCTAGTTAAAGTCATTAATTTTATTGGCTTTGTTTCAGGTTTTGCAATAAATCAGCAATTCGAGTAATTCTTAAAATGAAAATGCATTAGTATGACAAGATGCTTAAATCTGCTGCATGCAATAGGACCTAATTTTGACAACTTTAGCATAGTTGGAAAAGTCTGCTGCAAAGAACTATTGATGACAAAGCCGAGGGATGGGATTTTGGGGAAAGTGATTTTTGAAACTAAGTTTATTCTGATTGCAGTGAGGGTTGTAGCATCAAGACTAGGCAAGCAAGAACTAGATCTAGAAAATTACCCCAGTGTATGTTCCCCATTGCCATCAAATCGTTATATATGTATATATATGTATATATAGATATACAATTAGTCAACTCCTCAGTTAGTGGTAACCCACATACATAGTTGAAGTCACACACTTTGATCTGTCCGTGCCAGAGGTAGTACTACCCACCTTAGTGCACCAATCACCGGTATAGGTTAATCTCACTCTGTGTATTACTGAGCTCAACAGTCCCTGTATTGGTGATTGTGTCATTGCAGGGTACTAACCTAACTCATCTCCTCAGTGGAGCCTCTGGCTGCTCAGATGACTATCCTAACCCTGTCATTCACTTTCTACTATGCCTTGATGAACACCCACTGGAATTTGAATTTGAACTCACTGTTTTAAATGGGCCGCTAAATATGAGTTGATCCTAAAGACAAAAGATCTTGATGAAGTATAGAAAAAAATGCCTTTTGCATGATTATTTCTTCCAAGGATGAACAATCACACATCTGACACAGACTTCTATATCTCTGGATTTTCTAGTTCTCCTGGTAAGCAGCCTCTTTCTGTTTTCTTATTTCTGTTGATTTATCTGATTGGTTTGGTGGGAAACCTAGTTTTAATTTTGGTGACCTTCTTGGAAATTCAACTGCACACTCCCATGTACTTCTTCCTTCGCAATCTTTCCTTTGTAGATATCTGTTACACCTCAGTCACTCTCCCAAAGCTGATAGATATTTTCCTAACTGGAAATAATATAATGCCCTTTATTCCATGCTTTGCTCAGCTACATTTCTTCACAACTACTGGATGCGCTGAAGTTTTCTTACTGACTTCCATGGCATATGATCGATATATTGCTATATGCAATCCCTTATGTTACTTCCTAATAATGAATAACAGAAGATGCACTCAGCTTGTATTGGGTAGCTGGGTGTTTGGTCTTTCCAATGCATTTCTCATCACTATATTTGCATCCCAATTATCCTACTGTGGCTCTAAAAAAATTCAGCAGCTTTTCTGTGATGTTAAATCATTGTTAAAAATTGCTTGCTCTGATACTGCAGAGGTGCAAATTATTGTATATTTGCAAGTCTTGTTTGCAGGACTCTGTCCTTTCTTGCTAAGTCTGATCTCTTACATTGGAATTATAAAGAGCATCCTAAAGGTCCAGTCAGCAGTTGGGAGGAAGAAGACCTTCTCAACATGTACATCCCATCTAACTGTACTTCTGTTGTTTTATGGAACTATCTTTTGCATGTATATCAGACCTCCCTCAGAACACTCAGAGGAACTGGACCAGTTTTTCTCAATTATGTATGTTGCTGTGACTCCAATGTTAAATCCACTAATCTACAGTCTGAGGAATCAAGAAGTAAAGAAGGTTTTGAAAAGATTTATTATAATCAAGAGTCATCATAGGTCTCTCACTTAGAAATGGTCATGAGAGTAGACTGTCAAGTTCTGGATAGTTTTCTCTGCAACAGGACATAATTACTCTTCACAAGTACATTAGAGGGCATTATAGACAGATAGTGAGGGAGATTTTTCTCATACAAAGGATCACCACACCAGAAGCCACCCCTTTAGACTAGAGGAAAAGAACTTTCATTCGAAGCAACATACTGTATGGGGTCAGTGAGGTTGTGGAATGCACTGCTGAGTGATGTTCGGATGGCTGATTCTGTTAATGCTTTTAAGAGGGGCTTGAATGATTTCTTGGACAGACATAATATCATAGGCTATTTTGATACAAAAAATCTGAAATTAGTATAGTTATCGGTACATATCAGGGTTACTTAGTAAACTTTCTGGTTAAGGTTTTTTGGGACAAAACTAAAATTTTTAGAGTGGAAAAAACTAAAATTTTTCAAGATTTATTATACTGTTTATTTATTATACCTTTTGAGCTCATGTACAGTATAAGTCAATGGCAAAATTTGGAGCAACCTGAAAAAAATCTATCGAATTCTGGAGTAAAGATCCAAAAATTTGTACGATTCCAGTTTTCACTCGATTTTTTTGAGTTTTTTCCCAACCAGACTTTTTCGAGTTGTTTTATTGATAAATGAGATCATGGATGAGAGTGTGGCATAGCTTGGCTTATCAAAAATATTAGATACATTTGAGTTTTAGTAAATAAACACCATAGTTTATATGAGTGTAAGGAGGAGTTGTTGTGAGTGTGTGTATGTGTATGTATAACAGGTCCCATACCTGTACCACAATCACTGTTTTCATAGTAGTTACTAACATGAACCATGGTAATGTCATATTAATTGAATATATAAAATATAAAAAGCATGATTAATCTTGTGTAATAATAGCAAAGATATGCAGGATATGATTTATTTGGAATCATTTTTATGTATTCTGTCCCTTTTGATTTTATGGTAAAAAAAAGCTTAAATCCTTAAGACTGGAACAACTAAGGATTTTTTTCTGATTGTTTATGCCACCAAATTGTACTTATTTTATTTATGGAACCAGCATTTTTACTTTTATGGTGCCACACTATGAGGACTTGGACATTCAGGGCCAATTTTTCTCACTGCTCTATGGTTTGCTAAGAAACATGCTTTTCACATATATGATTAAATTAAGGGGCATATTTATCAAGGGTCGAAATTCGAATTAGACCAACTGAAATTAAGTTGATTTTTTTTTTGTCCGTATAGGTCAGTTTTAGATCGAATTGGTCCGTATTCGGCTGAATTCGAACTGTTACAAATCAAATTAATAGCACATTCGATCGAATTCAATTCAAAGTTTTTCCCCAAAAAAACTTAGATTTTTCAAAGTCCACCAATTGACTCCAAATAGGTTCTAGGAGGTCCCCCATAGGCTAAAACACCAATTGCAGGTTTTAGATGGCGAATGGTCGAAGTCGAATTTTTAAAGAGACAGCACAGGATACATTTCAATATTCAAATTTATAAAAAAAATTTAAAATTCGAATCGAATTTGGACTATTTCCTAGTTGAAGTACACAAAAAAATAGCTTGAAATTCAAATTTTTTTGAATTCAAAAATTCACCTCGATCTTTGATAAATCTGCCCCTAAATTTAATCCCTTGACAGAAATTAATGTACAATTTCTCAGTGTGCTCTACACACTTTTGCATTTACATTAATTATATTTGCAAGCCTATAGTAAACTGAGTGGCACCGTTTTTGCAACCAGGGTGTAACAGTCAATACGCACACAATTTAGAGTCCATTTTATCGGGCCCGCACTTGCAAATAAATTGTTGTAAATTAACCTTTATATCTCTTATTGTTCAAAGTGAACTTGAAGATCGATCTCTGAAGGGGTGTTAAACTTTCTATTTCAAATGCAGAGAACAGTGTTGGGTGAATCTCACTATTTCGTTTGAAAATTCACCAGCGACGGCTTTGCACCCATTGCTACACCTAACCAGGCGAAAATTCATCCAGACAACGCTTTTACTAGCTTTACTAAAATGCGAAGTTGTGTCCAGGGCACGAATTTTCGCTAGTGTTGGGTGCCAATCCAATAATATAATAAATAGTAGTACTGTATAATAAATTCTGCATCAAGTGACGGCTCTCCTAGGAAATTTAACAACACAGCAAGAGTTGAAGCAAAAGTGGAGATTTAATAAATCCTACGTTTCTGTTCCTAACTGGAACCTTTGTCAGGGAAACGAAGGTTCAGATTAGGAACAAAAAAATTTGATTTATTAAACCTCCACTTCTGCTTCAACTCTTGCTGTGTTGTTAAATTTCCTAGGAGTGCTGTCACTTGAAGCAGTATATATATATATATATATATATATATATATATATATATATATATACTGTATATATATATCTATATATATATATATATATATCTATATATATATATATATATCTATATATATATCTATATATATATATATATATATATATATATATATATATATATATATATATATATATATATAAGCAAAAGAAACAGATCTGGTGCACAACGATAACAAGAAAAAACGCCTGTGTGCTGGTTCTATGTCCATAGTAAATGTATCCAAAAAAAACAGCCGCACCAACAGGACTTTCATGAAAAACAAAAAGTGCTTTTATTCAACGTTTCAGCCCCGTACTTGGGCCGTCCTCACTTCCTCACACTTCCTGAGGACGGCCCAAGTACGGGGCTGAAACGTTGAATAAAAGCAGTTTTTGTTGAATAAAAGCACTTTTTGTTTTTCATGAAAGTCCTGTTGGTGCAGCTGTTTTTTTTGGATATATATATATATATATATATATATATATATATATATATATAATATATAGATATATAGATATATATATATATATATATATATATATAGTGGTATTTTAACCTTATTAAGACTAGATTCATGAAATACATGTAAAAATATTTACCATAGGGTCACTCTACAAATGTTAGTGAAGTTGTCTCTTATATATATTCTGTCCAAACTACAGAGAATTACTAAGTTATTTAATATTTGCAAAGGCCAGTTCTATCACAACAGATACCAAACCCTCAAGGGTACATCTTGATTAAAACGCTTTAATTGTGTCTTTAGAGATACACTACAATAAGTTGTATTTAAAGGGTTCATACCAAGCAGTATCTTCTGTTTAAGGAGACTTCATTCTTAATTCATTAGGTATATTAGAACTTAGATATATTTGTGCAAGGTAGTTTGTTTTAGCAAACAAAAGAGTTCTATTAGGCGAGGACACCGGTCCATTTAACTTAATTCAGGAAGCCGACATGTTACTTAATCTGCCTTTTTCGTGAAAGTATCAGCAACAAACAAATATTGTCAGGAATTACTGCAGACTTTACTAGAAATCCAAATGAGCAATCACACTTCTGATCTGTTATACTTCTACATTGCTTGGTATTCTGGTTCTCCTGCTAAGCAAATTTTCAATTGTATTGTATTTTTAAATATTTACTTAATTGGTTTAATAGGAAACTTGCTTTTAATTTTGGCGACTATCTTAGATTTCCATCTTCACACACCTATGTACTTTTTCCTTTGCAATCTGGCATTTGTAGATATGTGCTACACCTCAGTCACTCTTCCAAAACTGGTGGACATTTTTCTTACACAAAATAACGCACTACCCTTTGTCCAATGCTTTATTCAGCTCTGTTTTTTTATAACAACAGCAACCACTGAAGTCTTTTTGTTGACCTCCATGGCATATGATCGGTATATTGCAATATGCAATCCTTTGTGTTACTTCTTACTGATGAACAATAAAGTAAATACTCTCCTTGTACTGGGCAGCTGGGTGTTTGGCTTTATCAATGCACTTGCTGTTACTACATTTGCATCTAAATTGTGCTTTGGTGCCTCAAGGGTGATTTACCAGCTTTTCTGTGATATTAAATCATTGTTCAGCATCTCATGCAGTGAAATGAAAGACTTGCAGCCTCTAATATATTTGGAAATACTTTTTGTTGGATTCTGTCCTTTTCTTTTAAGTCTTATATCTTATGCTAAAATCATATCCAACATACTAAAGGTCCAGTCAACTCAAGGGAGAAGAAAAACATTTTCCACTTGTACAGCCCACCTCACTGTGCTTCTCTTATTTTATGGAGCCAGCATTTGTGTGTACATGAGGCCGCTCTCAGAAAACTCAGAGAATCATGACCAAGTATTTTCTGTCCTCTATGTGGCTGTGACGCCTATGTTGAATCCTCTGATCTACAGCTTAAGAAACCAAGATGTGAAGAAGGCTTTAAATAAAATTTTTGGAGTGGAAGGAAAGTTATCAAGCTTTTATCATTAGATTTCAAAATATGCCAATAATATGGAATGCAGTCAAAATATTCGTCATAGACAGAGAAATATATAATTCTATTTTTTTCATAAATATCCTAAATACAAACTATTCATCACTGAAATGACTTAATTCAGAATGACTATAGATATACTGTATATAGATACCTTTGATTATATGCAAAAGAAAATAACATTATACATTTTTTTTATAATTTTTCACTTTCCCCATTAAAAATATTGTAGTTAGCATATTCTATCTCTATCACACACACAGGTATATAATATTTAAAACACTTGGAATATGTCGCATGTACTGGAATTTAAAACTGATAAACACATGGGTGTTTTAGATTTCAGCCTTATGAAACATTTTCGGAAGATATCTGCAAGATGTTGTGAAGCTGATAGACTACCTAAATACATCCATTTGTTTCATATATTGTTTAAATTGTTTCACTTTTGTCTACTTTGAATGGCGCACAATCTTATGAAATTATACTAATGTCATTAGACTGAGCAAATTAGCAATCACACATCTAATCTTGTTTTTTTTTTGTCATTTTCACACTCCAATGTACTTTTTAGACAATTTTATGAAATCATATTAACTTCACTAGAAATTTGAACTAATGAGCAATAATGCATTTAATCTTTACTTCTACATTTCTTTTTTAACTTTTTTTATTCACTTAACTGGTTTGATGGAGGGCCTGCTTTTAATTTTTGGAAACCATCTCAGAATCGTATCTTCACACTCCAAAATACTTTTTCCTTTGCAATTTAGCATTTCTTATATACTCCTCTTGTATTGGGCATCTGGATATTTGGCTTTATCAAAGCACTGCTTGTTATTACATTTGCATCTAACATGTGCTTTCATGACTCAAGAGTCATTCACCAGCTTTTCTGTGATATTAATTTAGGGGGTTATTTATTAAAGTCTGAATGTTAAAAGTTTGATTTATTAAACTCCATTGCAAATCTCAGAGTTGTCAAGGTCCTGTATAAGTCAATGGGAGAGGTATCTATCTCAAAATGATGTCATCTGAGTCTTTGGGGAGTTTTACCTGAAAATCCGACTTTTTATGGGTTTTCAGGAAAAAAGCCAGAAAAATTTGAGCAATTTGGGAAAAAACCTGAAAAATTATAGCAATTGGATTTTTGCACGATTTTATTGAATTTTTCATGATCCAATTAAATCAATTTTTTTTATTAATAGATAAGCTAAAATTGGGCATAGGAGTTTGGTTGTGTTTTTTTTTTAACATAATATGAGAAAAATTTGGATACTAGTAAATAACCCCCTTACTGTTCAGAATTTAATGCAGTAAAATGAAAGACATGACATTTATCACATTTGGGTATTTTTTTGTTCATGAAGCTGTGAACAGAAGTACAAAGTGCTGTACCATCCTCTAAAAATTTTAAAAACCTCTAAAATCAAAACATTTTGACAAAAGTGGAAAAAAATCCCAAAGCCTCTAAAAGAGAAAAGACGTGCTGCATGGGAACGCGCTGCATAAGGAGGGGAGACAAACCAGCACTTGCCATCCAGTTCATTCATTCCACTCTGGTCATGTGGACAGACATAGGGAATCCATTGAAAGACGCACTTGTGGATCACCAGATGTGTAAAAAGGACTCTCATTGCAGATATCTTAATAAAACTCAATGTTTATTTGACAAAAACATAAATGCAATAGATGCAAGCTTTATGCCAAGCTCGAAAAATGTGAGGCTCCCTTCGTAAATTTTCTAGGGTACATTGTGTCCCAAAAGGGGCTAGAGATGGAGCCAGTCAAGGTGCAGGCTATCCTAGGTTTTACACAACCCCTGTCCTTGCGAGCCATTTAGAGGTTTTTAGGGTTCACCAACTATTACAGGCAGTTCATTAAGAACTCTTTGTCATTAGGGGCTTCACTAATAAAGTGGCTGATCCTAGCATGTGGCCAGAAGAGGTAGTGTGGGCTTTTGAATCATTAAAATAAGCCTTTATTTCTGCCCCAGTACTCCAGTATCCAGACTGCACTCTTCGTTTCTTAGTGGAGGTAGATGATTCTGAGGTTGGTGAGGAGGCAGTCCTGTTACCAATTACCAATAATAGATTCTAGCCTGCAGACATGAACTACGATAATTGTAAAAGGGAATTATTGGCTATTAAATGGGCCCTTAAGGAATGGAGACATCTTCTAGAAGGCGCTAAACATGTAGTTACAGTTTTTACAGATCATAAAAATCTGTTGTACATTACATCCGATAAGCACCTAAATCCAAGACAGGCCAGATGGGTATTTTTTAAAACCAATTTAATTTTGTCATAACTTTCAGGCCCAGGGAAAAGGACATTAAAGCTGATGCCCTGTCTAGAAGTTTTGTCTCCAATCCTAAAGAAGAATCTGAACCAGATTCTGTTGTGGGTAAGAAAGTGATTGTGGCAGCCCTGAGTCCAAACCTGTCTTCCTCTTTGTCTAAAGTCCAAGATAATGCTCCTCCCAATGTGCCTCTGAGCAAACTTTTTGTTCCAGAAGACCTTCGTGAATCTGTTCTGATTCAAACTCACGACTTTATGGTAGCCGGACAACTGGGCCGCACAAAGACCTGTTCCCATATGTCTCACACACTTTGGTGGCCAACTTTGACACAGGACATTGGTAATTGATTTGTGCCCGGTTTGTCAGCATTCTAAATCTTCCAGATCATTACCTCAGGGGCTGCTACAGTTGCTTCCTATCCCTGAAAGGCCATGTACCCCATGGACCTCATTGTGGAATTACCTCCCTCATATGGGAATACTATAATTTGGGTGGTTGTGGATCGTTTTAATAAAATGTCCCATTTTGTTCCCCTTCCCATCCTCTCCTCAGTCAAGTACCTTGTTGAACTATTCCTATCTAATATATTTAAGCTCTGATTAAGCTCTTTTGAATATTGTCTGTGATGGGGGGGGTTCAATTTGTGTAAAATTTTTGGAGGGCCTTTTGCTTCTTGATGGTTACTGATTTGTCTTTTTCCTCTGCAAACCATCGACAGATCAATAGTCAGACAGAGAGAACAAATCAGTCTTTCGAACAATATCTGCGGTGTTATGTTTCGAGTAATCAGTTACTCTGGGCAGATTTTCTTCCATGGGCTGAGTTAGCATTAGCTTACAATAACAGCAAAACAATACCACTCACTCATCCACAGATGTGTCTCCATTTTTTTACTGTTTTTGGCTATAATCCTTGAGCCTTTTCATTCTAAGGTCTATCCTCAGTGTGTGCCAGCCATAAATTCTTTGGTGGATCACCTCGCTAAGATTTGGCAAGGGGTTCAGAATTCATTATCCTCAGCAACAGCTGCCCAGAAGACAGCCTCTGACAGGCATCGCAGGGTCTCCTGAGTATCAGGTTGGTGATAAGGTCTGGTTGTCCTCCAAAAATATTTTTTTAAAGGTCCCTTCTGCCAAATTGGGACCTAAATTTATTGGCCCTTTCCCAATATCTGAGATCATCAATGCTAGTACTGTCCATTTAGATGTTTCCCCTGAGCTTAAGATTTCTTATTCATTTCATGTTTCTTTACTAAAACCTGCCAGAATTTTTTGTCAGTCTTCTCCTCCACCTCCAGTGTCTGTTGAAGGTCAGTATTTGGTGCAGAAAATAGTTAATTCTCGTCTCTCCAGAGGTAAATTACAGTATCTGGTGCATTATGAGGGTTATGGTCCTGAGGAGAGAACTTGGGTCCCTGCTTCTGATATGCCTCTCTAGAGGGGGGTAATCTAAGAACTCACCCTGGTGGTCTAGTGGGGTGCAACAGGGATGGCCCATCACACCCACGGCGGGGGCACCCGGCGCATACTCCCTCATCCACGCCGTTGTTTACATAAGGGAGACTGAAAAGAGAACAGAGCAGTTTTTAGATAGGATCTATATCTAAATTTTCTCCCACAGGAAAAACTTAATTTTATCTGTTGATTAATTCCTATCAGCCAATCAGATTTCCACTACAGCATGGTTGTGAATGATAGTGTCCTTAAGATGTTTTACTTGATACATCATGTATCATGTTAGGATACTTATTACTATATTTAACTAAATATTTGTCAGTCAAAAGAGTTTGGCAGTGATTATCCACTTTTATTAACATCCTGCCACTGCTGATTATAAACATAAATAAATGATACTATTTTTTCTGTCATTTGCCCTATCCTTAAACAATGCTAAATTAGTATTAAAAGTATTGTTTAAAGATAGGACAAATTAATAATTATTTTGAAACTTCTCTAAATAAAGCTAATTTTCACCTCTATGGCTTGAGATTCACAACAGATTCACAATAGTTTTCCATAATTCAATTTTCAATGAAGCTGTAGGGATTGTTCAATTGAAATGCTTTGCATCAATGGAAGTGCGTGGTATCTAGAAGCTATTTTATTAACCACAACACAAGCTTCACCCAAACACTGTAGCCAATACAGTACAATCACTTTCAAATAAAATAAAATTAATAACTGCTTTGCCCACCTGCCCATTATGTGTAGTAACCACTAATTTACAACAGAGTGAATAGACATTTGCCGCTTTTTTGAATACTTGGACTACTTTGATTTCTTTGGCTTCTATGAGTCTCCTCCATATTCAAGAGCATATTACCTAAAAAATGTACCCAATCGTGGGTAAAACTGTTCCTTATTGCAGATAATCATTTCAAAGGCAGTTTGTAAATGGTAAAAAGTAACAAATAAACCTCTTAACCCCCAAAATGATATATATTGTGCTTTTCTGAAATGTTTGATCTACAAATACATACTCAAAAAACAATAACATAAACAGTAACCATAAAAAATAGCAAAGTCATCTATTTCCAAAATGTATTCAAATGGAAATATATACCCTCATAAAGGTAGCATTTTCTATTTGGTAGACTAAATTGTGCAAACAAATAAAGTGAGTACCTCTTATCTCATTCCTTATTTCAGTTAAAAAACCCTATTGGGGGAATGTAATAAAAGTCAGTAAAGGAAAAAATATTCGTAATGTGAAAAGTTATGGCTTTGTGCGAACAAATTTGCCCTTAATATAGCTTTTGCGAACCTGGAAACTGTTTTGCGACCACTTCTGACAGGGGAAGAAGGTTTTCAAATTGTATAGGTTGTGCAAGTGCGCAGTGAATGTATTACAGCTTCTTACTAAAAAAGATCATGACACCTTCAAGTACTTCTTGAAAGTGGGCAATGCACAATTAAAATTTTCAATGCGCAATTAAAATTCGCAATGCAATAACAGTTTAAGGAAGAGTATTACATTGCGAAATGCAAATTTTTATTCTTATTTGTGCAAATTGTGCTCTTTGCGATCTTTATTACATTCCCCCATATATGTATAATTAAATCCTGTTTATCTGTAAATCTTCAACGGTCAGTCATTAGGAAGGGAGGGGCTGGTTTATAAACAACACAAAGGTTTTTATTCACAAAGTGCAGGACAAGGTGCAAAGAACAAAACATTTTTACAAGCATCAGTGTTTTTTGCACATTTACACCATTCCCTGCACTCTTCACCTTGGGTCCAAGTCATAGGTGCACTCTACAATATAGCACCCACAAGCATTCGGCTGTATTCACAACACCCCCCTCCCCCACTTGCACATCATTTAGAGTGGGTACAAATACTTACATTTCTTCTTATCACTTGATACTCCCTTTAAAATGTAAGTGTGGTTTGTACTGATTTGTTGCCTTTCTGTCTGTATCAACTTGTGGTAATTAAATAGATGAGGGCTTCTTCAGCATTGCGGTTGTGGGCTCCGGTTGTTAAGAAGGACATAAATGAGCTGGAGAGAGCGCAGAGTCATGCAATTAAGCGGGTTAAAGAAATGAAGGACTTAAACTATGAGAGTAGACTCTCAAGGTTGGGGTTGTATTGGCGACATAATAACTCTTTACAAGTATATTATAGACAGAGGCTACCCCTTCAGACTAGAGGAACATAATTTTCATTAAAGCAGTGAAAGTGGTTGTTCATTACTTATTACAGAAATAATTCTTGGATGGGCTTGGATAATTTCTTGGACAAGTAAAATATCATAGTCTATCACTGAAATCTACAATAAGTATAGATATTGGTATATATAGTGATGGCCAAATTTATTCACCAGGGGCGAATTCGTGGCGAATTTCCACATTTCCAAAATTTACGCCAGCGACAATTCTGACGCCGGCGACAATTCTAGGCACCCATTGATATTAATGGACCTTTAGTATTGTCGCCGGCGTCAGAATTGTTGCCGGTGTCAATAATATTTTGCCACCAAAGTCAAAATTCACGTTTCGGAAATTTTTCGGGAAATTTTTGCCCGTCACTATTTAAATATGTTATTTTATATATAGATCGTGTGTGTATGTATGTGTACTTGGGGTTCATCTGGAGGGGCTAAACTTGATGATGGACTTTGGTTTTTCTTCAACCCAACTTAACTATTTAAAGTTTTGCTCCATGTTCTATGCTGTAGCTGACAAGAATTATTTCTGTAAAGTTGTCTGTTTTTCTGACCTTTGGCATACCACATGATATTTAAAGGGCTCCAGAAATCTGTACACTTTTGTATTATAACGTAGTTTATTTTCTGTCTGGTGCTATTCTAATGATCAGCCCTGCCAAATTATCTTTGAGTGTTCAGTGTTACCAGTTTTCTTATTGGTTTTCACTACAGCATTGCTACACATGCATGTACTAGATGTGCCAAAACATGGCATTGTGTTTATAACAAATATGTATAAAAATAGTTTATAACACTTGCTGTGGTATCTTTTACTTTCTTCTTAACATTTCTTTCCTCCTTCTGTTCTTTTCTATTCATTGCTATATATATATATATAAATTTGTATTAGCTTATATACCCATCTCTTTTATAGTTTGTTGGTGCTCTTTTGAACTTATTTAATTTGTTAGACTTGATCCATGATAAAATGTCTTTATTAATTAATTTACATGAACAGAATTAAATTTGGCTTTTCTATTTAGATTCACCCATGTAAAACCATACAAATGTTACATCCTCTGTTTATGAATTGACTCAAATTATGACAATGTACATAAAATTTCCAATTATTTGGTATTTCCAAAAGCCAGTTCTATCACAACAGGGACCAAAACCTCATGACATCATGATAAAGCATCTTAATGGTGCCTTTAGGGATATGAGTTGTATTTAAAGGGTTCATGCTAAATAGTACCGTCTGCACAGAAAATACCTAAAGGTAAGAGTTTAAAATTGCATATAGATTCAATAGGTACTTTAAGATATCCTAGCTGGACAAGGCAATTTTCGTTTCTCAGTAATGATTATCAAGATCAGGTCAGGAATTTTTATTTAAGTTAAGGACACTGTGTAAAACTTTCTTTTTTTTCAAAAGGATCAATGCAAAGACCCTCGGGAAATTCAATAAACTTCACTAGAGTTTTGACCAAATGAGCAATCATACATCTGATTTTTACTTCTACATGTCTTGGTTTTCTAGTTCTCCTGATAAGCAACTTTTATATTTTATCACATTTTTATTGACTTACATGATTGCTTTGATAGGAAATTTGCTTTTAATTTTTGTTATTATCTCAGAATCCCATCTTCACACTCCAATGTACTTTTTCCTTGGTAATCTGGCATTTGTAGACATGTGCTACAGCTCAGTGACTCTTCCAAAGCTGATGGACATTTTCCTTACACAGAATAATGCCATCCCCTTTATGCTCTGCTTTACTCAGCTCTATTTATTTATGACAACAGCAAGCACTGAAGTCTTTTTGTTGACCTCCATGGCATATGATCGGTATGTAGCTATATGCAACCCTTTGTTCTATGTATTAGTAATGAAGAACAGAATAAATATTCTCCTTGTAATGGGCAGCTGGATATTTGGCTTCATTAATGCCATTCTTGTAACAACTTTTACATTTAGATTGTGCTTTAGTAACTCAAGAGTCATTCACCAGCTTTTCTGTGATATGAAATCACTGTTTAGCATTTCATGTAGTAAAATGAAAGATCTGCAATTTATTATATATTTGGAAGTATTTTTTGCTGGACTATGTCCTTTTATTTTAAGTTTGATATCGTATGCCAAAATCATATCCAGCATCCTTAAGGTCCAGTCAACTCAAGGGAGAAGAAAAACGTTTTCCACTTGTACAGCCCACCTCACTGTGCTTCTCTTATTTTATGGAACCAGCATTTGTATGTACATGAGGCCACTCTCAAAAACTTAGAGAATCAAGACCATCTTTTTTCTGTCCTATATTTGGCTGTGACTCCCATGCTAAATCCTCTGATCTACAGCTTAAGAAACCAAGATGTGAAGAAAGCTTTAAAGAAATTGTTTGCTGTAGAATGAAGATTAACCAGCTTTCATCATAACTTTTTTCCTTAACAACTCAATACACTATATAATGTATACATACTATGCAATGCAACCAAAATGGCTGTGGTGTACAAAGGCTTATAGAATAACTTTACTATATCTAAAAATAAAAATGTCAGAAAGGAAATCTGTAAAGTCAAATATTCATCTGAATATACTTCAAAAGAGTGTAATCCAGCGATATGGTCTCTCAGAAGTAAAGATAGGGGAGGGGTACACCACTCTGTAAAACATTGTGCAGGCAAATATTGCAACAATGTAAGAATAATGTCCCTCAACATAAAATTGCAAATCATTTTCAGATAATCTACAGTACATCACAAGATTCAGAGTATCTGAATGGAAATCACAGCATGGGCTCAGGAATATTTCTGCAAACCATTGTCTCTAAACACAGTTCTTGCTGCATCCACAAGTTAAAACTTCAACATGCAGAGAACCCATATATGTATAACCATATACAGTATATAGAAACAGCTCCATCTTCTCTGGGGCGAAGCTCATTTAAGATGGACTTAGCTGATGTGAAAAACTGTCTGACAAATGAAAATGTTAAATTCTTTTTGGATATCATGGACACCGGGCTAAAGAGAAGAAGGATAATCTCGCTTGTTATCAGAGCACAGTTAAAAACCCAGCAATCCTGATGCTATAGCAGTGCATTATTGCTTATGGAATTGGTGGCATTCACATCATTTGAAGGGGTTGATCACCTTTGAGAAAACTTTTAGTATGATGTAGAGCAGTGATCCCCAATCAGTAGCTCGTGAGCAACATGTTGCTCTCCAACCCCTTGGATGTTGCTCCCAATGGCCTCAAAGCAGGAGTTTTTTTGAATTCCAGGCTTGGAGTAAGTTTTGGTTGCATAAAAACCAGGTGCTCTGCCAAACAGAGTCTCAATGTAGGTTTACAATCCATATAGGGGCTACCAAATGGCCAATCACAGCACTTATTTGGCACCCCAAGAACATTTTTCATGCTAGTGTTGCTCCCCAACTCCTTTTACATTCTGAATGTTGCTCACGGCTTCAAAAGATTGGGGATCCCTGACGTAGAGAGAGAGCAATTTGCAGTTGGTTTTCATTTTTTATTACTTAAAGTTTTTGAGTCATTTAGATTTTTATTCAGCAACTCTTCAATTTGATGGTTCATTTATAGTTGCAACTTCCCCTAGCAACCATGAATTGATTTGAATAAAAAACTGGAATATGAATAGAAGAGGAGATGAATAGAAAAATGAGTAATAAAAAGTAGCAATAACAATACATTTGTAGCCTTACAGAGCATTTGTTTTTAGAAGGGGTCAGCAACGCCCATTTGAAAGCTGAAAAGAGTCAAAAGAAAAAGGCAAATAACTATAAAACTATAAAAAATAAATAATGAAAACCAATTGAAAAGTTGCTTAGAATTGGCCATTCTACAACTAAAAGGAATCCTTATTGCTAGACAATGCAGGTTTTGCTGCGTAAAATATGATACTATCCAAATAATGTCTTCTTTAGGGAAGGCCTTGCTTATTTCAGTGAATGCCAAATTGTATTTCATGCATTACCAATGGCATGGCTCTGTAGTAAAATACATTAAACTGACCTGCCTGCAGTCCAGACCTGTCATCCAATGAAAACATTTGGTACATTATAAAAAAAATATGACAAAGTAGATACCAAACTGTACAGCAGCTGAAATACATTATCAGGCAAGAATAGGGCAAATTAATTTACAAAACTACGGCAATTGGTCTCCTCAATTCCCAAAAGAGTTGTTAAAAGAAACATGCCCCTTGCCCATCTCTTGTGAGCCATGCTGCTGACATCGAATTCAAAAGCATATATCTTTAAAAAAAAAATAACACTTCTCAGTTTCAACATTTTATATGGTGTCTTACAATTTTCAATAAATTGTAGGGTTTAAACAATTTGCAAATCATTGAATTATTTTGTATCTACATTTTACACATTATCTCAAGTTTTATGGAAATGGGGTTGTTTACACATCCATAGTCAAATATACATACATATAAATTAAGTAAGCGTAATTGAAATATTTACAAAGATCCGAAGTTGCTCACAGGTTACCGAACGGTTGCGAAGTTGCAATAAGCAGTCCGAAGTTGCGCTAGCGATGCCTAATTAGCAAATGGTGTGCAGTTAAAGTACAATGGACGTGTATGCAGCAGCAACTACATTACACTACACAAGGCCAGGGAAACTTTATAAAATGATATAGAGGTCTTATATTGCCCTACACATGTGCCCACTGTAAAGTTTAGGTGCCAAATGTAAAAAAACATTTTTGATCTTTTTCAGCCTATCACCCAGTAAAAAGAAAAAAGGCCAGCGTTTTTTGGGACTTAGAAAAAATGTCAACTATTTACTCTATTGCACTTCGCCTGGTCTCAGCTGGCAAAGTAAAGTCTGGCGCAAGAGGTAAAATCCGAAACTTAATGAATTAGCGTAGTTAAGTCCCTTCACCAGAGCGAAACTTCGCCTGGCATAAGGGTGTGCTAGAGTCTGTCTACTTCACTAGTGAATTTTCACCAGGGACCGCTAGTAAATCGGCCTTTAGTAAATTTGCCCCTTAGTGTGATTAAACACAAACTATTATTAGTGGAATTGCTATTTACAAAGAATGCATTGGCATTGGTCACCCTTGCGATATGCAAAAGAAAATTCGGATATCATTTTGGATGTACAATCTATCCTTTTCACACAGGGGTGTATAAAGGTAAAAGGCATTAGGGAGAAGAAGAGTAAGTTGCAATTTGAGACCATCTGATGAATGCCAAAAGTTATACAATTATTTCATTTACTGTTGTCTCCTTTTGCTTCTTAGGGGACGATAAAAAAATTGTGGCCTTCTAGGAGAGTACAGTGCATGGCCATCTCAAAACCCAAGGGTTTAGGACAGCAAAGTGCTCTATTTATGGGTCTTCCTATGGTTATGATATTTGGCAAATCATTGAATTATTTTGGATCTACATTTTGGTAGTAATAAACTGATATATTTTACACATCCCACATTTAATCCATGACTGATTTCTGTCAGACACTAAGGGGCCGATTCACCATGGGTCAAATATCGAGGGTTAATTAACCCTCGATATTCAACTAGGATTTAGCGCAGATAGTTTGATCGAACGATCGAAGGATAATTCCTTCGATCGAACGATAAAATCCTTCGAATCGAACGAGTTGAAGGATTTTAATCCAACGATCGAAGGAATATCCTTCGATCAAAAAAAGTTAGCCAAGCCTATGGGGACCTTCCCCATAGGCTAACATTGACTTCTGTAGCTTTTAGATGGCGAACTAGGGGGTCGAAGTTTTTTTTAAAGAGACAGTACTTCGACTATCGAATGGTCGAATAGTCGAACGATTTTTACTTCGAATAGTTCGATTCGAAGTCGTAGTCGAAGGTCGAAGTAGCCCATTCGATGGTCGTAGTAGCCCAAAAAAAACCTTCGAAATGCTACGTTTTTTACCTTCGAATCCTTCACTTGAAGTTAGTGAATCGGCCCCTAAGTGTATATGTGTATGTATGTATATATATATATATATATATATAGATTGGCAGTCATGAAAGCACTCACAGCAGTTTTCTTCAATACTTAGTTAAAAGTTCTTTATTCCATGTTCTTATCTACGCGTTTCAACCCATACAGGGCCGTCATCAGGATAGTGTTACAAAGTGCAAAACACACCTATAAATCATGTTCACCCAATCAGTGTCAGTCTCCAATTATTACATCACTGGTGCACTACTTTTAACCCTTTCACTATCACAAGTACTTCAATCCCACATTCATGAATGTAAAATCTATCCATACGTGACTAATTGACCAAAAAGGTAGTGATAAAAATATTAAATAGTAAAAGGTGTTAAGATGACTTCTGTTTTGTCATATTAAAAGTGAATAAAAGTGAATAAAATATCAGAGTGACTGATGTTTCTTAGAAAATGTGTCCTAAATATTGCTGTATATTTAAAATTGTATCATTCTTAACAGCTTATATAGCAACAGCTTATATAACAACCCATATGTTGTTTTAAGCTATTATACATTTGCAACCAATCTTGTGAATCAATAATGTGAAAAGTATGAAATATAAAATCACAGCTGAATTTAAAATAATGCTGTTAATAGTAAAAACATATCTAGATGTTATTATTTCGGAGATGCTCAGGATAGGTTACTCAGTGGCCATTGACATATTCAAAGCAACTTCTTATATAACTCTTAATATCCAATCCTATGTCGACTTATCCACTGTTTAGCCCATGTCAGTAGGAGAAAAAATAAATCGTCACAGACTTCGTGATAACCTGCTTATTTCATATGTGCATTATTGAAGCCCAACATTGTCACTACATCCAAGGAAACTTCATCAATTTGATATTAGTCCCCAAATCCAAGTATTCATCGCTCGTCTGAGGATCAATAATGATGACAATATTGTAAATCAAAAGGTATTGAAATCACAGGTCAACAGTTCCATTATAGGAAGCAGGCAAGAGAATACATCTCATTTAGCCCCTTCGGGGCAATAGTGTCCAATGTCCTCATCCATCTGGCTTCCTTTTGCAACAATATCTTACCCCTGTCACCACCTCTCCGCAATGGAGGGACACAATCAATCAGAATAGCCCTCAATGAGGGTAGAGCATGTTTGTTGTTTAAAAAGTGGCGGGCCAAGGGGATGTCAGTCTTGCCAGTACTGAGTGCTGAGCGGATTGCAGAGCGATGGTTATTCATCCTTAGGCGAAACGAGGTGACACACTTGCCAATATAATAAAGTCCACAAGGACACACAATACAATATACCACATACTCAGACGTGCATGTCAAGCGGTGGCGAATGTGGAACCTTTTACCATTGTGGGGGTGAGGGAATGTGTCCCCAGTCAGTAGGCATCCACATGTTTTGCAACCCCCACAGCGGAAACATCCAGGTTTCCCACTATTCAGCCACATTTTGCCCCTGGCATTTTGTAAATCCGTTTTGACCAAAAGGTCCTTCAATGACCGACCTCTGCGGTACGCACATATAGGGGGTGGCATATTTGTAAATGGCAGGTTCGAGTCCAATTGTACTATTGGTCAATGCTTCTTAATGGCTGACTTCACCTGTCTACTCACCGGCGTGTGTCCTGTTACAAAAATCATCCTGTCTTCAACAATCCTTCTGGTCACATTGGTCCTTTGGTCACTTGTAGACATTTTGTGGGCCCTCTCAAGTTCCCCATCAAGGAAGTCTCATGTGTATCCCCTGTCAAGAAATCTGTCTCGCATTTCCCTTGCTTGTATCATAGCTGTAGCCCCATCAGAATTAACCCTAAATACCCTTAGAAATTGGGTGTACGGGATAGACTTCACAATAGCAGGGGGGTGAAAGCTATGTGCATGCAGTACTGTGTTTCTGTCAGTCGGCTTGCGAAATAGAGTGGTGCCCACCCCATCCTTTGTGCGAAAAATTCTCACATCTAGAAAATCAATGCTGTCCCTATGACAATTCATAGTGAATTTCACTGGGGTGGGTAAATCGTTCATATATGTCACGAATTGTTGGGCACTAATGTGGTCCCCTCGCCATATCATAAAGATATCGTCAATAAATCTCCGATACAGTATTAAATTCTCTGCATACATAGGGTAGATGTATTGGTTCTCAAAAGCATCCATGAATAAATTGGCATAGGAGGGGGCCACATTAGAGCCCATAGCCGTGCCCGTTCTTTGCAAGTAGAAAGTTTGCTTGAAGCGGAAATAGTTACTTGTCAATACTAGTTCCAATAGGTCACATAGAAAATCAACCGGTGGATTACCCCTATGTCCTGCTATTAATGCCTCTCTACATGCTGACACACCCTCCTTTGTAGGGATAATCGTGTACAAACTGCACACATCTATAGTCACAAACACAGCATCCTCTGGCAAAGTGCCAACCTGTTTCAAAATCTCCAAAAATGAGGCAGTGTCAGCAATGTATGAGGACATCTTAGCACACAAGGGTTGTAAAAAGCTATCCAAAAAACATGCAACGTTTGAGAATAGAGATCCCCTTGCCGAAATAATGGGCCGACCAGGTGGAAAAGCTGGGTCCTTGTGGATCTTTGGTAAAGTGTAAATAATAGGGCATTTAGGAAATTTGCATGTCAAATACTCACAACAGCTCTCACTGATCCACCTGGCTGCCTTCGCCACTTGTAAGTGTGAGTCCAACCTGGACTTAAGCCTGTCAGATGGATCACGTGATAGCTTTTCATAAACTGTATTGTCTGAAAGTTGTTGCAAAATTTCATTCCTATAGTAGGAGCGGTCCAGTAGGACAACTGAGCCCCCTTTATCTGCTGGGCGTATTATAAGTTCAGTGTCTTCTTGTAAAGTTTTAATGCCATCCCTTTCACTTTGAGTGAGATTGGAATAAAATTTATTAGCCCTTTTAAGGATCTCACTGTTCTCCCTTTGTAGGACTCCCACATAGGTCTTAATAGAAGTTGCTGTATTAGGTGGATCAAAAGAACTCACCGAGCGAAATTTCTCTACTGGATTATCCTTGGGAGTATCCCTAAAGTAATCCCGTAATTTTAATTTACGTTGTAATTTATAGAGGTCTACTTCCAATTCAAAAGGATCATTGTTAGCTACAGGTACAAAGGATAGGCCTCTTGACAGTACAGAAATTTCGCCAGGGTTCAAGAAATGTTTACTTAAATTAAATATTACTGTGTGGGCTTCTTTGGTGGTCTGCCCTATTACTTCGAATAGTTCGATTCGAAGTCGTAGTCGAAGGTCGAAGTAGCCCATTCAATGGTCGTAGTAGCCCAAAAAAAACCTTCGAAATGCTACGTTTTTTACCTTCGAATCCTTCACTTGAAGTTAGTGAATCGGCCCCTAAGTGTATATGTGTATGTATGTGTATATATATATATATATATATATATATATATATGCATATTAGTTTACAGTCTGCGATCACTTTATTTGTTTATCTTTTTGTTAAATTATTGCCATTGATATGTCCCTGTTTATTGAGGACTTGACTGATTTTTCTGACATTTGTTATATATGTCTTCATGACTGCATCTTAACAGGCTGCGTTTTGATTCTGCTCGTTTTATGGTAAAACTTCAATAAAATATTTGAAAACCTAGAATCAAGTACTGTATGAGACACGGTGTTCTGGGGTACCAAAAAAAGAAATTAAAAAAAATCAGACTTTGATAAATAACCCATTTATGGGCTTATTTATTAATACACTTTCCCAATAATTTTGTTTGCAGGATTTTCAATTTTTTTTCGGATTTTTCACCCAAAAACATCAAAAAATCATTGGGACTTCTCCCATTTACTTATATGCAACCTTGAAAGGTCTGAAATGCCGGATTTTCAGATTCTGATTTTTCCATAATTTTTTAATAAATTCTGAAAAAATTGTGATTTTTTTAAAAGTCCGATTTTTTCGTGATATTTGCATTCAGAGTTTAGTAAATAACCCCCTAAGGTTCCTTTTTTATGCGATAATGTGTTTGTAAAATATTGTGGCTTCAGTCATATTGGAATGTTTATTAATTTATTTAAGTAAAGTTTTATCAGTCAAAAGAATTTATCATACACTGTTTTCACCTGATAATATAAGTATAGCACGGGCAGTATAGCAGTATCATTTTCTACTATTCAGTAAAAAAAAGTACACACCGGAATAATGATTTACTTTTTCAGTAAATGCTTATCCAGCAGGAAAGTATTATTTACACTTTTTGGCCTATATATAAGGGGACAACGTTAAGCTTTAAGTATTTTTACACATAAAGAAACATAATTTGATATAATATATGCATGGACTGACTGTGCACCAACCTCTAGTTATGGTTTCACTGCAAATACTGGCCAGCACAAACTGATTATAAGACATTCAATCATCCTAAATTTCCTTATATGCCTTACAAAGAATTGTTCTCTTTTCTTTACCATGGTCCATGGTCTATGGAATTTCTCCTAAACAGATTGTCTGGATCATATATACTGTAGATGTTCAAACTTGCACATGCCTTGTTACAGCTGACTCATTCTTTCATCACAGATGTAGGGGCAAATTAACTTATGGTCAATTATCGAGGGTTAATTAACCCTCGCTATTCGACTGTCTATTCGAATATCGAAGTCGAAGGATTTATCGCTGTTCATTCGATTGAATGATCGAAAGAAAAATCATTCGATTGAACGATTAAATCCTTCGAATCGTTTGTTTCGAAAGATTTTAATCCATCGATCGAACTATTTTTGTTCGACCAAAAAAAAGATTGCTAAGTCTATGGGGACCTTCCCCATAGGCTAACATTGACTTCAATAGCTTTTAGGTGGCGAACTAGGGGGTCGAAGTTTTTTCCTAAAGAGACAGTATTTTGACTATCGAATGTTCGAATAGTCTAATGATTTTTAGTTCAAATCATTCGAAGTCGTGGTCAAAGTAGCCCATTCGATGGCCAAAAAAAACATTCAAAATTCGACGTTTTTTTTCTTCTATTCCTTCACTCGAACTAAGTAAATGGGCCCCTATGTAAGGCTCACTTGAACCAAAGACTACCTGCCAATAGCAGGGTCAGAATATCTAGAATGACATAGCCAGATCCAAGATGGAAACTTCATAATTGGAAGGAAACGTTTACTTCCAACAGTACAAATTTCCCTTTCCTGCATATTTGAGCACGTTTAAAGGGTCACAGCCTCATTGCACCCCCACCTAATGGTTTTAAAAATTAGTGGTGAGCACAACTTTCCCTTTTTTGTTATAGTTATACAGGAGCAGTGACCAGCTCCATGTTGTAGCTCCCACCCTTCCCAGCTATAGTCAGGTGATCCCACTGGTGTCTAATAAAAGGGCAGCCAAGTTTTGGAGTTTTACTTTGAAAGCAGCAAGTAAGTTGCAGGTAAAACTTAGTCCCTTTGTAAAATGTATAATGAAGCAATAGAATTCTTAATGAATCAGATAAAATTGAGCATAGGACTGGCCAGATATGGGATGACTTTGACGTAGTTGGCCAACTTAAATATATTGCAATATATGGACAAACAATCCCTGTTTTGTTTAAAGGGTAAGGCATTTTTCAGTAGCAGTATGCACAAAATGTCTCTGTCTTAAATATATTGATAATGGGTTGAGTGCAGAGGACCTCTTTTGTATATGGCTATATGTTGTTCAACTTTGACTTAACTGTTAATATTATGTAGATTGTTATATATTATGTAATATTATGTAGATGTTCAGAGACAATTTGCAGTTTTTTTCCAGTTTTTATTATTTATGGTTTGTGAGTTATTTAGCTTTTTATTCAGCAGCTCTCCAGTTTGCAATTTCTGCAATCTGGTTGCTAGGGTCCAAATTACCACAGCAACCATACTCTAATTTGAATTAGAAACTGTAATGTGAATGGGGAGGACCTGAATAGAATGTTGAGTAATAAAAAGTAGCAATAGCAATACATGTGTAGCCTTACAGAGCATTTGTTTTTTAGATGGGGTCAGTGACCCCCATTTGAAAGCTGGAAAGAGTCAGAAGAAGGCAGCAAATAATTCAAAAAACTATAAAAAAAAATAACAATGAAGACCAATTGAAAAATTGCCCAGACTTGGCCATTCTATAACATATTCAAAGTAACATGAAGGTGACCCACCCCTTTAATATAGAAACACTAATAAAAGAAATATAGGTTTTGCCCTGAACTCCAAGTGGAGTCATCTCTCAGTAGTGTAGAATCCTCAGCTTCATACACACCATAAAGAAAAAGAGAGCGCACAAGAGAAAACTCCCATAGTGTATCACCAATGTATAGTTGCAAAGTTTCAAAATCCTGTTACAACTTAGCAGGGAATGTGAGTAATATGTATCAGGTAAAGGTTCACCACAGTGCTCCCCCTCCCGCCTATATACTTACAAGCACAATATTGAGAGTCGCTTTTCAAAATACCATTTTGATCCCTCAGGGGGTTATTTATCAAAATCTGATTTTTTCTGATTTTTTTACATAAAAAAGTCTGACCAAACTAGAATCCACAATGTGACCTTATTTATTATTTAAAAAGCACAATTTAATCAGATCAGTGAGCAAAACCCCGAATCGTACACGTTTTTTTCCGAAACGTACGCTTTTTCTAGATTTTTCCCAGAAAAGCACAACATTTTCGGATTTTTGCCTGAAAAGTCCCAAATAGTCAAGTTTTTGGGCTAATTCCAGCAAAAGACCACAGAAACTTCCAACTTATATACAACCTCGGCAGGTCTGAGATGCCGAATTGTCAGATTTGGACTTTTTGCAGCATTGGGGCTTCACTAAACTAAAATTCCAGCAAAAATTTGGATTTTATAGTAAAAACAACCTTGTGTGTTTTTACCATTCGGACTTTAATAAATAACCCCCTCATTGTTTCAGCAATGACAACCCATTCAGTTGGTGTGTGAGAAAACAATAGAAGATACAATTGTGCATTAAAGCTTTTAATGATATATAAATAGTAAAAACAAAGTTGATAAAAGTACAAGCAGTGCAAAACACTGACTGCTCCTGACTTCCAAATCCAATATAGAATGTAGTGATGAGCGCATCAAAAAATGTTGTTGTACATAGACGTCAATGCATTTTGATGAATTTTTGCCATTTTGCAAATTCTTGGCCAAGTGAAACAGGTCAGATTCGCCCATCGCTAATGGGCAAATATAGCAGATGTAAAAATACATTCAATGCTATACTGCATTCTTCATATAAGGTAGGTTGCATAGTCAATAAACATATACTTGACCTTTATGCCTTGAAAGGCATTTTCATATTTTTTTGAAATGCTACAGTTGAAGAAACGTTGCTGTCAATGGGTTTTCATCCTATGGGAATGATATTCAAGGGTTGTTTGTTGGTATGTCAAAGATGGTTTATCGTAATTGGTGATACATTATTCATTATAGAGGTTATTGTGCCAGTGTAGAAGGTGGCAGCACATAAAGTGACATTTAATGAGGACGTAAATCAAAGTAGAGACTATAGGAAAGATAATATATAGACATATATTGTCATAGTTCTTGTGTATGTGTGTAGGAGGGGACAGTAGTGTATTAAAAAGGTCTTATTTTTAATGATAAAATAGATGCTAAAGTTATTCTAATGATATATTTTCTTTGCACTATAAAAGTCAAGTACAATAAAAAAAAGTAATTTGAATAATTAATCCCCTGATAAATAGTCTTTGGGGTAATACACAAGCCATTTAAAAGTATCTAAAAGTCGATATAGTGGATGTAAAAACACCTTTAAGGCCATACTGAATTCTTCATGTCAGGTAAGTTGTATAGTCAATAAACATTAGTGCCTGACAGGGGCAGCCTGGGGGCAACATGTGACCCTTCCTTGCTCAGCTACAGCCAAAATGCTTGAGGTTACAGCTCTGCTGCACATACATTACATATTTTTCAATCATCAGCATGAAATCTTATCTCCATACATTTTGGGCTGTTAGGGGACTACACACGATGAAACCCATAGAACTTTACATGTTGCTTAGAATGCCCAGAATACTGAAAAGGTTTTGCTTGTAGAATATACATAAATAAATGAATGTGTGTTGTGGTGCTTTTCCCAAAGATCCTGCTGACAATATCAAGTCAATATAAGTTTGTCCACATTACCTAAGAACGCAAGACAAGGAGATGTACAGTATGTTGGACATTCCATTGTGTTCTTATTACATTGCAGTATTTGGAAAAACGTGGAAAAAAGTACTCATTCGGTAATTTCCTCCATTTCAATATTTTATTTTAAATGAATTTGAAATCTCACAATTCATTAAACACCATTAATTCTTTATATTTCCACATATCAACTCATTAATACTCATTAACGCATGTCAGATAATGCTACCGTGGCTTATTATTATTATTATTATTAACATGTATTTATATAGCGCCAACATATTGCGTAGCACTGTAAAGTAAATGTGATTTTACAAATATATCACACGAATTACATATATATAGAATATATGGAGTAACAAACGTCACAATCAATACTGGTACAAAAGGTGAGGAAGGCCCTATGCATAGGCATACAGTCTAAAGGGAAGGGAGTAATACACAAGGTGTGGGAGTGGGCAAGATCGAAGTAAGTGGGTGAGAAATGTGGTACTGTATGTGGTGTTGCGTTTGGTAGTTAAGCAGAGTGAGGGTAGGCTTCTCGAAAGAAGTGCGTTTTCAGAGATTTTTTGAAAGTCGAAAGGTTGGGAGAAAGTCGGACAGACTGTGGGAGAGCGTTCCAGAGGAGCGGTGCAGCCCTTGCAAAGTCTTGAATGCGAGCATGTGAGGAGGTAATGAGAGAAGAGTTGAGTAAGAGGTCAGTAGAGGAGCGTAATAAGCGAGTGGGTGAGTATATAGAGATGAGTTCAGAGATGTAGGGTAGAGCAGAGTTGTGAAGTGCTTTGAAAGTCAGTGCTTTGAAAGTCAGAGCTTAATGCTCAATTGTACAAATTAAATTAATTCATCTGTTAAAATAGTCCAATAATTGCACAGTCCATAGTTTTAATTCCAGATCCAATTTCTGTTAGTCCGTGAGACACGGCTATCCTTATGTGAGAAATCACTGTAACGTTACTGGTAGTGATGGGCGAATAAATTCGCCTGGTGCGAAATCGCAGCAAATAAATTTGTGAAACTCCCGCAAAAAAATTAGCCGGCATCAAAAAATTTTGAATGCGCGTCCGAAAAGTCATTCACGTTAAAACTGACACACATCAACACTATATGGACGCCACTTGACTTTAATGCTGGCGTAAAAATTGACGCGAGTGGCAAAATTGAAGTGGGTGTCAATTTTTGAGTTTCGCTAATTTTTCATTGTTTTGCAGAACCGGAGAAATTCGCCCATCACTGGTTACTGGTAAATCTCTCCGTATTTTTATGGTCAAGAGAAAAATGGGGGAGACAAGGAGTGAATAATGTAATATCTTCCATGTTGTTTTTTGACAGAAATCGGATCTTGAATTACAATTATGGACTGTGCCATTATTGAACTATTTTAACAGATGAATTAATTTAATTTGTACAACACTGAATTAAGCATTAAGGCAAGGTAGCATTATATAACGAGTTGATATGTGTAAATATAATGAATTCAGCCATGAAAATCGTATTGTAATGTTTATTGTTGTGTTGTTTAAAATGCAAAATAAAAACCTTTAAAAAAGTAAATATAATGAATTAATGGTGTTAAATGAATTTGGTGTATTTAAAATGAATTGTGAGATTTCAAATCGGTTTATAATAAAATATTTAAATGGAGGAAATTACCGAGTGCAACTAGTGAGTACTTTTTTTACAATTAGCTATTTTCTAACTCACGCACCACTCCCAACATTGGATTAACGTATTCTCGAAATAAATTAGCAGTGTGAGCGGCCACCATTCAAATTTGCAAAGTATTTGTATCTCTCACAGTGGACATAATGACGCATCCAACATTGTCCTTCTTTTTACAGGATCTTAAAATAAATGGAGAACCAAACCATTTCTAAAGGCTTCCTTCACCTTTATTCACTTTTCAGTAACGGAGAAAAAAGATGTTTTTTTTCCATTGCATTCTTCTGGATTTATTTGATTGGTATACTAGGGAATCTAGTTATACTGAATATTATATGTAATGACATCCAATTACACACCCCTATGTACTTCTTTCTCTGCACCCTGGCCTTTGTAGATATCTGTTACCCTACTGTCACTCTCCCTAAACTGATGGACATGTTACTTTCAGGCAATGACTTAATAACTGTCATTCAATGTTTTACTCAAATGTACTTTTTCACAGCCTTAGCTGTAATAGAAACAATTGTATTATCTTCTATGGCATATGATCACTATGTTGCTATTTGCAAGCCCTTAAGATACCACCTCATTATGAACAGGAACGTTTGTGTGTTGGTAATTGTAGGGACCTGGATTTTTGGATTTGTGAATGCATCATGCATTACTGTTCTGGCTTCAAAACTGCCATTTGGCCAGACCAATAAGATTAATCAGTTATTCTGTGATGTTATGGCTCTGGCAAAAATTGCTACTAATGATATAACTATATTTTATAATGTCATCTATGTGGAAGTGTTTTTATTTGGAATTGTGCCATTTTCTCTAAACCTAATTACTTATATAAATATAATACACAGCATTTTGCAAATTAAATCCCAAGATGGAAGAAGAAAGACTTTCTCCACTTGTACCTCCCACCTCTCCGTTCTGATCATTTTCTATGGGAGTATATTCTGGATGTACATGAAACCACCTTCAGAATCTGAGAACCTGAATCCATTATTCTCTGTGTTATATGTTGGAGTGACTCCCATGTTAAACCCCCTCATATATAGTCTAAGGAATAAAGAAGTAAAAAATGCCCTGGTAAGAATTGTAATGAGGATTGGTCATAGATCTGCATTTAATTGCGTGTCTTTCTAAGAGAAGAACAAATGACAGGGTTTAGAGAGAGAGAGCAAGACAGAAAGAGAGAGAGAGAGAGACAACAGATAGATAGATAGATAGATAGATAGATAGATAGATAGATAGATAGATAGATAGATGATAAATAGATAGACAGAGAGAGAGAGAGAGAGAGAGAGAGATGATAGACAGACAGACAGACAGATAGATAGATAGATAGATAGATAGATAGATAGGCACGTAAGAGGATTAATGATGGGTGAATTTGCACCGTTTCGATTCGCGGGAAAATTCGTGAATTTCCCGCGAAATTCGCGAAGTGGTGAAAAATTCACGAAACGGTGCTGGCGTCTCGTTTTTGACGCCGGCAGGTGTTTTTACGGCTGTGTCTGTTTTTTTCTGACGCCGGCAAAAATTTTTGTTGACGCAGGAGAATTTTTTCGGGCGAATCGCGCAAATTCGCCGCAAATTCTCACCTGGCGAATAAATTCGCCCATCACTAAAGAGGATAAGTTATAATCATACACCATTCACTAGATCTGATTTAAGTTATAGTTTATCATGTCCTAAGGAATTATAGAACAATAAATAGGTGCTCTGTGGTGTAAGAAAATGATGAAAGGATTTAAAAATGTTCAAAAATATCTTGGGATTCCAGAACAGTTTAAATCTTAATAATAAATATAGTAAAATAAAAATAGATGGATAATGGATAAACACTGAAGACTTGTAGGACATTACTGTATTTGTTAAAGTTGGTTAAAGAGTTATATTACTCTTTCACTAACAGATAGATAGATAGATAGATAGATAGATAGATAGATAGATAGATAGATAGATAGATAGATCGATAGATAGATAATAGATAGCTAGATAGATATATAGATAGATATAGATAGATAGATAGATAATAGACAGATAGATAGATAGATAGATAATAGATAGCTAGATAGCTAGATAGATAGATAGATAGATAGATAGATAGATAGATAGATAGATAGATAGATAGATAGATAGATAGATAGATGATAAATAGGTAGATAGACAGATTGATTGAGAGAGCGAGAGAGAGAGAGAGAGAGAGAGAGAGAGAGAGAGAGAGAGAGAGAGAGAGAGAGAGATGATAGACAGACAGACGGACAGACAGACAGACAGACAAACAGACAGACAGATAGATAGATAGCTGGATAGATAGATAGATAGATTTATTTGTCGTTATACAATTACAACCTGTCGTGAAACACTAATTATTCCAAGACTGTGTAATTTTAATATTTTTAATATTAGGAACAGTAATAGTGCAACAGTTATTGAATCCAAAAACAATAAAATTGCATTGCATTAAACAATACATACTAAAAAACATACTAAAATAAAGTGCCATATTTTTAAAAAACACAGCTAATATACATACATTCTTTTAAAGGCATTGTGCTTATAATATAAACATACATACCAAATTTTCCGATTGTGAAAAAATATTCATAATATTCATAAATACAAGTGCATTATACTAGTGATGCAAACAATGTTTAAAATATTTGTAAACCAGCATTCCCCACAATTTTTCTTCAGTGGAGAGGTGGTGTGATGAAGAATATAATTTAAGCTAAGTAACTTTCCAAGATACATTGGATGCACTAAACATCTGTGTACATGAAATTGCTATTGAAACAAGTATCTGCTTGGGTTTACAAATACAGTCAAACCTGCTCAGATTTGATGCTTCACCTATTTTAGTTTTTTTCAGTCCCTTCTTGTTTTAATGCATTTCAATGGGAGCATTTTGTGGATTTTAGGTAAGTTTAGGTCATATTTGTGACCCATTTTCATAAAAAAATCCCTGTTTTTTCTCATGGGTTATCTAATGAGATATTTTTTCTCATTGAATTGAATCCAGCTAGTTATGAATGGATTTTTTAAGTATGGATTTGTGGTGAAAAAAATGCACTCAAAACACCCATAAACCCCAATGTATTTTGCGTGAAAATAAAAATAATAGTGAAAAAAATGGCAAAAGACTGCAATGTCAAAATCACGTGCGAGTTTACTAATCACGTTGGGTTTCATGCTGAAACAAGCTCGACACTTCAGCACCTTTTAGCACAGCAGTCTTAAATGCACCCTGTATGTCTCATTCTAAATGAAGAAAGAAAGAATAAAGTAATAGTTGGAGCAATGGCTGAAGAAGATGAAAGAAATAGGAGGTAAAAACACCATGGTATAATTAGAAATGAGAAGTCAGGCAGTGTCTTCCTTTAGTGGGGGGTGGGGAAGTTAAAGGAAATGACAAAATTGGGTAAGATCATGCAATACCCTCTATGTTTGGTTTGATGTCAGATTTGCTCATTTTTCTATTGGAGATCGTTTATCATCATGTCCGCTTCAGGCTACTCTGATTAACTGTGCATTTACAGGTGTAGGGTTATTTATTCATAATGCTTGGGACCTGGGGGTTTCTGTATAAGGGATCTTTCCGTAGTTTGGATCAGCAGATCTTTAGTCCTTTAAAAATATTTTAAACATTAAATAAACAATAAAACAATAGGATTATTTTGCCACCAATATGGATTTATATACAGTTTAGTTATAAAAAAGGACATTGCTTTGAAAAATTAGAATTATTTGCTGAAAATAGACTCTATGGGAAATTAATAATTTTAAATGACCATCCTATAATTGAGAGCTTTCTGGATAACTGGTTTGCAGGTAACACTATGTAGGAGAGCTGTGTACACTTGTCTCTTCTCTGAATTGATTCTGTGCAAGGAGGAGGAGCCCCACCCTCTGTGAGCTGACAGGAAGGAAGAGGGAGGAAGGAAGTGCCGCTAGAGACAGAAAAGGCTGCTGTGAGAGAGAAGCAGCAGAGTACAAGCACAGTGTGCATGCTCCCAGAGTTTCTGTGTGGGAAAGTTAGTAGGGAACCCCAGTGGCAGAAAAGAGTGCTCTCTTTAGGGTGCGGAAGGAAAGGGGATCCTTTTCAGGGCTATGAAAAGCAAAGCGTGCTCTTTTCAGGGCACAGAAAACCAAAGGGAGTCCTTCTCAGGACTTTGAAGCAACTGCCACATACGTGGGGATTCCCCATAGCAGTTCAGAGATCATCAACTGCGTTATTTGAGTGAAGTTGCTCCTGGCTGGCATGCTACCTGCATCTAGGGTTCCCACCTGGCCGGTGTTTTACCAGAATGGCCAGTAAAAATTATGGTTGATCCCAATGTTATTAATAGGGAAATTGAAAAGGGTAATTTAAAGGTATAGTGTCCTGCCAAATAAATACATCAACCGTTCCACTGTGTATGTGTATTGCGGACCAGAGAAGTTCCCAGGGAGGGTCATTACAATTCAGCCTGTTCTGAACTTGGTTGGAGGCACGCCATTTTAAAGTGTACCTGCTCTCCCATGTAACGGAGGCATCCGGAAGTGCCATACGCAACTAAATGCATAATAGATCTCTTGCAGTAGCAGAAAAGGGCTATAACTATAAGTAAATAATGAATAATGGAGCAAGTATGGAAGAAGAGGAAAGACATGGAAGGAAAGACATGGATCAAGAAAACAAAAAAAAATAGAAAAGAGAAGTTAGTTCTCCATCAGAGGGGGTAGAGATTTTTTTTAAAAAGGCACGTTAGAGGATTACTGACGGGTGAATTTGCACCATTTCGATTCGCGGGAAAATTTGTGAATTTCCCACGAAATTCGCGAAATGGCGAAAAATTCACAAAACGGCGCTGGCGTCTCGTTTTTGACGCCGACGGGTGTTTTTACGGCTGTGTCTGTTTTTTTCTGACGCCGGCGAAATTTTTTGTTGACGCAGGAGAATTTTTTTGGGCGAATCGCGCAAATTCGCTGCGAATTCTCACCTGGCGAATAAATTCGCCCATCACTAAAGAGGATAAGTTATAATCATACACCATTCTCTAGATCTGATTTAAGTTATAGTTTATCATGTCCTAAGGAATTATAGAACAATAAATAGGTGCTCTGTGGTGTAAGAAAATGATGAAAGGATTTAAAAATGTTCAAAAATATCTTGGGATTCCAGAACAGTTTAAATCTTAATAATAAATATAGTAAAATAAAAATAGATGGATAATGGATAAACACTGAAGACTTGGGGCGGAGTCAAGCCATCAAGCGTGATGGACGTGTATTAGGGGAGCTCCGGGCGCGAGGGAGCGAATTGAGCAGTAAAGACTGGTTTTGGTTCCTGCACATAGAGCCAAACTCGGCATAAAGCAGCAGAAAGATGGGGAAATCACGCAAGAAAGCTTCCCCCGTCAAGATGACTGCATTCTACCCCAAGGCGGCCACAAATCAAGGTTCGCAGACTCCGTCACAAGATGGCGGCGACTCTTCGGGTAGCAGCCCAGCGCATCGCACGCGCTACACGGATACGCAGCCGGCGCCCCTAGACAACCCGACTGATACCGCACCGCTCACTGTTGATTCCTTGAAGGGGCTGTTAGCGGCGCTGCGGAAGGAAATCCAGGATGACCTCAGATCAGCTCTCTCCTTACTGCACGCTGACATCCTTCAGGTGGGTGGACGCACCGACCACCTAGAGCAGAAAATGGCGGAGCTGGTCACTTCGCACAATGAGCTGATAGACGCGAACAGCGCTCTAGAGGAGGATGTTCTAACTTTGGCGGCTAAGTTAGCTGATCTGGAAGACAGGAATAGGCGCAATAACCTTAGGCTGCGAGGTATTCCAGAATCAATTCCCATGCAAGATTTGAATATGTATGTTTGCGCTATGATGGGAGAACTGTTACCTGACTTGCCGCATGACCAAATATTGTTGGACAGGATCCACAGATTGCCCCGAGCCCAAGCTGCGCCACAAGGGGCCCCAAGGGACATAATCATGAGGGTTCACTATTATCATGCCAAAGAAAAGCTACAACAGCGCTTCAGGTTCAGAAAGGACTTCCCAGACAAATACAGTCACCTACAATGCTTTGCTGACCTCTCCAGCTACACTCAGCGCAAAAGGAAAGAATTTGCCAACGTTACAGCAACATTGAGAAATAACAACATACCGTATCGCTGGCTTCACCCCGTGAAGCTCATGGTCACCAAAGATGAGAAGCAAGTTATCCTGAAGTCACCTCAGCATGCGGAGCAACTTCTGGAGCAGTGGGGCCTTGCATCTGTGATACCAAGCCAGACGACCGATCCACCCCAAAGAAGACCACATATCCAGCCTGAATGGGCGACGCAGACCCGGCAAAGCAGGAAACTCAACAAAGCCATACCCGAAGCAGGGGAAGCAGACTCTGATGCCGGATGAACAGACTGGCCCACCATGATCGGCAATCTGACAACCAGTCTTTATATGGACTACTCAACATCTAAGATGTCCTACCATTGTTTCTTTTTTTTTCGCTCCCCAGTGCTAGGAATCCCCCGTAGAGTGAATTCCAGCCCACGACCCCCCCCCACGTATTCTGCCCAACCGTAGTGGTCCAGATCCTTACAACCTTTTTTTTTCCCCTCAGGGTACTCCGGGCAGATCCCCCCCTTTAGTCAATACCTTAGAAGTATTGCTGTATATAAGTTACGAACATATTGTTGATGTTTAACATATATGTTTTCTCTTTCTCTCTAGTTTTTCTTTCTTCCCCTCTTTCTTTCTCCTCGCTCTTAACTACCAGCAACTACCAGTACCGAAGTTCTATCCCACCGGCTACATCCCAGAGGGACATGCAGTTGTCTGCTGCTATGGAGATGTCGCAGTTATTGTCTTGCATTTTCGACCCTTTGGTTCTGAGTAAGTCCATTCCAATTTATACACACGATTTTATTTCAATATGGGGATCAAGATAATCTCACAAAATGTCAATGGGCTCAACAGCCCGCAGAAACGTACAAAGCTTGTAAATTGGAGCAAAAAACTTAATGCAGACATACTTCTGCTACAAGAAACTCATCTTACTAGTCAGAACCCATCCGTACTTAATTCTAAGTATTTCCCCACACAAATTTATGCCTCGAATTTAATTTAAAAAAATGGTGTAGCAATCTGGATCAGTAAACATCTCCCGCACCGCATACTATCGCAACAAATTGACCCCTTGGGAAGATATCTTATTCTCTCTATTCAGATACAAGAACAGTCCTATACCATCGTGAATGTGTACAGCCCAAACAAACATCAGGCCAAATTCTACAACATGCTTTTTAAAACAATAGATAAAGCAACCACTGGACCTCTCATTATTGGAGGCGACTTTAATGTCCCATTGAACTATGAGATGGATACGAGTGCGTCAAGGCCAGCCACTAGTCCTAGGGGTATTGTGTACCAAGCCAAAACCCTGAAAAAACTTATGGCACGACGAGCACTATACGATGTGTGGAGATCACAACATACCACAGAAAGGGATTACACTTTTTTCTCCCATGCTCATGCTAAATATTCCCGGATAGACTATTTTTTGGTAGACAAACGCGTACTACAAGCAGTAACAAGCTCTAGAATTGGACTTAGTACGTGGGCCGATCATGCACCAATAGATATAGAACTTGACAATAACCAGAACTTGAGGCCCCATCCGCATTGGCGTCTTAACGAATCCCTTCTACAAAATCGACTAAATTTAGAACAATGTAAAGGAACTCTGCGAGACTACTTTGCTACGAATGCCACCCCGAACATTTCACAGGGTACTCTGTGGTGTGCCCATAAAGCGGTCATCAGGGGGCATTTAATTAAACTTGCAGTTTCCACTAAACGCAACAACGAGGCCGCCATGAAGCACCTTTCACAACAACTTTTAGAACTGGAGGCATTGAATAAAAATTTCTCGACCCGCACAAGGACAAAACGCATTCAGGAGCTGAGATACCAAATTCAAAGCTTAGAAAATAAGAAAGTAGAATGGCAACTCCGTCGCTTAAACCTTAATCGATATACTAAAGGGAACAAAGCCAGTAAGCTGTTGGCCACTGCACTCAAGCGAAGGCAAATAGCCCACTCTATAGCTCAGGTAACATCAGCTCAAGGTCACCCAATTACCAATCCAAAAGCAATAGCTAATCGATTCGCAGAATACTACTCTTCCTTGTATAATTTAAACCAAGACACGACAACGCAACAGCCTACTATGGAGGCCATTCATAATTTTCTCAAAGCAGCTGATATACCGCAACTCTCACTTCCACTTTTGCAAAAACTCAATGCAGACATTACATTGGAAGAGATAAGAACGGCCATAAAAACATCCCCACAAGGGAAAGCCCCGGGCCCAGATGGACTTACCAACGGCTATTACAGGCATTTCCAGGACATATTACTTCCTCAGCTTACTACGCTATTTAACTGCGTCCTCCATGGAGGTTCCTTCCCTTCTGAAATGCTAACAGCAACAATCACCACGATACCAAAGCCGGGGAAGAACGTAGAGGAATGTGCCAATTACAGACCGATCTCTTTACTTAATGCAGACCTAAAACTTTATGCCAAAGTAATCGCCTCTAGATTAATGTTAGTTATTCCCCCCTTACTACACTTAGACCAGACCGGCTTTTTGAAAGGGAGGCAGGGTCCAGACAATACCAGGAAGATTCTAGCATTAATTGAACTATCATGTACAAGAAAAGAACCCACTATCTTGTTTAGCCTGGATGCCGAAAAGGCCTTTGATCGAGTGGACTGGAGGTACCTCGATCAAACACTTCACTATTTTGGTATATGTGGCCCTATTAAACACGCCATCTTGTCTCTTTATTCCACTCCTACCGCACAAGTAAATAATATGGGGTTCCTCTCCAATCCTTTTAAAATATCGAATGGCACCAGACAAGGCTGCCCCTTATCACCCATAATTTTTGACCTGACTCTGGAACCGCTCGCAAGGACGATTCGGAAAGCGGTTGATGTCATGGGTATACAGATGGAAGACACTAACCATAAGATGGCTATGTTTGCGGATGACATCATTCTTACTCTAACGCATCCAGAATTATCACTACCGGCAGTCATAAAGATTTTACAAGACTTCAGTGCAATTTCTTATTATAAGCTTAACGAAACAAAGTCACAGATTCTTCCACTAGGAATGTCCTCAGTCTCTATTGCACGTCTAAAGGCGAATTATACATTCCAATGGCAATCGAGTTCCATAACATACTTAGGAATTGAATTAAGCAGCTCTATTCCAAAAACTTACGAGGCCAATTATCCTAAGTTACTGATCAAGGCACAGGAACTTTTGACAAAGTGGGCTCCGCTGTACACTTCTTGGTTAGGCAGAATAGCCACCGTCAAGATGATGATTTTGCCTAAATTTATATACCTCTTTCGGTCTCTACCATTGTCGGTTCCACGATCATATTTCCTTAAAGCCCAACGACTCATTCAGAACTACATATGGGCCAACCAAAGACCAAGGATCCAGCAAAAATATCTGCAAAGAGCGACATCGGCGGGGGGATTTGGGGTCCCAAACATTGAAGCTTATTATCAGGCGACTATACTAGATCAAATTAGAGCGTGGAACCTCCCCACTGATAAATTACATTGGTTACAGCTGGAACAAGCCGCTATTAAACCGGTGCCACTTAGAGGACTAATGTGGGTACACCCCCGAGCTCTTCCTCCTCAAAATACTCTAACCAATCATACCCTAAAGACAGCGGTACATACCTGGGCAAAAATCAATGGGAAATGCTCCCTGATTGGTTTTCCAGCCCAAAAGGCCAACCTGGAAATGCTGGAGGTGGCTGTCCCTCATCTTAATCTGTCGAGATGGCGCAACAATGGTCTGACTACCATAGGTCAACTATATGAAGACTCCCATCTAAAATCCTTTGACGAATTGGTGAGAGAATTCAATATTCCAAGACTCGAGTTCTATAAATACCTACAAATTCGGCATTTCCTGAATAATACAAATAATTCTATGAGACCCCAATCTACCGGCTACGAGATACTCGCCTCACGGAATCCTCGTAGTAAAAAGGGAATTGCTACAATATACAAGTTGATAACTGAGTCACCTGTCACGGAGAAGCCTGTTCACATAAGGAAATGGGAACAAGAGATTAACATAAATTTAGACTTAGACCAATGGAATAAAATGGCCAATATGGCGTTTCGGTATTCGAAATGCACTAATCATATTGAAAATGCGAGAAAACTTTTTTACAGATGGTACAGGACCCCACATTTATTGCACAAATTCTACCCCGGTGTATCCGACGCATGCTGGAGAGAATGTAACGGCATTGGAAGTTTATCTCACATCTGGTGGCATTGCCCGAAGATCTCCACGTTATGGTCTCTTACCGAAACTATTCTACGACAAGCAACCCAATCACGCTTGAAATTGACTCTTCCACTGGCCTTGCTGAACCATGACCTAGATACCTTCCCTAAACCATGTCAGCACCTTATATTCCACATTTTAACAGCCACCAGGCTCTTAATACCGAAATACTGGAAGACGACGCAAGTCCCCCATAAGCAGGAGTTGATCTCGCTCATAGACTCTAACCTTATGTATGAACAAATGTCGTTGCGAACACAGCAACCAAACAACAATTGCAAACAATCCAAGTATCTGTGGGAGACCTGGAAAGAAAGCTACTACTTACCTTTTAATCAACAAAGCGAATGGGACATTTCGGCCGTGTCAGGCCTATAGATCCTCAGAAACTACAAGTCCAACATTCCCCTTGTAGACCCTCATTTATTTAGGTGGTTCATTGACCAGCTGGTAGCTACATCTATCCCTCCTTCTTCTTTTCCCCTTCTTTTTCTTGCTGCACTTTCTCTGCACCTTTTCCTTCTTTATTTCCATGGACATGTTTAATGTGTCACTATTCAGTGAATTTGTCAATGTCTGCTTGGGAGATAATTGTGACCCACTGTCTATGGGAATAACTTGTTAAAATCAATAAAAATCTTTATTACAAAAACACTGAAGACTTGTAGGACATTACTGTATTTGTTAAAGTTGGTTAAAGAGTTATATTACTCTTTGACTAACAGTGTCCCAGCATAATTTTTCATATGCCAAGGTTTTCTGTTGGTATTATGTGATTGGTCCTCATTGATAGCTGCAATATTATTCATAGCAGTTCTTTTCTTTAAAACCGGATTGCTGTGTTCCTCCAGAAACAAAGTTTCACGAGGACGGGGAAAACAGAAAAGATTATATAGTGTAGTATCTCAGTGTGAAAGTATCTCATCCTTTGTGCCCTACGCTGACCCCCTTTTGGGTAGATGTCTCACAATTACTAAATCAGGTCACTGGGATAACCATTAAGCTGACCTGCCCATGCTCAATCTGGGACTACAAAATTATCCTCCCCACTTTGGAAAGTAGTGTTCCATATACTCACCGTTGCTAGACTTCTAATCCCTAGAAGGTGGAAATCCACTCACATTCCAAGCTTAGAAGAACTAGTCAATTTAACAGACTCAAATTTATCCTACGAGAATACAGTGCTTCCACATTTCTGAAAATCAAAGGAAAAAAAAAGAAACAGGTTTTAGTATTAGAAAGGAAATGGGTAGAGTTGTCGACGGTAGAGGTGATAAAGAGCACAGGGTGATTGTTCACCAACCTTTGGTTTTGGTTTAATTAAATATCAGATCTTTCTCTTGTTTTCTCTGTTAGAAATGAGAAATGAAAGAAGAGGGAACATGTGTCATATATCATAAGAAGGACTGTTCAGAGATAAAAGAGGAAAATAGGCCTTTCATTGAATTGGAGAAAAGAAAAAAAAACTGGAATTGTAAATGCTGCCCTGTGCAATTGCTCATTAAACAAAGACAATATCTGACATTAAATTATCCCTAAATTTCCCTATATGCACTCTACAAAAATGCTGCTACTTCTCTTAGTTAGATTGCCTGGATCATGTGTAGATGTTCAAGCCACAAACTTGTTCATGCCTTGTTGCAGTCATTTAATTTTTTCATGACAACAAAAGACTGTCTGAATGGCCATTCTATAACATACATAGGGTTTTTTTTGTTTTTTTTATCAAAGTCTGAATTTATCTCAATATTTTCTGCTACAAACTCTGATCAAATCCACTCGGGTTTTTTACGCTTATTTATTATTACATTTTAAGAATATATGCTTTGCGGGAAAAAATCCAATGTTCACGATTTTTTCGGATTTTTTCATCCGATTTTCACTAATTTTCAAATCAATTTCATCCGACATTCGGATCAATGTAGTTGTAACATGCGATTTCACCTTCACTTCCGTTTTCAGTAAACCATCCGACATGTCGCGTGCATTTATTCGCATTGCGACGTGTCGGGTCAAAACATAAACACAGTGTCCCCCTGTGTAACCGTCTTCCTTCTTGTCCCAGTAAAATAGGAAAGTGCAAAAGAATTTTAAAGGACTGGATAAAAACATTGTATATTTTTTTAGTTTACACAAATGAAGAATTAACTCTGCACAAGAAACTCAAATGCTAGAAGTATCTCTCATTAGGACATATGATAAAATTGAGACACATTGAGAGAGAGTTTACCACAGTTCTCTTGGGGATATTTTACTACTCTCTATTCACTTTCATGAGATTATTAGGGGAATAGTTATCAAAGGTTGAATATGTCCCTTTTTACTTATGTGAAAAATTTGAGAAACTACAGGAAAATTCTAGAAACAGTGTAAAATTTGTGAACACATTAAAGTCTATGGGCGACTTTTTGTAGCAAAATACATTAGAGTCTGTAATCACATGCATTGCCACTCAGTATACTGCTACATAGATGCCCTACATTGTTAGAGGACCTCCTATTCACTAGGCTTCAGCTGCTTTTTCAGTAATAAAAAAGGCCCCATGTTGCTAATTTCTTAAAAATATGTTTCTGATTTTTTACATTACCTCTGGTTGATACTATTACTACACTTAGGGGGATATTTATCAAGATCCGAATATCCGAACCTCGAATAATTCGTGGTTTTCAGAGGAAAAAAAGACGAAAAAAGTCAGATGGTTTAAACTCCAAAAACCCGCCATCTAAAAGATCTCGAGGTCCTGTATAAGTCAATGGGGAAGGTCCCAGTGCTGCGCTGATGTCCGTACCAATATCCGATGAGTTTGTGGTTTCTGCGAAAAAAACTCAGAAAACTAAAAAATGTTCGTAGATTTCAGAGTTTTTCCGCAGAAGCCACAAGCAATTCAGAGTTTTCGGGGGAAGCTTCTGAAGTTTGCCCGACCCTATTTTTTCAGGCTTTATTTATTCTGGCTTTTTTCTTCATAAATAAGTAAAGTTTGGTTGAAAAAAGACCGACATCTATCAAGTTCAACCCCTCCAAATGAAACCCAGCTTCCACAGCCACACTCACATCAACCCCAATATCTATACTAATTGTAGATTATAAATATACTTGATATTGTACAATGTAAAGATAAGTAAATGGCTCTTGCAGAAAAGTGCTATTTTTTATGTTTTTAGTATTCCTAAAACATGGAGGCAGATTTACTTAACAAAAATTCACCAGAAAATCCATCAGCAGGGACATTGCCAATTTATTAACAGGTATAGAGGACAATTCATTAGCGAAAGAGACAGTCTCTAGAGCAATTTCGCGCCCTATCGCCAGGCGAATTTTACAGAATGTTACCTCTTTCGCCAGAGTTTCCTTCGCCACCTTAGACCTGGCAAACTAATAAGATGAAACTACATCCTCCTCAGTCTTATGTCAGTGACATTATATCCTGTATGCCTGAAAGTCATAATAGTTCTAAATAATAAAGCTTTCGGCTGCAGGGAAGCAACTTTGCATTTTAGTGAATTGGTGTAGTGGTAGCGAATTTGCACCTGGCAAAGTGGCGCGTGAGTGTGGAGAAGCCTTTAGTGAATTTGCCCCTTGGTCTTCTGAGTAAATCTTGCCTTGTTGCAACAACCTGTGTGGCTAAGGAACCCATAAATATTTATTTAGCGTATAAGCACACAGCTGCTGATGAAAGCACTTGAGCTATAAGCAGATATAGTGTAGGTTTTTCAGCTCTCTTTATTAAAGTGGACCTGTCACCCAGACACAAAAAGCTGTATAATAAAAGTCCTTTTCAAATTAAACATGAAATCCAATTTATATTTTTTATTAAAGCATTCATAGCTGTCAATAAAATATTTTCTGTCCCTCCTCTATGCCTTAGGCAGACAATTACTTTCACTTTCCATTCAGCACTTCCTAGTTGTCACTGCTCTCCCCACATTCCCCAGTTCTCTTCACCATTTAATTTTGTAGCCAGGACATGGGGATGGACATCAGGTCCCCCATTCTGGTGCACAAACATGATTCTGAGATGATACAAGACTTGTCTTAATAACAGTGTCCACAAAATGGCTCTTGCCTGCTTGCTATAATTATGAATTCCCAGACTGAAGGAAACAAGATTCAAATCATTTATTTAGTGTAATTAAAGTTCATTTTGCTTGTCTAATGTGATAAAAATAGGATTTTGAATAATTTTTTGGGTGCTTTTTCGCTGCTGAAAGTACACTAGTGTTCATTTGCCAAGTCAAAACTTTGCATTTTGATAATATAATAGCCTGCCTGGGTTGAACCAGGGACCTGAAGTTTCTGTGCTGTCTGCATTACCACTGGTCAATGTGAGAAGACAGTTAAGGCCCTTGTTCACTCCTATGGCTATACTTGTAATTGCAAATAGGCATGGCTTGTTTCACCTGTTGCCAATCTGCCACAGATGATCTGTGTAAGCCACTAGTATGGCTATAAACCCTACTCTGCTCTGACAGCATTAAACACTTCTCAGCGAGCCCGTCTCCTGCACTGTGTCCGACCCCTGTACCAGCAGCAGGTATTCACATTGAACATACAGCCCCTACATTTTCCAGTATAGGTCTACTGTATGTTCCATAGTTCCTGGGTGTGTTATCTTGTTTTATCCTGTTAACTGAACACCGCCTGATCTTGACCCTTGCTGTTCTGCTGCCTGTACCAATCTCTGCCTGTTCTTCGACTATACTATTGGATCTCATTACTGTACTGTGAATCTGTTGATTTGATCCTGGCCTGTGACCATGTAAGGGTAGGAAGGGGTTAATTTATCAGCGTTACCATGGTTACCATATTTTCCTCCAAGGATGGAAGTCCACACGATGGTTCTTGATAATAAAGAAAATATTTATTTGGTACACCTCCTTACATCAGTTGGTTCATGACACACTCCAGGGCAAATAGTCACTCATATCACAGTAACATTCCAATTCTCCTTTTCTGGCTAAGCCGACACTTCCAATTGTGCAACGGTTTTACCCAAGACCGTTTTTCAGGACATCCCTTTCCAGGGTTACTCACCACCTCCCGGACTTGACAGCCCGACGTATACGTTACGCCACCCTGTCCTTCTCCAGTTAGGAATTTCCTGTGACACCTTCTGGTCCTACCAGTCTGGCATACGACCTATGCCCCTCTGGCCTACTCCGGATACCCCTCCTTCAGGATGTCCTTTTCTTTCACTACTACTTTCACCCTAACTTAGCCTTGGCACATATGCCACAACCTCCTTGTTGGGGTCTCAACTATCCGTACTAACTGGTCCTGACTATCTGAAGTACCTAGTACTTGTGTGTTGTGTGTGTGTCTTCCTTTGGGTGTGTCTCCCCTTTAAATACCTTTCCTGTCTCAACCACTGCTATAACATCTTCCCTACATGTACTGTTCCCCACCCTGTACATGTACATCAGCCACTTGAGCACATGAACCCTTTTCCCACACCATTTGCTTGACAATACTATCATCTAGTGGTGATACATGCAAATTACACTTTAACATTTTAAAAACATTTTCAAACATTCAACATTTACAACTTTTCATGTGACACAACTCATACACATTTAGCACACAACATCCAATCACCCTCTTACAACCTTGATTTTGCTTCTGTTTCCTGATTTGGTAACGTATTTTCTGTTTGGTATTGACGCTCCTTGTTCCCCGTCCTTTCTGTGTACATTACAGTTCCCTCGACTGCCCAGAGCTTCCACATTGGTCCTCTCACATTAAGTCCTGGTGGCATCTGAGTAGCGTAGTGCTATAGGCAGAAATGTGAGCCGATACTGGGACCTTGGGGTTTGCTTTGGGTTTTGGGATACCATACGTTACATATAAATATGGGTATTGCTGCAAAATAATGTCTTAATAAGTTACAAAGTACAGCGGAGACTTTCCAGGTGAAATTTTACCCTTTAGTAAATTTGCCTCTATGAATAGTAGTAATGCTGTATAGCTGGAAAATTCAGGCTGGACCTGCAGGTAAAAGTAAGAGATAAGTAAGAGAGAAGTCTGTCTGTGAAGTATAGTTTTTTGGGACATGTTGTAACAGATAAATTTAGATGTGTAGGGGCCCCTACGGGTTAATCTGCCCTGCAGCTTTAAGGCCCCCACCTTTTTCTTAGAGTGATCTGCCAGGAGAGGTGTGACAGCTTCCTGCTACACTGCACTATAGTGTGTGTAAGGAGTGGCCACTTCCTCTTTTGCCTCTGGATGCTGATCCAGCTGGGTGTGCTCAGGGGGACTGAGTGCAATAGGCCCAGAAGAAGGCAGACTTGTCATAGTCTCTCTAGGAGAGAAAGGCAGAGAGGTGAGAGAGAAAGAGCAGTTCTGAACTCCAACATAGGAGTGATAGATTGGCGGTATCTCTCCCAGGCCATATTGCCTGTAGTATAGGGATAAATATATATATAATACATTTTTTCACATTTTTCAAACAAGAGGTGCTGCAGTTTCTTTTGTTTTGATGTAGTATAGGGATCCCAGCGGAGAGGGAATCAGGAGAGATGATTGAGGTTGATCCAGAGACACTACTGGAATATGTGGCAGAGGTGAAGTGGGATACCTGCCAAGTCTGTCCCTAGGGAGTGTCAGCCTGTGTCTGCTCTAGGTGAGCCTGCCTGCAGATCTGTGTGACCTCTCTGTAACGCTTTCTTGGCCTATTCTGCCAATTAGGAGTTAAGGGTGACCAGCTAGGTAGTGAGCATGGGTTACATTGCGAATCCTCACCCAGGGCAGAGCCTTCGCCAAATGGAAGCTTCCCCTTTAAACTGTAGTTGAACTACAACTCACAGGCATGTAAGTGCAAATATAGAATAATGGACGCCAGGAGGTTCTTTAAAAAGGTAAAACAGGAGCACAGATTTATTATGCCAGAGGCAAATGACCACAGGTTTACTTACAAATATACTGAGGACACAGCAGGTGGAATCATTTTGGACAGTACAAGGTTCACAGTCAAACAGGTGCGACTCCCAAAGGATATTGCAGATACTGTAGGTGTACATCAGTTCCCAGTTCAACCGACGTTGCACAGTGAGGGGATCGGGATCTATCAGGTAGGGTACAGGTAGTCCTTTGCTCACCTAGATACCTATCAACTGAGTTCCCTGCTCTAAAGGCAAACAGGCCTTGTGGGAAGCTACTTCCTCCTACAATCCTCGTTGGAGCGACAACTGCTCTTTCTGCTACACCTCTCTGTCTTTCTCTCCTAGAGAGACTATAACAAGATCTTACTATATTAGCTGGTCCTCGTTCAGGGGGGTTACCTGGTCCCAGACTTAGCACCAAAGGTGTCAGGTCCCTCTGGGGTAAATGCTTACTGGGGCCTATGGTGATCCCAGGCTCAATGCGGATTCACCTGGCAGCAGCACCAGGAGCCAAGGAGGAAGAGGACACTCCCTGCACAACACTATATAGCAGTGTGGCAGGGGAGTGTCATTACACTCTTTGTCCAATAGGTGTGGTTGTTACACTTTACCAGTTACAAGGGCTTGGCCCAATAACAAGGGAAAAGAGAACTACATACAAAGGTAGGGAATTAACTCTATAGGGATAGGATATCCTATAGGTCCCTACATCTCTATATGCTGTTGCCTCAACCCCTGCGTGAGTAGAAACCTGTGGTTACTTGCCTCGTGCATAGTAATAAACCGTTTTCCTGTTTTTCTGCAAGAACCTCCTGGCGCCCATCTTTTGTATTTTTTTGTTATTGCACAGTACCCTGTGGGAGTTGTAGTCACACTACACCACACCTTTAATCTTCCATATAGCTGGTGAATTAACCCCGTATGGCCCAAATAGGTGTTACAGATGCAAAGTAGAACTGCAATCCAAGATACACTTTGGTTCACTATAAAGAATAAAGACCAAATGCAACGTTAATAGGAATAAGTAATTCTAAAACATAGTAAAAGTAAACTAATGCTTTATGCATGCACACACAAGGGAAACCTGAAATCAACACCTACATGAGAAAAATGTCTAGGGTTCCCTAAGCATGTTGCATCTACACATGCAACTGACTTGTACCTAGTTAATCACATACAGATGAAGCCACTTGGATTTGTGAGTTAAATGCGTCATGACTCAGGGGTAATTGAAGAAACTGTGTTATCTTAAGTCATCTTAACTCATTTAATGCATTTAACCTTTTCATTAGCATACCAAAGATCCATTGTTCACAATGGTGAATGCTTTAATTAGATGGGATGTTGTGACGCAGTTTTCTGTGTTAAATGAGATAAATGGGATATCTGTGTTTAGTTATTCTGTGTCAAACAGACAAACCAAAGTGGCTGCATCTGTACTAAAGCCATTACTGAAATGTTAATGCACAGTTTGCCACTTGTATGTGGTTTACTGATGTTAATGTTCATTTGTTGGAATTATGGATAATAAAATAGCAATTTGCATCACATTTCCCATTTCTGCCTAGACTTGTAGCACTTAGTAGTGCTTGGGAAACTCTGTAAAGATTTGGACTGTTCCAGCTAGGGCCTAACACAAAACCTGATATGCAGGGCCCACGCTCACAAAAAGGTAAATAGTAGCGATGGGCGAATCTGTGCAATTTACCGCAAAATTCATGAAACGAGAAGAATTTGTTTTTATACGCGCAACTATTTGGTCAAAATGCAAATCAATGGGCATCCGAATAATTTTGACGCGCGACAATTTTTTTTGACGTGGTGGATTTAACGCTGGTGAATTGTCACCGTAGATTTGTGAATTAATTTGCTTGCATCTAGAGTCTGAGCCCACCAGTAGATTCTCTGGTACTGGGCCAGTCCAAGCCTACTTGTATATATTTTTGTATTCCTTTTGTGCTCTGGTGCTATTACCTTGTAGTGTTGTAGATTTTATATGCATGCTCCCTAATTCTACAAGGTGTAACTGACTGACTATATAATTTTCCTTTCTCTTTATTGATTATGTTTGGATATTCCCACTGTAACCACATTTATCTGAAATGTATCCTTAAATACCAATCTTTATGTTAACACAGCCCTTTATTTATACATTTACTAGGTTAATTTGCTGCATCTCTTTCTCTCAAGCGAGTTGTGGTTTTGTTGCGTATATTTGTTGCCATTATATTTCAAAACACAATTACATCTTCTGTATAGTTGTCGTTTTATATTTAAATTACAAACACTCAAAAATACCGTATTCACTCACTTCTACATTTTAGCATTTTCCAGGGAAGGAGAGAAACAGCCAACACTTTTTATAGCCTTTTTCTTTGTGTACTTGTTTGTGGTGTTTGGAAATCTAAGTATAATCACAGTGACATGCAATGATGTTCACTAACACACCCCTATGTACTTTTTACTTGCCAACCTGTCCTTTGTAGACATCAGTTACACTAGAACAGTCCTCCCCAAACTGCTGCACATCCTACTCTCTTGCAAGAACATCATCTCTTTCTCCAAGTGCTTCACTTAGATGTTCTTCTATGTAATGACAGCTGAAAGCAAAATTGTTTTGCTGCCTTTCATGCATATGACCGCTATGTTGCTGTTTGTGATCCTTTGAAATATCACTTTGCAATTAATATTAAAAAATGTGCCTTGATTTTGGCAGGAATCTGGACAACTTTCAAGATGCTATTTTGAATGTTTCAATTATTTTACAGTTGGGTTTTTGTGGTTCCAGTACAATTAACCAATTCTTCTGTGACATCAAATATGTGGCAAAAATATCTTGTGAGGCAGTTAGTATCTCCTATTCCTGCTCTGTTTAGCTTCTTATACCAAAATAATCTGCAGAAATAGTATGCATTAAGTCAGCAACTGGAAGGAAAAAAACTTTCTCCACCTGTTCCTCCCATCTCACTGTCCTCCTTCTGTTCTATAGAGTTGCATCATGAATGTAGATGGCACCAGAATACTCCTTCAATATAGATCTGTTAATCACTGTGATTGTTACAGCTATGACTCCCATGCTGAATGCCCTAATATACAGTCTCAGGAATAAGGAGATAAAGAGAGCCATAAAGACACTTGTTTCAAGATTTTTTGGCAAATCATTGTCTGCACTACAATTGAAAGTCATAAACTACAATTGAAAGTCTATATATGTGTGTTTATTTTATATTAAATTAGTAGCATGTCTGACATTGAAAGAGTGAATTCTATGTTAATGCATTTATGCTATATAATACTATATTCATATTTAACCTACTGCAATTACTCTTTCCATTTCTATCCCTTTATACGCACATGTTTATGTGCTTGGGGATGTTTGTGGGAGTATCAGTGTATGCATGCAGATGTCTGTTCATCTATATGCAAGTGAAGGTTTGTATATATACATACAGTGGCATAACTACTTGCCAGGGGGCCCTGGTACAGGATGGGCACCCGGGACCCCATCAGGCCCTACCCCCTATGAATTGTGCTGTTGGCATGCATGTTGCAAAATCTCCCCTGCCCAGCCTCCCACAATAACTGTTATCATGGCTCCAGTGGGCCCCAAGGGGATGCAGACCCGGGTACGATTGCACCCTTTGCACCCCTGGTAGTTACGTCACTGTATACATATATATTTATATTCAAATTGAGCAGACTTGATTGAAACATATGGCACACTCTCACATAACTTTTCCCACTGAAAATAAATGTTGTACCAGCTAATATGTGTCCAAGGTGCCAAAACAGTCAGATTCATTTGATTGTGAGGGGATATGATTCATTTTAACTGAAAGGTAAATGTTTACAGGAAAGCATGTGTGTGTACACTCAGATTGAGTTGTATGTGTTCAATTTTTTACATGCTAAAGAAAGGTCAAAATTCCTTAAGTCCCTAGAGCAAGAAAGCTTATGGTGTTTACCACTTCGGGCTGAAGCAGGGGGGTGGTATGTGGTAGAATAACCATAGAGAAGTGTAAAAAGGTGTGTTTTGCCTTTAATTTCTCCCCTGTAGGAGTTAAAAGCTGAATGGGAGATGTGACTAAACAAACAATGGTTTATCAGTTTAAAGGATAATGTGGTCTGGCCCTGGAAGCTATAGGGTAGAACTACATGGGCGACTTCAGAGCGCTTCCGGCAGATCTGACGCGATGCGTCGAAACGCTGCCGCCAAGTCCGATGCCATGAAAAATAAGGTAAATACAAGTGTTCATCTGACACGACTGTCGGATGCAGCATGCAACATCTGCATCCACAGTCATGTCAGGTAAACGCTGCGACAACATCCGACATTGCATCTGACTTGACGCCAGCATTTTGCCGTATCGCGTCAGATCTGCCGGAAACACTCATGTAGTTCTACCCATAAGTTCACTTTCCATATGTCCTGTGGAAAAGTATTTAATGATAATGAGAGTGTTAGGAAGGTCTCTCAGAGCAGGACACAGAGCAGGAAGGTTACCTGTCTGTGTTAGGAACTTCCAGAGGGGCTGGGGGTACTGCAAGGAGCAGAATGAGACATGACCAGGTGAATGAGATTGAGTCTAAAGTAACTGAAGAAAATAGAAAATTCATATCATACTTACCGGAATTTTCTTTTCCTGGCCATCCTCCCCGTCAACATGAAAATTCACTAATGGGTTAATCTCCTGCTACTGCCAGCCTGGACAGAAGATAGTTAATTTTAAGAACCCATAAAGCCCACCCCCTCCTGGCTCACATCAGTCTGTTTATAAAGCCACCATAGGGAGGGCATGTTGACGGGTAGGATGGCCAGGAAAAGAAAATTCCGGTAAGTATACGAATTTTCTATTTTCCTGGCCATCCCCCGTCAACATGAAAATTCACTAATGGGTCATACCCAAGCAATTAAACCACAAGGGAGGGAAAATAATTATACTTCAATTTATATGGCCCAACAGGCTAAAACATAAGAGAACCAACTGTCCAAACAGGACCTGAGATGAAGACAAAACCTCGAATCTGTAGAGTCTAAAAAGAAACGTAGTAGGGGTAACTGCAGATCATTTCAGAAGACACTCCTGCCCCTGATGCCTAAGAGGCTGCCACACAAAGTGTCTAATGTACTTTACTCCCCTAGGCAAATACAGTAGTTGCCCTGCTATTTACAAGCCCTTGATATGGTCTTGACTATCCAGGAAGAGTAGACTTGGAGGCAAGTTCCCCTTTTTTCCTTCCTGCTGGCACAGCAAACAGTATTCTAGACTTTCTGAAGTCTTCTCTTCTTCTGAATAAATCTCAAAACATTGTAAGACTATATCTATATTTGAATCCTCATCCCGAGAAGATGCTGGAGGCTCCAAGGACAGCAATACAATTGGTTAATTAATGTGGAACTTAGAAACAACTTAAGGCAGGATACTGATTACAATCTGAAAATACTTTCTCCTCATGGAACATCCTGTAAGGAGCATCTATCTAAGGGCATGGCCCTTGAAGGGCTGACGTCAAAAGTTTGACTTCACAGCTAACTAGGAGTAAGCAACCACAAAGAACTTGATCTAAATGCTCAGTCGTGCAGTAGAGAGGGATCTCTGATCAAGAGGAAGACCCATGGTTGGACAAATAGACCAGTTCAACGGTGGACGTATTTTGAGTTTTGATTGGAAAAACGTATCTACTAATGGATCTCTCGACCACCTCTTCTCCAAATCGCCAACAATGCAGAAACTTGGTCTTTTAGAGTGCTGAGACTCAGACCCTTTTGTAGCCCTGTGTTAAGAAACTTCAGGATATCCATCGCAGATGGTGTTATGGATTGAGATGCAGCTCAACAGCCCAGTAAAAGAATATATGCCATGTTTTATAATATTTACAATTTGTATTGAATTTACTGGCATTGATAAGGGTTTGACATGATCAGAACATTCATACTCCTATTCATATTATTAGGATTCTCCTTTTAACCTCCACAACATCAGTTGGTGATTGGGTTTGGATGCTTCCAACTGCCCTGGAGAAGGAGACCTCTGGTTTGTGGAAATAGATGCTGGCTGAGATAATCTGCCTCAAGATATTGCACTCCTGGAATGTACAGAACAGTTAAATCTTGAAGGTGGGTCTACACCCATTCCATGATTGGGACAGTCACTTTGAGCAAGAACTTGCTCCTTGTTCCCCTTGATGGCTGCAGCCACTGCATTGTCTGATCTTCACTGCAGACCCTAGGAGAACCACACTGAGCTCCAGGATATTGGTCAGTATCTAGGAAAAAGGTCTTCTACCTAACCCTGAGGCATCTGTGAACACCTCTATCCAAGCTGGTTTCCCGAGGGGAAACTCCTTGCAGGGATTGCTGGGTATTTTCCACCAGGCTAGATGTCTCTTGCACTCTTGTGTTGATCTGAATTGCCAGTTTCAAGCTCTAGGATCATACTGCCTGAGAAAATAACTGAAACCTCATCCTCCATTTGGTCCATTTCACCAAGTTTATAGTTGAAATCAGAAGGCCTAGAATGATCACGAATTACTTCGCAGATATGAATGACCTCTCACAAAATTGCGTTACCTAAAGGACAGGTGTCAATTTGAGCTCCAAGGTATGCCATTTTCTGGCATGGTATCATCTGACTTTTGGCTACCCTTATGATCCAGCCAAACTTCTCTAAAATTTCCTTTTTATCAGATGGATGGTGATGTGGCTGGATCACACACCCCTTAAGTAAATCATCCAGGTAATGGTAGATCTCTGTGTTCTCCTGCCCTTTAGCTTGGCTATTATCACAACAAGAACTAAGGTAAAAGTTCTGGGAGAAGTAGCAAGGTCAAAGCGAAGACAGCAAAATTGGTAATGTTGGTCTTAGAGACAAAATTTTAGAAATCTGTAATGTTCTAAAGCAATGGACACATGCAAATAAACATCTTTAATCTAAAGAGGCTAGCCAATCTCTTGGACAAACTACAAACTTTATAGTAACAAGGGTCTCAGTTAAAGTTTGGCTCTTCGGGAATCTGTCATTCCTCAAGGTCTAATATGGGACGTAAGTCTCCAGTAGCAAATAGCAGAGAATTGAAAACTCTTCCTTCTTCCAGAGATGGAACCACTGAAATTGCTCTCTTAACAACAGCCCTGGAAACACTGGCAAGAAATGTCCTTTTCCCCTACGTCTTGAGGAATTGCAGTAGGAACAAATAATTGAAAGATACATAAGTTTTCACCCATGAATCTTGAACCTTTCTCGCCGAGACTTCCTGAAAGGTGAGCAACCTGGGGTAGGCTGGATGGAGTGACTGTAAATGAGCTTTTGAGGAAGGTTTGGGAGATCTTGGGACTCCAACTGGACCTGAAAGAACCTTGTCCTGATCACCAAGATGAAAATCTAAATTATTCTCCGAAATTTTTGGAGTCCTGCCTTCTTCTGGAGAAGACCTACAAATGTTCCTGGAATTGTCATGGAACTGTCTTGCTTGGGAAAGAAAAGTACTCTTCCCCCTGAATACTTGGAAACCATGTCACCTAAGGCTTTCCCAAATAATCCGTTCCCTTCAAAAGGCATATTGCAAAGAAATTCCTGGAACCAGTATCTACAAACCATGTTTTAACCCAAAGGGCTCTGCACTGCAACTTCAATGACAAAGAGCAAGCTGACAGCTGGACAAGCTCTAGAGAGACTTATTCTGATGTCATCCAGACCTTTTAAGTTTTTATTAAATATTTATTTATTTATTTATTTATTTATGTATTTATTTATTTTTCTGGGAACGTAATCCTCAATGACTTGTTCCAGATTCTTTGCCCAAATAGAACAGGCCTTTGTAACTGCCACAGAGCTACAGTAGGCTATAGGCCATCCAGAAGACATATATCATTTCTTTAATTCCTGGGATGTTTCAGTGCTGAAATGTCATCTATTGGCAAAGCCACCTTCTTAGCTAATCTAGTCATTGGAGTCTGCCATCAGATCCACTTGTCTCACCTGAAAAAAATGATACAGCTCTTACATTTATCTCTCAACCAGAACTCTTTTGGAGATTTTAAACTACTCTCCCTGAATAAAATCTGGCACTTAAGTATTCATCAAAGGATCACAGCCGGTATTCGAACTCAAAGCTCCACAGCCGTAAACCAGGCGCTGTGCCACAAGGTCTGAGCCCTTGGAAAAAGAAGAGAAGTGGTTAGATGGTCAAACTCCTCCAGGTTGAGGGTACATTTAACAGTCTTAATAAGGGGATTAAACGCTTTTGGTCAAATAGCAAGATCTCTCTCTCAGCCCGCCTTCTTAAGCTGTATAAAAGGTACATCTTTGATTTTTCTACAAGTCAAATGATTACAGTTGTAGGCTTTCTTTAATAGCTGACCATGTCACTGAGCTTAGCTGCTGGCCCTATATTAAAGGAAATTTCCTAGATAGAGAAAACCTTGATAGGCACAGAGAGATCCTAAGCAGAAGCACTGTCTCTTTAAGAGTTTGGGATACTGCTCTCTCTTAATTAAAGACTCCTGATCTGGCAAGGAGGAATGGCTGCATAATGTGAAACAATTCACCTTCTTAGAAAGATATTCAATGAAAATGTATTACAAATTCTATGCCCTTCATTGCAGACTTGTTAAATGCTTCTGAATCTCACTTACCCACTTTTACTGGGCTCATCAGAAGGAGCAGAGGCACTTAAACCAGTAAGAGAATGAATAATAAGCAGAACACTCTGGAGGTACTCACTCGTCAGCTTTTGGAGCGGCTCTAGATGCAGCCAGTTCCTTCATAGTGCACATGTAGGCAGCAGCAGCAAGGAAAATCCAGATTGGCGCCAAACAGCTTTCCATACAGGGTGTGCAAAGCACCAGCAGGCACTGCAAAGCAGCAGCAATAATACCCCGGCCGCACAGGGTCCCCTTCCTGACAACGCAGTTGTCAATACGGAACAGGGGCTACGGGCGGAGAAAGAACCTCCAGAAACAAAACTGCACCTGGTAATCTACAACTTGGCAAATAAGTGAGTACTTTCTTGTCCTGTATAACAAAGAAAAGAGAGTTAGTTTAAACTGTTAACCCTCTCACACTATGCCCAGGCTGGGACAGAAGAAAAAGACTGATGTGAGCCAGGAGGGGGTGGGCTTTATGGGTTCTTAAAATTAACTATCTTCTGTCCAGGCTGGGAGTAGCAGGAGATTAACCCATAAGTGAATTTTCATGTTGACGGGGGATGGCCAGGAAAGCTAGAAGGTAAGCCAGGCATGAAGCTGGTGAGCTGATATCCCAGGAGGGGAATGTCAGCAGGACTTAGTGAGAAGCCTGAATATTCCAGAGTGTGGAAACCAACCTGCATGGCTACCTGAATAAAAGCGAACTAATTCTTCAGTCCCATACAATTTCAGAACATCGTTCCACAATGCTGAACATAATGCTTCACAGTTGTGGTAAGCAGTGATAGAATCTATTCTAGTGTTAAAATGTGGAGGTAATACTGAGTTTAAAAAAAATGAAACATTTTGGATCCACACCTTGGAAACATTAGAACCCGGGGCATGAATCGTTATTACGATCTGTATAGTTTTGTTTGACTTTTTATTGATGTTTTGATTTTGTAAAATAACCTAAATATGGAGGTGGACTGAGTGGGTATGATTATGAAGGGCGTGTATTGATGATTTTGACAATAATCTAGCCTATTTCTCACCTATTTACATAGGGTACTTAAAGCACTGGGTTAGGGAATTGTATGCAATGTCATAAAAAAATCTGCTTCAACTGTGTGGGCCCATGTTCAAGGTTTATACTGTTTATGACCAATGTCTTGTTATGTTCAATAGAACAGTAATGAAGACATTCCCTCTTGAGCTATGCCACAAAGGGACATTATTATAGTCCTGTACTATTTGTAGTTATTCCTTCGCCATTTATACCCTCAACACTTGCATATTTCTGCCCTACATATATAAATAAAGTGTTTTTCTAAATCCCATGTGTTTCATGACGAAACTGTGTACTGTCTCTTGGCCCTTTTATGCAAGACAAAGAATCTTTAATTACTATAAAATCATATCTAGGGCATAAGGGACAGAGGTGCATATTATTTGTGCATAACAGGTGCCCAGAGAATACTTCTTTTACAAACAAATAGGAGTGCAAAGATAATGTTTCCAACTCACAAAGAAAGAAACATTAAGCTGAACTTCACTAGCAAGGTAAGGCATGTATTAGGTTTATAGACTTTTTATAACGCAGGAAAGAATAACACTACATATTAAGGTACTGCAAATTTAGAATTATGACTAATTATTAACAATCCAGTTGGATTGAGATCAGGTCTGTGCTGTAGTCATTGCAGGATCTTACCTTTTTGTTTATGTACTAAAGGGCTTTTTTGGCCTTTGGGATCATTGTCTTTCTGAACTTCATTTATTTAACAGACTAAAACTGCTTTCATTGTGTTTTCCCTACTATTTTTTGATACTGATTAAAAGCAACCCCACAACATGACAAAGTGAAGTTTAAATTGGAATTTTAATTAGCTTTATCTAATATAAGTAATTCTAAAACAACTGGACGTGCTAAGCAATCATTGAAGACATGATTTGTCTAAGTTGGAAAACTGGGCAGCAAACTGGAAAATGAGGTTCAATGTTGATAAATGCAGGTTATGCACTTTGGCCAAAATAATATAAATGCAAGTTATACACTAAATGGCAGTGTGTTGGGAGTTTCCTTAATTGTAATTGTAATTGCTTTCAAGAGCAGTATTTGTCTATCCTTTGCTATACACTGAAACAATGAAGCAGTAGGCAATTAAAAACACATGTATAGAAATCAATGAAGTTTAGGGAGTGAATGAAAGAGAGCTGTGCAATTCATTTAGGCTGGGAGGTAGGATACAAAGTGCAAACAAATGGTGGATTGTGCCCTTTTTTTGCACATTAAACCCCGTCTGCCAGTTTGTAAATGACCCCTATAGTGTTATTTGAAGTTAGAGAGTGTTCTGACCAAGACTAAAAACCCTGAGTGTCTCACTTATTTATCCCAATACAGTGTAATAAATTCCTTGGATTGTTAGGTTCTGTGGCAGTCACAGACTACTATACTGCTGCCATGAATTGCTACCGTCTTTCCATAGATCAAACCAGCCATTCCAAAATAATACTTTGACATATCCATTTGTTGGCTTAGATAACTGAGAGATACAGAGGAGCTATAAATACAGAGACCTATAAAATTGATGAATTGCATGTCATTTTTTGAGGTACACCGACATAATGGTGTTCTAGAATTAACATGTTAACTCTGGACTTTGGAATTTGAATTTGGACTGTGCTTCCTAAGGTCCACCACAAAACCTGACATGCAGGACCCACACTTAGAAAAAGGCAAAAAATTGAAAAATGGATAATTTATATATGGTTGGAATAGGAAATAATTGGTGGCTATTATCCTTGGCTGAGGTCCACTAGAGTCTGAACCCACCAGGAGATCCTCTGTGTTACGATTGGTGTCCCGAACCCAGAATAAACCCCAAGGTCCCTGTCACGGCTCAGCCTTCCAACTTTAACAACCACCAGGTGCCAGCAGGTCTTAATATGAGAGGACCAAGGAGAGAGTTCTAGGCAAGCAAGGGAACCGCACATTTACTAAATTGGAGAAAAAGGAATGTAGTTGAAGTCACAGCTCAAGTCAATATACCAGATGAGCAGGGCAGTACAATAACAGGAGATGGTAGCGTAATCGAGGTCACAAGCTGGGTCAATATACTGTACCAAATGAGCAGCATAGTACAAAACTGGAGACAGAAGTGTAATCTGTTCACAGGCATGGTCAAACATGCACAGAGAGCCATTTAAATATTTGAATTTCTCGCCGGCCGATGATGTCGCGTTTGGACTTTCTGAACCAGCTGAACACGCAAACCCGGAACACTGCGAATTTACCGGGACTGCCCCAAACAGAACAGACGCGGCAGGCTTCCCTGCCGAGGGTGCGACTGGCATCCCCATCGAACCCCCACTAGACCACCAGGTTGAGTTGTTACACTCTGGTACTCTGACAGGCCAATCCAACCCTACTTGTGCACATTTCTGTGTTTCTTTTGGACTCTGGTGCTATTACCCTGTACTGCTGTGTACACAGTAGACATGTGCATGTTCTCTAATGCGATAAGGTGCAAGTGACTGTATCATTTTCTTTCCTCACTTTATTGCTTGTGCTTGGATATTCCTGCCTTCATCTGAAATGTATCCTAAGAGACCAATTACTATGTTAACACAGACCATTATTTTATTTATTAGGTTGATTTGCTGCATTTATTTCCTTAGTGGTGCCAATGTGTGCTTTGGTTGCATATCCGATACATTTCAAAATGAATTCTACATCTTCTGTATAGTTATCGTTTAATTACCAGAGCTACCTTTACGACACTGATTGCTTCACTAATAATATTTATTATCTTTCTTCCAGAAATAAAATAGGCTGATGGGCAACAATACCATATTCACTTACTTCTACATTTTAGCATTTTCCAGTGAAGGAGAGAAACAGCCGGTGCTTTTTATAGCCTTTGCCATTGTGTACTTAGTCGGGGTATTTGGAAATCTAAGTATAATCATAGTGACATGCTATGATATTCAATTACACACCTCTATGTATTTTTTACTTGCCAACCTATCCTTTATAGACATATGTTACACTACAACAACCCTCCCCAAACTGCTGCACATCCTACTCACTAGCAAGAACATCATCTCTCTCCCAGAATGCTTCACTCAGATGTTCTTCTACACAATGACCGCTCAAAGTGAAGGTGTCTTGTTGGCTTTCATGGCATACGACCGCTATGTAGCTGTCTGTGATCCTTTGAAATATCATGTCATAGTTAATATTAAAAAATGCACCCTGATTATGGCAGGAATCTGGACATCTTCACTTACAAACTGTATTTTGAGTGCTTCAATTATTTCACAGTTACATTTTTGTGGTTCCAATACAATTAACCAGTACTTCTGTGACATCAAATATGTGGCACAAATGTCCTGTGAGGCAGTAGGTATCTACTATTACCTATATTTTGGAACCGTGATTTTTGGTGTCCTCCCATTGCTACTCTGCTTAACTTCGTATACCAAAATAATCCTCTGCATCCTACACATTAAATCAGTAACTGGTAGGAAAAAAACGTTCTCCACCTGTTCCTCGCATCTCGCTGCCCTCCTTCTGTTCTATGGAGCTGCATCATGGATGTACATGGCATCAGAAAACCCCAGCAATGTAGATTTGTTGATCACTGTGATTTTTACAGCTATGACTCCCATGCTGAACCCCCTAATATACAGTCTCAGGAATAAGGAGATAAAGAGAGCCATAAAGACACTTGTTTCAGGACAAATTATTGTCAGCGCTTCATAAACTATTATTGAAAATCTATAGTTGTGTGTTTATTTTATATCAGAGTGTTTTGATTCAACAATTTCTTGTTAACAATAAATTAATCCATGTGCAAATTGCTCCAGGGAGTTAGGATTCAGATGAGTGTCGGCACTGCTGGAAATTAATGTGCTTGACAGCTCAAAAAAGTCAAGCACATTGTGACTAGTGATGAGCGAATAAATTCGGCAGCTGCAAATTTGTGGCGAATTTCTGTGTTTCGCGTCAAAATTACTCAGACTTATTTTGCCCACAATAAGCGTGCGTATAACAATTGTTGCGGGTGTCACTGATTTCAATGCGTTTTGCAAATTTTGCTGGAAATTGCGAATTTTTTGGCGAACCAAAATGGAACAAATTTGGCCATCACTAAGGGGCACATTTACCTAGGGTTGAATATCGAGGGTTAATTAACCCTCGAAATTCAACTGCCGAATTGAAATCCTTTGACTTCGAATATCGAAGTCGAAGGATTTAGCGCAATTCGTTTGATCGAACGATCGAAGGAATAATCGTTCGATCGAACGATCAAAGGAATAATCGTTTGATCGAACGATTAAATCCTTCGAATTCAAGGGTTTTAATCCATTGATTGAACGAAATTCCTTCGATCAAAAAAACCTTGGAAAGCCTAATGGGACCTTCCCCATAGGCTAACATTGGCCTCGGTAGGTTTTAGGTGGCGAACTAGGGGGTCGAAGTTTTTTTTAAAGAGACAGTACTTCGACTATCGAATAGTCGAACGATTTTTAGTTCGAATCGTTCGATTCGAAGTCGAAGGTCGTAGTCGAAGGTCGAAGTAGCCAATTCGATGGTTGAAGTGGCCAAAAAAACATTCGAAATTCAAAGTTTTTTTCCTCTACTCCTTCACTCGAGCTTAGTGAATGGGCCCCTAATTGTGATTGTGACTAATTGACACCTTTATTAGTCTCATAAGTAAGTCAATTCAGTCAAAATACTTTTTTCCTGACAATTTGGAAAGCATTTATATATTAAAAAAGAAAAAATTGATGTATGTTTTAATCAGCAATGATTGTTTTGAAAGATAGCAGATAGGTAGTTAATAAAAAAAAAAAAAGGTTGAACTCGATGGACATGTGTCTTTTTTCAACCTTACTTACTATGTTACTATGTTACTATGTAGATAAGCTTGAGGATCTTTGGGCAAAAGTGATAAAGATTTTTAGAAGGGTGAAGGCAACATTGTGCTGGCTTTCCTTGTCAAATTGAACTTCAGCTGTTATATCTTGTCTGGGGTCTTGTCCGGGGTCTTCAGTCAGCACTTTTCATGGATATGACTGGTATGACTAGGCCTCACCATCATATTTGGTTGTCCAAAGCTATGCCTGAGGATTTGGAACATGACAATGGTGTTTGCTGTCAATAATTCATTTGTTTCTTCATTGCCCATATTGGCTTTTCTAAGTTACTTGATGCTGAATTGCCTAAGGCTTAACCTGTGTTTTATCTGAGCCAATCCGTTTTAGTATTTTTTATTGATCAGTATAACCCTACCTCCCAACCGTTAATTAATTATGTAATTAAAAAGAGAAGTGAATAATGATTATGCAAATTTGCTAATATAAGTAAAGACAACATATACAGTAAGATAACATTAAGCACCCCAAGTGGGACAATTTGTCTCTTGACTTTGGTAGTAAGGAAATGTCATTCAAAAAATCTGGGTCTGTCAGCCTTACTTGTCCACTGGTCCCCTTGCTACAAATGTATCTTCCTAAAGAAAACAGAAGTGATGCGTGCAACCTTTTGTATACAGGTGACAAAACTGAAATACATAGGGGCAAATTTACTAAAGGGCGAAGTGACTAATGCTGGCAAAAATTCGCCACCATGACTTTGCCAATTTACTAACGGTCGCTGGCGTAACTTCGATTGTGAAGGAGATAGACTCTAGCGGTACTTCGCTCCCTAACACCAGACGAATTTGCACTCTGTCGAATGGACGTAACTACACAAATTCACTAAGATGCGGATTTTACTGAGCATTACCTCTTGCACAAGACTTGCCTTCGCCACCTCATTCCAGGTGAAGTGCAATAGAGTAGATAGGACTTCCTCAATATGGCACATAAACTATTAACTGAGCTCATGTGTAGAGCATTATAAAAACTTTATTTTATTATATTAAGGTTTCCCTGGCTTGTGTAGTGTAATGTATTTGCTGCAACATATAGGTCGATTGAACTTTAACTTCCCGCCATATGCAAATTAGGCAACGCTAGCGCAACTTCGCTTCACTTGGTGCAGTAACGCTAGCGCAACTTCGCCATCATTTGGTGCCCTGGGCGCAACTTCGGATTTTAGTGAATTAGCGTTGTCCTGGCGAATCTACACTTGGCGAAGTTTTGCGCTGTGAGCGAAGCCGTCACTGGCAAATTTTTGCAGGTTAGTGAATTTGCCCAATAGTGTTACCAGAAACTTTGAGGTAGAGACTCTTGTAACCTTGACTTACCATTGGGAATACATGGGCAGGGATACAGATGTGTTTGAAAGTGATTCCATGTGTATACTGACTGACAATGTGCAAAGTGCTAAAATGTATGCATTTTTGCTTGCTTTGATGTTCTTTATAAAGGTTCATATAGAGCATAAAGGGTGCAGTGACACTCTCCAACACACAAGATAACATAGTAAGTTAGGTTGATAAAACATACATCCATCAAGTTCAAGTGATAGCGACTAGGAGTGGAAATAAGTCAGGAGTGGAAATAAGTCAGAGTGGAGACCCAAAGAGAAGTTTGTAGCCCATACCCTGTGATTTACTAAGAAGAACAATGCAGCCAATTTTTTTTAAATCTACTTAATCCAAATTACCATTCTGAATTTCCATTCCATTTCATTTTGTAAAACATCAATTACTTTTTGCTTTCAATTGCTAATGAACTGGCACATTTATAAAACAATTTCCCATGTTTTTTGTGTCCTCTGTAGCAATTTCTTGCCAAAAAAGATCTAGCATTGTTTGTATATGTCCTGGGCCTAGGGCGGCAGGATTTTAGGGGGTGGCATGCTGCCCAACCACACTGATTAAGAAACACTGGGGATGCGCAGGGGATTCAATAATATTTATTTTTAATTTCCTGTGCGCCAATCCCCATTGTTCTGGTGCCGATGATAAAATTTGAGCGAATAAAAGGGAGGGGATGGGGCGACAAAGGACATCAGGCCTAGGGGCTCCTGCTATGTAAATCCGGCCCTGGATGCCCCTGCCTCATACAGCATAGAATCTAAGTCAATTGTGTGTCTATTTACCACAATGCAAGACTAACGGTGACATTACAAATTATTACTCTAGCAGATCAGGTTAGATCATTCACGTCTTCTTCCTAGTGGCAACCATCATTAACACTTGTAAAAAATAATTAATATTGATTAATTTAGATATTCAAGCACAATACTTGCTTCTTGTACTTACTCTGTATCCTCATCCTTATTCTCTTAACATTGTTGAGGGTAAGAGGATAGTAAATTTGGATTTGGGGAATTTTTGACTGAGCAGCGGTTTATATATTTTTTTTATACAAAGTAGGGTATCAAAAAATGTATTATTTTTATTTGACTTATTGCTAAACTAGATTCTCAAATTATATTCTAAAATTGTTCCAATAATATATTCTCTGTTCACTACAAAACCAAAGCGCAGCGTGTAAAAAATAGTACTGTAATTTGAATAATTAATCCCATGATAAAAAGTCTTTTGGGTAATATTGTATATTAGTCAGTTGTTTAAATAGCTATAAAAAGGGTTCCAGCGGATATAGCAGATGTAAAAACACTTTCATAGCAGTACTGAAGTTTTAATGTAAGGTAAGTTTGTAGAGTTTATGTTAGCTAAAAACATTAATGCCAAATGGATAGCCTTTGGGGAGATATATGGCCCTTGATCAACTGGAGCCAGTAATTGGGGACCCACCAGGATGTCTGTCCATTGATTAAACTTCAGTATAATGATGTTTCATTCAGTAATTGATTGAACAATATATTAAGCTGTTGATACATTACACACTGTTCTTAGTAAGTTTCACAACTAGGTCATGTTTTGATCAGAAGGAACAGCAATTCCGCTGATTGACTGGTGATGCCATCCTATATTGTTCAAGTGTGGTTCAGTTCATTGGTGTCCCAAGTTGTGTCAAATTGCCAAAAAGCAAGACCATAACACCACAGCACTGGAACTCAGTTAAAAGCTAGAATCGTTATTTCAGCAAAATAAAAACATGCCACAGCATCATATGCCTGACGCGTTTTTGTCTTAATCATATTTTTCAATCACCAACATGAAACAGAATTTTGAGGTTGTCAGGGGCTTCATAGGAGGCTTGTTGTCAGCTGATAATTTAGAATGTGCAGAATACTAAAAACATGTTTATATGGAAGATATATAAGTATTTTTAGTTTTTTCATTAGAATGTTTTGACATATTCTAATCTTCAATTCTGCTGCTATTGTCAAGCTAATTGACAATACTATGGAAATCATTTGGATAAATATATTTTTTTTTTGTTTTAAGGAACAAAAGCAATCATAAAAGAGAAAATAATTTGCCTACTTCAATAACATTGTAAACATTGTACAAAAAAAAAAGTAAAAATTGTGTTGTGGTGTTTTTCCCAAAGTCATCCTGATGACAGCATCAGGTCAGTATAAGTTTGCACACATTACCTAAGAAAACAAGGAGAAGTATGCTGGGCATGCCATAGGATTTTTATTAAAATACTGAAGTATTTGTATCTTACAATCAACACAATGACACAACAAACATTTTCTTTCTTTCAATAGGAATTTTAGAAAAAATGAACCAAACTATTTCTAAAGGCTTCTACCTTTATCCAGTTTTTAGTAATGGAGAGAGAAGGCCCCTTTTTTCCATTGTCTTCCTCTGGATTTATTTGATTGGTGTGCTAGGAAACCTTGTTATACTGATTGTTATATGCAATGATGTTCAATTACACACCCCTATGTACTTCTTTCTCTGCAATTTGTCCTTTGTAGACATCTGTTACCCGACTACCGCTCTCCCTAAACTGATGGACATGTTGATTTCAGGCAATGACTCCATAACCTTTGTACAATGTTTTAGTCAAATGTACTTTTTCACAGCCTTAGCTGAAATAGAAACAATGGTATTATCTTCTATGGCATATGATCGGTATGTTGCCATCTGCAAGCCCTTGAGATATCACCTCATTATGAACAGGAGAGTTTGTGCGCTACTCATTGTAGGTACCTGGATTTTTGGGTTTGTGAATGCATCGTTTATTACTGATCTGGCTTCAAAACTGTCATTTTGTCAGACCAATAAAGTTCATCATTTATTCTGTGATGTTATAGCTCTGGCAAAAATATCATCTACTAATGATATAACTATATTTTATAATGTTGTTTATGTGGAAGTGTTTTTATTTGGAGTCATACCGTTTTCTCTAAATCTGATTACGTATATTAATATAGTGCACAGCATACTGAAAATTAAGTCCAAAAATGGCAGACAAAAGGCTTTTTCCACTTGCACTTCCCATCTTACAGCTCTGATAATATTCTACGGGAGTGTATTCTGGATGTACATGAGGCCGCCTTCAGAGTCAGAGAACCTTAACCCAGTGTTTTCTGTACTTTATGTTGGAGTGACTCCCATGTTAAACCCTCTCATATATAGTCTAAGGAATAAAGAAGTAAAGAATGCTGTAATAAGAACTGTAAAGAGGATTATTTATCAAAGCTAGAGAAAAAAACTGATTTGTATCAAAGTCCTCCACTCCTCCCCTGGTAAAACTGTCAGAACCAGGGGTTGGTGCAGACAACAAAATTGGATAAATGAATAGTGCAATAATATTTTCATTTATAAATACCACTGAAATGTATGAATATTGGACAGTTGTTTAGAACTGCACTTGCTTTAGTTATACAGCAAATTATTTTTCAGTGGGGATTACTCTATGGGTCAGTGCCGATTTGGGGAGATTAGTCGCCCAGCGACACACCTTCTCTTCTTTGGGGTGACTAATCTCCCCAAACTGCCTCCCCTGATCTCCCCAAACTGCCTCCCCTGATCTCCCCGAACTGCCTCCCCTGCCTTCCCGCTGGCTGAAATGTAAATCGCCGGTGGTATGGCACTCGGAGCAATTCATTTTCCAAAGTCACCTGAAGTTTCCTGGTCAGGCATCTCCCCGAATCGGCCTGTGTGCCCTGAACCTAAAAATGTTTGTTGCACTCACGGCTTGCAAAACAAAGAAAGAAATCAGGACTTAACAACAGAAATAGTAAGCCTTAGTTCATAAAAGGCATTTAACATGTTTTTGTTACTTTTTCAACTTCCCAGAAACTTAGGGGTTATTTATCAAAGGTCAAATTGTGTTTTCCATCAAAAATTTGAGTTTTTGAGAGGTTTTTTCTAATCAAAAATAGATTTTTCGGGTTAAAAAAACTTGAATTTTGAACTCAAAGCTGTAAATAGCTTGAATCTGAAAATACACCATCTGAAACCTGTCAAGGTCATGTAGATGTCAAAAGGTCCCTTAAACCATTTGAAGATGCTAATATCCTTCATGATGTTTGTATTTTTCTGTGCGTTTCGCTCAAAAACTTAATCAATTCGAGTTTGTGGGTTTTCAACTTGAATTCACTGATTTCACTAGGTTTTTTTTAAATTAGAAACCATTTGAGTTATGAGTTCATTTGAAATGATTTGAGTTCTAAAAAAGCAATAGAAGCAGCTAGAACCCACACAACTTTCATGATTGGGCTTTATCTTCTTCCCAATATTTTACCAAATATTTTTCCAACTTCCATGAATTAAAGTATCTCCATTTTAGATTGGTGGTGGTGGCCTGCTTTGGATTTTGAAGGCAACTTAGCCCTACAAATATGAAAATCCTTCAAACATAAGCCTTTCTGGGCTTTGATGCTATGCTTCCTCTGGTACAAAAAGTTAGTAGACCTATCAATATTTAATAAATATTTTGTTTTGTTAATCTGCAACAAACAAGAGAGCCCGGTACCACTATAAACAGTGCAAAAGCTATTTTTATGTGATATTATTCCTCACCAGCACCTCTCCTCATCAAGATTATTCTGCCTACCTGCAGTTGGAGCCCTAGTTTGTTGGTTATTGCAACCTGTGGGCTAGTTCGTAATGTTACATTGAAAAAAGACCAAAGTCCAGCAAGTTCAACCACTACAAATTATTTTTCCTGGCAAAGGGGCCTTGGTGCTCCGAAACCTTGCAATGTATTTTTATTGTTAGCCAATATTGGTATCACTTCGACAATATTTTTTGTATATGTTTGTTTTTTATTTGTTATTTTAACCCCTACAAATGAAAACCAGTGCACATACATATACACACTCACACCAACCCATCCATATACCCATCCAGATAAATTATATACAGTATACCAATATCTATACTAACTGTAGATTTTAGTATCACAATAGTCAATTATGCTTATACAAGAAAACATCCAAGCCCCTCTTGAAAACATTAACAGAATCAGCCATCACAACATCACCCGGCAGTGCATCCCACAACCTCACTGAAGAACTACCTACTTTCAAATGAAAGTTATTTTCTTCTAGTCTAAAGGGGAGGCCTCTGGTACGGTGACCCTCTTTATGGGTAAAAAGGTCCCCTGCCATTTGTCTATAATGTCCTCTAATGTACTTGTAAAGTGTAATCATGTCCCCTCACAAGCGCCTTTTTTCCAGAGAAAACAACCCCAACCTTGACAGTTTACCCTCATAATTTAAGTCTTCCATCCCTCTAACCAGTTTAGTTGCACTTGTCTCTGCACTCTCTCCAGCTCATTTATATCCCTCTTAAGGACTGGAGACAAAACTGCACTGCATACTCCAGATGAGGCCTCACCAGGGACCTATAAAGAGGCAGAATTATGTTTTCATCCCTTGAGTTAATGCCCTTTTTTATGCAAGACAGAACTTTATTTGCTTTAGTAGCCACAGAATGACACTGCCCAAAATTAGACAACTTGTTATCTACAAAAATCCCCAGATCCTTCTCAATTAAGGAAACCCCCAACACACCATTAGGTGTATCGTGTGTCTCTGTTTTTAGGTTTTGCAACCTGTACTTGTTCTGCATATAAAACTTGGAAGTTTAAAGTTTCTCATAAAATGAAGGGAAAGATTGATAGGATGCAATCCAGGTGACAAGTATTTATTTGCTGTCGATTCCCCTGCCTCCAACTATAGCAGAAATCCACTTATGTCTGTAGTGTTAGTGATTTATTCATTTCTAGCCACTTTAGCTGAAAAGTTATTTTGGCACCTCTTGGCTTTGTAATGAGTATTTATATATGGGAACAAGGTGGTTGTAAGTGTCATAAATATTAAAACAGTAAAATTAAAATAAAGCACATTTTCACTATGAAACTGTAAAACAAGCACAATGTCTGAGTTCATGTATTATAAAAGCCCCTAACAGTAAGACAATTGTTTACTTTTGGAGACTACACATTTAAACAAATTAGAAATGAGTACATACAGTATGTATTTCTGTAAACCTACAAAACTGCATTTTGCTAGTTAGATTTTTTCAATTTCTAAAATTGCCTCAGAACATGCACTCTCATTCCCCACATATCCTTAAGCATAAACATGAAACATCTTAAATTGGAATTCCAGGGGTCCTCTCAATAGTTTAATGCCCAATATGAATAGGATTACTATGTAGCATTTAGAGACTCCAAAATTAGAACACTAAGGGGCCGATTCACTAACTTCGAGTGAAGGATTCGAAGTAAAAAAACTTCGAATTTCGAAGTATTTTTTGGGCTACTTCAACCATCAAATGGGCTACTTCGACCTTCGACTACGACTTTGAATTGAAGAATTCGAACTAAAAATCGTTCGACTATTCGACCATTCGATAGTCGAAGTACTGTCTCTTTAAAAAAAAACTTCGACCCCCTAGTTCGCCATCTAAAAGCTACCGAACTCAATGTTAGCCTATGGGGAAGGTCCCCATAGGCTTGGCTAACTTTTTTTGATTGAAGGATATTCCGTTATCGTTGGATTTAAATCCTTTGAATCGTTCGATCGTATGTTCGCACTATTTGCGCTAAATCCTTCGACTTCGATATTCGAAGTCGAAGGATTTCAATTCCCAGTCGAATATTGAGGGTTAATTAACCCTCAATATTCGACCCTTAGTGAATCAGCCCCCATATGCTCATTTTCAAATTTGCCACTATAGTTATTGCAAACACAACACACTGCATTAGTTTTATATCTGTTAAAGAGATACTGTCATTGGAAAACATGTTTTTTTCAAAACACATCAGTTAATAGTGCTGCTCCAGCAGAATTCTGCACTGAAATACATTTCTCAAAAGAGCAAACAGATTTTTTTTATATTCAATTTTGAAATCTGACATGGGGCTAGACATTTTGTTAATTTCTCAGCTGCCCCTGGTCATGTGACTTGTGCCTGCACTTTAGGAGAGAAATGCTTTCTGGCAGGCTGCTGTTTTTGCTTCTCAATGTAACTGAATGTGTCTCAGTGAGACATGGGTTTTTACTATTGAGTGTTGTTCTTAGATCTACCAGGCAGCTGTTATCTTGTGTTAGGGAGCTGCTATCTGGTTACCTTCCCATTGTTCTTTTGTTTGGCTGCTGGGGGGGGAAGGGAGCGGGGTGTTATCACTCCAGCTTGCAGTACAGCAGTAAAGAGTGATTGAAGTTTATCAGAGCACAAGTCACATGACTTAGGGCAACTGGGAAATTGGCAATATGTCTAGCCCCATGTCAGATTTCAAAATTGAATATAAAAGCATCTGTTCTTTTGAGAAATGGATTTCAGTGCAGAATTCTGCTGGAGCAGCACTATTAACTGATTCATTTTGAAAAATTTTTTTTTTCCCATGACAGTATCCTTTTAAATAAGGAGATTTTTAGAAAATACATATTATAACCAATTGAAAATGGGTAAATATGTTTTCTATCTTGCAAGGTTCAGTTGTATTTGTATCTGGGCACTATCTGCAGGGAGTTTGTATATTCATCTTTACTAGGGATGGGTGAATTTTTTTCACCATGTTTCGACTCAGAAATTACGCCCATAGACTTGTATGCCGTCAAGTGTAAAAAAAAGAAGACGCATGTCAAAAAGATTTTGCTGCGAGTCAAAAAAATGTTGACGCCCATAGACTTTAATGGGTGTTGGCGATATTTTGCTGGCAGCTAATTTTTGCCAAAACTAAACGGGTCAAATTTGCCCAAGCCTAGCCTTTACATTTGCATGGATTACCTCTGGGGTCTCCATTTTCCTCCCACACTTCACAAACATAGAGAAGTATTTGTTTGCTACTGATAAAAATTAGCCTTTTGCTGAGTGTGATATGCACCTTAGATTTTAAAATGAGTGGTAAAATAAAAGGGAATTACATAGTGTGATCAACAGCCACACTTAAACAGTTCTGGGGGTATATTTACATGTGGTCACTACGGAGATTTCCGTGAGCCATTGTAATAACAGATACTCATGAACATTTCATCTGTTTCATGGCTAGACTGTCATTTTGTCACACGTCATGTTTGATGTACCGAGGACGCAGAGATCAGGTAAGCCACAGGCAGTGTGTAAGGGGCAATGAACTGGCAAAAGGAGCAGGGAGCAAGTGGAAAATCAGTGCCAGGGTCAAAAAAACCTGGTGGACCCTGACCTTCATAGACCCTGCTGACCCAGTTCCACTCCCAATAGTACTACAGACACTCCTCTGCCACTCCTTCAGTTTTGCATTGCAGAGAAGTGTTGGCCCTGGACACCCAGTCTGACACCGAGCAGTGCTTCTGCCCCTCAATCATGAACATATACATAAAATGTTTTTAGTACACTACATTCATTTTTTTTCAGGATAACCTAAGGTTTGTAAATATAAGTGGATTTCTATGTGTGCACAAGCCAACTTTGAATGATTCTATGAAAATGTCTTGATTGTACAAAAAAAAAAATCAGACCTAACACCAAACTACCTATCTGTAAACCATGTTTTCCAATGTAGTCAACGCTTGCAGTTGAAAACATCTTAGCTCACTCACATGCTTAAAGGGGACCCCTCACCCAAAAAAAATATTTCAAATCCTATTTAATCATGTTAGTCAGGCAAAATGAACTTTAATTACACTGTATAAATTATTTGAATCTTGTTTCCATCAGTCTGGGAATTCATAATTATAGCAAGCAGGCAGGAGCCATTGTGTGGACACTGTTATTAAGACAAGCCTTCCATCATCTCAGAATCTTGTTTGTGCACCAGAATGGGGGACCCGATGTCCATCCCCATGCCCTGGCTACACAATTAAATGGTACAGAGAAGTGGGGGAATGTGGGGAGAGCAGTGACATCTAGGAAGTACCTAATGGAAAGTGAAAGTAATTGCTTGCCCCACCTCTATGCCTAGGCATAGAGGAGGGGCAGGCAATATTTGATTGAGTTTACAACAGCTATGAATGCTTTAATAAAAAAAAGAAATTGGATTTCATATTTAATTTGAAAAGGACTTTTATTATACAGATTTTTATGTCTGGGTGACTGATCCACTTTAAGTATAAAGATCATACATCATGAAAATAAATCCTATATAGATCTTCTGAACAGTATGATACCCAAAATGTAGAGGATTACTACTATTTTGGGCATGCAGATATCTGGTGCAGACAAATTAATAGCTTCAGCTCCTTGAATCAACATTTTAACTGTTATACAGATGCAGCCACTTTGGTTTGTCTGTTTGACACAGAATAACTAAACACAGATATCTCATTTATCTCATTTAACACAGAAAACTGCGTCACAACATCCCATCTAATTAAAGCATTCACCATTGTGAACAATGGAGCTTTGGTATGCTAATGAAAAGGTTAAATGCATTAAATGAGTTAAGATGACTTAAGATAACACAGTTTCTTCAATTACCCCTGAGTCATGACGCATTTAACTCACAAATCCAAGTGGCTTCATCTGTATCTATCCAGTTTTTCCACGAGCATAGTTATAGCTTCCCACTTGCTTCCTAATATTGATGTGTGAAGCTGGTCACACACACACAAAAAAATCACAAAACAAAATTTTACAGAACTCCAAATGCAGTACTCAATGCAATACTTAGATTCACCAAGGGATTTGAGCCCTTTAGCATAATAACATTTTACCTACAGTATTTATGCCATTAAATTTATTTTCAACTGAAGTAGTCAAAATCTGATTTCTTGAACTTATGTTGTATTTGCATAGGGTACTTTAACATCTCACCTTGGTGGTCCAGTGGACCTGCAGGGATGCCCACTGCACTCTCGCCGGGGACACCCGCCACAGGCTTCTGCTTCTTCATAGCACCGGGTACCCTATGGCACACACGGCGCGCACTTCCGGGTTTTGTATGACGTCTTCACACCGGGTGGCGTGATATTCGAAAATTTAAAGGGGCTTTGAATCCAAACTCATTGCCTTTGTTAGGTCTAACTTGTTTAGTATATGGGTGCGATTCCTGTATGTTTTGATTCCAGTTTTGACCCTTGCCTGCCTGACTATTCTGAATTTTACTGGTATTGACCCTTGCCTGCCTGATGATTCCTTGAGCGCTGCCTGTACTGACCCTGGCCTGTTTGACCTTGCTTGAACTCCACCTGTACTGACCCCGGCCTGCCTGACTACACTTTTTGTCTACTCCCTAAACTGTTGCCTTCCGTCTAAAACCTTGGAAATGCACTTGCCCCTTTGCTGGGAACAGGGCACTTTCGTTTTTCAGAGAGTTCATGGGCCTTAGTGGTTAAAAAACAATGGGGGGAGGGAAATTTATTTTTTTACAATTATCCTAATAGCCACATTGCCCTGTCTTTTTTGGATATATTTTGGATATATTTCAGGTTGAATATGCTTACACCCCCCACCCCATTGCTTCAAATTTCTGTTCTGGGTCGTTTCCAATTTTCTTGAATAGAGCATAGAAGCAATGGATGTCCTTATATGCAACTTTACAACTTTCACTTCCTGCCCCATCTTCACTTTTATTCAGAATATAATAAATAATGTATACAAGGATGGGGCAATCACATGGCACAATGTGCTGACACCCATCACCTCAAACCCCATTTGCTTTAAATGAGTTCCTTATTCTTTGAAAGTGGGTAGGTACTGAATACAGAAACAGGGCTTAGGAGTGTCAGTATTTCACTGCCCTATAATCCAGTATAATATACAGTACATAGGATACATGAGACTAGCTGAAATTGTTTAACAAACCTTTTTATATTGTTTAATTCTATTAAAAGTATTTACTTATGTAATTATGATACAATAGGCTGTGCTTTACAGAGTTTGTGCAATCATTCACATCTACCCCTGCCCCAAGGGAGCTTATAAACTATTATTCTTGTCTGTGTTATCAGGACCCTAATAAAACACAAGTACTGTATGTTTTTTGTAGGAGGAAAGCCATCCACACACTGTGAGAACAAAAAATACTCTACTTCGACTGTCGAAGCTATATCCTACGATTTTTCTTCGACCATAACATTGTTAGAAAGTCTATGGGGACCTCGGTAGGTTTTACTTGCCGAAGTAGGGGGTCGAATTTTTTTTTAAATAGACAGTACTTCGACTATCGAATGGTTGAATAGTCAAACGATTTTTACTTCGAATCGTTCGAAGGTCGAAGTAGCCAATTCGATGGTCGAAGTAGCCAAAAAAATCATTCGAAATTCAAACTTTTCTTTATTCTATTTCTTCACTCGAACTAGGTAAATGTGCCCCAGAGTGTCCTAGTGTGAATCAAACCCAGCATTGGGATGAATCAACATGCAATTCCATTAAAAAAATTCACCAAAATCCTTTAATTTTGTCTTTTGTACACCATTAACTAATTCCAATATTCTCTCCATTTACTTGAATACATTAACCCCCTTCCCCTACATGGTTCCCCTACTCAGTTCCAAAAACTGGGAATTTAGTGCCCACCTCTAAAGCAATAAGGATGAAATTATAGGGTACACATATTGCCTGGAGGTACTGTATAGCTAGAATTATGACATTTTAACTCATATCAATCTTTACATCTATCTACTGTATAAGAATGAAATACAAAATATGTATGTATATCTTAATTTATATATATCTACTTGTGTACAGATGGAGATAGAAATCATAAAAAATTTACGTAAATTACAAACACAAAAAGAACATATTGGCGAGGCTACAGGTGTTTTTTAAAATCTTATGTGTTGGCTATTCTTTTACTCTTTTACATATTATCAATTATTTCCTTTTTAAAATCTGCTTTTTCAAGGCCCTTAAAACCTCTCTATTTCTCAGACTGTACACTAATGGGTTTAATGCAGGAACAACAGCAATGTAAATTAGAGATAGTAACTTGTCTTGTTCTTTAGAAAGATGAGCTTCTGGCTTTAAGTTCAAGCTTAGAAAAGTCCCACAGAACAACACAACCACTATAAGGTGGGAAGAGCAGCTGGAAAATGCCTTCAGTCTTCCAGATGAGTTGCTAATCTTTAGAATAGTAGACAATATATATATGTAGGATATCAGGATAAGTAGAAAAGGAATAAACCCCAAAACGATACCTTCCACAGATATTAATATTTGAATGTTTATGGTATTAGTACTTGAGAGACGAAGCACAGTTTTCACATCACAAAAGAAATGATTGATTTCTTGGACATTGCAGAATGATAGCTTAGATATTAATACAGAGTGCATAAGTGAGTTTAAGGCAGCAAAGAACCAGGATGAAAAAGCCAAAATAGCACATAATCTCTCGTTCATGATAACAGTATAATGCAAAGGGACACAAATGGCTACATAACGATCATAAGCCATCGAAGTCAGCAAGAAAAATTCTGTGCCAACACAGAATGCAAAAAGAAACATTTGTGTAATACAGCATGGAAAGCAAATAGTGCCATTACCAGTTACTGTAATGGTCAGCAGCTTTGGCAGGATTGCAGAAATATAGACAATGTCCTGAAATGCCAGGTTGCACAAGAAGAAATACATTGGAATATGAAGTTGTGATTGGTTGCAAACAATGATAATTATTGTCATATTTCCTATAACAGACAGTAGATACATTAGTAAAACCCCAATGGAAAGCCCCGTTTGAAATTCCTTAAATATTAAAAATGCAAGGAGGTGGAATTCTGAGGTGTTCCCACCCATAGTGTACAGCTGAAGAAGATGAAAAGCTTCTTACTGTTTAATCCATTTTTGAAAAATGATTTTGATGGCTGCAGATTTTTTTTTAAATATTAAGCTTGAAGCTATTGAACTGTAAAAGAGACAAATTGTTCAAGAAAGTTGACTGGCACTTAAAAAAAACTCGAATCGATAATGTTTTTTTTTAAAAAAAAAGAACCAAAAATATTTGAGATGTATTATACCCCAACTCTGGAGATAACTTGAATCCGAAAATACACCACCTAAAACCTGTCGAGGTTCTATAAAGTTAATAGCAGACATCCCTTGAACCATTTGAAGAGGTTAACAGCCTGCTTGAAATGATTCAAGTGATTCAAGAATTGATTATGGACTCCGAGTTTTCTTTCACTGAGTTCAAGTTTTTGGGTTGCGAGACTCGAACGCGCAGAATCAGGTTTTTCACATTCAAGTAAGATACCAATCGAGTTTTGAGTTTATTGAAATTCATTTGAGGTAAAGAACTCACCCTTTGATAAAGAACCCTCTTTATATAAGATGACTTTACATTTAATTATGTTTTTGAACTTACCAGAGTAGAAGAGTTTATTGAAAAGAAATTTGTTCTCCATGGCACTAAGAAATAGCAATAAGTCCATAATGTCAAAATTAGAAACAAAACCACTTAATATTCAAGTAGTCATTTTCTGCTATTGCAAGACATCTAGCACTGATTTTCTAGCTTGTGGCACTACAGGAGTCCTGTACCTCCGCTAAATAGGAGAGTAGGTACACTATAAAATGTAGTACCTCCACCCAGGATCAGGACAGAATGGACTGTAATTAATGATGAGAGAAATGTTTCACCAAGTTTCACCACGAAAATAATGGCCATAGACTCCAATGGGTGAAAAAAAATGTGTTGCTTGCCAAAAAAATTTTTTGCCCCCCTAGACTTTAATGCATTTTGGTGAATTTTTGCTGTTTTGCTAATTTTTGGTGAAGCGAAACGGGTCAGATTTGCCCATCACTAGAGCCTGTAATACCCCTCCCTGGGAACTTCTTTGATCCACAATCACACAGGGATAAAGTTATTATTTGCAGAATATAGTGATATTAAATAACATAGAATATAGATCCCTTTAGAGTCTCTCTTTGGTGGGTGCTGTTTGTAGTCACACAAATGATCTGTAAGGGCTTCCCACAAATAATCACAACTTTCAGTATGAGTGTCCATAGCACTCCAGATGTGGTATTGCCTGACTTTGGTGCACAATCCCCTCTGAAGGCAAATCTCACAGGGGTCCCAGGCACCAAGGATCTCTCTAACCCTGAGCCTAACCACTTGAGTCACTATCCTGGCTGCTTTGTCACTCCAGCTGCTCTCTAAATAACTTCTGATTCTGTCTTTCACTCCTAGAGTGACTATAACAGAACTGCCTTTACCCTTCACTTATTCTGGAACCTTTCTTTGTTCCAAGCCCTATGGATCACCACTGTACTTTCTCCAGCAAGTGTGCAGACCAAAAGAGACTGATCACATGGGATTTTGCACTTTTATACAATAGAACAATGACAACTACTGGCCAGTCACTGAACTTCCAGCAGAGTACTTTCACACAGGAAAAGGAAACAGCTTCCCTTTTATAGATGAGGACCCAATCTAGCTGACTAAGTTATTCCCAGGGGACCAAAGGACCTAAAGGTTGGCAAAACCTTTACCCTTCTACAGCTAATAAAATTCCAGATTAATGAATTTTAATAATATAAAGTTTTAACATTTTAAAATGTAAAACTTGCCTTGCAAATGAACTATATGAACTGTTTGTATTTATGTTGTTTCAGAAGTGAAGACTTCTAAATCATATATTCACAAGTGACACAGCCTTTCCTAATTCTTGCTATATTTTTTTCAAAATTAGAATAAAAAACTTGCATGAACAAACAAAGTTAGGTATTATTTTCTGAATATAGTTACTTGTACCCTATAACCCAAGCTTATAGAAATCAGTCATGATTTTCAGAGTTTTTCAGGCACCAAGTGCTACCAAAACCTCCGGTATATCACTTTGTCACAGGTAGCGTCTTTCCCTGGGCAAAAGTAGCATACTGTATAATGGCAAATGGTTTATGGAGGAAGAAAGAAGATCTATGTCTGTGTTCAAAAGAGTGTGTGACAGCAAAGACATGTATAAAATCATTATTTTAAATCGCTCAAGTTTTTTGAGTTTTTGTCCAAAAACCCTAAAAACTTCAATTTGGGATAGGTGCCTCTAAAAATATGAGTTCTATTGTGAAAAAACTAAAATATTTTGAGATCTTACTAATCGGACTTTAATAAATAACCCCCTTAATAATTATGCACTCTTTTTCTAAGTGTTATAAATTATTGCAACTTACCTGCTTGATGATACAATTTATGTTATAAAGCTATTCTTTGAATCTACCTAAAATGACACGATACTGTACTAATACAAAGCATTTGGTCCTGATAACCATGTCGGGGAATTTTCATACAGTATATCATCTTTTGCTCAACACAGAACATATAAATTATAGTATTAATAAAAGATAATAATTATATACAATTTGAAAAAAGTTATAAACTGAGCAAACATTTGCAAAATGAAAGATTAAATTGTGCATCTCTTGGTGTAATAGAGGCCTATTTAAGGTCATATTTTAGTGATTGTAGAGGTTTTTGTAACCACGATTAAACTTATATATGTCTAAAACCATGAATTCCATAAAAATTTTAAAAGATCTAAATAACTAAAAGTGTGAATGGGAAAAAACACTGAACGATGTGCTAAACAATATGAATATCTCAAACCTCCAAAGAAATTGGGACAATTACTAGCGGAAAAAAAAAAAAAAGAAAACCTTTAAAAGCCTGAATTGATTAAAAATGGTCCAATGGAATCAGTGCAGCTCCCCTTGATTTCTTTGCTGCAGTTTTGTATCAGAGTTTTTGTATTTTTTACACCGAGGGTGTTATTTATTAAAGGTCGCATTTTAGAGTTGTGTGAGATTTTTAAAACATTGAATGATCTCAAAACTCGAATGGTATCTGATTTAAGAAAAAAACTTGAATGGCTAAGTTCGGTATTAAAAACCCGAAAACTAAAATTAATTAGAGAAATACAAAAACTCCCAATTTTTAGGAAAAAATAAGATTTGTGAAAAACCTGAATTTTAGTAAATCCCCCCATAGTATTCACTGATTAGAACATTTGGATCAGCCAGTAGTTAGTCAGCCGTTAGTAGCAATTACAAACTGAAAATGGAAAATGTTTAATAAACATATTTTGGGAAGTTGCTTAAAATTAGATTTTAATTATTTCTAATTATGTTTAGCAATGCATTTTTCTATTTTACATTTATAGTGTAAGGGGCAGATTTACTAAATTCGAGTGAAGGGTTCGAATTAAAAAAACTTCGAATTTCGAAGTGTTTTTTGGGCTACTTCGACCATCGAATGGGCTACTTCGACCTTCGACTACAACTATCGAACGATTCGAACTGAAAATCGTTTGACTATTCGACCATTCGATAGTCGAAGTACTGTCTCTTTAAAAAAAACTTCGACCCCCTAGTTCGGCAGATAAAAGCTACCGAACACAATGTCAGCCTATGGGGAAGGTCCCCATAGGCTTGCCCAAGTTTTTTTGATCGAAGGATATTCATTCGATCATTGGATTAAAATCCTTCGAATCGTTCGATTCGAAAGATTTAATAGTTCGATCGAATGAATAATCCTTCGATCGTTCGATCAGATTTGCTGCGCTAAATCCTTCGACTTCGAAGTCGAAGGATTTCAATTCCTAGTCGAATATCGAGGGTTCATTAACCCTCGATATTCGACCCATAGTAAATCTGCCCCTAAATGTTTGTTCACATAGCAATTTTTTGACATCTGCGATAATCCTAAATAGTTAAATAAAAACGTTTATTTGAAAAGTTAATACAAAAAAATCAACAAATGTCAATGCATGAAAACCCTTTGTCAAGTGGAATCTCATAGTTTGCATAGTTTGCCCTATATTTTTATAGAGACTGAATGGTTTCTAGTGCTCAGTGTGTTGGGAATCTCGGTGATTGTGTCAAATAGAAAATTATATTTTTGCCTAGATTTCTTATTCTATAAACATTTTGTTTGATAACTATTTCTAGATATTTCTTGTATCTAATGATAATTTGGATGAATTGATTTAATGCTAATTTCTGTTACATACTATCTTCTCTGCTTACCTACGTTTAAGGTTTGTTTATGTCCCAGCTATTTTATGTTAACACAAATGTATGTTTATATACTCTTTCTGCTTTTCCCAAATGACCAATGATAAAATGTGTTGTCTTGGGGGAAATTGCAATACTTGATATACTTGTTTGTTTTTTTGAATCAAAAAGATTAAGGGACACATTTACTATGGGTCTAATATCGAGGGTTAATTAACCCTCGATATTCCACCATCAAAGTAAAATCCTTCGACTTCGAATATCGAAGTTGAAGGATTTATCGCATTTCGTTCGATCGAAGGAAAAAACGATAAGTCGAACGATTAAATCCTTCGAATCGAACGATGAATGATTTTCCTTCGATCAGAAATTACTTAGAAAGCCTATGGGGAAGGTGGCAAAGTAGGTGGTCGAAGTTTTTTTTTAAAGAGACAGAACTTCGACTATCGAATGGTCGAATAGTCAAATGATTTTTAGTTTAAATCGTTCGATTCGAAGTCGTAGTTGAAGGTCGAAGTAGCCAATTCGATGGTCGAAGTAGCCAAAAAAAACCTTTCTAATCCTTCACTCGAGCTAAGTAAATCTGCCCCTAAGAGTATTATCAAGTTATACACAAGTATAAGAATAATGTCAAGTTGTACACAATATGGGTTCAAGATTTGATTCAGGTCGAGGCACTATTTTCATGGAGTTGTATGTTCTTGCATAGGTTTTTTTCTGGGTACTTTGGTTTCAACCCACATTTGAAAAACATAGCCCACCCTAGTGTGTGTGTGAATGTGATAGACACCATAGATGGTAAACTCCACTGGGGCAGGAACTGATGTGAATAATGTAAAACCCTATAAAGCACTATATAAACAACAGATAAAAATATATATATTTTTATAGTAGTCTGTTGTAACTGTTGTTGTATTCCGCAATATTATCCGAATAGTGTATGAAGTGTAGATTCCGCAACTTACCACAGCCAGGTAAAATTATACAACCAAAGTTCCCAGAGGTGAAACAATTGAAACAATCAAAACGATGAAACGATAATGAGATTATCCAGCCCAGAGTCAGCAAATGATTCAGAGGTCTTTCAAAATGTGCCCACATTTCCTTCCTTCCTCTCTCCCTCTTCTTCTTTCCCTGATTCCCTCTCTCTCTTCTCTTGTCAGCCCCTCTCTCTCTTCTCTAGTCAGCCCCTCTCTCTCTTCTCTAGTCAGCCAAAACCATTTTTATACTTTCTATGCCATTGACCAAAACCTTAAAGGAATTGTTCAGTGTAAAAATAAAAACTGGGTAAATAGATAGGCTGTGCAAAATAAAAAATGTTTATAATATAGTTAGTTAGCCAAAAATGTAATGTATAAAGGCTGGAGTGATTTGACGTATAACATGTCAGTCAGATCACTACTTCCTGCTTTTCAGCTCTCTTGGTTTACACTGACTGGTTGCCCTGGTTACCAGGCAGTAACCAATGAGAGACTTGAGGGGGGCCACATAGGTCATATCTGTTGCTTTTGAATCTGAGCTGAATGCTGAGGATCAATTACAAACTCACTGAACAGAAATGTACCATGTGGTCCCCCTTCAAGTCACTGACTAACTCAGAGTTATAGAGCTGAAAAGCAGGAAGTTGGATTCTGGCTGTTTTATTAGACATCTGTTCACTCCAGCCTTTATATTTTACATTTTTGGCTAACTAACTATATTAGAAACATTTTTTATTTTACACAGCCTATCTGTTTACCCAGTTTTTATTTTCACACTGAACTATTCCTTTAAACAGGTTTTTTTAGTAAGACCAGCTAATTTATTTAGATATTCTTTTTACCAATAACAACTGTACAAACAGTTCCTCTTTGAAATGTAAAAGACCCACTCCAGAGGGTTTCTCTGGGTATTTTGTTGTCATCCACCTGTTAGCATATCATTTAGGAACCAAAGCAGTTTGGGTCATAAAAGATCAGGACGTCTACAACCTAACTGGGGGTTAATTACAATCCTTTGAAGTTGGCAGGAACTAAGAAATGTGTATTCGTTAATACATAGGTCTACATATATTACTACATCAATGACTAAGGGACACATGAATTTTTTTTGTATGGACAAGTCCCTTGTGCTCGTCAAAGGGTGCCTAAGATAATGCCAATATATGCCTAGTAAGTGTCCTCGCTATGGCAGGGTGGTATAAACATTATGGTCTTCTGTTTGAAGTTGCTCTTTTTCTAGGCATTCAGTTGTTTGAGCTATTATGCTTTAGGCAAGTTGCTTTGATTCTCTGGTTTTGGATAGCACTTGTACTATGCTGGTGGTTTAGCGAACAGTGGTGTTGGTTGACCATCAGGGTGCATTATAGCACTTGTGATGTGTGATGAATCCATGAAATGATTGCATCTCTAATGCTAATGCCATAAATCTTTTTTACTGGCACCTTGAAAATTTGTCTTTCAGTGCAGTTATCTGTTATCCATAGTTTTGTATCTGTATTTCTGAGCAATACTTATGTAAATTGTTTTTTAAATATATAGGTATCTCTGGTTAGTGTAGGCCTTTAGAGTTCTTGCACACTAAAGGTTTATGAGTGCAGGCTGGTGGAAACATTATGGTCTTCTGTTTGGATTTGTTCTTGGTGCAGTCCATTTTATTTTTTCTAATTGTGGTTGGAACAATTTTTTTTTGTGCTTGTAGCACAAACTGATTATTTATGTTGTGGTTAGGGTAAACAAGTTCCAGTGACTCTCTGAATAGCACTTTGTATAATGCTGGTGTACCACTGGTGACAGGAGCAGCATGTGATCAGACATTATTTGCAAGATTTTATCTCTACTGCTAATGTCCCAAACATTATAGTTGGTACCTAAGTTTCTAACTTTCAATGCAACTTCTTAGGACATATAATTTACATACATTTTCAAAAATTGGCATAATTTATGTACAAAATTACTATGGATTTTTTTGGCAAATATTTTTTTATAAATGTGGTGCAGATTTTGTCAACAGATAGAGCTCAAATCATGAGCTTAAATGAAAATGGTGTGTTAAATATATTTTAGGGTTAATTTAGGATAATAGTAGCACTTTAGATAGAAGAACTTTGCAGATCCAGAGAGCTGGAAATTTGTCGCCCATAGACTTCAATGCATTTTGGTGAATTAACGATGTTTCGCAAATTTTTGGTGAAGTGAAACTTCACCAGCAAATGATTTTACACTAAACATTCTCAAAAACACCATTTTAAACATGCTTGTGATTTTTAATTACATCCCCTAAAGCTCAGCCATCAAATTTTCAACTGTAATTGCCTTTATGCATTGCTCCTTTTTTGGGGTGTCTGGTGTCCCCACACATGTTTTATTCTGGATCATTTTATTTGGGAGAAGTTTGTCTTTCAAACTTGGTTTGAAAATTGTTATTTTATTGTCTAATCCACATTGGATCATGCGTCTATGTTTACATTTTAGAAAAACATTTGAAAAAATATATAATTTCCCTAGTTTCACAGAGGGTTTCCTACAAAAAAATATTGTTAAACTGAATGCAAAATGCTCAACAAATGTCTGGCACTTAGTGCAAATGAAATACTAAATTCTGCTGGCACATAAAGGGTTAATAAATATTTAGTAGTATCCATATTTAGTAGTATTTTTGAAATTTCAAAGAGAAGGACAGAACAGAATTGTAAATAACGGAGGGGAAATAGAGCAACTATACCAACTACACATTTGTTTAAATATCATTACACTAAGGGGCAGATGTATCAACATTTGAATTTGGCTTTTTACTGCAATTCAAATTTTATGCAGCAAAAATTTCAAATTTGAATACTAGTTTCCAAGAGATTTCCATTTTTTTGAGATTTAGAAAGCCCAAACTTTGGGAGACTCATTGAAAATAATTCTCAGGATCTAATTTTAGTTTTTTGGGTTTTTAGAATAAAACTTGAAAAAAACCCGATATTTGATAAATCCACCACCCTGGGTTAATTCCAAAAAGAAATTCCCTTTAGAAATGTTAATAAATATAACTTGTATGCTTTTTTAGCTTGTATACTCAGATATGGTCAGGAATAATGATAACATGGTAAGAACAAAATTACTTTAATAATTAGTCTCGTGACAAAAAGACCCAATGACGGGTAGTATATGTGAAATATTAACATTACGGACCCAAAGACAGGTAAATTGTTTGTATAAAGGGACACATAAAATAATATAAAATGATAATGCCACTCCCCAAATTTCTTCCCTAAATAGGATAAGACAAACCTAAGCCAGGTGGACGGAGAATGTAATTGTGGCCCTATAATGCCATATAAAACTCTGTTCACATAATGCCAAGGCCCTGCTGCCAGAGGCCATGTAGGCCTTTTAATACAGCTCAAAACCTTGTTTGCCTTTGCATCTGCTAACTGGCATTGCTTGCTGCAGCCATGTTTATTATCTACAAAGACTCCTAGGTCCTTTTCTGTTATGGATTTGCCTAATTTAGTCCTATTCGGGATATATGTGGCTTGCACATTATTAAAACCCAGCGCATAACCTTCAAATGTACATCACTGACTCTCATCTGCCACTTAGCCACCCAAACTACCAGTTTGTCAAGATGCTGCTGGAAGCATACCACTGGATATGGATGGAATACATTGGGCTGCATAGTTTTGTGTCATATGCAAACACTAACACATCACTTACAAAACCCTCCCCTAAGTCATTCTTAAACAAGTTAAATAAATGTGGAACCAATACAGAACCCTGTGGGCCCCCACTTAAGAACCCTGCTCAAAGTAGAGAATGTACCATTGACATGATAAATGTAACTTTTTCCTTACCACACTGTTTGTAGAATTGGATCACACTCTTTTAAATATCAATTAATGCATTTCAATCCAGGGCCCTGAATTTCCTTTGCATGAAAGATGCTGGGAACTGGAATTTACAGGGCAGTGCCCCTACCTGGTGGTCACTGAGGAGCATACCTCCGGGGGGTTCCAATAGGAAAATAAACACACATTTGCAGGAACCAAATATAACTTTATATAAAATTTAATGCAATACCTGTAAATAGAAATAACACAATATAAATTTGCTCTGGTGAACCTGTGTGGACTATAAAACCCCTAGCATAGTCTTTCAATGCCACAGTCCCACAATCCACTCTAGGTGGATCAATTCAAATTAGCACAGTTCAGTTCCAGGTAATTTGCCCCCTCCCCCAAAAGCTGTTTTGTTCCCAGGTAGTGCTACCTGCCCCAAGGTACCTTTCCCTTTGGATTTAGTAGCTCCTCCCACATGGTAGGTACTCAAGCAAGACCTGTCCTCACCCTGGGGAATCATACATGGCCAAAATATCCACACACAGGAGACAGAAACTGGGCTTGTATTAGGGGTTATTTAATAAAATCCAAATTTATCTAAAATTGTATTTTAAAAAAAACAGTGACCAAATGTCCATGCATGATTTGACATTATTAATTAATAAAATAACCCAAATTAATCAGATTGTGGAAAAACTCAACATCGAGCTTTTTCCTAAATTGATCAATCGTTTTTGCCTGAATACCCTGAAAAAGTCAGATTTTTGGGTTAAACACAGTGCAAACCACAATAACTTCAAATTGAGATTGATGTCTCTGCTATTGACTTATACAGGACCTTTGACGTGGTATGGTGGCTTATCAATATTATGATCATAACTTTGTAACAAAAAAACCCTGTTTCAAAATTACATGCACTTGCATATTTACTTGAATCATTTAGACAGGGCTCTAAACATTTTGAAATTGGCCTCAGGTGTGCACCCACAACCCTCCATTTTTGTATTTATACAGGAACTCGACAGATCTAAGATGGTGTATTTTTGGATACAGGTTTTTTGCAGCATCCGGGGTATAATAAATCTCGAAAAATTTTAGGGTTTTTTTCCACTAAAATTTTTTGTTTTTGCCCCAAAAAGCCTGACCAGATACATTTAAGGTTTAGTAAATAACCCCTTTAAAGTTACCTTTAGATCATTTTGATCAGTTTTTGTAAGTAGTAACTTGAAGTTCCTAAAACTGTCATTTTTGCCAGTTTGGCTGTCACTTCTTAACCTGTCAGATTTTATAATACTAATGGACTACTGCTGAACCAATACAGCAGCCCCCTAATTGAGGAACATGGGGTATCAGATAGGTAGTATAAAAGCATAGGGCAAATACTTTTATGGCAAAATGATAAATAGCATGCAAAGACATTGTTAAGATAGATTTAAAAAAATGGTTTTTATTTCAGGTGTCTCTTTAAAGAAATAGATTGTGAATCCGCCTACTGATTGTAAATTAAAACATAGAGTTGTGTATGTAGGAGGAAAGTGTTTATAGTTTTTTTTTTTTTTTTTTTTTTTTAAAGCAAAATTAATTTTCAGGAATCAAGGGTTCTATATATTGCATGTACTGTATACCAGCAGTATAATAAATAGTTCCAATTGGTTTACTGTAATATATTCATATCTCATAGTAAGATATGTTCTTTATAAACAATACAAACAGTCACTTGAATAATTAATCCCCTGATAAAAAAGATCTTTTGGGTAATATATAAGTCATTCTGCTACCCCTCTACCAAGAGATAACTTTGCAGCATCGACAGTTACACATATTACTTGTAGTGTCTGACAAAAGACTAGGGAATCAATGTATTCAGTTATATTTTTACTTTTAAGCACTGCTGAACAAGTTATATGTAGACACATCCTTGAAGAAAGGCAAAATAAATATATATTCATAAAGAATCATGGTTTAGTATCACTTTGAAAGTAAACATGAAAACTGTTCCCTACAAGGAAAAGCATATGGTATAGATACAGACTATAATTTTTTAAACATTTACTATGAACTGCCTTTTAAATTAAGCATGCTGTGCTGAAGAATAACATAAAGGAGCCTGGAAGTCATACACATGAAGTCTTGGTTCAGGCCGGCCAGAATAAATATTTTCTGTCTAAAAGCTGATGAGGTCATGTAGAAGTCAGTGGAAGCCAACACGTTCTTACCTCCAGACACAAGCTCCTGGTCTCATCTACTCGGGTGCACGTTCTGGCATGGTATACATTCTGGCACCTGCATGGGCTATGACATCGGTGCCACATGGTGACATCAGCAGAGTTTATGAAGCCAATATCTATTTGGATTTTGTCAAAGAGTTTGACACCGTGCCCCACAAACGACTGCTTTCAAAACTAAGGTCTGTCGGGCTTAATAAAGTCATTTGCACATGGATAGGAAACTGGCTACAGGGTCCGGTACAGAGGGTGGCTGATAGTGATACATTCTCTACTTGAAGTAAGGTTCTTTGTGGGGTCCCTCAGGGTTCAGTATTGGGTCCACTTTTATTTAACGTGTTCATTAATGACTTAGGGAAGTGTATTGTATGTAATGTATCAGTGTTTGCAGATGACACAAAACTATCCAGCCCAATTAATTCCATCCAGGATGTGGCATCCTTGCAACATGATCTTGATAAACTGGCAATCTGGGCAGCTAAGTGGCAGATGAGATTCAATGTTGATAAATGTAAAGTCATGCACCTGGGATGTTAAAATATCCAAGCCACTTATACCCTTAAAGGACATTTGATCATTTTCTATGGGACTGTTTTGTGGTTATTTATGAGGCCATTTTCCCAATCCAAAAACTTGGACCCAGCATTCTCTGAGCTTTATATTGGGGTCACTCCCATGTTAAATCCGATCATATATAGTCTAAGGAATAAAGAAGTAAAGAATGCCCTGCTAAGATCTGTGAATGTGAAAACCAGATAACTGCAAGTTATTGTTTAAATATCTCACTTTCTTACCAAATGCATGAAAATGAGGGCTAACTTATGATAGTTACATAGGAATGCATTGGATCCCGGTCAAGCAAATTGTACAAAGCTACAGTAGCTGCTGATTAGATGCTTGACCCAGGCATTCTCCACATCATCCTCACACTAACATAACTATCCAATAAAATGTGTGACACTATCATGTTGGAATTATACTAGCCACATCTTTATTAAAGTTAAACATTATAAACCATCAATTGAACTTCATATCAATATATGTCAAATACATCCAAATCTCATTACAGTTTTATCATCAACATTGAACATGCATGACACCTTGGTAATCCTATCACAGTAACTACAAAGCATTCACAACCTCTCTGAAGAGTTACAATGTGCCATTGTGATTGGATTAGTGGAAGAGTTTATATGCCAGTTGAACTGAAGAAGCTGCTCGGATGAGTAGTGAAACGTCTTAAATGATTACTTCAGTTGTTTTAGAATTAATTATATTTGATATACCATGACCTGGGTGAATGAACATATTCATAGTCATTGAACATTGTAAAAGCATAAACATTAATATCACCTAAGCCCCTGTCAGTCTGTCCTTCCATAACCAGAAGTAATTTCCTCTAGCCGCAAACATCCTTACTCAGAGGATACACCGCCCCTTTGTACTTATTATAGAGCCTCCACCTTACCTGGAGCCCACCATTCCTTCCCAAATATTACCTGAATTCCATCCACAGTAATATGATTAAACCATCCCACCAGGAAAATGCCTCTCTTACTATTTATATTTATATTTCCCAGCATACTGACAAGGACCCGCTCCCATGCTGTGACAAATACCACGAGTAAGGATGACCTAATGCAATTTGCCTGACCTTCCCACTAACTAACTAAATAACTAGTGTACTTCAGCCCTGCAACACCATGTGAAGCCACCTTTCTTAACTAGGGAGGGCAGGTGGGGAACCTTACTTTCAGCTGCCGAATTGAGAATTGTGGTCAATTAGTCCTATTCAAGCTGAAAGATGACCTCCTACTACTGCCCGCAGTATAAACTCACCCCATTTTAATTAAATGCACCTATAGGTCTCCTGCATGGGCTAAGCCTTCAGATGTCCTTGCTAATGCATACATTCTTTTTATATTTAAGTTATTATTGCAAAGTTTTCAAATTTAACTTACAGTACTACAACAGCACTACAACAATACTACAACAGCAGAAAAAAAACAGAAAACAAAAGGAATAAAGAAAAGAAGGTGAGTCTAGGTGGCCCTAAAGGTTGATGGTCCAGCCAGGTTTCCCAAATCATTGCCATGTGCCAAATAAAAAGTTTTTGCTTAGGAAGGGAATTGTTTATGAACTACTGAGGGGGGATTACTGAATTTAATGGAGTAGTACTGTTTTCTTGGCATAATAGAATACTTGTATATAGCAGATTAGCATTAGTGTTTTAAATATATCTATATATTCTAGAAGAGCAATTAAATGCATATTAGTAGAGCAATAATTTACTCCAATTCTGTAAGGTTGCAAAATAGCTCATAGTGAAATTCACAAGATTGAGTCTATGATCTCTGTTTTATTTATGTCTTATAATCTTATTCTGAATCATAAGCAAATAATGTTCCTGCCACTTTACATCCCTGTGGTTTTCAAGTGATATGTCCAACATGCTTCTAATTTTGATAGCTTATAATCCATATTACTCCTTTACTTTTTACATTTACAAAATGTGAATTTACTGTTTCAACAGTGTATAGTTTGAAATTTATTTTGGCCCAGCTACCATAATTGTTTATCACATGCTTTGCAATAGCAGACAACATCTATCATGTCCATCGCTGACAGACAATTAAGAAACCTTACCCCTGCTATTCATATACAGTAGTTTTGGTGGTCAGGTGTGTTATCCCTGATACAATTGAAATACTGTAATCTTAAATCTCAAAGTTGCACTAGTACAGGTGCTACTTATAATGTTAAATAGATCTGCACCTGTTTCTACCATATTAGTAAGTGCCCTTATATTTCTACAAGTTCCATCCTCAGACATCAAGGGTATTGACCCTTGTCTGCGTGCCTATCCATGAGCGCTGCCTGTACCAACCCCGGCCTGATTGAACTTCGCCTGAACCGACCACTGCCTGTCTAACCCTGCTTGAACTCTGCCTGTATTGACCCCGGCCTACTTGACTACGTTTTTCGTCTATTCCCTGAATTGTTGCCTTCTGTCCAAAACCTTGGTAACGACCGTGCCCCTTTGCCTATCCAGAATTCTTGCTTGGCTCCTCTCTTATAAAGACCTGGCGGCATCTGAGTAGCTGAGGGCGCCTCCCTAGGCCAAAGGCTGCTGCTACAGGCAGAGCGTGAACAGGATAGTTAGGTTTTACCACTACATTGACAACTGCAGATGAACAACTTTGCAAACTTTTGTGGATTATTGTAACAATAAAGTGACATGTTTAAAATGTAGTGTTATTCCTTACTGCAGGTAAAACAAGTATATTGGGTTTATTTTGGGGCAGATTTATCAAGGGTAGAATTTCGAGTTATTTTTAGTGTAATTTGACTAGGGAATAGTTCGAATTCGATTTTCAAAATTTGAATTTCTAAATTTATCATGTACTGTCCTTTTAAGAATTCGAATTTGACTATTTGGCATCTAAAACCCAGTGCCAGGCCAACGTGGGCAGGCGCCCTGGGCAGGCTGGCCCAGGAAAGCGCCCAATACGTGAGTGCGCATGCGCGAAAAAAAAACACAAGTGCGCATGCGCGGAAAAACGAGTGCGCATGTGTGAAGAACGAAAGTGCGCATGTGCAAAACAAAGATATACGCACGTCGGCCAGAGCAGGGACCGGACTAGGGGATAGCAGAGGCAGAGAAGGTGCGTGCCTGGCGCCCTCCAGCTTTGAGCCCTAGGCACGTGCCTGCTCTGCCTACCGCTAGTTCCGGACCTGCTAAAACCTGCTGAATTGGTGCTTTAGCTGTATGTTAAATTTTTTTAGAATTTCAAGTTAATGGGAATTTCTTTATAAACTCTAAAGTCGACCCTATTTGGAGTCAATTGGTGGACTTTGAAAAATCAAAAAGTTTTTTGGCGGAAAAACGTTGAATTAAAATTCGATCTAATAGGCTATTCCTTTGATTCATACGATTCGAATTCGGCCGCATACGGACCTATTCAATCGAAAACTCACCTATTCAACCCAAAAAAAACTTTGAATTAATTTTGATTGGTCTTTTTGAATTCGAATTTCGAAGTTTTCTCAATTCGAAATTCGACCCTTGATAAATATGCCCCTTAATGTTTAGATTATTTTTTTAGTAGACTTGGAGACCTATTTATTAAAGATTGAATTTTAATCGGTTTAGAGGTTTTTGAAACAACAACTGAACTCACTTTCTCTAAAACCACGAATGTTATGAAATTTTAAAAAAAATCCGAACTAAAAAAGCATGAACAGGAAAAGTCACAGAAATGTTATGAAAAACTGTGACTTTCTTGTGTTGTCACACATAAGCCAGTGTCAAAATCATCAGAAAGTCTCTAAAGCCACAAATCAAAGAAAGATCTTCCAGTTGTTGTAAGAGACATCTGCCATTGACTTCTATATGTTTTTGTAAAATTTTTACTGGAGTATTTTCGTAGCACTTTTTTCCCCGCAACTTTTTGGGATTTTTGGCATCAAAAACCCCCAATCAAAAAAAGTTGCTGCTTAATAAATTGGCCCCTTAATTACAGAAAGATCCATTATCCAGAAAACCCTAGGGCCCAAGCATCCTGGATAAGAGGTCCCATCCCTACCTGTATAATTAAATGATTTATGTACCCATTAAACAAATTAGAAAGCAAACAGTTTCAGTTATAAATTATTTGGGTACAGGGACGTAACTACAGAGAAAGTAGAACCTGTGGCTGCATGGGGGCCCAGGAGGTATAAGAGCCTCATGAGGCCCTAATTCATATACAATTTTAATAAATATTGGTAAAACAGGTCAACCTCTAGACATTTCGGGGGCCTGAAAAATTATTTGCTATGGGACACAGTAGTGATGGGTGAATAAAATTGCCTGGCGCATATTCACTGCGAACTTCCATGTTTCACCGCTGAAACTTACTGGTGAAAATTTCACCCATTGAATTTAATGCCTACATCAAAGTTGACGCTAGAGACTTTTTGGACGCACATCCAAAATTGACGCAACGCAAATTTTTGAGTTTCACAATTTTTTTTGCAAATTTTTTGCCGTATCACGAATTTCGCAGGAAATTTGCTAGTTTATTGGCAAAGCAAAATGGGAGAAATTCGCCCATCACTAGGGCACAGTAATATCTAGTTACGCCACTGTTTGCGTGGTTAGTGTAATAAGTTTTAGTATTACATTTTTAAAAAAGTATACAAAAAAGAAAGAGTTTTCATCCATTCCATGGCTTTGTCAAGAGACCCGAGCAATTAAAATTGTAAGTTTTCTATAAAATTCTACTCTAAATTGAAGCATTTTAAAATTATTTTTTGTTCTATATATGTGAATTGATTATTATAAACTCTATTATATACTGTTATATAAAGCAAAGTTACCTCACACTTACATCAATACAAATTTCTCTGCTCCATGACCTCTGTAGACCCTACATTGAATTTCTATAAATCTTTCCTCAAATAGCCTAAATACAATGGTTTTCTCATGATATAAGCAACTGTATTGTTTTCTATGGAATAGGACATTGATGTTGTTTTCTGAAATCTCATTTATTTGTAGGTACAGGTATAGGATTTATTATGCAGAATGCTGAGGATAAGAGATATTTCTATCATTTGGATCATCATACCTTAAGGGGCAGATTTATCAAGGGTCGAATGAATTCAAGGGAATTTTCTAAGTCAAAAAATTTGAAATTCGAAGTAATTTTTTGGATACGACTATTGAATAGGATACTACGACTTCAACTTCGACTTCGAATTCGATTCAAAGTAAAATAGTTTGAATATTCGACCATTCGATAATCTAAGTACTATTTTGATATCAATACTTCTCCAAATTAAACCGCCGAAGTGCTATGTTAGCCTATGGGGACCTTCTAGAGCATTTTTCTAAGTTTTTTGAAGTCGAAGAAAAATCTTTCAATTGATGGATTTCATCGTTCAATCGAACAACTTTACTTAGATCGCATATGGCCAAATTCAATATTCGAAGTCGAAGTATTCCAATTCGGTGGTCAAATTTCGAAGCTTTTTCTACTTCGAAATTCGACCCTTGATAAATTTTCCCCTGAGTCTGTTAAAAATCATTAAAACATGAAATAGACCCAAAAGGCTGGTTTTCCCACCAATATGTGTAACCTGATCAAATATTAGATTTCAAACTGGGTAGAAATTATTACCTGCTGATTGGCTGCTATGCGTTACTAGATCTGCTGTAAAGGTTGCAACATTTACCCATTAAAAGTGTTCTGACTGATTAAGCACAAATTAAACATTTGCAAAACTTACAGGTTTTGAAAACAGTGGCCCTGAAAGATATTTTGCTGGAGGGCTCGATAATTATTGTTTAACCCTTAATAACTAACAGAAATGAATAACTAATAGAAAGGTTCACTCTTCTTTAGAAAAAAAAGTGTTGAGCTCTTCATTAATTTAATTATTTGGAAGATAAAATAGAATAAGGAGTAATTGAACCTATGAGAAAAAGCCCTTTGGGAAGTATAGTTGTTTACTTGCCTTATTCAATAGGTGCTATAAAAACGACTAGACTTTATAAAGTGAAAGATCAGCTTGATGTACTCTGAATACCAAACCAACACACTGTACATTATATTGTATTTGCCGGGTAATAAAGTAGAGGAAAGTGTTCGCTAAGAGCATTTAAGTTTTTGATTTGCAGTATAAAATATCACAGGTGCTCCTGTCTGTTCTCCTGGGGACTTTTTACAACTGCCCTCATTTTTCTACAGCCGTTTTTACAGGTTTGCCTCAGATACTATTGTTTTCATGTCATTTTAATTGGTGCAAATACCCTTTTCCTGATTAGTAAAAAAAGGAAAAATTTAATATTTTGTTTGATGTAAGAAATTGTAATTGCTGTATGGTGTAACAAAACCTTTCTTATTTTCCCATAAAGAGCCAAACTGATGGAAAACCAAACACAGTCTAAATGTTTATACTTTTTGGCATTTTACAATAATGGACAAAAAACACCAATTAACTCCATTGTCTTTTTCTTGATTTATGTGATCGGAGGAATGGGGAATCTGATTATAATAATTGTTATATACTTAGATAGTCACTTACACACCCCTATGTACTGCTTTCTCTGTGCCCTGGCCTTTGAAGATATCTGTTACCCTACTGTCACTCTCCCTAAACTGATTGACATTTTGCTTTCAGGAAATAACTCAATAACTTTTATACAATGTTTTACTCAAATGTACTTTTTTGTGGCCTTTGCTGGAGTGGAAATAATGTTACTGTCTTCTATGGCATATGATCGGTATGTTGCTATTTGCAAGCCCTTAAGATACCACCAGATTATGAGTAGAAGAGCATGTGTACTGGTGATTGTAGTGAACTGGGTTTTTGGCTTTGTTAACTCAGCATTGCTAACAAGTTTGGCTTCAAAGTTGTCAATTTGTGGTTCTGATAAGATCAAACAGTTTTTCTGTGACATTAAGGCTGTGGCAGACATCTCCTGTGATACAACTACATTTTACAATTCTATTTACATTGAAATATTTTCATTAGGGCTTCTTACATTTTCTATAAATGTAATGTCATATATAAATATAATAAGAAACATACTACACATTAAGTCCAAACATGGCAGGCAAAAGACTTTCTCCACTTGCACTTCTCACTTTACTGTTCTCATCATTCTCTATGGGAGTGTATTCTGGATGTACATGAGGCCGCCTTCAGAATCAGAGAACCTGGACCCAATATTCTCAGTATTTTATGTTGCAGTGACTCCTATGTTAAACCCACTTATATATAGTCTAAGGAATATAGAAGTAAAGAATGCCCTAATAAGAATTGCAAGGAAATGGCTTGTATAGTTACAGATTAGTGTTTTACAATAGACATAACCAAGCCAAGACTAAGGGGGTTATTTATTAAACTCTGAATGCAAAAATCACGAAAAATTTGTGATATTTTTTTAATAAAATCAGACTTTTAAAAAAATCACAGATTTTTTAGGATTTATTAAACGCTGAGGATGAAAAAGTCCAAATCTGAAAATATGATCTCAGACCTGTCAAGGTTTCATATAAGTCAATGTGAGAAGTCCCAATGATTTATTGATGCGCGCTGGATTTCGTGCAATACCCCAAAGTTTTCGGGTTAAAATTCCGAAAAAATCATGAAATTTGTGAAAATCGGATGAAAAAATCTGAAAAAAACATGAAAATCAGATTTTTTCCCCACAAAGCAAATTTTTGGGTAAATGTAATAATAAATAAGCATAAAAAACCCGAGCTGGTTTGATCAGAGTTTTTAACAGAAAATATTGAGATAAATTCAGACTTTGATAAATAAGGGCCCATTTATGAAAGTTTGTAGAACTTTGTTTCTCCGAATCATGCTTTTTAGCAGAAACTATCCAAATGTATTCACTTAATCCACAATTTTTTTCTAATTTATCAATAGTAAAAAACATAAAATCTATGAATACAAAAGTACAACAAGTAAAAGCTGCCCAGGTCATGTAGAAGTCAATGGAAGTTCCCTTCATTTTCGTGCAAAGATCAGCCATTCATTCATGGTTTTAGAGAGTTTCAACACGTTCATTGTTTTAAGATTTTTTTCAACATACTTTCATTCATACTTTTTTATTTTGATCTTTTAACAACTTTCATGGCATTTGTAATTTTAGAGAAATAGAGTTTAAGGGGGTTATTTAGAATTATACTTAAAATTATACTCAATTTTAGAATTATGTGAGCCTTTTAAAACTTCAAATTAACTCAAATGAACTCACAACTTGAATGGTTTCTTATTTAAGAACAAACTTGAATGGAAGAAACTCGAATCAGTATGTTCGGTGTTAACAGCCCGAAAACTTTTTTACATAAACACGAAAAATTTGAGTTTGTTTTTTTAAATCTGAAAAAAATCAAGAGAAATCACCTCGAAAACGTGAATTTTTCATGGAAAACACAACTCGATTTTGATAAATCTGCCTCTAATTGTAGCTTATTTTATGAAGCAGCAAACCAATTTTTGTGTATTTTGTACATTTCCAGCTTAATATACATTATTAATCTGTTCTATCTATTCGTTTATATCACTGATCTTTAAACTTTCTATAAACGTTCCAAATATCAAAAAGTGACGTAATGGTTTAGATTAAGTTCTTTTTTAAGTATCTAAAATCACAATTCAATACAAATCAACAGAACTGTAATTATGCTGGTAAATTATTGGGTATGTATAATTTTATGGACACTAGAAAGCATTCCCACTGTTTTATTCATTTATATCCTATTGTAAATCTATGTAATCTATTGTAACTGCATCTATGTGTTTTTTTGTTTAAGGTTGCACACTCTTGCTCCACCTCATTAAACAAAACCAAATGAGCACTGGAAATATTAGACTTGAGGTTAAATCATTGACTTTAATGTAATTAATGGGCAAAACTTTAATAATTGCAGCACAATGAGCTAAGGGGGCCCCAGGTATTTAAAGGGTAAAAAATGTCCTGGAGACCGTTAATGATCCTGGATAGGTGAATAAGTCTTGAGAAATGTATGGCATTTTTCATTTGTATGGTAAACAAGACAAATTGTATGGCATTTTTCATTTGTATGGTAAACAAGTTATTGTAAATTGTATTTGCTATTTATAAAACAAATAAAAACGTTTTTTAAAATGTAATGGAGAAGACAATTGGATTCATTTAAAAATGGGTAAATATATGTAATCTACTGTAACCCACCTCCAATAACACATCTGGCCTTGACAGGGTTAACAATCTTTAATTTTTTCCACCTAAATAATTATATGAAATCCCTCTTCCGGTTGTACTGCTGTCTCTGAAAAAGGCGATAGGGTGACGAGTGCTTGAACCAGCTCTTACGTGCACGCTACTGTCTCCTGATAGCCGGCTATTTCTCTATTTCTCTGTGAGCAGTGAGGGAGTGAGTGCATTTGTGCTGACTTTGTTGGGGCTTTCTGCAGTCCTTGGAAGATTTATAGCTGACTTGGTTGAACTAAAAATTATGGGAAAACCACAAAGCTTTGCACTGTTGGGTGCTAGGAAGCTTGAGATAGGTAGGTTTGCTGCCTATCTCAAGCTTCCTAGCACCCGACAGTGCAAAGCTCTGTGGTTTCCCCATAATTTTTAGTTCATTGCGAGACACAGAGTGCTGCATGCATCTACCAATGGTTCACACTCAAGTATACTTTGGTCACAGTTGGATTGGTTGACACAGACCAGCTTCCTAACTGAAACTATAAGCGCTTTGCCTGTCCTCCTCTCGATTGCAACTGCAAAGGACAAGTGCAAGAGACACACTGGGGAAGGGAGTCAGGTTTCCTTGTGAACTGGGGCAGGGGGCCCCTGAGATGACAGTCCTGGTGCTCCTGGACCCCTCAGACTGACACTACTTTTGCTTCTTCACCTACATCTGTACCATTGATAAAAGAGGCCTGCTAATTTTTATCTTATTTATTAGTGGCTAATAAAAAAGTTCACTTTAAGCACAAAAAAAATCTTTTTGTAGTCATTTAGATTTGTTGCAGACCATAAAAAAAAAAATGAATAATTCAGCCCATGGGAAAAACCTTTTGGTGAGTAGAATAGTTTCCAATCTTAATTGTACAGTTCGTATACATAGAACTAGGCTGTCAAAAGCAGAGGTAATACAAACATTAGGGGGCAGATTTACTAAGCTCGAGTGAAGAATTCGAATGAAAAAAAATTCAAATTTCAAAGTATTTTTTTGGGTACTTCGACCATCGTATGGGTCAAATTCGATCGAATTTCAATCAAATCGAATGATTCGAACGATTCGAAGTAAAAATTGTTCGACCATCCGAGCATCCGATAGTCGAAGTACTGTCTCTTTAAAAAATATTTCGACTACATACTTTGCCACTTCAAACCTACAGAAGTGTAATGCTAGCCTATGGGGACCTTCCCCAGCACTTTTGTAAGCTTTTTTTGATCGAATAAAAATCCTTCGAATTTGATATTCGAATTTGAAGGATTTTACTTCGAGGGTTTCTTAACCCTTCGAAATTCAACCCTTGGTAAATCTGCCCCTATGTATTCTGGCCAAGTTTTATTATTTTTGCAGTACAATATAACAATCCATAGTCAAATTATTACTACATTACAAAAGTATGCTTTACAGATAAAACATTTTAATAAGCATCAGCTCTGTTTCAGCAGTTAAAACAAGTCACTGTACGCTGTTTGGTTACAATGCATTCTTAACTGTTCTACTACCTGTTTTACAGGAAAAGATCTTGTAAAACTGCCATCATTGAGCAGCCATTTTACTGATTTTTCAGTTCATGGATCACACTATGGATCTTCTGTTTAACCTTTAAATTGTAACAATTTAAATAGGTTCCAGTGCCTTCATCCAGATTAAGAAATACATTTTTTTAATGTAATAATTAGTTATGTTCAGCACCTATCATGGCATAACACAATAAATAAATCCTGTACTATTGTCTCACTGAGAGTCAAATCAACGATAAACCAAATAAATTTCAAATCTTGATGCCTTTCTTTTCTGATATTAGTTAAACCTCACACTTCAGCTATCTGTACTTTTCCCTATCACTTTCTCTCTTTATGTAAAAATGAGATTAACTGCATGGTTTCACAAGCGATAACATACTCAGAAATCTGTATTGATGTGAATGCAGAATTTTTTTTAATTATTTATTGTTAATTGAATTGAAACATTTAGTAAAAATTTAAGTTACAACAACAAAAAATATACAATGTAAAAATTGCTTGTACAGTCCCTACAAATGCTTTTAGCAAAGTTACTCATAGTATTACAAGAACCCCTCATGGCCCAAGTGGCTATGGGTGCCTGACTGGTGCAATGTTTTATTAATTGGGTGCAAAAAAATCTTCCCCACATTTTGGGGTGTAAAGGTTTTTGGTGGAGAACACAATGTCATAGATAAACTGGCAAATAAATTCCCCTTTACATGTATGCCAAAATATGTAAATCAAATTATAAGAAAGGAAAAGTTCATGTTAGTGCACTCCAGATACTTAAAACATAATTTTATTATATTAAAAACAATATATATTAAAATATAATTAAAAATAGTTAGTCAATGGGGGAAAATAGCATATTAAAAACTTCGCAAACTAAAAATGAAGGCATTTAATATGTGTGTTTATTCCACTGTTATACAATATCTCTTTAACTGCTCTCTTAAAGATGCTGAGCAAGCATATATCTTGATAATTCAGTCACTACTTGTAATTACAGGTATGTGACCTGCTATCCAGAATGCATGGGACCTGGGGTTTGATCTCCAAACATTAACTCTAGCAAAACATCATTTAAAGATTAAGGGGCATATTTATCAAAGGTCGAAGTTAAAAAAACTTCGAACTTCGAATTCAAAAAGACCAATCGAATGAAGGTTGAAGGTTTTTTGGGGGTCGAAGTGGGCTGAATTCGGCCTACTGTGAATTGTACGATCGTACTTCGAATCGTACGATCATACTTCGAATTGTACAATCATACTTCGATCGTACTTTTTTAACTTCGACCTTCGATCTCCCAAAAGCCCACAATTGCCTCCATAAAGGTTCTAGGAGGTCCCCCATAGTCACCTAACACATTCCTCCTTTCCTTTTTGTCATTTTCTCCCATTACATCATTAGCTGCTCTGCTATCCCTTCTTGCTAATCTATCCAGGCATTCTCCATGCTACATTCCACTTTTCACCCCTAACCTCTGCTTTTTTTCCTTTTTAGCCTTTTTCTCCTCTCTTTCCTTCTCTTCTCACCCCAGCCCAGTTTTAACTCAATGGCTCTCCTCTCTTATGATCTTGACCTTTACCTGTCTTTATTGAGATCCCAGCAAATTTTCGAGGCAGCCACCTTCTTCATGTGTTCCTTCACTATCCTTCCTCAGCCTGATACAGAGGCTATATATTATTGGGGTAATTTTATTTTAGATTACAGATATAAGATAAGCACAACAATCACCCAGGAAAAGATAATGTATGAATAATCAAGTACATCACTTGATTACTCATACATTTAAATAATTAGGTTAATATACTGGTGAACTATAAAACCAGTAAAGTACAATTATAGGATACTGAATTTCTAGTCCAAAAGTTGTAGGATATCTGTAGTCTTTTCAAACTTTCATTTGAAATAATTTTCTAATGGCCTACCTGCTGAAGTGTGGATCTTAATATGGTAGAAATGATGTACATGTAAGAGATCAATATCAGTATAAATGGAATAAATCCCAATAATATACTTTCCCAGAATATAACAGCTTTGATATTTCCAGTGTCACTATGGGAATGTACCAACACAGATTTCATCTCAGAAAAAATGAATGACTTCTTGGGAAGAATAGAACAGCAAATTAGAGACTAACCAGGCAAATATCAAAGAGTTCAGGGTGGCAATAAGCCAGGAAATGCTGGCCATTAGCACACATATGCTCTTGGTCACAATGAGAGGATACTGCAGGGCTTTACAGATGGCAACGTAGCGATCATAAGCCATGGATGTCAGTAGGAAGAACTCTGCCAGAATACAAGAACCAAAGACAAAGCCTTGCACAATGAAGCCTGCGAATGAAATGGTGGTGTCCCTTGTAACTGTAATGACCAACAGTTTAGGCAGTAAAGCAGAGACACACATGAGGTGTCACACATCAGTAAGACCACCAAGAAAATTGCAAGATAAGCAGATTCATATTTAGAAAATGCCAAAAGGTGGAATTCAATAGGTAAAGTTCTGCTTATATCTTCATCCTTGGAGCAAGATGAAATAAAATGAGTCTCCCTTCGGTATTATTGTTACAATGCAGACCAGCTTGGTCAATGTCAAGCTATAGAAGGGCAGTATTATTTAGTGGTCATTAAAGGAGAATGATAGCTACAATCAGTGGGGAGTGCCAAATGTTACGGCACCTCCCAAAAATGACTTATCTGATACCATGAGCCGGTCATTACAACATTTGGCACCCCTCCCCTTTGATTGGAGCTTTCATTCTTCTTTATGTAGAAAAAGCAGTAGGGGGTGTATGTTTTAAAAATCATTAGTATCGTTAACCTGAAATCACTGGAGGATGGTTAAGGAAATACCAATGCTGAGGTCTAGGACACTGTATCACATAGATGTCCCCTGACATGCCCCTAATTTGTATGTTATTTGGAACATGCAGGCCAGGATTGCCAGGGAGTATAGTTTTAAAGGGAGCCTTGTACAGTATTTACTGCCTGCTTATGGCCGAGGGAACCCTTGCACCTGTCGGTCATATATGGTCAATTTCAAGGTCCAGTGTGCAGCTCATAGAGTTAAAAGTGGTAATTAGTCTTCCTATGTGTATAGTAATAAGATCACCTAAACATTCCTGACGGGGTGTGTTAAAATCCACTCAGTGGAAACGAGGAGCCAAAAATATAAATATTTATAACAATATAAGATATCGTAAATAGTTGTACCGGAAAGTGTAATAAACTAGAATACTAAAAGTGCTACAGTGAAAGCAGAATATCAGAGAAGTGAAGCAGATTTTTGGACAATTGTTAAATTGTCAATTGTATTCATGATTTGCTGGGATTCGTGGAAATCACTAAAAAAATGATATAGCGTTGTGTTAAAGTTAAACTGAAGCAACCTTTTAACATTGCACCTCTTTATATCGAAATGCTTCCGGCTGAATAAAATAGCAAAAGTGAATATTTTTCAGCTATATTTTTTGAGGTTTAACAGTTCAGCAGAGAAAAAAGAAAACATTTCTAAAATCTGAATTATTTGATTATAATTGAGTGGACCATCTTTCTGATATTTGGAGCTTTCTGGAACAAGACTTGTGGTCAGACACCATAGTGCTAAGTCCTGCCTCTAGATGGTGCTAGAGTTCAATGGCCTTAGTCTATCAAAAGCAATGTACTGAAAATATGTCTATGAAGGTTTTCATTCATCCAGGTCATGGTATATGTAGTTCTTCGGGTTGCATGACACAATAGTAGTTCTATCTACTAAATACACAGTATTCACAACCACTATGAATTTCACTTGTCACCTAATTGTATAGTTACACTGCACCATTGTGATTGGAATACTGGAAGAGTTTATATGCCGAGGATTTCTCATATTAGTAAGTTGAACTGAAGAAGCTACTCGGATGAGTAGTGAAATGTCTTCAATGGGTAACATCAAGTCCAGTTACTCTAGATTTACTTCCACTAAATAGATGTAATGAAAAACGTGTACTCTAGCACCATCTGGAGGCAGGATTTAGCACTAAGAATGGTGTCTGGATACAGTGCACAAATGTGAAATACAGATGGATTCACCTGTACATGTCAGATTGAAGCTCAGCACCCCTGTGCAACTGCCTGGGGACATATAGCAGTGCTTTAAGCCATATCCCATATGAAGTCAAAATCTGATTGTCGGGTAGATTTGTGGGTTGTTGTAGACAGAGGATTGAGGTCTGAAAAGTTTTGTTGTGTTCTGTCTGCAAATGAATTGAATTGTGTATGATAATATGAAACAATGCTGCCCAGCAGGGGAACCAAGTAGTGATGTGTAAGGTCGTGGGCGGGGAGAGCAGGCAGAAGAGTTCAACCCAGACCCACCCGTGACCCAGAAAGGGGGGTGTGAGATCAGGCCAAACCGCACAACCCACAGGTAACCCCATGAGTGCGGCCAACCCGCGCATCACTAGAACCAAGAGATGCTTGGCCATTACATAAAAGGGGTCCAATTTTTTTTTACCAAGAGCATTTGTTGACAAGCTCCTTGATTTGAAAGTTGAAAGAAAAGCTGGCTATTTTTGCAGTGCTTATAACCGACCAGAGAAACATTACAGGACTCTTTTAGCTTGATTTTTTAGCAGAGCAACATTCTTTTCTCAGAATTAATTTTAATTAACTGTAGACAGTCAGGTAAAATGAACAGCTGATGGTGCTATTGTTCCAAATCCATTGTATTAGCAGTTCAACAACTTCTAATATCTAGAAATATTTTTAAAAACGTAATGTACAATTCAAGCAAAGTCTCTATCTACAAGGGATTGGGAGGTTGTCTCTGTGTCTGTGTGAGTTTCCACCAGGTACTCCATTTTCCTTCAACACTCCAAATCCATGCAGACAGGTTACCTGGCTCCTGATAAACTGACACTAGTATGTCTGTGTCTAACTGTGATTGGGATTTAGACTGTAAGCTCCCTGGAGCAGGGACAGATTTTAAGGTTGTATAATCTCTCTAAAACTCGGCTGGATCTTTTGGCGCTATATCATTAAAGAATAGTAATCGCTACCATCAGTTTCAGTAAAGTGTCATGAGATATTGATCTGTAATGTTCGGCTTCCTGAAAGATCTTTTACTGTGAAGCTTTTGATATCTTTCTGTTTGAGCTTTCTCTTATTCATCTTTCAACTTCAAATTGAAACTTCCTGGTTACTATAAGGAGAGCCTGCCCGGCTCTCCTAATTTGGAAAAATGGGCAGGATTCTCTAAGATTGACACATTGATAGGCCAATCACTGATCGCCACACCATAACCTGCTGACATTACAGGTCTTTCCTCGCAATGTCACCAACCTGCCACCCGTGACATCCTTGACCCGCCACCTGGCCTCACATTAACGGCGGGGAAAGATGTAAAACCATGACACGTTCAACCAAATAACAGTTGAATAAGCCAAATTATACGGTCAATAAATCAAATACCACAAAATAAATTGCATATTCTATTGGAACATCACTGTCTGCATCAAAATAAATGTACATTTGAAGGAAATATTGTACCCGCATATATATTTATATATATATATATATATATATATATATATATATATATATATATATATATATATGACTATACATAGATAATAGGATTGAAGTTTATGCTCTCTTCTCTCTATGGGGCAAATTCACTAACCTGCAGAGTTGCGCTAGAGCAGGCTTCGCCACACTTCACTGCACTTCGCCAGGCGAAGTTTCGCCAGGGCGCGCTAATTCACTAAAATCCGAAGTTGCGCTCAGGGAGGCGAAAGGTAGCGAAGTTGCGCTAGCGTTAATTCGTCAAGGAAAGTGCAGTTACAATAGCGATGCCTAATTTGCATATGGCGCCAAGTTAAAGTACAATGGACGTATATGTAGCAGCAAATACATTACACTATACAAGTCTGGGAAAGCTTCATAAAATAAAATAGAGTTGTCATTTTGCCCTATACATGTGCCCACTGTATAGTTTAGATGCCATATGTAGTGATGGTCGAGTTTATTCGCCAGGCCCGAAAAAACTTCAGCGACATCAAAAAAAAATTTCGCTGCATCATCAAAAAAACTAGACGCGGGTGCAGTTTCGAAAATTTTTCGCTGTTTCGCGAAGCAAAACGGCGCAAATTCGCCCATCACTAGCCATATGTTAGGAAATGTAGGGGGGAAGGAGGGTACCCCAAAAAAATGTACGATCTTTTTCAGACTATCACCCTTAAAAAAGGAAGAGACGCCAGCATTTTTTGGGACTTTGAGAAAATTTCTACTTTTTTTTAAACAATCCCTATCTACTCTATTGCATTTCACCTGGTCTGAGGTGGCGAAGGCAAGTCTGGCGCAAGAGGTAACGTTCAGTAAAATGCGCAAGTTAATGAATTAGCGTAGTTATGTCCCATCACCATAGCGCAACTTCGCCTGGCGTAAGGGTGCGAAGTAGCGCTAGAGTAGGTCCACTTCGCTAGCAAATTTACACCAGCACCCTTAGTAAATCGGTGAAGTAAAGAAATGACGTCACGCTGGCGAATTTGCGCCAGCGTTAGTTACTTCGCCCTTTAGTGAATCTGCCCCTAATTGTTTTGTGCAATATAATTGCTAAGTGACAAAAACAGTGGTTAAATGTGTTTTACCCCTATGATGTTGAGATGTCAACTCCTATCTAAAGCCTTTTTATGTGTGAAGCACACCTGTGATATTTGGTTACTCTGTTAAGCTTGAGAAAGGGCACACTGCATGCCGTTATGTTATTATATATGATGTAATGAATAGGTTGTATTATTATTATTTGTACACGATGAACTGAGAAAATATTCTTTTCTAATTTTGATAAACTAAGTGCCGCCTCTGCTCATTTGATAATTGCAATATAATTGGAAAAACGCAGAACTTTCCCCTATAAGGCTGAACACCAGATAAAAGAACCTTAAGTGAGTGCTACTGTACACTTGTATCAATATATATATATATATATATATATATATATATATATAAACAAATACAAGATTCCTCTGCACTCAACCCCGGGGTTGAGTGCAGAGGAATCTTGTATTTGTTTATATGTATTTTGTGGTCACACCCTCGCCTAATGATTTTAAAAACTAGTGGTGAGCACAACTTTCCCTTGTTTTTTATATATATATATATATATATATATATATATATATGTGTCAACTAATACCAATGTTAAAAATTATTTATATTTTTCACAAAGAAGAAAGAGTACAAAAAGCGATTAAGGAAATAATTTTAAACATGTTTTCTTACATTTAATACTAATTTTATTTTAAATATGTTTAGGTACAGGTATAACAAAGAAAAAAATAGACATCAAAAGGAAAGGGTTGGTTGGACTATTCCTTCCTCCAAGACTCATCCCACTAGCCACCTGCTATGGATCAGAGATGGTTGTTTTCTTTAGATCTGTAAAGGTTTTTTCTTGATTGAGAGTCCCATTTCCAGTATAATTAGCCTAGAACTGGAAAAAACAGAAAACTTTTAGAACTAGAATATATATAGTCCAATAGGCTTAAATGAATCATTTTCATTATGTATACAAAATGATGTATTTTATACTCAGATGTAGTACCAAAGGTTATACTCAGTGTATAATAGATCTGTGCTATATTGCTTACAATCTTAATTTGTATGTTCTCACATAATACCTTCCTATAATTAAAAGGTAGTTCAATATGTTACTGTTTCGGATACTATTAAAACATATTGGCTTAAAATATGTCTGTAACCTTGTTCTAAGTTAAGAGGAACTGCTTAGTTGAGAATTACAACTTATACCTGTGTCCAAAGCTGATGTTAGTACATTTTTCTTTTAAGAGCCCTGGTGGCATAACTACTTGCCTGGGTGCAATTGCAACCCCCGCACCCCTTTGGGGCCTGCTGGAGCTGCAATAAACTTATTAGGGGGGGGTTGGAAACCTAATTTGTCTAATCTACAGGGCATTCCCATGGGGAAGAGAACTTGAAGTAGCAAATATATATCAAATGCTCTCATGAAAGTGACCCACCCATGGCATACTTATATAAATAAACACAGCCCAAAAACATTATGTACTCAGATTATATGCCTGAGGTTATATTATTCTTTAGACATTTATCAGTATCAAAGTTTCTGTCCCTTGACTTGCACTTACCTGTTTATATATAAGTTCAAATCCTCCCACGTTACAGTTAGGGTCATCCTTGTAATCAATCACCACACGTACAATGTCCTCTACCATTGGTGGAACAAGCTTCTCCATTACTGACGTGTCTTTTTCTATGTCAGGTTTGAGATTGATCTCAAGTAACCAGGGCTGGAAGTTTTCTCCAAACATAAAATCTGCACCAAAAAGGTCAAAACTGTTTTTCTTGTATGCCTCATTTTCCTGGGTGGCCTTCATAGTTTGAATGAGGGCTTTCTTCATCCCTGGTATAATGATTGAATCCCAGACTTGCTCTTTTCCGATTGTACAAAGATACTCTTTGAATTCGTCACTGTGCCACATGTTTTCTTCAGGCAGGTTGGGGTGACGATTTGGTGCATTCTCTAATTTCCTCTGTATGCTGTTATTACACACATGGATGGCGCTGGAAGGATAAAACAATACAATTGTCAGGTTTATGTGCCTGACCCATCACTAGTAATCCAGTGTCGGTATACAGTGAGACTACTAAATATTCTAATCTTGCCTTAGCCATTCATTAGCCTTAGCAAGCTGACTACCATAGTTAGAGCAAAATTATGGAGCCTTGTAACCAATGCAACTGCTACGGAATCAGAGGTTAGAAGAACAGAGCCTTTAGCATGCTATTTGCCCACTTTACAGATGTAACAGCAACAAACAAATATATTTCATGCCATAAAGTGATTGATCACAAATGTTATTGTATACACCGTGGATTAAACCTATAAATTACCTTTAAATTACTAGCAACAATGGCATAATTGTCCAAGGTGTTTTATAATGTAATACTTATTTGTTAAATAAAAAAAAGGTTTTATGATATTTTTCATTTCTTCGAATAAGTGCACTGTATTCCTAAAGGATTGTAAGACAAGACATACCCGCTTGTAACATACTAAAATATGGCAGAGAGTAGACTTATTTCTGTTTGTACATGAGCCTCTGAGAGTACAAAGCAGTGAAGTCATATCAACATCACGTCATTACTGTATAACAAATAAATAGAATGCAAGATTTTGTACCCTCTACTTACGTATCTAAACTCTCCAGCGTGAAGGGCTGAGATGAGAAACGGATGAAACTGTGCTTATAGAACCAGATAGTTAAGGGGTACCAGTCCGTTATGAGGAAATGCTGACGGAGATCAATTTTGGTTCCATATACAAGAAGTGGCCTCTCTATGTACTTTTGAGCCACCCATTCATCTCCGAAGGAACATATGTCTTCCAGATCATTTCTGCAATGTATCCCTGTAATAAAATGTAAAACATGAATCAATATCTTTGTACATCAATATTGTAGTAAACCATTCTGTAATGCCTGAAGCAACAAAATAATCATGCGTTGGACCAATAACTAAGGTTGCCACTTTGCTCCTACATCTCACACATCTTATTAGGAATTAATTTATACATATTCTGTATTCTGGCACAGAAATAATCATAACTGTGAATTGGAATTTAATTTGTGCCAAAATGTATGAGATGAGATGAAGACCCTCATGGATCCTTCCAAAACCTCAATGGAGGTGACGTCCCTCATCCTTGTATGGATCATATAGAAATAGCTATTATTATTTAAGCCCTTGCATGATTTTCTACTTTATTTACTGTATGTGAGTCAGTTCATATCCTGTGAGGAGCACCCACCAGTAACCTGAACTTTTGTTTTCCCCCTAAACATCACTTGAGTACCCATTTCAAAGATTCTCTTACCTCTTCCTCTAGATGAATTTCTTGGTTTTAAAATCCAGATGTTTTTTTCTCCATCTATATCTAGTTGTGGGTTCACTCTTCTCAGCTTACATAACAATTGGTGGCAGTAATCAACATACTTGTCTGAATTCCGTATGTGCGCACCATGACTGTAACAATACAAGGGCAGGGATGAGAGACAGTTATACATAATACACATCACACTATTGCAATATAATGTTTATGGAGAATATTGTATATGAATAGGTTTATTATACACAACAAATATCTGTTCATGTGATTTGTATTAGGCCTTTGTATTCATAGGTTTTATGGTTTTTACACTAAACTAAAAAATCAAGGATTAACTATAAGAAAAATTCATGAATTTGCACAAAAACTATGATTCGAAGAAACAAACATTCTATTAACATTCATAAATCACCCCATAGAGTGTTCACTGTCATTGTTTTCCTATAATCAAGACAATTTCTTTCTAAATCTAAATTTTTATGAATTGTTTCAGCTGAAATTACTTACTGCATAACCTGATAGTAGTCATGTATGAACTGTTCCCAATTAATTATCCTGGAACATATTAAGTCGTATTCGTCCTCATGTGTTGAGTAATACAGATAAAGCTGGCAAGCCACAAGGGCTTTTACTATAATATCTTCTGGAACAGTTCTAGCTTTTTTCTTTTTTTTCCGGCTGGGAATAACGTCATTTTGCAAAGACTTCCCATTGCTTCTCAAAACCCATTTGAGGATACCACAAGCCGCAGTCATGTTAAAGTCATCTAAATAAAGGCACATTTTTAGTTAGAATACTCTACTTAACCAAAAGATGAGACTAACTATAACCGTGAGAACAAACAGGTCCAATATTTTGTTTATAAAAAGAGATGGAACTTTGAATAATATTTCTAAAAAGGCAATACCATGGATTTATTTTCCTTTACATATTAATGTATATAGGCACAACTTATAGTAGATACAGAGAGTTGTCATTAACATGCACTATAATGTATTTATGGGAACTTCTAATAGAACACATTTTATTTGGGGTGGAACATTATTTCATAGGACAGCTATATAGAACCAATGATCTGAATCACTCTCAAACATTTTAGTGACTAGGTGATAAGTACATCAAGGAAAGGGGAATGACTAGTCATGGCCTGGCCAGTGATCTATATTGGAATGTGTGCTCTGTTGCCTTAAGACATTTTTCAAATGTTATATAAATACATTTGTGTAGAAGCTAAACCATAATAACATGAAAAAAACATGCAATATATAAAATAATCTTAGAGTTAAACCAGGGGCCCCAAACTTTTTTTTACCCGTGAGCCACATTCAAATATAACAAGAGTTTGGGAGCAATGCAAAAATGACCTAGGGGTGCCAAATAAGGGTTGTGATTGGCTATTTGATAGCTCCTATATGGCCTTGCAGCATACAGGATTCTCAACACGGCAGTACACCTAGTTTTAATGCAATTTAAACTTGCCTCCAATCCTGGAATTTAAAAATAAGTGCCTGTTTTGAGGCCAATGAGAGAAACATCCAAAGAGTTGGTGAGCAACTTGCTGCTCATAAGCCAATGGTTGTAGATCACTAAGTTAAATAATACTTTGGTTTTGAAGGATATAAAGCCCTGATTTTAGATACTATACCCAAGACATAATGACATGCTACACTATTTTATGCACACTTACCAATGAATGCTTGTTTTTCATTTTGCTCACTAAACATGTAGCAACGAGGGAAGAAAGTGTGTGGATTTACATCACAGAACAAACGCCATTGCCTTAATGCCATGCACAGACCAATCTAGAATACAAAGAACATATTTAGTTATCCATTTTATAGAAATAAAAAGTCAAAGTCAAAGAAGATTGTAGCAAATTAATATACAAAAAATTCTAGGAATTGGAATGCAACAACATCTAGAGAGCCACTGATTGGCCACATTTCTGGCTTCTACAGTATATTCCCACCAGGTCAGAAGAAGTTACACTGTAAGTATGACCAGTAACAAGAGGCATCACATTGTTTTCTCTTGGAAACCCTATGTAAAATTATTTCCACTTCCATTTACTGGAAACCGTCTGTGGGGCAAATTTACTAAAGAGCAAAGTGACTAACGCTAGTGAAAATTCAGTCACCTGCATAACTTCACTAGCAAAAGAGATATAGTCTAGCGGTACTTCGCTCCCTAATGCCTGGCAAATTTGCGCTCTGGTGAGTGGACTGACTACACAAATTCACTAAGATGCGCATTTTACTGAATACTCTTGTTCCTAAAAAAATATTTGAAAAGTCCCTAACAACGCTAGCGTCTTTTCCTTTCTCAGGGTGATAGGCTGAAAAAGAGTGTAAAATGTTTTTGGGGTAACCAGCTTCCCCCCTACATTTCCTAACATATGGCACATACACTATACACTGGGCTCATATGTAGGGCAATACTTTATTTTATTTAGGTTTATTTTTTTTTTTACTTTATTTTATTTTATTAACTTTTCCTGGGCTTGTGTAGTGTAATGTATTTGCTGCAACATATACATTCATTGAACTTTAACTTCCCGCCGTATGCAAATTAGGCATCGCTAGCGGAACTTTGCTTCGCCTGGTGCAGTAATGCTAGGGCAACTTTGCCAGAGTTTGGCACCCTGGTTGATACTTCAGATTTTAGTGAATTAAAATGGTGAAGTGTTGCTCTCTGAGCGAAGCCATCGCTAGTGAATTTTCGGTGGTTAGTAAATTTGCCGCTTTGACTTAGAAATAATGGGTTCCAATCATGTTAACTGGAAGCCATATGATTCAGCTGAAAGAAGCAGGCCTGTACAGGCAGACTGTAGACAGGCAAATGTCAAAATGCCATGCACGAGTATTTATTAATGGGCTAATGTTGGGCTATTTTGGGCACAGTTTAAATACCAGGGCCTACAGTTCAGACATGGATCAAATTATCTAAATCAAGTTGCATTTTATTTTTTGTTGGGCTATTATAATAAAATGGCAAGTGACAAGGATGTGGGGTTGATTTACTAATACATTTACAAGTAGCATTTAATAAACAATTCATTTTGATCAGTCTACTGCAAGAAAGAAATTAAATAGAAGACCTAATTGGTTGATATTGGTCATTGTAAATCACTGCAGTTGTCTCACCTTGCTTGCGAAGAGCACACTGTAAAAGTTATTGGTTATCTGATCCTCTTTCAGAAGACTGGGTTGAATTGCACTGAATGACAGGATGAGGCTGGGTTGTATATAAGAAGGACTGCTAAACTAAAAAAAGGAAATATAAATAAAAAAGTTTATTCATGGAAGGCAAGTACACTCAAATGATTAGTAAACTTCTGGTGCATTATATTACTTCTTTAACCACAGAAGAAATAACAACTGGCCTAGTAACTGCTAGTTATGCTGCTACCATACTCTGCAAGTAAGTTGCACTAAGTACTGTAGCTTGCTAGCTTGCTTGGCTCCTCCCCACCAGTCACATCATGCACTTTAACTGACTAGTAAATGTAGAACATTTATATTTAAGTCCATAGAAAGAAATACGTTTAGCTATAGGAAAGGGAAAATCATTGTACACTGTTCTGGGTTGAACAATGACAATGGTGTGAAAATAGAAAACATATTATAGAAAACATTAACACTATTTATCTTAATGCTCAATTAAATTGGCCATATCCATGAGTGGTTAGATTAAGATTACCCACACATTTCTTACATAGATCTTTGTATTGTACTAACATAAATATGGATTTACCTTCTGCCCATTTGTTGGGTCACAAAATATAGTTTCCTTGGGACCAGCATCTATCAAGGAAAAAACATTGCATTAGTATCATTATAGCAGTTTATTAGATTGCTCTGAAAGGTTCCACTACTAGCAGGTTCTGCCCATATATCTTAGGCACATTAGGGAATATAATATACTCAACTGTATAACAAAACCATGGTTTTTGGTATCAGGTGGCTGCAGAAAAAGTATTCCTTATAAATTCTGGCCTAAGGATGTGTTTACATGGAAACCTTTCAGATCAAAGAAGCTTATTCAATGTACCTTAATTAATCAATCATTGCTGTATCAAAAATCACAAAATTGTGTCTAGAATCCTAATGTCCCAATTGTACCCTAACCTTTACTTTGTAAACTCTAATTTGTAGGGCCCTCTAATCCTATTGTACTCTGTAACCCCTTGTTTGTTATCCTCCATATATTCCTGTTTGTAACTAAGGTATCACTGCGTATCTTGTCGGCGCTATATAAATAAATGATGATGATGATGATGATCAGAAAGTCACTGGAAGATAAAGTTGGATGCAACTTTTATGCAATTGTCGCCTATTCCATGAGATTTTATTCAACTCTACTTCATCAACGTTGTGCTCATGAAACCCCAGGGCAGACATTTATATGCTAGCATGTGGGGAGCACTAGGTTCATTTTTATAATTAGCAATTCCATATTACTGAAATTACTGATATTTTTTGAGAAGACTTACTGAAGGTGGGGGCAATTTTCTTCACCCATCCTCTACTCATTAGGCTGCTCTCGGTGTCGTTTAATATTTCATCGTCCGTCCAGAAAATTTTCTTTTTCTGTGGGATATTTAAAGAGAAACATATTAGAGATTCCAAATACAGAAATTTCTTAAAAGTGGCTTCTACAGAATTGCTTGCATGGGATCATGTTTCTTCTGTGTGATATTAAGGGACCTTAAGGTATGTAAGAGCAATTAATTCATAAGTCTTGTGGTTTGTAGCTGAGCAATAGTTTAATGCATCTATGTTGCAGAATCCTTCACTTGGGCTATACAGAGAAAAGCTATTGGTGTTCATCTCTCCCACCACCTTTATACATGGAAATAGCTGTAGTGGACTAAACAGTTTGCTCTTAAAAGAAAAAGGCTTGTAATACAACTAATACTAACTGTGTACTTGTTGCATATTGGTCAGATATCAGGGATAAATGTAACAATGCTCTTCACATCTACCTATTTCCTTATGAGTTGCGTATCAGCATATCTACTCACAGCAATACACTGGTACCAATGTAAAATATTTTTAATATTGTAGTTTGCAAAAATGGCCATTACAGGTATATTCATAATTTCTATGTTACTTTAGTGGATTGTGTCTATCTTAGACCCAGGTGACTCCTTCCAGCCAATTGTGGCTCTCACAACTGGACACATGAAGAGCAGAATGTGACTTAACTGTTATTCACCTGCCACTTCTAGTGTTCTTTAACCTTTCTATGTAAAGTCTCTATAGCCTTGGGGAAGTCAGGCACCAAACTAAGATCATTTATATATTAAGAGATGGTCTCTCTGTGCAATGTCATTTTTAGTTTTTTTCTCCTAATATACTTATATTCACAACATAGGCTAAAAGAATTCCTGGTGCTGGTACATTACTTACCGCAATTGCTGTTTTAACCTGGTCTTCAAAGCATATGTTAGTTCTGGATACACATTCATCATAGCAACATTTATCCAGTACAGGTGAAACTGCATCTGCAAAAGAGATATAAAATCCATATAGTATGTTATAATGATTTATGAATAATGATGTATTATTTTAACAAACTATTACACAAAGATGGCAATTTACTACAAAATACCCACAACTGGAGAAATTCAGACTAAAACCATAAACATGTTTTATGAAGCCACATGATAACACAAGACAGTTCTTTGAAATAATCTTGTAGAACATCAAGTAGTAGGACATATACAGGGGCAAATCTATTTACTGACAGTTAGGAAAGTGTTAACTAATCACAACAATTTTTCACAGTTGATAAAGGTGTAGATTAGAAGTTGAACACATTCATGAATTTGCTCATCTAAATCATGTTCCACCACTATTATGAAAGAAGTGTTGGACTATAAGGTTGAAGATAGTACAGGTACCAACTAATCCATTAGGTTAAAGATGGGACATGGAGTAGTAACAGGTACCAACTAATCCATCACTACTAACAGATAGCAATTGTTCATCCAATTAGAAGTTAGCATTTAATGTCCTGCTCCATTTACAGCCATATTAGAGGAACTAGTATTTATGTCCCCCACAGGCACTACAACACTTGCCTATTCTGCTTAGTTTTTACTAAATGTTTACTTACCATTAGGCGTCTCAGCAGTTTGACTTTTACTAGATTTATTAGCCGTCTTTCTTTTCCTCTGAGCTTTTCTTTTGATATTAGTGATAATAGCAGTTGTTTTTCTTTTGATATTAGCTATAATAGCAGATTTTCTTTTCCTGTTGGCTTCAATAGTTGTTTCAATTTCGCTATTAGCTTCATTTTCTATTTCGCTGTTAGCTTCAATTTCTATTTCGCTGTTGGCTTCAATTTCTATTTCGCTATTGGCTTCATTTTCTATTTCGCTGTTAGCTTCAATTTCTATTTCACTATGAGCTTCAATTTCTATTTCACTATTAGCTTCAATAGGTTGTTTTTCTAGTGATTCCTGTTTGATCTGTTAAGATAAAATATTGCAAGAATAAGAAATTGACAAAAGTAAGGTAAAAGTGTAAAGTAAATGCTACAGTTAAACACATTAGGCCCATAACCCACTGGTGCAATGTGGAAATGTGTCTAATATTATAGGAAAAAACTAAAGATTCATGAGCAGCCAATGTCCTTTCTTGTTTAACTGTGTATATACAGGTATGGGACCTGTTATCCAGAATGCTGGGGGTTTTCTGGATAACAGATCTTTCTGTAATTTTGGTCTTCATACCTTTAGGGGCACATTTACTAAGGGTCGAATATCGAGGGTTAATTAACCCTCGATATTCAACCATCGAAGTAAAATCCTTTGACTTCGAATATTGAAGTCAAAGGGATTACCGCAAATACTTATAGATCGATCTATAGAAGGTAAAATAGTTCGATCGAACGATTTGATTCTTTTGAATCAAATGATTCAAAGGATTTTAACCCATCGATCTAAGGATTTTCCTTCGATCAGAAAACGCTTAGCAAACTTATGGGGAAGGTCCCCATAGGCTAACATTGAAGCTCGGTAGGTTTTAAGTGGCGAAGTAGGTAGTCAAAGTTTTTTTTAAAGAGACAGTAGTTTGACTATCGAATGGTCGAATAGTCGAACGATTTGTAGTTCGAATCGTTCGAATCAAAGTCATAGTCGAAGGTCGTAGTAGCCTATTCGATGGTCGAAGTACCCAAAAAACTTAGAAATTCAAAGTTTTTTACTTCAAATCCTTCAATTGAGCTTAGTAAATGTGCCCCTTTGTCTACTAGAAAATTGTGTAAACATTAAATAATCAAGTACAAGGAACTATTTATTATTGCAGAAAAAAGTAAAAAATATGGAATTATTTGGATGAAATCTATGAAAGATGACCTCTCTATAATTTGGAGCTCTCTGGATAATGGGTTTCAGAATAACGGATCCTATACCTGTATATATAAGGTGTTTTCACAGCAATACATGTGCCTTTTCAAGAATCAGCAATGTAGAAGTTAAATATATATATATATATACACACACTTGTTTTTATTTTTTAAATAAGAAGAGGTAAAAAGGAGGAAAGGGGCACTGAAGATACTTTAAAAACTCCACTTGCACCTTAAACGTCCATTATATATTAGGTCAGTATGTAGGAAAGTTGCTAAAGTAAATCTGTACTATGAAAGGAAAGGCAGTCTGAAGAATAAAAGAATGTTCTGTTTTACTCTATAAATATCTCCTGCCTACCTCAATTTCTTCCTCGGGTTTTTCTTTTGGTTTCTGATAAAGAAAGAAAATATATATTATCAGTTTATAGTTAAACACTTCATTTGACAGTAAAGAATATGCTAATACTGGGTATTTAAACATAGCCCTTTGCCAAATTATCCCTATTAATATGGGCCAGGTGTAGAAAAATGGAGTGTAGAAAAATTGCATTAATAACAGTCGGAGGCAGGGGCAGAACTAGACCTCCCCAGGCCAGTAAAACCCATTTGTAGGTCCCCTGCAGCCCATGATTTCCATATAACCAACATGTATACATCTGGCAGCACAAGTCAAAGGGGAGGTATCACTGATTCTTAACAGACCCCTGCTGCCTGAAATGCTACACATTGGATATCTGAGGTATACACTGAACATACATATCAACTGTAGCATATTAAAGTATGTTCATGTACCTACATTCTCCACAATATGTGGCCCAATATGGAGTGGGTGCCAACTGACAAATACCTGAATCCAAATTTTATATGGACTTTGGCTTTTATTTTTAATTATTCGTGAATAAACAATATGGCTTATTTACTAACACTAGGGAAATCTGCACCTGTGGCCATAAAAAATAGCAGCCAGTCAGTGACTATATTTGTTCTGCCAGCTACAAGTACAACAATGAAGCAAAAACTCTATTGGATACGGCCCAGGCACAACAATTCCTTGTGTTGGTAAATAAACAACAGTGTGTTTATCACACATATCAAATGAATTAAGAATTGCTTTGATTGTGATGATTGGAGGGTTTAAGATCTTTTTGACAGAAAATGATTCAAAGCATTTTGTTATTCTTAAAATGATAGTTTAGCTAATATTATGCAGATAACTGAGATTAGCATTTCTATAAAAGGTAAATAAAATATTTGTGAAATTCTGATAAATTGTCACTGCAGATTTTACAACTTGAGACTTTTTATTGGTGAGCTGAGTCTGATAACTTAACAACATATTGCAATTAATTATAGTATTTGAAATCTTACCTTTTTACAATATGTGAAACAATAAGAAATAGATTTCCAAAGTCTTTTAGTTAAGGTGTTCATTGTAGAATCTAGATGTTATTTGATTTTCTATAAAGGAAGAAAAAAAGAATATATGTTATACTATATATATAATAATATACAAGACCCATAAATATCCTGTAAAGTATATCCTTATAATACACAAAAGCCTTGTGAATTATGTCCTTATAAACGGTGACTAGTGATGTCATCAGTTATAAACGTGAGTAGTAATGTCATTTTTGTCACACAACTTACTAAAACTTGTGTATTATAATAAATAAAGTACGCTTTATTGAAAAATATGAGGATATTAGAAGTAACCTTGGAGTTCCATGACCTGTATAAAAGCATTCGGCCTTCGACTTTATATGGTCATTGAATTGATGTCATTGTTGTAATCAGAGCTTAGTGATGTTATTTCTGTCATGACTCACAAACTTGTGTATTATAATAAATAAAGTATTCCCTGTTGCAAAATATAAAGATATTAGAACTCACTTCAGAGTTCCATGGCCTGGAACTCCTCGCTAACTTCTAATATCCTTATATTTTACAAGGGGTACTTTATTCACTATATATACACCTCTCTTCCTCGTATTTATTTATTTATATATATATATTTCTATCCTTAATATCAGTTTTACTAGTTTTAATATACCTATCTCTCTGCCTCTGGTACTTACCTCAGTTGGCTGGAAAATCAAATGACAACTTGGATCCTGTTTCCTGTACTACATGTACAGAAAGCTTAGGGTCCATTATGACATCACAATGGTGTTTTATGACCTGCATAAAAGCACTCAGCCTTTGACCTTATATGGTCATTAAATTGATATCATTGTTGTAATCAGAGCTTAGTGATGTCATTGTTGTAATCCGAGCTTAGTGATGTTATTTCTGTCATGACTCATACAAACTGGTGTATTATAATAAATAAAGTATCCCCTGTTGCAAAATATAAAGATATTAGAACTCACTTCAGAGTTCCATGGCCTGGAACTCCTTGCTAATTTCTAAGATCCTTATATTTTATAAGGGGTACTTTATTCACTATATATACACCTCTCTTTCTCTTATTTATTTATTTCTATCCTTTCATCAGTTTTAGTAGTTTTAATATACCTATCTCTATGCCTCTGATACTTACCTCAGTTGGCTGGAAAATCAAATGACAACTTGGATCCTGTTTCCTGTGCTACATGTACAGAAAGCTTAGGGTCAATTATGACATCATAATGGTAACAAAAGAGGTTCATTATGATATCACAATGGTAACCAACGGCAACCATTGTGAGGTCATCATAATGGTAACCCATGGCAACCATTGTGATGACATCACAATGGTAACCCATGGCAACCATTGTGATGACATCACAATGGTAACCCATGGCAACCAGTGTGATGACATCACAATGGTAACCCATGACAACCAAACATCACAATGGTAACCCATGGCAACCATTGTGATGACCTAACAATGGTAACCAATGCAACCATTGTGATAACCTCACAAAGTCTAAAGTCTATTTTGTTGTTATTTTTTGCAGTTGTTTTGAATGAAACAGATTATGCACTTTTGTGAATAAAACAAATAGAACATTAAGGTTCAAAAATATAGTCTTTGATGGGGTGTCAAAGATTCTCCATTGTATGTCACTAGCTTCTACATGAAATCAGATCCAGATTTAAAAGATTTCCAAGAAATACATATAATGATGTCTGTACTGTATTTCACTGACTCTTCACTTTGTAACCTTTTTAAACCCAATGAAATCTATAGATAGCATTATCTTTATTCTAATATACACATAAATTACTCATGCTCAGTGGAGCACATGGGAATTAAATATATCAACAAATGAGGGATTCGATTTTTCTAGTAAACTCCAGGTAGTACATGAAAGCAAAACTTTAATGGTTGTCATGGGTTACTGCTAGGGTTTCCACCTTTTACCAGGCAGGAGGCACTGGGATGCTGGAGGTGGGTAATGACAAAGATTTCAGGATGATGGTATAAATAGGCTGGCCAGTGATTTAAAGGGGCAGATCAATGATGTAATGGGCCAATCCTTGCAGTGGATTCTAGACCATCACAGCAGACATGAGGTAAAATGGAGATATATTTGGGGTGGATCAGGGATTAGGTAGGCAGGCCAGGGGTAACATTTATAGAAATGTATCGACAGGTATATTGTTGTTAAATTTGAAAATCAAGTCCCATTTTGACTGGACTACTAAAATACCAGCCAGGTGGCAACCATAGTTACTGCCAAGGTGCAAATCATTTATAGTCAGTTTGTGTGCAAGATGTGCAGGGACATTAACAATTTCAATGGAAGCCAGCATTGTTTTGCAGTTTTATGTATAAATAAAGGGACAGTTGAAATGTAGACCTACAGATATCTTAGTTATCTCCCAATTAACTTCAAGTGAGGGGGGAAGAAACGCTGGAACGTCTGATTTGTCCATATTGATTGTATAGTTTGAAGAGAGCTTTCTAAGAGAAATAGTCATTGGTCTAGAGGTTAAATGATCAGCCTTGAGGTGGGGAAAATTCTGACCCGCACCCGACCCTAACCCGCCCTCCCTCAGCCCACCCATGCCCAACCTCTTTTATAGACCTGTGCCTGCCACACCAATTGCATCACAAAAGGGGCGGGTCAAGCAGGCACACATCCAGGGTTGGACTGGGGGGCCTGGAGCCCACCAGGACTGCTATCCAGGGCCCAGCTCTGGCCCCACACCCCCCTACTGTGAAGTGCAGAAAAAGCATGAAGGCGCTCAGCGCCCAATTTTTTTAATAGTCGGAATATCTGGAGAAGGGGGCCAACCCTGCACGCGTCTATAAAAACAGACACCGGAAGTTGGAAGCCGGCAATGCAAGGTGGCAGGCGGGGAGAGCAGGAAAAAGAGCTCAACCCGTCACCCAAAAATGGGGGTGCGAGGTCGGCCCGAACCTGCCAGACCCGCAGGTCCCACGGGTATTGGGCTGGCCCACACTTCACTAACAGACAAGAACTTTGTATAGGCATGGGCATCAATAATCCCTGCATGTGTCATTGTAGCACAATATGGAAGCCTATTTACTAATTTTCGAATTTCTATTTTAAAAAAATTCTCAAAAAATTTGTTTTTTTATTTCTTTAAAACTTTTATAATTTGGGATTTATAAAGTGTAAAAACCATGAAAACTGTAATACAAAACTTCACCAGTAAAAGATGTCAGGGTGCTATTGAGGTCAATGGGAGCTGTTGTTATCATATTTGTCCATTTTTAATTAATTCAGACTTTTAGAGGTTTTCAAGGTTTTTTTTATATTTATTCAGATTGTTAAGCATTTTTTTTGTTGGCACTTTTTATATACAGATCTTTTTTAATAAATTACATGGCATTTGTGGTTTTAAAGAAAATGAGTCTATTATTTATACCTCTAAAACCACAAAAATATAAATGGGCCTCTGAATGCAAAAATCACAAATTATTTGGAATTTATTAAAACCCGTGGATGGAAAAGTCAGAATCTGAAATCCGACATCTCAGACTTGTTGAGGTTGCAGATAAGTTAATGGGAGAAGTCCCAATGATTTTTTTTATGTGTGCTGGGTTTCATGCAATACCCTGAAGTTTTCAGGCAAAAATATGAGTTTTCAGGGGTAAAAAATCTGAAAAAATTGTGAAAATCGGATCAAAAATCCGATAAAATCATGAAAATCAGATTTTTTTCCGCAAAGCTACTTTTTGGGAAAATGTAATAACCTGAGCGGATTTGCTCAGAGTTTGTCTTTCTTTTCAAATTCTTTTTATTGAATTGTACAATAAAGCATTATGACCATTTTACTATGTAAATAAATATGCAGCTTCATATTTCAAATGAATATCATAAAGATTTTTACTTGAACAATAAACAAATATTGCTAACTATTTTGACCTGTTTCTCATTTATTTAATATTCACTGCTCAAAACACATGAATTTTAAAATTCAGAAAGAAAGAAATAGTAAACGTATTTTGAAAATTAAAAATTACATGAATGGGGTGAAAACCTAGTTTAATTCCTGAGTTTATAGCAGATAATGTTGAGATAAAATCAGACATTGATAAATAACCCCCTACATATCAGCACAGTGAGGGGGTTATTTATCAAGGTCCGAATTTATCTCAATATTGGCTGCTACAAACTCTGATCTAAGCCGCTCGGGTTTTTAACGCTTATTTATCATTACATTTTCCCAAATTTAGCTTTGCGGTAAAAACTCAGATTTTCACGGTTTTTCAGAGGTTTCGATTTTTTTCGAAACTTTTGGGGTTTGGCACAAGACCCAGCGCAAATCAATAAAATCATTGGGACTTTTCCCATTAACTTATATGCAACCTCGCCAGGTCTGAGATGTCGGGATTTCAGATTCTGAGTTTTCCAGCCTCAGGGTTTAATAAATTCTGAAAAATGTGTGATTTTTTAAAAGCCCAATTTTATAAAAAATTAAATAAAAACATTTTCGTGATTTTTGCATTTGGGCTTAGTAAATAACCCCTTAAGTAAAGCTGATCTTTGAAATGTCAAAGGGGATTTGGGAGCCTAATGAGAAAAATCCCCAGAGACTAATTAATATAAGTATATTGTGGTTTTTAAGGGAATATATTAAATTCAGAGAAAAATACACTATTTAGTTGACATTAAAGGAACAGTAACATCAAAAGATTAAAGTGTTTTAAAGGGGACCTGTCGCCCTAAGAAATAATTCCAAATAATTTTTATCCTGTTAGTTGAGCAAAACAAAACGTACTTACTGTCACGGTTGACACCCTAAATTCAGAACCAATGCTAAGCACCCTGTTCTCGGCTATTGCTTCCGCCTTTAACAGCCGCCTTTCACCTCGGGAGGAGCCCTTGGCTAATTGGATGCCACCAGGTCTTATTAAGAGAGGTGCAAAGCGAGGGGTTCTGAACAAGCAATGGGGCACAACTGTAGTACAGAGTCTTTTGGGCAGATGGTCACGGTACAAGGCGTAAACAGAATCGTAGTCAGATCAGGCCGGGTCGGGGCAGGCAGAATACAAAACAGAGTCAGGCAGGCAAGGGTCAAACCAGCAGATCAATCAGCAGGGATACAGAATAAGCGAAGTCGGATATCAGGCAGGAGTCAGGATACAGATGTCAGAATCATCAAAAAGCCAGGCAGGGGTCCAAACAGGAATCAGATCACAGAATTCAGAAGCTATAACAGCACAGAAACCACCAGGAAACTCACTAGGAGAAAACCTATAATGGGCAGTGATTACACCAGGAAGTTCCCCTTTATATATTTGAATTTCGCGCATGCCTGCGCATTTAATTCACGTAGAAGCACGCCGCGCGTGCCCTAAGGAACCGGGGCCTTTGGCAGTGAAGACCGGCGTGGCAGGAGTCCCCACTGAGGGGTCAGCAGGTGTCCCTGCCGTCCCCCCACTAGACCACCATAGTATTTTATTACACTAAAACTACATTTATTATTTTAATTTTGTTTCCTTCAGTCTTGGAATAACACATCACTGCAAGCAGGCAGGAGCCATTTTGTGGACACTGTTATTAAGACAAGTTGTATATCACCCCAAAATCTTGTGTATGTGCCCGAATGGGGGACCTAATGCCCATACACATTGCCCGACACAATTATATAGTGTGAGGAGGGAGGAGCCTCGGGCATAGAGGTGGAGCAGGTAATATTTGATCGACAGCTCAAATATTTAAACGCCTTTAAAACAGGTATTGATGCCTTAATGAAAAAAAAAAATATTTGGGTTCCATGTTTAATTTGCAAATGACTTTTGTTATACAGCTTTTTATGTGTAGGTGACAGGTCCACTTTAAAGTAATAAACATATTATGCAGTTGTGAGAACTCACAACCTAATTTTATAATGAAAATACGATTGGGGTGGGTAACATGAGTACTCGCCAGTGCAGTGAGCGACTTTATTTCCCACTAGGGCACTGCAGCAGGTTTCAGAACGGTTGAGGATGCCCCACTGAGCAACCAGCAGTAAAGCTGGGCATAGACGCAAAGATTTGATCATACGAATCTTCGTTTAGTACGGTTTTCAGGCTGTGTGTGGAGTGTCCCGTCATTTTTCGTGCCATGGTAATTGGTCATTCAGTTGATCGGACAGGTTAGAAAATTTCTGTCTGCTGCCGATAATATCTCTGCATGTATTGCCGATCTGACGATATCAGTGGGAGACTGTCACCAGCTTTTTTCGGAGATAAACTTTTGTACAATTGATGTCAGGGGCAGAACACTGTCTGATCTGTTCTTTCTACTACTTTATTTGATCTGAATGGTTAGTGGCAGGTCGGGAGATGGCACCAAATGATCCTTCGTCCAATGCGAAGGTAAATCTGCACGACTATGGCTAAACTGTAATTATGTGTAATTGAGACCACAAGGTCAGACTGGCCTTTTACAGTATCACAGGATCTTCCAGTCCTAAGGGCCCCAGTCAAGGGCTAAACCCATCAATTTCTACTTTTCATTGCACTAGTCCACTTTATTTAGATTCTGTCATCACATTCACTATTCTCTAAACTGTATTGGGTAAATATGAATAACAATATTCTGCCAACGTTCTGCCTGGTCCAGGTTTTGGTGCTCTCTGCTTGGCACTGTTGAGACTAAGTGGTGATGTGGGGGAGGGAGTGGGTCCACTGAAGGGTGCCTGGTGTGTTTATGTGTAAAACTTAAATGGAGATCCATATTCATAAAAGTGGTGCCTGGAATGTGAATGTGAGACCAAAGTATACAAAAAAAAACCTTATTCATAAAAGTTGAGTTGAGGAATGTAACTTCCTTTATTCCATCAATATTATCTCTTGTCCTTTATATGTCTGTAACACCTATTTGGGCTGCATAGCACACAAATAGTTAAACTGTCCAGCTAGCAGTAGAAGCATGGGTTACACTGCAACTTACACAACATGGTCAGGGCCTTCTCCATGTTCCCGCCATGTTCCCTCTATGGTGTAGTCCAACTACATCCCCCAGGCTACTGTGCATACAACAAAAGATGGGCACCAGGAGGTTCTTGCAGTAAAACAGAAACCGGTTTATTTAACTATGCACGAGGCAAGTGACCACAGGTTTAGTACTCACGCAGGAGCTGAGGCAATAGCACATTTCTCACACAGAGCTGCAGACATTAGCCATTTCTTACAGAGGAAATATCTCCATTAGGCATTTGCAGAATTCACACACATTCCCTCCTGGAAGTTGTCAGGAAAGCAGCTTCTACCCTACAGTCCCTCTTCACTGAGGTCCCTGACTGGAGACAACACACAGAGCCTCTGGGAAGCTACTCCCTTACTGCAAATCCTCGTTGGAGCTTCAGCTGCTCTTTCTCTCTCACCTCTCTGCCTTTCTCTCCTAGAGAGACTATGACAAGTCTTCCCTAGTGTAACTATTCCTCATTCACGGGGTTTCCTGGTCCCCGACTTCTTCTCCAAAGCACATTGGCCTTTCTGGGCCTAGCTGTAACCAGGCTCCCCTGAGCACACCCAGCTGGATCACCATCCACAGGCCAAAGAGGAAGTGGCCACTCCCTACACACACTATATAGCAGTGTAGCAGGGGAGTGTCATTCTCTCCTGGCAGATCACTCTTAGAAAAAGGGTGGGGGCCTTAAAGCTGCAGGGCAGATTAACCCGTAGGGGCCCCTACATGTCTTATGCACTTCTGCAAACAAAATACATATTCATTCAGATGATTCTTTATTCTATTTGTTTGTCACCAGTCATTTAAGTCTTTTAGCTTCTCTACATGTTATAAACAGAGGACCACTCCAGCTACAATGTCTAATCTCTTCACTTCCAGCTCCAGACAAATCCATCAAATTAGTTAGAGAACAAGCAGTGCCTCCAAAAATGATATTTGAGTTAACTTTTAGTATGATATTCTGAGACAATTTGCAATTGGTTTTAATAAAGTAGAGGAAAGGGTTCGCTAAGAGCATTTAAGTTTTTGATTTGTAGTATAAAATATCACAGGTGCTCCTGTCTGTTTTCCTGGGGACTTTTTACAACTGCCCTCATTTTTCTACAGCCGTTTTTACAGGTTTGCCTCAGATACTATTGTTTTCATGTCATTTTAATTGGTGCAAATACCCTTTTCCTGATTAGTAAAAAAAGGAAAAATGTAATATTTTGTTTGTAAGAAATTGTAATTGCTGTATGGTGTAACAAAACCTTTCTTATTTTCCCATAAAGAGCCAAACTGATGGAAACCCAAACACAGTCTAAATGTTTATACTTTTTGGCATTTTACAATAATGGACAAAAAACACCAATTAACTCCATTGTCTTTTTCTTGATTTATGTGATCGGAGGAATGGGGAATCTGATTATAATAATTGTTATATACTGTACTTAGATAGTCACTTACACACCCCTATGTACTGCTTTCTCTGTGCCCTGGCCTTTGAAGATATCTGTTACCCTACTGTCACTCTCCCTAAACTGATTGACATTTTGCTTTCAGGAAATAACTCAATAACTTTTATACAATGTTTTACTCAAATGTACTTTTTTGTGGCCTTTGCTGGAGTGGAAATAATGTTACTATCTTCTATGGCATATGATCGGTATGTTGCTATTTGCAAGCCCTTAAGATACCACCAGATTATGAGCAGAAGAGCATGTGTACTGGTGATTGTAGTGAACTGGATTTTTGGCTTTGTTAACTCAGCATTGCTAACAAGTTTGGCTTCAAAGTTGTCAATTTGTGGTTCTGATAAGATCAAACAGTTTTTCTGTGACATTAAAGGAACAGTAACGTCAAAAAATAAAAGTGTTTTAAAGTAATGAAAATATAATGCAGTGTTGCCCTGTACTGGTAAAACTGCTGTGTTTGCTTCAGAAACACTACTATTGTTTATATAAATAAGCTGCTGTGTAGCAATGGGGGCAGCCATTCAAAGGAGAAAAAGCTCAAGTTACACAGCAGATAGAAGATAAGCTCTGTCTTTCTAATAGTGTTATCTGTTATCCATTTGTTAACCTGTGCCATATAGCCGTTTTTCAATTTCCGCCATTGCTACACAGCAGCTTGTTTATATGAACTATAATAGTGTTTCTGAAGCAAACAGATCAGTTTTACCAGTGCAGGGCAAAAGTACATGATATTTTCATTACTTTAAAACACTTACATTTTTTAATGTTACTGTTCCTTTAAGGCTGTGGCAGACATCTCCTGTGATACAACTACATTTTACAATTCTATTTACATTGAAATATTTTCATTAGGGCTTCTTACATTTTCTATAAATGTAATATCATATATAAATATAATAAGAAACATACTACACATGTCCAAACATGGCAGGCAAAAGACTTTCTCCACTTGCACTTCTCACTTTACTGTTCTGATCATTCTCTATGGGAGTGTATTCTGGATGTACATGAGGCCGCCTTCAGAATCAGAGAACCTGGACCCAATATTCTCAGTATTTTATGTTGCAGTGACTCCTATGTTAAACCCACTTATATATAGTCTAAGGAATATAGAAGTAAAGAATGCCCTAATAAGAATTGCAAGGAAATGGCTTGTATAGTTACAGATTAGTGTTTTACAATAGACATAACCAAGCCAAGACGAAGGGGGTTATTTATTAAACTCTGAATGCAAAAATCACGAAAAATTTGTGATATTTTTTTTTATAAAATCAGACTTTTAAAAAAATCACAATTTTTTTAGGATTTATTAAATGCTGAGGATGGAAAAGTCCAAATCTGAAAATCTGATCTCAGACCTGTCAAGGTTTCATATAAGTCAATGCGAGAAGTCCCAATGATTTATTGATGCGAACTGGATTTCGTGCAATACCCCAAAGTTTTCGGGTGAAAATTCAGAAAAAATCATGAAATTTGTGAAAATCGGATGAAAAAATCTGAAAAAAACATGAAAATCATATTTTTTCCCCACAAAGCAAATTCTCGGGTAAATGTAATAATAAATAAGCATAAAAAACCCGAGCTGATTTGATCAGAGTTTTTAACAGAAAATATTGAGATAAATTCAGACTTTGATATAACCCTCTAAGGGCCCATTTATGAAAGTTTGTAGAACTTTGTTTCTCCGAATTATGCTTTTTAGCAGAAACTATCCAAATATATTCACTTAATCCACAATTTTTTTCTAATTTATCAATCGTAAAAAACATAAAATCTATGAATACAAAAGTACAACAAGTAAAAGCTGTCCAGGTCATGTAGAAGTCAATGGAAGTTCCCTTCATTTTCGTGCAAAGATCAGCCATTCATTCATGGTTTTAGAGAGTTTCAAAACGTTCATTGTTTTATGATTTTTTTCAACATACTTTCATTCATACTTTTTTATTTTGATCTTTTAACAACTTTCATGGCATTTGTAATTTTAGAGAAATAGAGTTTAAGGGGGTTATTTAGAATTATACTTAAAATTATACTCAATTTTAGAATTATGTGAGCTTTTTAAAACCTCGAATTGACTCAAATGAACTCACAATTTGAATGGTTTCTTATTTAAGAAAAAACTTGAATGGAAAAAAGTTGAATCAGTATGTTCGGTGTTAACAGCCCGAAAACCTTTTTACATAAACCCGAAAAATTTGAGTTTGTTTTTTTAAATCTGAAAAAAAATCAAGAGAAATCACCTCGAAAACGTGAATTTTTCATGGAAAACACAACTCGACTTTGATAAATCTGCCTCTAATTGTAGCTTACCACAAGGGGCATGTTTATTACTGTTCATAGCTCAAGTTGATGCCCTCACTGTTTATTTTATGAAGCAGCAAACCAATTTTTGAGTATTTTGTACATTTCCAGCTTAATATATATTATTAATCTGTTCTATCTATTCGTTTATATCACTGATCTTTAAACTTTCTATAAACGTTCCAAATATCAAAAAGTTCTAATGGTTTAGATTAAGTTCTTTTTTAAGGATCTAAAATCACAATTCAATACAAATAAACAGAACTGTAATTATGCTGGTAAATTATTGGGTATGTATAATTTTATGGACACTAGAAAGCATTCCCACTGTTTTATTCATTTATATCCTATTGTAAATCTATGTAATCTATTGTAACTGCATCTATGTGTTTTTTTGCTTAAGGTTGCACACTCTTGCTCCACCTCGTTAAATAGAACCAAATGAGCACTGGAAATTTTAGACTTGAGGTTAAATCATTGACTTTAATGTAATTAATGGGCAAAACTTTAATAATTGCAGCACAATGAGCTAAGGGGGCCCCAGGTATTTAAAGGTTAAAAAATGTCCTGGAGACCGTTAATGATCCTGGATAGGTGAATAAGTCTTGAGAAATGTATGGCATTTTTCATTTGTATGGTAAACAAGACAATTTGTATGGCATTTTTCATTTGTATGGTAAACAAGTTATTGTAAATTGTATTTGCTATTTATAAAACAAATAAAAACGTTTTTTAAAATGTAATGGAGAAGACAATTGGATTCATTTAAAAATGGGTAAATATATGTAATCTGCTGTAACCCACCTCCAATAACACATCTGGCCTTGACAGGGTTAACAATCTTTAATTTTTTCCACCTAAATAATTATATGAAATCCCTCTTCCGGTTGTATTGCTGTCTTTGAAAAAGGCGATAGGGTGACGAGTGCTTGAACCAGCTCTTACGTGCACGCTACTGTCTCCTGATAGCCAGCTATTTCTCTATTTCTCTGTGAGCAGTGAGGGAGTGAGTGCATTTGTGCTGACTTTGTTGGGGCTTTCTGCAGTCCTTGGAAGATTTATAGCTGACTTGGTTGAACTAAAAATTATGGGAAAACCACAAAGCTTTTGGGTGCTAAGAAGCTTGAGATAGGTAGGTTTGCTGCCTATCTCAAGCTTCCTAGCACCCAACAGTGCAAAGCTCTGTGGTTTCCCCATAATTTTTAGTTCATTGCAAGACACAGAATGCTGCATGCATCTACCAATGGTTCACACTCAAGTATACTTTGGTCACAGTTGGATTGGTTGACACAGACCAGCTTCCCAACTGAAACTATAAGCGATTCGCCTGTCCTCCTCTCGATTGCAACTGCAAAGGACAAGTGCAAGGGACACACTGGGGAAGGGAGTCAGGTTTCCTTGTGAACTGGGGCAGGGGGCCCCTGAGATGACAGTCCTGGTGCTCGTGGACCCCTCAGACTGACACTACTTTTGCTTCTTCACCTACATCTGTACCATTGATAAAAGAGGCCTGCTAATGTTTATCTTATTTATTAGTGGCTAATAAAAAAGTTCACTTTAAGCACAAAAAAAAAAATCTTTTTGTAGTCAGTTAGATTTGTTGCAGACCATAAAAAAAAAACGAATAATTCAGCCCATGGGAAAAACCTTTTGGTGAGTAGAATAGTTTACAATCTTAATTGTAAAGTTCCTATACATAGAACTAGGCTGTCAAAACCAGAGGTAATACAAACATTAGGGGGCAGATTTACTAAGCTCGAGTGAAGAATTCGAATGAAAAAAAATTCAAATTTCAAAGTATTTTTTTGGGTACTTCGACCATCGTATGGGTCAAATTCGATCGAATTTCGATCAAATCGAATGATTCGAACGATTCGAAGTAAAAATCCAACTATTCGACCATCCGATAGTCGAAGTACTGTCTCTTTAAAAAATACTTCGACTACATACTTTGCCACTTCAAACCTACCGAGGTGTAATGCTAGCCTATGGGGACCTTTCCCAGCACTTTTGTAAGCTTTTTTTGATAGAATAAAAATCCTTTGATCGATCGCTTAAAATCGTTCGAAATGGTCGATTTGAAGGATTTTATAGTTCGATCGAATGATTTTTATTCGATCGAACGATCTAAGCATTTGCACTAAATCCTTCGAATTTGATATTAGAATTTGAAGGATTTTACTTCGAGGGTTTCTTAACCCTCGAAATTCAACCCTTGGTAAATCTGCCCCTATGTATTCTGGCCAAGTTTTATTATTTTTGCAGTACAATATAACAATCTATAGTCAAATTATTACTACATTACAAAAGTATGCTTTACAGATAAAACATTTTAATAAGCATCAGCTCTGTTTCAGCAGTTAATAAAAGTCACTGTACGCTGTTTGGTTACAATGCATTCTTAACTGTTCTACTACCTGTTTTACAGGAAAAGATCTTGTAAAACTGCCATCATTGAGCAGCCATTTTACTGATTTTTCTGTTCATGGATCACACTATGGATCTTCTGTTTAACCTTTAAATTGTAACAATTTATATAGGTTCCAGTGCCTTCATCCAGATTAAGAAATACATTTTTTTAATGTAATTATTAGTTATGTTCAGCACCTATCATGGCATAACACAATAAATAAATCCTGTACTATTGTCTCACAGAGAGTCAAATCAACGATGAACCAAATAAATTTAAAATCTTGATGCCTTTCTTTTCTGATATTAGTTAAACCTCACACTTCAGCTATCTGTACGTTTCCCTATCACTTTCTCTCTTTATGTAAAAATGAAATTAACTGCATGGTTTCACAAGCGATAACATACTCAGAAATCTGTATTGATGTGAATGCAGAATTTTTTTTATTTATTTATTGTTAATTGAATTGAAACATTTAGTAAAAATTTAAGTTACAACAACAAAAAATATACAATGTAAAAATTGCTTGTACAGTCCCTACATATGCTTTTAGCAAAGTTACTCATAGTATTACAAGAACCCCTCATGGCCCAAGTGGCTATGGGTGCCTGGCTGGTGCAATGTTTTATTAATTGGGTGCAAAAAAATCTTCCCCACATTTTGGGGTGTAAAGGTTTTTGGTGGAGAACAAATGTCATAGATAAACTGGCAAATAAATTCCCCTTTACATGTATGCCAAAATATGTAAATCAAATTATAAGAAAGGAAAAGTTCATGTTAGTGCACTCCAGATACTTAAAACATATTTTTATTATATTAAAAACAATATATATTAATATATAATTAAAAATAATTAGTCAATGGGGGAAAATAGCATATTAAAAACTTTGCAAACTAAAAACTAAGGCATTTAATATGTGTGTTTATTCCACTGTTATACAATATCTCTTTAACTGCTCTCTTAAAGATGCTGAGCAAGCATATATCTTGATAATTCAGTCACTACTTGTTATTACAGGTATGTGACCTGCTATCCAGAATGCATGGGACCTGGGGTTTGATCTCCAAACATGAACTCTAGCAAAACATCATTTAAAGATTAAGGGGCATATTTATCAAAGGTCGAAGTTAAAAAAACTTCGAACTTCGAATTCAAAAAGACCAATCGAATGAAGGTTGAAGGTTTTTTGGGGGTCGAAGTGGGCTGAATTCGGCCTACTGTGAATTGTACGATCGTACTTCGAATCGTACGATCATACTTCAAATTGTACAATCATACTTCGATCGTACTTTTTTAACTTCGACCTTCGATCTCCCAAAAGCCCACAATTGCCTCCATAAAGGTTCTAGGAGGTCCCCCATAGTCACCTAACACATTCCTCCTTTCCTTTTTGTCATTTTCTCCCATTACATCATTAGCTGCTCTGCTATCCCCTCTTGCTAATTTCTCCAGGCATTCTCCATGCTACATTCCACTTTTCACCCCTAACCTCTGCTTTTTTTCCTTTTTAGCCTTTTTCTCCTCTCTTTCCTTCTCTTCTCACCCCAGCCCAGTTTTAACTCAATGGCTCTCCTCTCTTATGATCTTGACCTTTACCTGTCTTTATTGAGATCCCAGCAAATTTTCGAGGCAGCCACCTTCTTCATGTGTTCCTTCACTATCCTTCCTCAGCCTGATACAGAGGCTGTATATTATTGGGGTAATTTTATTTTAGATTACAGATATAAGATAAGCACAACAATCACCCAGGAAAAGATAATGTATGAATAATCAAGTACATCACTTGATTACTCATACATTTAAATAATTAGGTTAATATACTGGTGAACTATAAAACCAGTAAAGTACAATTATAGGATACTGAATTTCTAGTCCAAAAGTTGTAGGATATCTGTAGTCTTTTCAAACTTTCATTTGAAATAATTTTCTAATGGCCTACCTGCTGAAGTGTGGATCTTAATATGGTAGAAATGATGTACATGTAAGAGATCAATATCAGTATAAATGGAATAAATCCCAATAATATACTTTCCCAGAATATAACAGCTTTGATATTTCCAGTGTCACTATGGGAATGTACCAACACAGATTTCATCTCAGAAAAAATGAATGACTTCTTGGGAAGAGTTCAGGGTGGCAATAAGCCAGGAAATGCTGGCCATTAGCACACATATGCTCTTGGTCACAATGAGAGGATACTGCAGGGCTTTACAGATGGCAACGTAGCGGTCATAAGCCATGGATGTCAGTAGGAAGAACTCTGCCAGAATACAAGAACCAAAGACAAAGCCTTGCACAATGCAGCCTGCGAATGAAATGGTGGTGTCCCTTGTAACTGTAATGACCAACAGTTATGGCAGTATGGCAGAGACACACATGAGGTGTCACACATCAGTAAGACCACCAAGAAAATTGCAAGATAAGCAGATTCATATTTAGAAAATGCCAAAAGGTGGAATTCAATAGGTAAAGTTCTGCTTATATCTTCATCCTTGGAGCAAGATGAAATAAAATGAGTCTCCCTTCGGTATTATTGTTACAATGCAGACCAGCTTGGTCAATGTCAAGCTATAGAAGGGCAGTATTATTTAGTGGTCATTAAAGGAAAATGATAGCTACAATCAGTGGGGAGTGCCAAATGTTACGGCACCTCCCAAAAATGACTTATCTGATACCCTGAGCCGGTCATTACAACATTTGGCACCCCTCCCCTTTGATTGGAGCTTTCATTCTTCTTTATGTAGAAAAAGCAGTAGGGGGTGTATGTTTTAAAAATCATTAGTATCGTTAACCTGAAATCACTGGAGGATGGTTAAGGAAATACCAATGCTGAGGTCTAGGACACTGTATCACATAGATGTCCCCTGACATGCCCCTAATTTGTATGTTATTTGGAACATGCAGGCCAGGATTGCCAGGGAGTACAGTTTTAACGGGAGCCTTGTACAGTATTTACTGCCTGATTATGGCCGAGGGAACCCTTGCACCTGTCAGTCATACAAGGTCAATTTCAAGGTCTAGTGTGCAGCTCATAGAGTTAAAAGTGGTAATTAGTCTTCCTATGTGTATAGTAATAAGATCACCTAAACATTCCTGACGGGGTGTGTTAAAATCCACTCAGTGGAAACGAGGAGCCAAAAATATAAATATTTATAACAATATAAGATATCGTAAATAGTTGTACCGGAAAGTGTAATAAACTAGAATACTAAAAGTGCTACAGTGAAAGCAGAATATCAGAGAAGTGAAGCAGATTTTTGGACAATTGTTAAATTGTCAATTGTATTCATGATTTGCTGGGATTCGTGGAAATCACTAAAAAAATGATATAGCGTTGTGTTAAAGTTAAACTGAAGCAACCTTTTAACATTGCACCTCTTTATATCGAAATGCTTCCGGCTGAATAAAATAGCAAAAGTGAATATTTTTCAGCTATATTTTTTGAGGTTTAACAGTTCAGCAGAGAAAAAAGAAAACATTTCTAAAATCTGAATTATTTGATTATAATTGAGTGGACCATCTTTCTGATATTTGGAGCTTTCTGGAACAAGACTTGTGGTCAGACACCATAGTGCTAAGTCCTGCCTCTAGATGGTGGTAGAGTTCAATGGCCTTAGTCTATCAAAAGCAATGTACTGAAAATATGTCTATGAAGGTTTTCATTCATCCAGGTCATGGTATATGTAGTTCTTCGGGTTGCATGACACAATAGTAGTTCTATCTACTAAATACACAGTATTCACAACCACTATGAATTTCACTTGTCACCTAATTGTATAGTTACACTGCACCATTGTGATTGGAATACTGGAAGAGTTTATATGCCGAGGATTTCTCATATTAGTAAGTTGAACTGAAGAAGCTACTCGGATGAGTAGTGAAATGTCTTCAATGGGTAACATCAAGTCCAGTTGCTCTAGATTTACTTCCACTAAATAGATGTAATGAAAAACGTGTACTCTAGCACCATCTGGAGGCAGGATTTAGCACTAAGAATGGTGTCTGGATACAGTGCACAAATGTGAAATACAGATGGATTCACCTGTACATGTCAGATTGAAGCTCAGCACCCCTGTGCAACTACCTGGGGACATATAGCAGTGCTTTAAGCCATATCCCATATGAAGTCAAAATCTGATTGTCGGGTAGATTGGTGGGTTGTTGTAGACAGAGGATTGATCTGTCTGCAAATGAATTGAATTGTGTATGATAATATGAAACAATGCTGCCCAGCAGGGGAACCAAGTAGTGATGTGTAAGGTCGTGGGTGGGGAGAGCAGGCAGAAGAGATCAACCCAGACCCACCCGTGACCCAGAAAGGGGGGTGCGAGATCAGGCCAAACCGCACAACCCACAGGTAACCCCATGAGTGCGGCCAACCCGCGCATCACTAGAACCAAGAGATGCTTGGCCATAACATAAAAGGGGTCCAATTTTTTTTTACCAATTTGTTGACAAGCTCCTTGATTTGAAAGTTGAAAGAAAAGCTGGCTATTTTTGCAGTACTTATAACCGACCAGAGAAACATTACAGGACTCTTTTAGCTTGATTTTTTAGCAGAGCAACATTCTTTTCTCAGAATTCATTTTAATTAACTGTAGACAGAGGTAAAATGAACAGCTGATGGTGCTATTGTTCCAAATCCATTGTATTAGCAGTTCAACAACTTCTAATATCTAGAAATATTTTTAAAAACGTAATGTACAATTCAAGCAAAGTCTCTATCTACAAGGGATTGGAATGTTCTCTCTGTGTCTGTGTGGGTTTCCACCAGGTACTCCATTTTCCTTCAACACTCCAAATCCATGCAGACAGGTTACCTGGCTCCTGATAAACTGACACTAGTATGTCTGTGTCTAACTGTGATTGGGATTTAGACTGTAAACTCCCTGGAGCAGGGACAGATTTTAAGGTTGTATAATCTCTCTAAAACTCGGCTGGATCTTTTGGCGCTATATCATTAAAGAATAGTAATCGCTACCATCAGTTTCAGTAAAGTGTCATGAGATATTGATCTGTAATGTTCGGCTTCCTGAAAGATCTTTTACTGTGAAGCTTTTGATATCTTTCTGTTTGAGCTTTCTCTTATTCATCTTTCAACTTCAAATTGAAACTTCCTGGTTACTATGGGTGAGAAGCTACTAGGGTTACCACCTGTCCATTTGGAGGGTCAAAACTGCCTGCCCGGCTCTCCTAATTTGGAAAAATGGGCAGGATTCTCTAAGATTGACACATTGATAGGCCAATCACTGATCGCCACACCATAACCTGCTGACATTACAGGTCTTTCCTCGCAATGTCACCAACCTGCCACCCGTGACATCCTTGACCCGCCACCTGGCCTCACATTAACGGCGGGGAAAGATGTAAAACCATGACACATTCAACCAAATAACAGTTGAATAAGCCAAATTATATGGTCAATAAATCAAATACCACAAAATAAATTGCATATTCTATTGGAACATCACTGCATCAAAATAAATGTACATTTGAAGGAAATATTGTACCCGCATATATATTTTAAATATATATATATATATATATATGACTATACATAGATAATAGGATTGAAGTTTATGCTCTCTTCTCTCTATGGGGCAAATTCACTAACCTGCAGAGTTGCGCTAGAGCAGGCTTCGCCACACTTCACTGCACTTCGCCAGGCGAAGTTTCGCCAGGGCGCGCTAATTCACTAAAATCCGAAGTTGCGCTCAGGGAGGCGAAAGGTAGCGAAGTTGCGCTAGCGTTAATTCGTCAAGGAAAGCGCAGTTACGATAGCGATGCCTAATTTGCATACGGCGACAAGTTAAAGTACAATGGACGTATATGTAGCAGCAAATACATTACACTATACAAGTCTGGGAAAGCTTCATAAAATAAAATAGAGTTGTCATTTTGCCCTATACATGTGCCCAGTGTATAGTTTAGATGCCATATGTAGTGATGGTCGAGTTTATTCGCCAAGCCCGAAAAAACTTCAGCGACATCAAAAAAAAATTTCGCTGCATCATCAAAAAAACTAGACGCGGGTGCAGTTTCGCAAATTTTTCGCTGTTTCGCGCGAAATTCACGAATTTTCCCGCGAAGCAAAACGGCGCAAATTCGCCCATCACTAGCCATATGTTAGGAAATGTAGGGGGGAAGGAGGGTACCCCAAAAAAATGTACAATCTTTTTCAGACTATCACCCTTAAAAAAGGAAGAGACGCCAGCATTTTTTGGGACTTTGAGAAAATTTCTACTTTTTTTTAAACAATCCCTATCTACTCTATTGCATTTCACCTGGTCTGAGGTGGCGAAGGCAAGTCTGGCGCAAGAGGTAACGTTCAGTAAAATGCGCAAGTTAATGAATTAGCGTAGTTATGTCCCATCACCATAGCGCAACTTCGCCTGGCGTAAGGGTGCGAAGTAGCGCTAGAGTAGGTCCACTTCGCTAGCAAATTTACACCAGCACCCTTAGTAAATCGGTGAAGTAAAGAAATGACGTCACGCTGGCGAATTTGCGCCAGCGTTAGTTACTTCGCCCTTTAGTGAATCTGCCCCTAATTGTTTTGTGCAATATAATTGCTAAGTGACAAAAACAGTGGTTAAATGTGTTTTACCCCTATGATGTTGAGATGTCAACTCCTATCTAAAGCCTTTTTATGTGTGAAGCACACCTGTGATATTTGGTTACTCTGTTAAGCTTGAGAAAGGGCACACTGCATGCCGTTATGTTATTATATATGATGTAATGAATAGGTTGTATTATTATTATTTGTACACGATGAACTGAGAAAATATTATTTTCTAATTTTGATAAACTAAGTGCCGCCTCTGCTCATTTGATAATTGCAATATAATTGGAAAAACGCAGAACTTTCCCCTATAAGGCTGAACACCAGATAAAAGAACCTTAAGTGAGTGCTACTGTACACTTGTATCAATATATATATATATATATATATATATATATATATATATATATATATAAACAAATACAAGATTCCTCTGCACTCAACCCCGGGGTTGAGTGCAGAGGAATCTTGTATTTGTTTATATGTATTTTGTGGTCACACCCTCATTGCACCCCCGCCTAATGATTTTAAAAACTAGTGGTGAGCACAACTTTCCCTTGTTTTTTATATATATATATATATATATATATATATATATATATATATATATATGTGTCAACTAATACCAATGTTAAAAATCATTTATATTTTTCACAAAGAAGAAAGAGTACAAAAAGCGATTAAGGAAATAATTTTAAACATGTTTTCTTACATTTAATACTAATTTTATTTTAAATATGTTTAGGTACAGGTATAACAAAGAAAAAAATAGACATCAAAAGGAAAGGGTTGGTTGGACTATTCCTTCCTCCAAGACTCATCCCACTAGCCACCTGCTATGGATCAGAGATGGTTGTTTTCTTTAGATCTGTAAAGGTTTTTTCTTGATTGAGAGTCCCATTTCCAGTATAATTAGCCTAGAACTGGAAAAAACAGAAAACTTTTAGAACTAGAATATATATAGTCCAATAGGCTTAAATGAATCATTTTTAATATGTATACAAAATGATGTATTTTATACTCAGATGTAGTACCAAAGGTTATACTCAGTGTATAATAGATCTGTGCTATATTGCTTACAATCTTAATTTGTATGTTCTCACATAATACCTTCCTATAATTAAAAGGTAGTTCAATATGTTACTGTTTCGGATACTATTAAAACATATTGGCTTAAAATATGTCTGTAACCTTGTTCTAAGTTAAGAGGAACTGCTTAGTTGAGAATTACAACTTATACATGTGTCCAAAGCTGATGTTAGTACATTTTTCTTTTAAGAGCCCTGGTGGCATAACTACTTGCCTGGGTGCAATTGCAACCCCCGCACCCCTTTGGGGCCTGCTGGAGCTGCAATAAACTTATTAGGGGGGGTTGGAAACCTAATTTGTCTAATCTACAGGGCATTCCCATGGGGAAGAGAACTTGAAGTAGCAAATATATATCAAATGCTCTCATGAAAGTGACCCACCCATGGCATACTTATATAAATAAACACAGCCCAAAAACATTATGTACTCAGATTATATGCCTGAGGTTATATTATTCTTTAGACATTTATCAGTATCAAAGTTTCTGTCCCTTGACTTGCACTTACCTGTTTATATATAAGTTCAAATCCTCCCACGTTACAGTTAGGGTCATCCTTGTAATCAATCACCACACGTACAATGTCCTCTACCATTGGTGGAACAAGCTTCTCCATTACTGACGTGTCTTTTTCTATGTCAGGTTTGAGATTGATCTCAAGTAGCCAGGGCTGGAAGTTTTCTCCAAACATAAAATCTGCACCAAAAAGGTCAAAACTGTTTTTCTTGTATGCCTCATTTTTCTGGGTGGCCTTCATAGTTTGAATGAGGGCTTTCTTCATCCCTGGTATAATGATTGAATCCCAGACTTGCTCTTTTCCGATTGTACAAAGATACTCTTTGAATTCGTCACTGTGCCACATGTTTTCTTCAGGCAGGTTGGGGTGACGATTTGGTGCATTCTCTAATTTCCTCTGTATGCTGTTATTACACACATGGATGGCGCTGGAAGGATAAAACAATACAATTGTCAGGTTTATGTGCCTGACCCATCACTAGTAATCCAGTGTCGGTATACAGTGAGACTACTAAATATTCTAATCTTGCCTTAGCCATTCATTAGCCTTAGCAAGCTGACCATAGTTAGAGCAAAATTATAGAGCCTTGTAAGCAATGCAACTGCTATGGAATCAGAGGTTAGAAGAACAGAGCCTTTAGCATGCTATTTGCCCACTTTACAGATGTAACAGCAACAAACAAATGTATTTCATGCCATAAAGTGATTGATCACAAATGTTATTGTATACACCGAGGATTAAACCTATAAATTACCTTTAAATTACTAGCAACAATGGCACAATTGTCCAAGGTGTTTTATAATGTAATACTTATTTGTTAAATAAAAAAAAGGTTTTATGATATTTTTCATTTCTTCGAATAAGTGCACTGTATTCCTAAAGGATTGTAAGACAAGACATACCCGCTTGTAACATACTAAAATAAGGCAGAGAGTAGACTTATTTCTGTTTGTACATGAGCCTCTGAGAGTACAAAGCAGTGAAGTCATATCAACATCACGTCATTACTGTATAACAAATAAATAGAATGCAAGATTTTGTACCCTCTACTTACGTATCTAAACTCTCCAGCGTGAAGGGCTGAGATGAGAAACGGATGAAACTGTGCTTATAGAACCAGATAGTTAAGGGGTACCAGTCCGTTATGAGGAAATGCTGACGGAGATCAATTTTGGTTCCATATACAAGAAGTGGCCTCTCTATGTACTTTTGAGCCACCCATTCATCTCCGAAGGAACATATGTCTTCCAGATCATTTCTGCAATGTATCCCTGTAATAAAATGTAAAACATGAATCAATATCTTTGTACATCAATATTGTAGTAAACCATTCTGTAATGCCTGAAGCAACAAAATAATCATGCGTTGGACCAATAACTAAGGTTGCCACTTTGCTCCTACATCTCACACATCTTATTAGGAATTAATTTATACATATTCTGTATTCTGGCACAGAAATAATCATAACTGTGAATTGGAATTTATTATGTGCCAAAATGTATGAGATGAGATGAAGACCCTCATGGATCCTTCCAAAACCTCAATGGAGGTGACGTCCCTCATCCTTGTATGGATCATATAGAAATAGCTATTATTATTTAAGCCCTTGCATGATTTTCTACTTTATTTACTGTATGTGAGTCAGTTCATATCCTGTGAGGAGCACCCACCAGTAACCTGAACTTTTGTTTTCCCCCTAAACATCACTTGAGTACCCATTTCACAGATTCTCTTACCTCTTCCTCTAGATGAATTTCTTGGTTTTAAAATCCAGATGTTTTTTTCTCCATCTATATCTAGTTGTGGGTTCACTCTTCTCAGCTTACATAACAATTGGTGGCAGTAATCAACATACTTGTCTGAATTCCGTATGTGCGCACCATGACTGTAACAATACAAGGGCAGGGATGAGAGACAGTTATACATAATACACATCACACTATTGCAATATAATGTTTATGGAGAATATTGTATATGAATAGGTTTATTATACACAACAAATATCTGTTCATGTGATTTGTATTAGGCCTTTGTATTCATAGGTTTTATGGTTTTTACACTAAACTAAAAAATCAAGGATTAACTATAAGAAAAATTCATGAATTTGCACAAAAACTATGATTCGAAGAAACAAACATTCTATTAACATTCATAAATCACCCCATAGAGTGTTCACTGTCATTGTTTTCCTATAATCAAGACAATTTCTTTCTAAATCTAAATTTTTATGAATTGTTTCAGCTGAAATTACTTACTGCATAACCTGATTGTAGTCATGTATGAACTGTTCCCAATTAATTATCCTGGAACATATTAAGTCGTATTCGTCCTCATGTGTTGAGTAATACAGATAAAGCTGGCAAGCCACAAGGGCTTTTACTATAATATCTTCTGGAACAGTTCTAGCTTTTTTCTTTTTTTTCCGGCTGGGAATAACGTCATTTTGCAAAGACTTCCCATTGCTTCTCAAAACCCATTTTAGGATACCACAAGCCGCAGTCATGTTAAAGTCATCTAAATAAAGGCACATTTTTAGTTAGAATACTCTACTTAACCAAAAGATGAGACTAACTATAACCGTGAGAACAAACAGGTCCAATATTTTGTTTATAAAAAGAGATGGAACTTTGAATAATATTTCTAAAAAGGCAATACCATGGATTTATTTTCCTTTACATATTAATGTATATAGGCACAACTTATAGTAGATACAGAGAGTTGTCATTAACATGCACTATAATGTATTTATGGGAACTTCTAATAGAACACATTTTATTTGGGGTGGAACATTATTTCATAGGACAGCTATATAGAACCAATGATCTGAATCACTCTCAAACATTTTAGTGACTAGGTGATAAGTACATCAAGGAAAGGGGAATGACTAGTCATGGCCTGGCCAGTGATCTATATTGGAATGTGTGCTCTGTTGCCTTAAGACATTTTTCAAATGTTATATAAATACATTTGTGTAGAAGCTAAACCATAATAACATGAAAAAAACATGCAATATATAAAATAACCTTAGAGTTAAACCAGGGGCCCCAAACTTTTTTTTACCCGTGAGCCACATTCAAATATAACAAGAGTTTGGGAGCAATGCAAAAATGACCTAGGGGTGCCAAATAAGGGCTGTGATTGGCTATTTGATAGCTCCTATGTGGCCTTGCAGCATACAGGATTCTCTACACGGCAGTACACCTAGTTTTAATGCAATTTAAACTTGCCTCCAATCCTGGAATTTAAAAATAAGTGCCTGTTTTGAGGCCAATGAGAGAAACATCCAAAGAGTTGGTGAGCAACTTGCTGCTCATAAGCCAATGGTTGTAGATCACTAAGTTAAATAATACTTTGGTTTTGAAGGATATAAAGCCCTGATTTTAGATACTATACCCAATACATAATGACATGCTACACTATTTTATGCACACTTACCAATGAATGCTTGTTTTTCATTTTGCTCACTAAACATGTAGCAACGAGGGAAGAAAGTGTGTGGATTCACATCACAGAACAAACGCCATTGCCTTAATGCCATGCACAGACCAATCTAGAATACAAAGAACATATTTAGTTATCCATTTTATAGAAATAAAAAGTCAAAGTCAAAGAAGATTGTAGCAAATTAATATACAAAAAATTCTAGGAATTGGAATGCAACAACATCTAGAGAGCCACTGATTGGCCACATTTCTGGCTTCTACAGTATATTCCCACCAGGTCAGAAGAAGTTACACTGTAAGTATGACCAGTAACAAGAGGCATCACATTGTTTTCTCTTGGAAACCCTATGTAAAATTATTTCCACTTCCATTTACTGGAAACCGTCTGTGGGGCAAATTTACTAAAGAGCAAAGTGACTAACGCTAGTGAAAATTCAGTCACCTGCATAACTTCGCTAGCAAAAGAGATATAGTCTAGCGGTACTTCGCTCCCTAATGCCTGGCAAATTTGCGCTCTGGTGAGTGGACTGACTACACAAATTCACTAAGATGCGCATTTTACTGAATACTCTTGTTCCTAAAAAAATATTTGAAAAGTCCCTAACAACGCTAGCGTCTTTTCCTTTCTCAGGGTGATAGGCTGAAAAAGAGTGTAAAATGTTTTTGGGGTAACCAGCTTCCCCCCTACATTTCCTAACATATGGCACATACACTATACACTGGGCTCATATGTAGGGCAATACTTTATTTTATTTAGGTTTATTTTTTTTTTTACTTTATTTTATTTTATTAACTTTTCCTGGGCTTGTGTAGTGTAATGTATTTGCTGCAACATATACATTCATTGAACTTTAACTTCCCGCCGTATGCAAATTAGGCATCGCTAGCGCAACTTTGCTTCGCCTGGTGCAGTAATGCTAGGGCAACTTTGCCAGAGTTTGGCACCCTGGTTGATACTTCAGATTTTAGTGAATTAAAATGGTGAAGTGTTGCTCTCTGAGCGAAGCCATCGCTAGTGAATTTTCGGTGGTTAGTAAATTTGCCGCTTTGACTTAGAAATAATGGGTTCCAATCATGTTAACTGGAAGCCATATGATTCAGCTGAAAGAAGCAGGCCTGTACAGGCAGACTGTAGACAGGCAAATGTCAAAATGCCATGCATGAGTATTTATTAATGGGCTAATGTTGGGCTATTTTGGGCACAGTTTAAATACCAGGGCCTACAGTTCAGACATGGATCAAATTATCTAAATCAAGTTGCATTTTTTTTTTATTGGGCTATTATAATAAAATGGCAAGTGACAAGGATGTGGGGTTGATTTACTAATACATTTACAAGTAGCATTTAATAAACAATTCATTTTGATCAGTCTACTGCAAGAAAGAAATTAAATAGAAGACCTAATTGGTTGATATTGGTCATTGTAAATCACTGCAGTTGTCTCACCTTGCTTGCGAAGAGCACACTGTAAAAGTTATTGGTTATCTGATCCTCTTTCAGAAGACTGGGTTGAATTGCACTGAATGACAGGATGAGGCTGGGTTGTGTATAATAAGGACTGCTAAACTAAAAAAAGTAAATATAAATAAAAAAGTTTATTCATGGAAGGCAAGTACACTCAAATGATTAGTAAACTTCTGGTGCATTATATTACTTCTTTAACCACAGAAGAAATAACAACTGGCCTAGTAACTGCTAGTTATGCTGCTACCATACTCTGCAAGTAAGTTGCACTAAGTACTGTAGCTTGCTAGCTTGCTTGGCTCCTCCCCACCAGTCACATCATGCACTTTAACTGACTAGTAAATGTAGAACATTTATATTTAAGTCCATAGAAAGAAATACGTTTAGCTATAGGAAAGGGAAAATCATTGTACACTGTTCTGGGTTGAACAATGACAATGGTGTGAAAATAGAAAACATATTATAGAAAACATTAACACTATTTATCTTAATGCTCAATTAAATTGGCCATATCCATGAGTGGTTAGATTAAGATTACCCACACATTTCTTACATAGATCTTTGTATTGTACTAACATAAATATGGATTTACCTTCTGCCCATTTGTTGGGTCACAAAATATAGTTTCCTTGGGACCAGCATCTATCAAGGAAAAAACATTGCATTAGTATCATTATAGCAGTTTATTAGATTGCTCTGAAAGGTTCCACTACTAGCAGGTTCTGCCCATATATCTTAGGCACATTAGGGAATATAATATACTCAACTGTATAACAAAACCATGGTTTTTGGTATCAGGTGGCTGCAGAAAAAGTATTCCTTATAAATTCTGGCCTAAGGATGTGTTTACATGGAAACCTTTCAGATCAAAGAAGCTTATTCAATGTACCTTAATTAATCAATCATTGCTTTATCAAAAATCACAAAATTGTGTCTATAATCCTAATGTCCCAATTGTACCCTAACCTTTACTTTGTAAACTCTAATTTGTAGGGCCCTCTAATCCTATTGTACTCTGTAACCCCTTGTTTGTTATCCTCCATATGTTCCTGTTTGTAACTAAGGTATCGCTGCGTATCTTGTCGGCGCTATATAAATAAATGATGATGATGATCAGAAAGTCACTGGAAGATAAAGTTGGGTGCAACTTTTATGCAATTGTCGCCTATTCCATGAGATTTTATTCAACTCTACTTCATCAACGTTGTGCTCATGAAACCCCAGGGCAGACATTTATATGCTAGCATGTGGGGAGCACTAGGTTCATTTTTATAATTAGCAATTCCATATTACTGAAATTACTGATATTTTTTGAGAAGACTTACTGAAGGTGGGGGCAATTTTCTTCACCCATCCTCTACTCATTAGGCTGCTCTCGGTGTCGTTTAATATTTCATCGTCCGTCCAGAAAATTTTCTTTTTCTGTGGGATATTTAAAGAGAAACATATTAGAGATTCCAAATACAGAAATTTCTTAAAAGTGGCTTCTACAGAATAAATTGCTTGCATGGGATCATGTTTCTTCTGTGTGATATTAAGGGACCTTAAGGTATGTAAGAGAAATTAATTCATAAGTCTTGTGGTTTGTAGCTGAGCAACAGTTTAATGCATCTATGTTGCAGAATCCTTCACTTGGGCTATACAGAGAAAAGCTAGTGGTGTTCATCTCTCCCACCACCTTTATACATGGAAATAGCTGTAGTGGACTAAACAGTTTGCTCTTAAAAGAAAAAGGCTTGTAATACAACTAATACTAACTGTGTACTTGTTGCATATTGGTCAGATATCAGGGATAAATGTAACAATGCTCTTCACATCTACCTATTTCCTTATGAGTTGGCTATCAGCATATCTACTCACAGCAATACACTGGTACCAATGTAAAATATTTTTAATATTGTAGTTTGCAAAAATGGCCATTACAGGTATATTCATAATTTCTATGTTACTTTAGTGGATTGTGTCTATCTTAGACCCAGGTGACTCCTTCCAGCCAATTGTGGCTCTCACAACTGGACACATGAAGAGCAGAATGTGACTTAACTGTTATTCACCTGCCACTTCTAGTGTTCTTTAACCTTTCTATGTAAAGTCTCTATAGCCTTGGGGAAGTCAGGCACCAAACTAAGATCATTTATATATTAAGAGATGGTCTCTCTGTGCAATGTCATTTTTAGTTTTTTTCTCCTAATATACTTATATTCACAACATAGGCTAAAAGAATTCCTGGTGCTGGTACATTACTTACCGCAATTGCTGTTTTAACCTGGTCTTCAAAGCATATGTTAGTTCTGGATACACATTCATCATAGCAACATTTATCCAGTACAGGTGAAACTGCATCTGCAAAAGAGATATAAAATCCATATAGTATGTTATAATGATTTATGAATAATGATGTATTATTTTAACAAACTATTACACAAAGATGGCAATTTACTACAAAATACCCACAACTGGAGAAATTCAGACTAAAACCATAAACATGTTTTATGAAGCCACATGATAACACAAGACAGTTCTTTGAAATAATCTTGTAGAACATCAAGTAGTAGGACATATACAGGGGCAAATCTATTTACTGACAGTTAGGAAAGTGTTAACTAATCACAACAATTTTTCACAGTTGATAAAGGTGTAGATTAGAAGTTGAACACATTCATGAATTTGCTCATCTAAATCATGTTCCACCACTATTATGAAAGAAGTGTTGGACTATAAGGTTGAAGATAGTACAGGTACCAACTAATCCATTAGGTTAAAGATGGGACATGGAGTAGTAACAGGTACCAACTAATCCATCACTACTAACAGATAGCAATTGTTCATCCAATTAGAAGTTAGCATTTAATGCCCTGCTCCATTTACAGCCATATTAGAGGAACTAGTATTTATGTCCCCCACAGGCACTACAACACTTGCCTATTCTGCTTAGTTTTTACTAAATGTTTACTTACCATTAGGCGTCTCAGCAGTTTGACTTTTACTAGATTTATTAGCCGTCTTTCTTTTCCTCTGAGCTTTTGTTTTGATATTAGTGATAATAGCAGTTGTTTTTCTTTTGATATTAGCTATAATAGCAGATTTTCTTTTCCTGTTGGCTTCAATAGTTGTTTCAATTTCGCTATTAGCTTCATTTTCTATTTCGCTGTTGGCTTCAATTTCTATTTCGCTATTGGCTTCATTTTCTATTTCGCTGTTAGCTTCAATTTCTATTTCACTATGAGCTTCAATTTCTATTTCACTATTAGCTTCAATAGGTTGTTTTTCTAGTGATTCCTGTTTGATCTGTTAAGATAAAATATTGCAAGAATAAGAAATTGACAAAAGTAAGGTAAAAGTGTAAAGTAAATGCTACAGTTAAACACATTAGGCCCATAACCCACTGGTGCAATGTGGAAATGTGTCTAATATTATAGGAAAAAACTAAAGATTCATGAGCAGCCAATGTCCTTTCTTGTTTAACTGTGTATATACAGGTATGGGACCTGTTATCCAGAATGCTGGGGGTTTTCTGGATAACAGATCTTTCTGTAATTTTGGTCTTCATACCTTTAGGGGCACATTTACTAAGGGTCGAATATCGAGGGTTAATTAACCCTCGATATTCAACCATCGAAGTAAAATCCTTTGACTTCGAATATTGAAGTCAAAGGGATTACCGCAAATACTTATAGATCGATCTATAGAAGGTAAAATAGTTAGATCGAACGATTTGATTCTTTTGAATCAAATGATTCAAAGGATTTTAACCCATCGATCTAAGGATTTTCCTTCGATCAGAAAACGCTTAGCAAACTTATGGGGAAGGTCCCCATAGGCTAACATTGAAGCTCGGTAGGTTTTAAGTGGCAAAGTAGGTAGTCAAAGTTTTTTTTAAAGAGACAGTAGTTTGACTATCGAATGGTCGAATAGTCGAACGATTTGTAGTTCGAATCGTTCGAATCAAAGTCATAGTCGAAGGTCGTAGTAGCCTATTCGATGGTCGAAGTACCCAAAAAAACTTAGAAATTCAAAGTTTTTTACTTCAAATCCTTCAATTGAGCTTAGTAAATGTGCCCCTTTGTCTACTAGAAAATTGTGTAAACATTAAATAATCAAGTACAAGGAACTATTTATTATTGCAGAAAAAAGTAAAAAATATGGAATTATTTGGATGAAATCTATGAAAGATGACCTCTCTATAATTTGGAGCTCTCTGGATAATGGGTTTCAGAATAACGGATCCTATACCTGTATATATAAGGTGTTTTCACAGCAATACATGTGCCTTTTCAAGAATCAGCAATGTAGAAGTTAAATATATATATATATATATATACACACACTTGTTTTTATTTTTTAAATAAGAAGAGGTAAAAAGGAGGAAAGGGGCATTGAAGATACTTTAAAAACTCCACTTGCACCTTAAACGTCCATTATATATTAGGTCAGTATGTAGGAAAGTTGCTAAAGTAAATCTGTACTATGAAAGGAAAGGCAGTCTGAAGAATAAAAGAATGTTCTGTTTTACTCTATAAATATCTCCTGCCTACCTCAATTTCTTCATCGGGTTTTTCTTTTGGTTTCTGATAAAGAAAGAAAATATATATTATCAGTTTATAGTTAAACACTTCATTTGACAGTAAAGAATATGCTAATACTGGGTATTTAAACATAGTCCTTTGCCAAATTATCCCTATTAATATGGGCCAGGTGTAGAAAAATGGAGTTTAGAAAAATTGCATTAATAACAGTCGGAGGCAGGGGCAGAACTAGACCTCCCCAGGCCAGTAAAACCCATTTGTAGGTCCCCTGCAGCCCATGATTTCCATATACCCAACATGTATACATCTGGCAGCACAAGTCAAAGGGGAGGTATCACTGATTCTTAACAGACCCCTGCTGCCTGAAATGCTACACATTGGATATCTGAGGTATACACTGAACATACATATCAACTGTAGCATATTAAAGTATGTTCATGTACCTACATTCTTCACAATATGTGGCCCAATATGGAGTGGGTGCCAACTGACAAATACCTGAATCCAAATTTTATATGGACTTTGGCTTTTATTTTTAATTATTCGTGAATAAACAATATGGCTTATTTACTAACACTAGGGAAATCTGCACCTGTGGCCATAAAAAATAGCAGCCAGTCAGTGACTATATTTGTTCTGCCAGCTACAAGTACAACAATGAAGCAAAAACTCTATTGGATACGGCCCAGGCACAACAATTCCTTGTGTTGGTAAATAAACAACAGTGTGTTTATCACATGTATCAAATGAATTAAGAATTGCTTTGATTGTGATGATTGGAGGGTTTAAGATCTTTTTGACAGAAAATGATTCAAAGCATTTTGTTATTCTTAAAATGATAGTTTAGCTAATATTATGCAGATAACTGAGATTAGCATTTCTATAAAAGGTAAATAAAATATTTGTGAAATTCTGATAAATTGTCACTGCAGATTTTACAACTTTTGAGACTTTTTATTGGTGAGCTGAGTCTGATAACTTAACAACATATTGCAATTAATTATAGTATTTGAAATCTTACCTTTTTACAATATGTGAAACAATAAGAAATAGATTTCCAAAGTCTTTTAGTTAAGGTGTTCATTGTAGAATCTAGATGTTATTTGATTTTCTATAAAGGAAGAAAAAAAGAATATATGTTATACTATATATATAATAATATACAAGACCCATAAATATCCTGTAAAGTATATCCTTATAATACACAAAAGCCTTGTGAATTATGTCCTTATAAATGGTGACTAGTGATGTCATCAGTTATAAACGTGAGTAGTAATGTAATTTTTGTCACACAACTTACTAAAACTTGTGTATTATAATAAATAAAGTACGCTTTATTGAAAAATATGAGGATATTAGAAGTTACCTTGGAGTTCCATGACCTGTATAAAAGCATTCGGCCTTCGACCTTATATGGTCATTGAATTGATGTCATTGTTGTAATCAGAGCTTAGTGATGTTATTTCTGTCATGACTCACAAACTTGTGTATTATAATAAATAAAGTATTCCCTGTTGCAAAATATAAAGATATTAGAACTCACTTCAGAGTTCCATGGCCTGGAACTCCTCGCTAACTTCTAATATCCTTATATTTTACAAGGGGTACTTTATTCACTATATATACACCTCTCTTCCTCGTATTTATTTATTTATATATATATATTTCTATCCTTAATATCAGTTTTACTAGTTTTAATATACCTATCTCTCTGCCTCTGGTACTTACCTCAGTTGGCTGGAAAATCAAATGACAACTTGGATCCTGTTTCCTGTACTACATGTACAGAAAGCTTAGGGTCCATTATGACATCACAATGGTGTTTTATGACCTGTATAAAAGCACTCAGCCTTTGACCTTATATGGTCATTAAATTGATATCAGTGTTGTAATCAGAGCTTAGTGATATCAGTGTTGTAATCCGAGCTTAGTGATGTTATTTCTGTCATGACTCATACAAACTTGTGTATTATAATAAATAAAGTATCCCCTGTTGCAAAATATAAAGATATTAGAACTCACTTCAGAGTTCCATGGCCTGGAACTCCTTGCTAATTTCTAAGATCCTTATATTTTACAAGGGGTACTTTATTCACTATATATACACCTCTCTTTCTCTTATTTATTTATTTCTATCCTTTCTATCAGTTTTAGTAGTTTTAATATACCTATCTCTATGCCTCTGATACTTACCTCAGTTGGCTGGAAAATCAAATGACAACTTGGATCCTGTTTCCTGTGCTACATGTACAGAAAGCTTAGGGTCAATTATGATATCATAATGGTAACAAAAGAGGTTCATTATGATATCACAATGGTAACCAACGGCAACCATTGTGAGGTCATCATAATGGTAACCCATGGCAACCATTGTGATGACATCACAATGGTAACCCATGGCAACCATTGTGATGACATCACAATGGTAACCCATGGCAACCAGTGTGATGACATCACAATGGTAACCCATGGCAACCAAACATCACAATGGTAACCCATGGCAACCATTGTGATGACCTAACAATGGTAACCAATGCAACCATGCAACCAATGCAAAGTCTAAAGTCTATTTTGTTGTTATTTTTTGCAGTTGTTTTGAATGAAACAGATTATGCACTTTTGTGAATAAAACAAATAGAACATTAAGGTTCAAAAATATAGTCTTTGATGGGGTGTCAAAGATTCTCCATTGTATGTCACTAGCTTCTACATGAAATCAGATCCAGATTTAAAAGATTTCCAAGAAATACATATAATGATGTCTGTACTGTATTTCACTGACTCTTCACTTTGTAACCTTTTTAAACCCAATGAAATCTATAGATAGCATTATCTTTATTCTAATATACACATAAATTACTCATGCTCAGTGGAGCACATGGGAATTAAATATATCAACAAATGAGGGATTCGATTTTTCTAGTAAACTCCAGGTAGTACATGAAAGCAAAACTTTAATGGTTGTCATGGGTTACTGCTAGGGTTTCCACCTTTTACCAGGCAGGAGGCACTGGGATGCTGGAGGTGGGTAATGACAAAGATTTCAGGATGATGGTATAAATAGGCTGGCCAGTGATTTAAAGGGGCAGATCAATGATGTAATGGGCCAATCCTTGCAGTGGATTCTAGACCATCACAGCAGACATGAGGTAAAATGGAGATATATTTGGGGTGGATCAGGGATTAGGTAGGCAGGCCAGGGGTAACATTTATAGAAATGTATCGACAGGTATATTGTTGTTAAATTTGAAAATCAAGTCCCATTTTGACTGGACTACTAAAATACCAGCCAGGTGGCAACCATAGTTACTGCCAAGGTGCAAATCATTTATAGTCAGTTTGTGTGCAAGATGTGCAGGGACATTAACAATTTCAATGGAAGCCAGCATTGTTTTGCAGTTTTATGTATAAATAAAGGGACAGTTGAAATGTAGACCTACAGATATCTTAGTTATCTCCCAAATAACTTCAAGTGAGGGGGGAAGAAACGCTGGAACGTCTGATTTGTCCATATTGATTGTATAGTTTGAAGAGAGCTTTCTAAGAGAAATAGTCATTGGTCTAGAGGTTAAATGATCAGCCTTGAGGTGGGGAAAATTCTGACCCGCACCCGACCCTAACCCGCCCTCCCTCAGCCCACCCATGCCCAACCTCTTTTATAGACCTGTGCCTGCCACACCAATTGCATCACAAAAGGGGCGGGTCAAGCAGGCACACATCCAGGGTTGGACTGGGGGGCCTGGAGCCCACCAGGACTGCTATCCAGGGCCCAGCTCTGGCCCCACACCCCCCTACTGTGAAGTGCAGAAAAAGCATGAAGGCGCTCAGCGCCCAATTTTTTTAATAGTCGGAATATCTGGAGAAGGGGGCCAACCCTGCACGCGTCTATAAAAACAGACACCGGAAGTTGGAAGCCGGCAATGCAAGGTGGCAGGCGGGGAGAGCAGGAAAAAGAGCTCAACCCGCCACCCAAAAATGGGGGTGCGAGGTCGGCCCGAACCTGCCAGACCCGCAGGTCCCACGGGTATTGGGCTGGCCCACACTTCACTAACAGACAAGAACTTTGTATAGGCATGGGCATCAATAATCCCTGCATGTGTCATTGTAGCACAATATGGAAGCCTATTTACTAATTTTCGAATTTCTATTTTAAAAAAATTCTCAAAAAATTTGTTTTTTTATTTCTTTAAAACTTTTATAATTTGGGATTTATAAAGTGTAAAAACCATGAAAACTGTAATACAAAACTTCACCAGTAAAAGATGTCAGGGTGCTATTGAGGTCAATGGGAGCTGTTGTTATCATATTTGTCCATTTTTAATTAATTCAGACTTTTAGAGGTTTTCAAGGTTTTTTTTATATTTATTCAGATTGTTAAGCATTTTTTTGTTGGCACTTTTTATATACAGATCTTTTTTAATAAATTACATGGCATTTGTGGTTTTAAAGAAAATGAGTCTATTATTTATACCTCTAAAACCACAAAAATATAAATGGGCCTCTGAATGCAAAAATCACAAATTATTTGGAATTTATTAAAACCCGTGGATGGAAAAGTCAGAATCTGAAATCCGACATCTCAGACTTGTTGAGGTTGCAGATAAGTTAATGGGAGAAGTCCCAATGATTTTTTTTATGTGTGCTGGGTTTCATGCAATACCCTGAAGTTTTCAGGCAAAAATATGAGTTTTCAGGGGTAAAAAATCTGAAAAAATTGTGAAAATCGGATCAAAAATCCGATAAAATCATGAAAATCAGATTTTTTTCCGCAAAGCTACTTTTTGGGAAAATGTAATAACCTGAGCGGATTTGCTCAGAGTTTGTCTTTCTTTTCAAATTCTTTTTATTGAATTGTACAATAAAGCATTATGACCATTTTACTATGTAAATAAATATGCAGCTTCATATTTCAAATGAATATCATAAAGATTTTTACTTGAACAATAAACAAATATTGCTAACTATTTTGACCTGTTTCTCATTTATTTAATATTCACTGCTCAAAACACATGAATTTTAAAATTCAGAAAGAAAGAAATAGTAAACGTATTTTGAAAATTAAAAATTACATGAATGGGGTGAAAACCTAGTTTAATTCCTGAGTTTATAGCAGATAATGTTGAGATAAAATCAGACATTGATAAATAACCCCCTACATATCAGCACAGTGAGGGGGTTATTTATCAAGGTCCGAATTTATCTCAATATTGGCTGCTACAAACTCTGATCTAAGCCGCTCGGGTTTTTAACGCTTATTTATCATTACATTTTCCCAAATTTAGCTTTGCGGTAAAAACTCAGATTTTCACGGTTTTTCAGAGGTTTCGATTTTTTTCGAAACTTTTGGGGTTTGGCACAAGACCCAGCGCAAATCAATAAAATCATTGGGACTTTTCCCATTAACTTATATGCAACCTCGCCAGGTCTGAGATGTCGGGATTTCAGATTCTGAGTTTTCCAGCCTCAGGGTTTAATAAATTCTGAAAAATGTGTGATTTTTTAAAAGCCCAATTTTATAAAAAATTAAATAAAAACATTTTCGTGATTTTTGCATTTGGGCTTAGTAAATAACCCCTTAAGTAAAGCTGATCTTTGAAATGTCAAAGGGGATTTGGGAGCCTAATGAGAAAAATCCCCAGAGACTAATTAATATAAGTATATTGTGGTTTTTAAGGGAATATATTAAATTCAGAGAAAAATACACTATTTAGTTGACATTAAAGGAACAGTAACATCAAAAGATTAAAGTGTTTTAAAGGGGACCTGTCGCCCTAAGAAATAATTCCAAATAATTTTTATCCTGTTAGTTGAGCAAAACAAAACGTACTTACTGTCACGGTTGACACCCTAAATTCAGAACCAATGCTAAGCACCCTGTTCTCGGCTATTGCTTCCACCTTTAACAGCCGCCTTTCACCTCGGGAGGAGCCCTTGGCTAATTGGATGCCACCAGGTCTTATTAAGAGAGGTGCAAAGCGAGGGGTTCTGAACAAGCAATGGGGCACAACTGTAGTACAGAGTCTTTTGGGCAGATGGTCACGGTACAAGGCGTAAACAGAATCGTAGTCAGATCAGGCCGGGTCGGGGCAGGCAGAATACAAAACAGAGTCAGGCAGGCAAGGGTCAAACCAGCAGATCAATCAGCAGGGATACAGAATAAGCGAAGTCGGATATCAGGCAGGAGTCAGGATACAGATGTCAGAATCATCAAAAAGCCAGGCAGGGGTCCAAACAGGAATCAGATCACAGAATTCAGAAGCTATAACAGCACAGAAACCACCAGGAAACTCACTAGGAGAAAACCTATAATGGGCAGTGATTACACCAGGAAGTTCCCCTTTATATATTTGAATTTCGCGCATGCCTGCGCATTTAATTCACGTAGAAGCACGCCGCGCGTGCCCTAAGGAACCGGGGCCTTTGGCAGTGAAGACCGGCGTGGCAGGAGTCCCCACTGAGGGGTCAGCAGGTGTCCCTGCCGTCCCCCCACTAGACCACCATAGTATTTTATTACACTAAAACTACATTTATTATTTTAATTTTGTTTCCTTCAGTCTTGGAATAACACATCACTGCAAGCAGGCAGGAGCCATTTTGTGGACACTGTTATTAAGACAAGTTGTATATCACCCCAAAATCTTGTGTATGTGCCCGAATGGGGGACCTAATGCCCATACACATTGCCCGACACAATTATATAGTGTGAGGAGGGAGGAGCCTCGGGCATAGAGGTGGAGCAGGTAATATTTGATCGACAGCTCAAATATTTAAACGCCTTTAAAACAGGTATTGATGCCTTAATGAAAAAAAAAAATATTTGGGTTCCATGTTTAATTTGCAAATGACTTTTGTTATACAGCTTTTTATGTGTAGGTGACAGGTCCACTTTAAAGTAATAAACATATTATGCAGTTGTGAGAACTCACAACCTAATTTTATAATGAAAATACGATTGGGGTGGGTAACATGAGTACTCGCCAGTGCAGTGAGCGACTTTATTTCCCACTAGGGCACTGCAGCAGGTTTCAGAACGGTTGAGGATGCCCCACTGAGCAACCAGCAGTAAAGCTGGGCATAGACGCAAAGATTTGATCATACGAATCTTCGTTTAGTACGGTTTTCAGGCTGTGTGTGGAGTGTCCCGTCATTTTTCGTGCCATGGTAATTGGTCATTCAGTTGATCGGACAGGTTAGAAAATTTCTGTCTGCTGCCGATAATATCTCTGCATGTATTGCCGATCTGACGATATCAGTGGGAGACTGTCACCAGCTTTTTTCGGAGATAAACTTTTGTACAATTGATGTCAGGGGCAGAACACTGTCTGATCTGTTCTTTCTACTACTTTATTTGATCTGAATGGTTAGTGGCAGGTCGGGAGATGGCACCAAATGATCCTTCGTCCAATGCGAAGGTAAATCTGCACGACTATGGCTAAACTGTAATTATGTGTAATTGAGACCACAAGGTCAGACTGGCCTTTTACAGTATCACAGGATCTTCCAGTCCTAAGGGCCCCAGTCAAGGGCTAAACCCATCAATTTCTACTTTTCATTGCACTAGTCCACTTTATTTAGATTCTGTCATCACATTCACTATTCTCTAAACTGTATTGGGTAAATATGAATAACAATATTCTGCCAACGTTCTGCCTGGTCCAGGTTTTGGTGCTCTCTGCTTGGCACTGTTGAGACTAAGTGGTGATGTGGGGGAGGGAGTGGGTCCACTGAAGGGTGCCTGGTGTGTTTATGTGTAAAACTTAAATGGAGATCCATATTCATAAAAGTGGTGCCTGGAATGTGAATGTGAGACCAAAGTATACAAAAAAAAACCTTATTCATAAAAGTTGAGTTGAGGAATGTAACTTCCTTTATTCCATCAATATTATCTCTTGTCCTTTATATGTCTGTAACACCTATTTGGGCTGCATAGCACACAAATAGTTAAACTGTCCAGCTAGCAGTAGAAGCATGGGTTACACTGCAACTTACACAACATGGTCAGGGCCTTCTCCATGTTCCCGCCATGTTCCCTCTATGGTGTAGTCCAACTACATCCCCCAGGCTACTGTGCATACAACAAAAGATGGGCACCAGGAGGTTCTTGCAGTAAAACAGAAACCGGTTTATTTAACTATGCACGAGGCAAGTGACCACAGGTTTAGTACTCACGCAGGAGCTGAGGCAATAGCACATTTCTCACACAGAGCTGCAGACATTAGCCATTTCTTACAGAGGAAATATCTCCATTAGGCATTTGCAGAATTCACACACATTCCCTCCTGGAAGTTGTCAGGAAAGCAGCTACTACCCTACAGTCCCTCTTCACTGAGGTCCCTGACTGGAGACAACACACAGAGCCTCTGGGAAGCTACTCCCTTACTGCAAATCCTCGTTGGAGCTTCAGCTGCTCTTTCTCTCTCACCTCTCTGCCTTTCTCTCCTAGAGAGACTATGACAAGTCTTCCCTAGTGTAACTATTCCTCATTCACGGGGTTTCCTGGTCCCCGACTTCTTCTCCAAAGCACATTGGCCTTTCTGGGCCTAGCTGTAACCAGGCTCCCCTGAGCACACCCAGCTGGATCACCATCCACAGGCCAAAGAGGAAGTGGCCACTCCCTACACACACTATATAGCAGTGTAGCAGGGGAGTGTCATTCTCTCCTGGCAGATCACTCTTAGAAAAAGGGTGGGGGCCTTAAAGCTGCAGGGCAGATTAACCCGTAGGGGCCCCTACATGTCTTATGCACTTCTGCAAACAAAATACATATTCATTCAGATGATTCTTTATTCTATTTGTTTGTCACCAGTCATTTAAGTCTTTTAGCTTCTCTACATGTTATAAACAGAGGACCACTCCAGCTACAATGTCTAATCTCTTCACTTCCAGCTCCAGACAAATCCATCAAATTAGTTAGAGAACAAGCAGTGCCTCCAAAAATGATATTTGAGTTAACTTTTAGTATGATATTCTGAGACAATTTGCAATTGGTTTTAATAAAGTAGAGGAAAGGGTTTGCTAAGAGCATTTAAGTTTTTGATTTGTAGTATAAAATATCACAGGTGCTCCTGTCTGTTTTCCTGGGGACTTTTTACAACTGCCCTCATTTTTCTACAGCCGTTTTTACAGGTTTGCCTCAGATACTATTGTTTTCATGTCATTTTAATTGGTGCAAATACCCTTTTCCTGATTAGTAAAAAAAGGAAAAATGTAATATTTTGTTTGTAAGAAATTGTAATTGCTGTATGGTGTAACAAAACCTTTCTTATTTTCCCATAAAGAGCCAAACTGATGGAAACCCAAACACAGTCTAAATGTTTATACTTTTTGGCATTTTACAATAATGGACAAAAAACACCAATTAACTCCATTGTCTTTTTCTTGATTTATGTGATCGGAGGAATGGGGAATCTGATTATAATAATTGTTATATACTGTACTTAGATAGTCACTTACACACCCCTATGTACTGCTTTCTCTGTGCCCTGGCCTTTGAAGATATCTGTTACCCTACTGTCACTCTCCCTAAACTGATTGACATTTTGCTTTCAGGAAATAACTCAATAACTTTTATACAATGTTTTACTCAAATGTACTTTTTTGTGGCCTTTGCTGGAGTGGAAATAATGTTACTATCTTCTATGGCATATGATCGGTATGTTGCTATTTGCAAGCCCTTAAGATACCACCAGATTATGAGCAGAAGAGCATGTGTACTGGTGATTGTAGTGAACTGGATTTTTGGCTTTGTTAACTCAGCATTGCTAACAAGTTTGGCTTCAAAGTTGTCAATTTGTGGTTCTGATAAGATCAAACAGTTTTTCTGTGACATTAAAGGAACAGTAACGTCAAAAAATAAAAGTGTTTTAAAGTAATGAAAATATAATGCAGTGTTGCCCTGTACTGGTAAAACTGCTGTGTTTGCTTCAGAAACACTACTATTGTTTATATAAATAAGCTGCTGTGTAGCAATGGGGGCAGCCATTCAAAGGAGAAAAAGCTCAAGTTACACAGCAGATAGAAGATAAGCTCTGTCTTTCTAATAGTGTTATCTGTTATCCATTTGTTAACCTGTGCCATATAGCCGTTTTTCAATTTCTGCCATTGCTACACAGCAGCTTGTTTATATGAACTATAATAGTGTTTCTGAAGCAAACAGATCAGTTTTACCAGTGCAGGGCAAAAGTACATGATATTTTCATTACTTTAAAACACTTACATTTTTTAATGTTACTGTTCCTTTAAGGCTGTGGCAGACATCTCCTGTGATACAACTACATTTTACAATTCTATTTACATTGAAATATTTTCATTAGGGCTTCTTACATTTTCTATAAATGTAATATCATATATAAATATAATAAGAAACATAAGCTCGAGTGAAGAATTCGAATGAAAAAAAATTCAAATTTCAAAGTATTTTTTTGGGTACTTCGACCATCGTATGGGTCAAATTTGATCGAATTTTGATCAAATCGAATGATTCGAACGTTTCGAAGTAAAAATTGTTCGACTATTCGACCATCCGATAGTCGAAGTACTGTCTCTTTAATAAATACTTTGACTACATACTTTGCCACTTCAAACCTACCAAGGTGTAATGCTAGCCTATGGGGACCTTTCCCAGCACTTTTGTAAGCTTTTTTTGATAGAATAAAAATCCTTTGATCGATCGCTTGAAATCGTTCGAAATGGTCGATTTGAAGGATTTTATAGTTCGATCGAATGATTTTTATTCGATCGAACGATCTAAGCATTTGCACTAAATCCTTCGAATTTGATATTAGAATTTGAAGGATTTTACTTCGAGGGTTTCTTAACCCTCGAAATTCAACCCTTGGTAAATCTGCCCCTATGTATTCTGGCCAAGTTTTATTATTTTTGCAGTACAATATAACAATCTATAGTCAAATTATTACTACATTACAAAAGTATGCTTTACAGATAAAACATTTTAATAAGCATCAGCTCTGTTTCAGCAGTTAATAAAAGTCACTGTACGCTGTTTGGTTACAATGCATTCTTAACTGTTCTACTACCTGTTTTACAGGAAAAGATCTTGTAAAACTGCCATCATTGAGCAGCCATTTTACTGATTTTTCAGTTCATGGATCACACTATGGATCTTCTGTTTAACCTTTAAATTGTAACAATTTATATAGGTTCCAGTGCCTTCATCCAGATTAAGAAATACATTTTTTTAATGTAATTATTAGTTATGTTCAGCACCTATCATGGAATAACACAATAAATAAATCCTGTACTATTGTCTCACAGAGAGTCAAATCAACGATGAACCAAATAAATTTAAAATCTTGATGCCTTTCTTTTCTGATATTAGTTAAACCTCACACTTCAGCTATCTGTACGTTTCCCTATCACTTTCTCTCTTTATGTAAAAATGAGATTAACTGCATGGTTTCACAAGCGATAACATACTCAGAAATCTGTATTGATGTGAATGCAGAATTTTTTTTAATTATTTATTGTTAATTGAATTGAAACATTTAGTAAAAATTTAAGTTACAACAACAAAAAATATACAATGTAAAAATTGCTTGTACAGTCCCTACAAATGCTTTTAGCAAAGTTACTCATAGTATTACAAGAACCCCTCATGGCCCAAGTGGCTATGGGTGCCTGGCTGGTGCAATGTTTTATTAATTGGGTGCAAAAAAATCTTCCCCACATTTTGGGGTGTAAAGGTTTTTGGTGGAGAACAAATGTCATAGATAAACTGGCAAATAAATTCCCCTTTACATGTATGCCAAAATATGTAAATCAAATTATAAGAAAGGAAAAGTTCATGTTAGTGCACTCCAGATACTTAAAACATATTTTTATTATATTAAAAACAATATATATTAATATATAATTAAAAATAATTAGTCAATGGGGGAAAATAGCATATTAAAAACTTTGCAAACTAAAAACTAAGGCATTTAATATGTGTGTTTATTCCACTGTTATACAATATCTCTTTAACTGCTCTCTTAAAGATGCTGAGCAAGCATATATCTTGATAATTCAGTCACTACTTGTTATTACAGGTATGTGACCTGCTATCCAGAATGCATGGGACCTGGGGTTTGATCTCCAAACATGAACTCTAGCAAAACATCATTTAAAGATTAAGGGGCATATTTATCAAAGGTCGAAGTTAAAAAAACTTCGAACTTCGAATTCAAAAAGACCAATCGAATGAAGGTTGAAGGTTTTTTGGGGGTCGAAGTGGGCTGAATTCGGCCTACTGTGAATTGTACGATCGTACTTCGAATCGTACGATCATACTTCAAATTGTACAATCATACTTCGATCGTACTTTTTTAACTTCGACCTTCGATCTCCCAAAAGCCCACAATTGCCTCCATAAAGGTTCTAGGAGGTCCCCCATAGTCACCTAACACATTCCTCCTTTCCTTTTTGTCATTTTCTCCCATTACATCATTAGCTGCTCTGCTACCCCCTCTTGCTAATTTCTCCAGGCATTCTCCATGCTACATTCCACTTTTCACCCCTAACCTCTGCTTTTTTTCCTTTTTAGCCTTTTTCTCCTCTCTTTCCTTCTCTTCTCACCCCAGCCCAGTTTTAACTCAATGGCTCTCCTCTCTTATGATCTTGACCTTTACCTGTCTTTATTGAGATCCCAGCAAATTTTCGAGGCAGCCACCTTCTTCATGTGTTCCTTCACTATCCTTCCTCAGCCTGATACAGAGGCTGTATATTATTGGGGTAATTTTATTTTAGATTACAGATATAAGATAAGCACAACAATCACCCAGGAAAAGATAATGTATGAATAATCAAGTACATCACTTGATTACTCATACATTTAAATAATTAGGTTAATATACTGGTGAACTATAAAACCAGTAAAGTACAATTATAGGATACTGAATTTCTAGTCCAAAAGTTGTAGGATATCTGTAGTCTTTTCAAACTTTCATTTGAAAGAATGTTCTAATGGCCTACCTGCTGAAGTGTGGATCTTAATATGGTAGAAATGATGTACATGTAAGAGATCAATATCAGTATAAATGGAATAAATCCCAATAATATACTTTCCCAGAATATAACAGCTTTGATATTTCCAGTGTCACTATGGGAATGTACCAACACAGATTTCATCTCAGAAAAAATGAATGACTTCTTGGGAAGAATAGAACAGCAAATTAGAGACTAACCAGGCAAATATCAAAGAGTTCAGGGTGGCAATAAGCCAGGAAATGCTGGCCATTAGCACACATATGCTCTTGGTCACAATGAGAGGATACTGCAGGGCTTTACAGATGGCAACGTAGCGGTCATAAGCCATGGATGTCAGTAGGAAGAACTCTGCCAGAATACAAGAACCAAAGACAAAGCCTTGCACAATGAAGCCTGCGAATGAAATGGTGGTGTCCCTTGTAACTGTAATGACCAACAGTTTAGGCAGTAAAGCAGAGACACACATGAGGTGTCACACATCAGTAAGACCACCAAGAAAATTGCAAGATAAGCAGATTCATATTTAGAAAATGCCAAAAGGTGGAATTCAATAGGTAAAGTTCTGCTTATATCTTCATCCTTGGAGCAAGATGAAATAAAATGAGTCTCCCTTCGGTATTATTGTTACAATGCAGACCAGCTTGGTCAATGTCAAGCTATAGAAGGGCAGTATTATTTAGTGGTCATTAAAGGAAAATGATAGCTACAATCAGTGGGGAGTGCCAAATGTTACGGCACCTCCCAAAAATGACTTATCTGATACCATGAGCCGGCCATTACAACATTTGGCACCCCTCCCCTTTGATTGGAGCTTTCATTCTTCTTTATGTAGAAAAAGCAGTAGGGGGTGTATGTTTTAAAAATCATTAGTATCGTTAACCTGAAATCACTGGAGGATGGTTAAGGAAATACCAATGCTGAGGTCTAGGACACTGTATCACATAGATGTCCCCTGACATGCCCCTAATTTGTATGTTATTTGGAACATGCAGGCCAGGATTGCCAGGGAGTATAGTTTTAAAGGGAGCCTTGTACAGTATTTACTGCCTGCTTATGGCCGAGGGAACCCTTGCACCTGTCGGTCATATATGGTCAATTTCAAGGTCCAGTGTGCAGCTCATAGAGTTAAAAGTGGTAATTAGTCTTCCTATGTGTATAGTAATAAGATCACCTAAACATTCCTGACGGGGTGTGTTAAAATCCACTCAGTGGAAACGAGGAGCCAAAAATATAAATATTTATAACAATATAAGATATCGTAAATAGTTGTACCGGAAAGTGTAATAAACTAGAATACTAAAAGTGCTACAGTGAAAGCAGAATATCAGAGAAGTGAAGCAGATTTTTGGACAATTGTTAAATTGTCAATTGTATTCATGATTTGCTGGGATTCGTGGAAATCACTAAAAAAATGATATAGCGTTGTGTTAAAGTTAAACTGAAGCAACCTTTTAACATTGCACCTCTTTATATCGAAATGCTTCCGGCTGAATAAAATAGCAAAAGTGAATATTTTTCAGCTATATTTTTTGAGGTTTAACAGTTCAGCAGAGAAAAAAGAAAACATTTCTAAAATCTGAATTATTTGATTATAATTGAGTGGACCATCTTTCTGATATTTGGAGCTTTCTGGAACAAGACTTGTGGTCAGACACCATAGTGCTAAGTCCTGCCTCTAGATGGTGCTAGAGTTCAATGGCCTTAGTCTATCAAAAGCAATGTACTGAAAATATGTCTATGAAGGTTTTCATTCATCCAGGTCATGGTATATGTAGTTCTTCGGGTTGCATGACACAATAGTAGTTCTATCTACTAAATACACAGTATTCACAACCACTATGAATTTCACTTGTCACCTAATTGTATAGTTATACTGCACCATTGTGATTGGAATACTGGAAGAGTTTATATGCCGAGGATTTCTCATATTAGTAAGTTGAACTGAAGAAGCTACTCGGATGAGTAGTGAAATGTCTTCAATGGGTAACATCAAGTCCAGTTACTCTAGATTTACTTCCACTAAATAGATGTAATGAAAAACGTGTACTCTAGCACCATCTGGAGGCAGGATTTAGCACTAAGAATGGTGTCTGGATACAGTGCACAAATGTGAAATACAGATGGATTCACCTGTACATGTCAGATTGAAGCTCAGCACCCCTGTGCAACTACCTGGGGACATATAGCAGTGCTTTAAGCCATATCCCATATGAAGTCAAAATCTGATTGTCGGGTAGATTTGTGGGTTGTTGTAGACAGAGGATTGAGGTCTGAAAAGTTTTGTTGTGTTCTGTCTGCAAATGAATTGAATTGTGTATGATAATATGAAACAATGCTGCCCAGCAGGGGAACCAAGTAGTGATGTGTAAGGTCGTGGGCGGGGAGAGCAGGCAGAAGAGTTCAACCCAGACCCACCCGTGACCCAGAAAGGGGGGTGTGAGATCAGGCCAAACAGCACAACCCACAGGTAACCCCATGAGTGCGGCCAACCCGCGCATCACTAGAACCAAGAGATGCTTGGCCATTACATAAAAGGGGTCCAATTTTTTTTTACCAAGAGCATTTGTTGACAAGCTCCTTGATTTGAAAGTTGAAAGAAAAGCTGGCTATTTTTGCAGTGCTTATAACCGACCAGAGAAACATTACAGGACTCTTTTAGCTTGATTTTTTAGCAGAGCAACATTCTTTTCTCAGAATTCATTTTAATTAACTGTAGACAGTCAGGTAAAATGAACAGCTGATGGTGCTATTGTTCCAAATCCATTGTATTAGCAGTTCAACAACTTCTAATATCTAGAAATATTTTTAAAAACGTAATGTACAATTCAAGCAAAGTCTCTATCTACAAGGGATTGGGAGGTTCTCTCTGTGTCTGTGTGAGTTTCCACCAGGTACTCCATTTTCCTTCAACACTCCAAATCCATGCAGACAGGTTACCTGGCTCCTGATAAACTGACACTAGTATGTCTGTGTCTAACTGTGATTGGGATTCAGACTGTAAGCTCCCTGGAGCAGGGACAGATTTTAAGGTTGTATAATCTCTCTAAAACTCGGCTGGATCTTTTGGCGCCATATCATTAAAGAATAGTAATCGCTACCATCAGTTTCAGTAAAGTGTCATGAGATATTGATCTGTAATGTTCGGCTTCCTGAAAGATCTTTTACTGTGAAGCTTTTGATATCTTTCTGTTTGAGCTTTCTCTTATTCATCTTTCAACTTCAAATTGAAACTTCCTGGTTACTATAAGGAGAGCCTGCCCGGCTCTCCTAATTTGGAAAAATGGGCAGGATTCTCTAAGATTGACACATTGATAGGCCAATCACTGATCGCCACACCATAACCTGCTGACATTACAGGTCTTTCCTCGCAATGTCACCAACCTGCCACCCGTGACATCCTTGACCCGCCACCTGGCCTCACATTAACGGCGGGGAAAGATGTAAAACCATGACACGTTCAACCAAATAACAGTTGAATAAGCCAAATTATACGGTCAATAAATCAAATACCACAAAATAAATTGCATATTCTATTGGAACATCACTGTCTGCATCAAAATAAATGTACATTTGAAGGAAATATTGTACCCGCATATATATTTATATATATATTGTGGTAGAGTGACTAGGAAAAGGTGGAAAAAGGTCACTCTAGCCTTTAATTTCTCCCCAGGTACTGAGATAGGCTCCAGGAAGGGAGTTATTAAACAGAGAATCAGTGCTCTGTTTAAAGATTTCAGTAGCCAGGGACTCCATTCCATAGAGCCAGTCCAGAGATTGGAGTTCACCTTCCACAGGAAAGCTGTCCTGTGGAAAGACTATTTAAAGTTAATTGGAATAGGAGAGGATCTCTCATCAGGGCACAGCAGGTAGGAGACCTGGCTGTGTGAGGAACTCCCAGAGGAGCTGGGAGTGCTGCCTGATCCTGCATGAAGCAGAGGGAGCCCGTGGCTGTGACTAAGAGCCAGAGTTGTTGTCTGTGTGGGACATTGAGGGAAAGCCAGGAGGCTAAAAGGTTCACTCCGAGACTGTGAGTACAGGGGTGAGCCATAACAATTGTTTTGTTTGCTGGTAGTCCACCAGGGGCCCAGCCTAGTCAGGGACTGCTCCAGAGTTGGAAGGTAGTGCCCAGTGGGCTAGGTTTTATTTTTATGATTTTGTTTGTATGATAAAATGGTCACCCCTGTGTATGTGGACTATTGAAAGTGTTTGTGGGAAAGTGGGAAAATAAACCAGTATTTTCCTTGAAGAAGCTGTGTGTCCCTGTCTTCATGCTCCTTTCTCCTATGCTGCCTGCTCACCATTGACTAATCCCCCCCTAAAAGTTACATGTACAAGCCACCAGCTTGTCACATATGGTGTTTCGGATGCGGGCAAAATAAGGAGCAATTAAAAGACATACGCCTGTTTAAAGGGCTGATGAGCCTAAGAGACTTTACCTTTAAGCTAGTGATGAATATGGCAATTGGTGCTAATCCCATTTCTTCAGCTGTTCAGCAGGAGGCTGTGAGGGCTCTGTTAAAGAAACAGGAACAGCAAGATGGCGACTGGTGGATGCAGTTCCACAATGACTGGGAGAGAGTCTGCGCGCCAAATGTGGTAAAGATGCCAATGGGGAAGAGACTGCAAAATGCCCCACAAGTGAAACGTGAGAGTTTCTGTGAGTTGCAAGGAGCAGTGGCAGCTCCTGAAAAGTCTTTAAAGGAAAATACTAATTTTTTCTGTGTACCACAGAGGGAGTTCTTCCAGCAAGCTTCCTTAAAGGTACAGCGACCTGTGTGTTTTCAACAGATGCCAAAGGAAGTGCGGGAGACTTCGCGAGTGGCAATGGAAGTCACTGTGTCTGGATCCAAGCAAGGAAACTGGTTCCCAAGAGGTGGTACCCCAAAGTTGGAGCCCAGGCGGTGGGTACAAGTGCAGCATGCCAAGGAGAGAGGGTATGCTGGCTTCACAGTCCAGTCTGGCAAGGTTGGCCAAAGATTATCCCCAGCAGTTCCAGAGAGTCTGATGCCCTTCAGGAATGGTGAGACTGTTCTTAAAGGGGCGGTTGAAAGGGAACGGCAGGCTGGGGGGGTAAAAGACTGGGACTGTGGGAGGAAAGGCAAGGTCCTGGGACCTAAAGAGTTAAGTGCGCAATCAGAGTGCACTGTGCCTGTTAAAGGTACTGCTGAAAAGTCAGTAGAGGTGAAAGTGAATGGGATTTCCCTGTGGGTCACACTGGACATTAACTCAACTAAGTCGGTGGTGTTGCATGAACTGTTAATGTTTGTTCTACCCTGGCAGGAGCTCCCTGAGATGCAAGTGAACTCTGAACCGACCGTATGTCTGTCCTTTGAAACCACCAAAGGGACAGTTGTTCACTCCCTCGTAGTTGCCAGTGAGGGGGAGGTGGAAATTGTTCTGGGAACAGACTTTCCCCTATTCTGGGTGTTGTGGGGAATCCACAAAGGTTTAAATCTGGAGCAATCAAACCAGGTGGTTAATAATGTCTGTTCTATGCAAAATGTTATGTGTAATTTTGCTGACCAATGTCCAGATGTGAATCCTATGTGTGTGACTGTGGGGTGTGAAGTAACACCCATAGAAAAAAGTTTAGGGGTGACCCCCAAAGTGAGTTTTTCCCTAGCAGAGGTGAATTCTGCAGTGCAAAGGCTGGAAGGTTTAAAGCCTAATTTAACAAACCTAAATGTTGCCAGTGTGAATGAGTATGAGACTGCAACTCTGGTGCAAGAAACTGCAGCAAATGTGGAAAGGCTGCATGGGGAATTGTTGAGCAGAGAAAGCTCAAATACTTTAGCAAACAAGGAGTTAAAGCAAATAGATGGTAACCCTTTGTTTCCCTGCAGTAGCTCATCTATCAAAAGTCTTAATGAGGATGGGTGTACAAATGAGCAGTCTCAGTCAGGTGGTGTAGATAACTTGACTGGGCTTATTGAAAGGGAAAGGTGTGCCCACTGTTTTAGTATAGAGCATGTTACAGACAATTGTGTTCTATATTTTGCAATACAAAGGCTGTTTGAAGTATGCAAGCAGAACTGTGGGAATGAGACACCTGAAAGTATGTCAGGTGAGAGACCTGAAATCCTTGACTGCCAAGCTGTGTGTGTGAACACAGTCATTGCAAATGATGGTTTGGAAAATAGTACCATGAGTCTTAATGGTGATAAGCCAGATGGGGTGTCTGAGGAGGCGAGTGATAAAAATGTACAATGGCCTCCTGAATCTGTGTGTGTGCAGTTGTCAACCACAGAACTGTTGTCCAGTGAGCCCATCTGTGTGAGAGTTGAAACAGTGTGCTGTAGAGGGAAAGGTATGTGAAGTAATAAGTTCCCTAGTAAAATGTGTGCCTTCTATTGAGAAGTGGAGTGTGCCTGAGAGTAGCTTAACGGCACAGACTGCCGGTAAAACAGTGAATGTGAACAGACCTGCTGATATGGAAAATGAGTACATGGTGGCCAATGATGGTAAGCCACACTGTGTGAGTGTAGCGGAAAGTGAAGTTGATGTTAAACTTCCTCTTAAGGCTCCAGATCGTGAGATTCTGGATACCCCAGATCCTGTGTGTGACCCCACTCCAGTTCTACAGGCCGTAGAAGGAGTGTTGCAGACAGAAAGTATCCGTCTGTCATTGGATGAGTCCAGTATGAATACTGGTAATGCCAAATGTGAGTCACTTGCTAATACTGAGCATATAAATGATTGTGTGTCTGTGTGTGTGACACAAATCTGTGGCCAAGAAGGACACCCTACAGTGGGTAAATGTAAAATGCAGAGTGTGCATGATTGTGATACCAAAGCATGTGTGTCTGACTGGGTTGATACAAGTCCAGCCAAAGTATCTTCCCCAGTTAATAAAAAGCAGGAGTTGTGTGTGTGTGTGTGACCACTCCCATAGCCATACATGTGTTGAATCCCTGTGATACAGGTAATAAGGTTGCCTTAAAGGGTGCATCCAAGAGAGTTAGACCTTCCATGGGTGAGGGTATTCTAAGGAAAATTAAGCCTCCCGGTGCAGGTTCAGGCTTAGTGGCAAAATGTAAAACTGCATGTGGTGAAAGTTACTCCCATGGTTCGGACATGATAACCTGGGGGAGTAAATTGAAAAACAAAAGCAAATGCACCGTGATGCCTGAGAGCGGGTCAAGTATACAAAGCAGCCTATGTGTGTACACGGTGATTGAAACATATGGGTTGAATATGTTACAGGCTAAAAAGTGCCCAAGTATACACCCTGGTGGTCAGGGTGGTGAAATGCAGCTCCCAAGCCCTTTATCCACAGAAAGAGTGGGGAGTATAGAGGTAGAAATCCCTTTAAGAGAAAAAGAATTTCTATTAGGATTTCAATGTGCTCACCCCTACGGGTTGAAGCAGAGAGGGGGGATATGTGGTAGAGTGACTAGGAAAAGGTGGAAAAAGGTCACTCTAGCCTTTAATTTCTCCCCAGGTACTGAGATAGGCTCCAGGAAGGGAGTTATTAAACAGAGAATCAGTGCTCTGTTTAAAGATTTCAGTAGCCAGGGACTCCATTCCATAGAGCCAGTCCAGAGATTGGAGTTCACCTTCCACAGGAAAGCTGTCCTGTGGAAAGACTATTTAAAGTTAATTGGAATAGGAGAGGGTCTCTCATCAGGGCACAGCAGGTAGGAGACCTGGCTGTGTGAGGAACTCCCAGAGGAGCTGGGAGTGCTGCCTGATCCTGCATGAAGCAGAGGGAGCCCGTGGCTGTGACTAAGAGCCAGAGTTGTTGTCTGTGTGGGACATTGAGGGAAAGCCAGGAGGCTAAAAGGTTCACTCCGAGACTGTGAGTACAGGGGTGAGCCATAACAATTGTTTTGTTTGCTGGTAGTCCACCAGGGGCCCAGCCTAGTCAGGGACTGCTCCAGAGTTGGAAGGTAGTGCCCAGTGGGCTAGGTTTTATTTTTATGATTTTGTTTGTATGATAAAATGGTCACCCCTGTGTATGTGGACTATTGAAAGTGTTTGTGGGAAAGTGGGAAAATAAACCAGTATTTTCCTTGAAGAAGCTGTGTGTCCCTGTCTTCATGCTCCTTTCTCCTATGCTGCCTGCTCACCATTGACTAATCCCCCCCTAAAAGTTACATGTACAAGCCACCAGCTTGTCACAATATATATATATATATATATATATATATATATATATATATATATATATATATATATGACTATACATAGATAATAGGATTGAAGTTTATGCTCTCTTCTCTCTATGGGGCAAATTCACTAACCTGCAGAGTTGCGCTAGAGCAGGCTTCGCCACACTTCACTGCACTTCGCCAGGCGAAGTTTCGCCAGGGCGCGCTAATTCACTAAAATCCGAAGTTGCGCTCAGGGAGGCGAAAGGTAGCGAAGTTGCGCTAGCGTTAATTCGTCAAGGAAAGTGCAGTTACAATAGCGATGCCTAATTTGCATATGGCGCCAAGTTAAAGTACAATGGACGTATATGTAGCAGCAAATACATTACACTATACAAGTCTGGGAAAGCTTCATAAAATAAAATAGAGTTGTCATTTTGCCCTATACATGTGCCCACTGTATAGTTTAGATGCCATATGTAGTGATGGTCGAGTTTATTCGCCAGGCCCGAAAAAACTTCAGCGACATCAAAAAAAAATTTCGCTGCATCATCAAAAAAACTAGACGCGGGTGCAGTTTCGAAAATTTTTCGCTGTTTCGCGAAGCAAAACGGCGCAAATTCGCCCATCACTAGCCATATGTTAGGAAATGTAGGGGGGAAGGAGGGTACCCCAAAAAAATGTACGATCTTTTTCAGACTATCACCCTTAAAAAAGGAAGAGACGCCAGCATTTTTTGGGACTTTGAGAAAATTTCTACTTTTTTGTAAACAATCCCTATCTACTCTATTGCATTTCACCTGGTCTGAGGTGGCGAAGGCAAGTCTGGCGCAAGAGGTAACGTTCAGTAAAATGCGCAAGTTAATGAATTAGCGTAGTTATGTCCCATCACCATAGCGCAACTTCGCCTGGCGTAAGGGTGCGAAGTAGCGCTAGAGTAGGTCCACTTCGCTAGCAAATTTACACCAGCACCCTTAGTAAATCGGTGAAGTAAAGAAATGACGTCACGCTGGCGAATTTGCGCCAGCGTTAGTTACTTCGCCCTTTAGTGAATCTGCCCCTAATTGTTTTGTGCAATATAATTGCTAAGTGACAAAAACAGTGGTTAAATGTGTTTTACCCCTATGATGTTGAGATGTCAACTCCTATCTAAAGCCTTTTTATGTGTGAAGCACACCTGTGATATTTGGTTACTCTGTTAAGCTTGAGAAAGGGCACGCTGCATGCCGTTATGTTATTATATATGATGTAATGAATAGGTTGTATTATTATTATTTGTACACGATGAACTGAGAAAATATTCTTTTCTAATTTTGATAAACTAAGTGCCGCCTCTGCTCATTTGATAATTGCAATATAATTGGAAAAACGCAGAACTTTCCCCTATAAGGCTGAACACCAGATAAAAGAACCTTAAGTGAGTGCTACTGTACACTTGTATCTATATATATATATATATATATATATATATATATATATATATATATATATATATATATATATATATATATATATATATATATATATATATATATATATATATATATAAACATATAAATAAACAAATACAAGATTCCTCTGCACTCAATATATATATATATATATATATATATATATATATATATATATATATATATATATATATATATATATATATATATATATATATATATATATATATATATATATATATATATATATAGTAGAAACAAGAGATCCTCTGCACTCAACCCATTATCAATATATTTAAGACAGAGACACTTTGTGCATACTGCTACTGAAAAATGCCTTACCCTTTAAACAACACAGGGATTGTTTGTCCATATATTGCAATATATTTAAGCTGGCCAACTACGTCAAAGTCATCCCTTATCTGGCCAGTCCTACTCTCAATTTTTATCTAATTCATTAAGAATTCTACTGTTCAATTATACATTTTACAAAGGGACTAAGTTTTACCCGCAACTTACTTGCTGCTTTCAAAGTAAACTCCAAACTTTGGATGCCCTTTTATTAGACACCAGTGGGATCACCTGACTATAGCTGTCTAATAAAAGGGCATCCAAAGTTTGGAGTTTACTTTGAAAGCAGCAAGTAAGTTGCGGGTAAAACTTAGTCCCTTTGTAAAATGTATAATTGAACAGTAGAATTCTTAATGAATTAGATAAAAATTGAGAGTAGGACTGGCCAGATAAGGGATGACTTTGACGTAGTTGGCCAGCTTAAATATATTGCAATATATGGACAAACAATCCCTGTGTTGTTTAAAGGGTAAGGCATTTTTCAGTAGCAGTATGCACAAAGTGTCTCTGTCTTAAATATATTGATAATGGGTTGAGTGCAGAGGATCTCTTGTTTCTACTATATGTATATTGTGGTCACTACCTCATTGCACCCCCTCTTAATGTTTTTAAGTTAGTGGTTGAGCACAACTTCCCCTTGCTTGTTTATATATATATATATATATATATATATATATATATATATATATATATATATATATATATATATATATATATATATATATATATATATATATATATATATATATATATATATATATATATATATGTCAACTAATACCAATGTTAAAAATTATTTATATTTTTCACAAAGAAGAAAGAGTACAAAAAGCGATTAAGGAAATAATTTTAAACATGTTTTCTTACATTTAATACTAATTTTATTTTAAATATGTTTAGGTACAGGTATAACAAAGAAAAAAATAGACATCAAAAGGAAAGGGTTGGTTGGACTATTCCTTCCTCCAAGACTCATCCCACTAGCCACCTGCTATGGATCAGAGATGGTTGTTTTCTTTAGATCTGTAAAGGTTTTTTCTTGATTGAGAGTCCCATTTCCAGTATAATTAGCCTAGAACTGGAAAAAACAGAAAACTTTTAGAACTAGAATATATATAGTCCAATAGGCTTAAATGAATCATTTTCATTATGTATACAAAATGATGTATTCTATACTCAGATGTAGTACCAAAGGTTATACTCAGTGTATAATAGATCTGTGCTATATTGCTTACAATCTTAATTTGTATGTTCTCACATAATACCTTCCTATAATTAAAAGGTAGTTCAATATGTTACTGTTTCGGATACTATTAAAACATATTGGCTTAAAATATGTCTGTAACCTTGTTCTAAGTTAAGAGGAACTGCTTAGTTGAGAATTACAACTTATACCTGTGTCCAAAGCTGATGTTAGTACATTTTTCTTTTAAGAGCCCTGGTGGCATAACTACTTGCCTGGGTACAATTGCAACCCCCGCACCCCTTTGGGGCCTGCTGGAGCTGCAATAAACTTATTAGGGGGGGTTGGAAACCTAATTTGTCTAATCTACAGGGCATTCCCATGGGGAAGAGAACTTGAAGTAGCAAATATATATCAAATGCTCTCATGAAAGTGACCCACCCATGGCATACTTATATAAATAAACACAGCCCAAAAACATTATGTACTCAGATTATATGCCTGAGGTTATATTATTCTTTAGACATTTATCAGTATCAAAGTTTCTGTCCCTTGACTTGCACTTACCTGTTTATATATAAGTTCAAATCCTCCCACGTTACAGTTAGGGTCATCCTTGTAATCAATCACCACACGTACAATGTCCTCTACCATTGGTGGAACAAGCTTCTCCATTACTGACGTGTCTTTTTCTATGTCAGGTTTGAGATTGATCTCAAGTAACCAGGGCTGGAAGTTTTCTCCAAACATAAAATCTGCACCAAAAAGGTCAAAACTGTTTTTCTTGTATGCCTCATTTTCCTGGGTGGCCTTCATAGTTTGAATGAGGGCTTTCTTCATCCCTGGTATAATGATTGAATCCCAGACTTGCTCTTTTCCGATTGTACAAAGATACTCTTTGAATTCGTCACTGTGCCACATGTTTTCTTCAGGCAGGTTGGGGTGACGATTTGGTGCATTCTCTAATTTCCTCTGTATGCTGTTATTACACACATGGATGGCGCTGGAAGGATAAAACAATACAATTGTCAGGTTTATGTGCCTGACCCATCACTAGTAATCCAGTGTCGGTATACAGTGAGACTACTAAATATTCTAATCTTGCCTTAGCCATTCATTAGCCTTAGCAAGCTGACCATAGTTAGAGCAAAATTATAGAGCCTTGTAAGCAATGCAACTGCTACGGAATCAGAGGTTAGAAGAACAGAGCCTTTAGCATGCTATTTGCCCACTTTACAGATGTAACAGCAACAAACAAATATATTTCATGCCATAAAGTGATTGATCACAAATGTTATTGTATACACCGTGGATTAAACCTATAAATTACCTTTAAATTACTAGCAACAATGGCACAATTGTCCAAGGTGTTTTATAATGTAATACTTATTTGTTAAATAAAAAAAAGGTTTTATGATATTTTTCATTTCTTCGAATAAGTGCACTGTATTCCTAAAGGATTGTAAGACAAGACATACCCGCTTGTAACATACTAAAATATGGCAGAGAGTAGACTTATTTCTGTTTGTACATGAGCCTCTGAGAGTACAAAGCAGTGAAGTCATATCAACATCACGTCATTACTGTATAACAAATAAATAGAATGCAAGATTTTGTACCCTCTACTTACGTATCTAAACTCTCCAGCGTGAAGGGCTGAGATGAGAAACGGATGAAACTGTGCTTATAGAACCAGATAGTTAAGGGGTACCAGTCCGTTATGAGGAAATGCTGACGGAGATCAATTTTGGTTCCATATACAAGAAGTGGCCTCTCTATGTACTTTTGAGCCACCCATTCATCTCCGAAGGAACATATGTCTTCCAGATCATTTCTGCAATGTATCCCTGTAATAAAATGTAAAACATGAATCAATATCTTTGTACATCAATATTGTAGTAAACCATTCTGTAATGCCTGAAGCAACAAAATAATCATGCGTTGGACCAATAACTAAGGTTGCCACTTTGCTCCTACATCTCACACATCTTATTAGGAATTAATTTATACATATTCTGTATTCTGGCACAGAAATAATCATAACTGTGAATTGGAATTTAATTTGTGCCAAAATGTATGAGATGAGATGAAGACCCTCATGGATCCTTCCAAAACCTCAATGGAGGTGACGTCCCTCATCCTTGTATGGATCATATAGAAATAGCTATTATTATTTAAGCCCTTGCATGATTTTCTACTTTATTTACTGTATGTGAGTCAGTTCATATCCTGTGAGGAGCACCCACCAGTAACCTGAACTTTTGTTTTCCCCCTAAACATCACTTGAGTACCCATTTCAAAGATTCTCTTACCTCTTCCTCTAGATGAATTTCTTGGTTTTAAAATCCAGATGTTTTTTTCTCCATCTATATCTAGTTGTGGGTTCACTCTTCTCAGCTTACATAACAATTGGTGGCAGTAATCAACATACTTGTCTGAATTCCGTATGTGCGCACCATGACTGTAACAATACAAGGGCAGGGATGAGAGACAGTTATACATAATACACATCACACTATTGCAATATAATGTTTATGGAGAATATTGTATATGAATAGGTTTATTATACACAACAAATATCTGTTCATGTGATTTGTATTAGGCCTTTGTATTCATAGGTTTTATGGTTTTTACACTAAACTAAAAAATCAAGGATTAACTATAAGAAAAATTCATGAATTTGCACAAAAACTATGATTCGAAGAAACAAACATTCTATTAACATTCATAAATCACCCCATAGAGTGTTCACTGTCATTGTTTTCCTATAATCAAGACAATTTCTTTCTAAATCTAAATTTTTATGAATTGTTTCAGCTGAAATTACTTACTGCATAACCTGATAGTAGTCATGTATGAACTGTTCCCAATTAATTATCCTGGAACATATTAAGTCGTATTCGTCCTCATGTGTTGAGTAATACAGATAAAGCTGGCAAGCCACAAGGGCTTTTACTATAATATCTTCTGGAACAGTTCTAGCTTTTTTCTTTTTTTTCCGGCTGGGAATAACGTCATTTTGCAAAGACTTCCCATTGCTTCTCAAAACCCATTTGAGGATACCACAAGCCGCAGTCATGTTAAAGTCATCTAAATAAAGGCACATTTTTAGTTAGAATACTCTACTTAACCAAAAGATGAGACTAACTATAACCGTGAGAACAAACAGGTCCAATATTTTGTTTATAAAAAGAGATGGAACTTTGAATAATATTTCTAAAAAGGCAATACCATGGATTTATTTTCCTTTACATATTAATGTATATAGGCACAACTTATAGTAGATACAGAGAGTTGTCATTAACATGCACTATAATGTATTTATGGGAACTTCTAATAGAACACATTTTATTTGGGGTGGAACATTATTTCATAGGACAGCTATATAGAACCAATGATCTGAATCACTCTCAAACATTTTAGTGACTAGGTGATAAGTACATCAAGGAAAGGGGAATGACTAGTCATGGCCTGGCCAGTGATCTATATTGGAATGTGTGCTCTGTTGCCTTAAGACATTTTTCAAATGTTATATAAATACATTTGTGTAGAAGCTAAACCATAATAACATGAAAAAAACATGCAATATATAAAATAATCTTAGAGTTAAACCAGGGGCCCCAAACTTTTTTTTACCCGTGAGCCACATTCAAATATAACAAGAGTTTGGGAGCAATGCAAAAATGACCTAGGGGTGCCAAATAAGGGCTGTGATTGGCTATTTGATAGCTCCTATGTGGCCTTGCAGCATACAGGATTCTCAACACGGCAGTACACCTAGTTTTAATGCAATTTAAACTTGCCTCCAATCCTGGAATTTAAAAATAAGTGCCTGTTTTGAGGCCAATGAGAGAAACATCCAAAGAGTTGGTGAGCAACTTGCTGCTCATAAGCCAATGGTTGTAGATCACTAAGTTAAATAATACTTTGGTTTTGAAGGATATAAAGCCCTGATTTTAGATACTATACCCAAGACATAATGACATGCTACACTATTTTATGCACACTTACCAATGAATGCTTGTTTTTCATTTTGCTCACTAAACATGTAGCAACGAGGGAAGAAAGTGTGTGGATTTACATCACAGAACAAACGCCATTGCCTTAATGCCATGCACAGACCAATCTAGAATACAAAGAACATATTTAGTTATCCATTTTATAGAAATAAAAAGTCAAAGTCAAAGAAGATTGTAGCAAATTAATATACAAAAAATTCTAGGAATTGGAATGCAACAACATCTAGAGAGCCACTGATTGGCCACATTTCTGGCTTCTACAGTATATTCCCACCAGGTCAGAAGAAGTTACACTGTAAGTATGACCAGTAACAAGAGGCATCACATTGTTTTCTCTTGGAAACCCTATGTAAAATTATTTCCACTTCCATTTACTGGAAACCGTCTGTGGGGCAAATTTACTAAAGAGCAAAGTGACTAACGCTAGTGAAAATTCAGTCACCTGCATAACTTCACTAGCAAAAGAGATATAGTCTAGCGGTACTTCGCTCCCTAATGCCTGGCAAATTTGCGCTCTGGTGAGTGGACTGACTACACAAATTCACTAAGATGCGCATTTTACTGAATACTCTTGTTCCTAAAAAAATATTTGAAAAGTCCCTAACAACGCTAGCGTCTTTTCCTTTCTCAGGGTGATAGGCTGAAAAAGAGTGTAAAATGTTTTTGGGGTAACCAGCTTCCCCCCTACATTTCCTAACATATGGCACATACACTATACACTGGGCTCATATGTAGGGCAATACTTTATTTTATTTAGGTTTATTTTTTTTCCTGGGCTTGTGTAGTGTAATGTATTTGCTGCAACATATACATTCATTGAACTTTAACTTCCCGCCGTATGCAAATTAGGCATCGCTAGCGGAACTTTGCTTCGCCTGGTGCAGTAATGCTAGGGCAACTTTGCCAGAGTTTGGCACCCTGGTTGATACTTCAGATTTTAGTGAATTAAAATGGTGAAGTGTTGCTCTCTGAGCGAAGCCATCGCTAGTGAATTTTCGGTGGTTAGTAAATTTGCCGCTTTGACTTAGAAATAATGGGTTCCAATCATGTTAACTGGAAGCCATATGATTCAGCTGAAAGAAGCAGGCCTGTACAGGCAGACTGTAGACAGGCAAATGTCAAAATGCCATGCACGAGTATTTATTAATGGGCTAATGTTGGGCTATTTTGGGCACAGTTTAAATACCAGGGCCTACAGTTCAGACATGGATCAAATTATCTAAATCAAGTTGCATTTTATTTTTTGTTGGGCTATTATAATAAAATGGCAAGTGACAAGGATGTGGGGTTGATTTACTAATACATTTACAAGTAGCATTTAATAAACAATTCATTTTGATCAGTCTACTGCAAGAAAGAAATTAAATAAAAGACCTAATTGGTTGATATTGGTCATTGTAAATCACTGCAGTTGTCTCACCTTGCTTGCGAAGAGCACACTGTAAAAGTTATTGGTTATCTGATCCTCTTTCAGAAGACTGGGTTGAATTGCACTGAATGACAGGATGAGGCTGGGTTGTATATAAGAAGGACTGCTAAACTAAAAAAAGGAAATATAAATAAAAAAGTTTATTCATGGAAGGCAAGTACACTCAAATGATTAGTAAACTTCTGGTGCATTATATTACTTCTTTAACCACAGAAGAAATAACAACTGGCCTAGTAACTGCTAGTTATGCTGCTACCATACTCTGCAAGTAAGTTGCACTAAGTACTGTAGCTTGCTAGCTTGCTTGGCTCCTCCCCACCAGTCACATCATGCACTTTAACTGACTAGTAAATGTAGAACATTTATATTTAAGTCCATAGAAAGAAATACGTTTAGCTATAGGAAAGGGAAAATCATTGTACACTGTTCTGGGTTGAACAATGACAATGGTGTGAAAATAGAAAACATATTATAGAAAACATTAACACTATTTATCTTAATGCTCAATTAAATTGGCCATATCCATGAGTGGTTAGATTAAGATTACCCACACATTTCTTACATAGATCTTTGTATTGTACTAACATAAATATGGATTTACCTTCTGCCCATTTGTTGGGTCACAAAATATAGTTTCCTTGGGACCAGCATCTATCAAGGAAAAAACATTGCATTAGTATCATTATAGCAGTTTATTAGATTGCTCTGAAAGGTTCCACTACTAGCAGGTTCTGCCCATATATCTTAGGCACATTAGGGAATATAATATACTCAACTGTATAACAAAACCATGGTTTTTGGTATCAGGTGGCTGCAGAAAAAGTATTCCTTATAAATTCTGGCCTAAGGATGTGTTTACATGGAAACCTTTCAGATCAAAGAAGCTTATTCAATGTACCTTAATTAATCAATCATTGCTGTATCAAAAATCACAAAATTGTGTCTAGAATCCTAATGTCCCAATTGTACCCTAACCTTTACTTTGTAAACTCTAATTTGTAGGGCCCTCTAATCCTATTGTACTCTGTAACCCCTTGTTTGTTATCCTCCATATATTCCTGTTTGTAACTAAGGTATCACTGCGTATCTTGTCGGCGCTATATAAATAAATGATGATGATGATGATGATGATCAGAAAGTCACTGGAAGATAAAGTTGGATGCAACTTTTATGCAATTGTCGCCTATTCCATGAGATTTTATTCAACTCTACTTCATCAACATTGTGCTCATGAAACCCCAGGGCAGACATTTATATGCTAGCATGTGGGGAGCACTAGGTTCATTTTTATAATTAGCAATTCCATATTACTGAAATTACTGATATTTTTTGAGAAGACTTACTGAAGGTGGGGGCAATTTTCTTCACCCATCCTCTACTCATTAGGCTGCTCTCGGTGTCGTTTAATATTTCATCGTCCGTCCAGAAAATTTTCTTTTTCTGTGGGATATTTAAAGAGAAACATATTAGAGATTCCAAATACAGAAATTTCTTAAAAGTGGCTTCTACAGAATAAATTGCTTGCATGGGATCATGTTTCTTCTGTGTGATATTAAGGGACCTTAAGGTATGTAAGAGAAATTAATTCATAAGTCTTGTGGTTTGTAGCTGAGCAACAGTTTAATGCATCTATGTTGCAGAATCCTTCACTTGGGCTATACAGAGAAAAGCTAGTGGTGTTCATCTCTCCCACCACCTTTATACATGGAAATAGCTGTAGTGGACTAAACAGTTTGCTCTTAAAAGAAAAAGGCTTGTAATACAACTAATACTAACTGTGTACTTGTTGCATATTGGGCAGATATCAGGGATAAATGTAACAATGCTCTTCACATCTACCTATTTCCTTATGAGTTGGCTATCAGCATATCTACTCACAGCAATACACTGGTACCAATGTAAAATATTTTTAATATTGTAGTTTGCAAAAATGGCCATTACAGGTATATTCATAATTTCTATGTTACTTTAGTGGATTGTGTCTATCTTAGACCCAGGTGACTCCTTCCAGCCAATTGTGGCTCTCACAACTGGACACATGAAGAGCAGAATGTGACTTAACTGTTATTCACCTGCCACTTCTAGTGTTCTTTAACCTTTCTATGTAAAGTCTCTATAGCCTTGGGGAAGTCAGGCACCAAACTAAGATCATTTATATATTAAGAGATGGTCTCTCTGTGCAATGTCATTTTTAGTTTTTTTCTCCTAATATACTTATATTCACAACATAGGCTAAAAGAATTCCTGGTGCTGGTACATTACTTACCGCAATTGCTGTTTTAACCTGGTCTTCAAAGCATATGTTAGTTCTGGATACACATTCATCATAGCAACATTTATCCAGTACAGGTGAAACTGCATCTGCAAAAGAGATATAAAATCCATATAGTATGTTATAATGATTTATGAATAATGATGTATTATTTTAACAAACTATTACACAAAGATGGCAATTTACTACAAAATACCCACAACTGGAGAAATTCAGAATAAAACCATAAACATGTTTTATGAAGCCACATGATAACACAAGACAGTTCTTTGAAATAATCTTGTAGAACATCAAGTAGTAGGACATATACAGGGGCAAATCTATTTACTGACAGTTAGGAAAGTGTTAACTAATCACAACAATTTTTCACAGTTGATAAAGGTGTAGATTAGAAGTTGAACACATTCATGAATTTGCTCATCTAAATCATGTTCCACCACTATTATGAAAGAAGTGTTGGACTATAAGGTTGAAGATAGTACAGGTACCAACTAATCCATAAGGTTAAAGATGGGACATGGAGTAGTAACAGGTACAAACTAATCCATCACTAGTAACAGATAGCAATTGTTCATCCAATCAGAAGTTAGCATTTAATGCCCTGCTCCATTTACAGCCATATTAGAGGCACTAGTATTTATGTCCCCCACAGGCACTACAACACTTGCCTAATCTGCTTGGTTTTTACTAAATGTTTACTTACCATTAGGCGTCTCAGCAGTTTGACTTTTACTAGATTTATTAGCCGTCTTTCTTTTCCTCTGAGCTTTTCTTTTGATATTAGTGATAATAGCAGTTGTTTTTCTTTTGATATTAGCTATAATAGCAGATTTTCTTTTCCTGTTGGCTTCAATAGTTGTTTCAATTTCGCTATTAGCTTCATTTTCTATTTCGCTGTTAGCTTCAATTTCTATTTCGCTGTTGGCTTCAATTTCTATTTCGCTGTTGGCTTCATTTTCTATTTCGCTGTTAGCTTCAATTTCTATTTCACTATGAGCTTCAATTTCTATTTCACTATTAGCTTCAATAGGTTGTTTTTCTAGTGATTCCTGTTTGATCTGTTAAGATAAAATATTGCAAGAATAAGAAATTGACAAAAGTAAGGTAAAAGTGTAAAGTAAATGCTACAGTTAAACACATTAGGCCCATAACCCACTGGTGCAATGTGGAAATGTGTCTAATATTATAGGAAAAAACTAAAGATTCATGAGCAGCCAATGTCCTTTCTTGTTTAACTGTGTATATACAGGTATGGGACCTGTTATCCAGAATGCTGGGGGGTTTCTGGATAACAGATCTTTCTGTAATTTTGGTCTTCATACCTTTAGGGGCACATTTACTAAGGGTCGAATATCGAGGGTTAATTAACCCTCGATATTCAACCATCGAAGTAAAATCCTTTGACTTCGAATATTGAAGTCAAAGGGATTACCGCAAATACTTATAGATCGATCTATAGAAGGTAAAATAGTTCGATCGAACGATTTGATTCTTTTGAATCAAATGATTCAAAGGATTTTAACCCATCGATCTAAGGATTTTCCTTCGATCAGAAAACGCTTAGCAAACTTATGGGGAAGGTCCCCATAGGCTAACATTGAAGCTCGGTAGGTTTTAAGTGGCAAAGTAGGTAGTCGAAGTTTTTTTTAAAGAGACAGTAGTTGAATGGTCGAATAGTCGAACGATTTGTAGTTCGAATCGTTCGAATCAAAGTCATAGTCGAAGGTCGTAGTAGCCTATTCGATGGTCGAAGTACCCAAAAAAACTACGAAATTCAAAGTTTTTTACTTCAAATCCTTCAATTGAGCTTAGTAAATGTGCCCCTTTGTCTACTAGAAAATTGTGTAAACATTAAATAATCAAGTACAAGGAACTATTTATTATTGCAGAAAAAAGTAAAAAATATGGAATTATTTGGATGAAATCTATGAAAGATGACCTCTCTATAATTTGGAGCTCTCTGGATAATGGGTTTCAGAATAACGGATCCTATACCTGTATATATAAGGTGTTTTCACAGCAATACATGTGCCTTTTCAAGAATCAGCAATGTAAAGTTAAATATATATATATATATATATATATATATATATATATATATATATATATATATATACACACACTTGTTTTTATTTTTTAAATAAGAAGAGGTAAAAAGGAGGAAAGGGGCATTGAAGATACTTTAAAAACTCCACTTGCACCTTAAACGTCCATTATATATTAGGTCAGTATGTAGGAAAGTTGCTATCTTAAGTAAATCTGTACTATGAAAGGAAAGGCAGTGTGAAGAATAAAAGAATGTTCTGTTTTAATCTACAAATATCTCCTGCCTACCTCAATTTCTTCATCAGGTTTTTCTTTTGGTTTCTGATAAAGAAAGAAAATATATATTATCAGTTTATAGTTAAACACTTCATTTGACAGTAAAGAATATGCTAATACTGGGTATTTAAACATAGCCCTTTGCCAAATTATCCCTATTAATATGGGCCAGGTGTAGAAAAATGGAGTTTAGAAAAATTGCATTAATAACAGTCGGAGGCAGGGGCAGAACTAGACCTCCCCAGGCCAGTAAAACCCATTTGTAGGTCCCCTGCAGCCCATGATTTCCATATACCCAACATGTATACATCTGGCAGCACAAGTCAAAGGGGAGGTATCACTGATTCTTAACAGACCCCTGCTGCCTGAAATGCTACACATTGGATATCTGAGGTATACACTGAACATACATATCAACTGTAGCATATTAAAGTATGTTCATGTACCTACATTCTTCACAATATGTGGCCCAATATGGAGTGGGTGCCAACTGACAAATACCTGAATCCAAATTTTATATGGACTTTGGCTTTTATTTTTAATTACTCATGAATAAACAATATGGCTTATTTACTAACACTAGGGAAATTTGCACCTGTGGCCATAAAAAATAGCAGTCAGTCAGTGACTATATTTGTTCTGCCAGCTACAAGTACAACAATGAAGCAAAAACTCTATTGGATACGGCCCAGGCACAACAATTCCTTGGGTTGGTAAATAAACAACAGTGTGTTTATCACACGTATCAAATGAATTAAGAATTGCTTTGATTGTGATGATTGGAGGGTTTAAGATCTTTCTGACAGAAAATGATTCAAAGCATTTTGTTATTCTTAAAATGATAGTTTAGCTAATATTATGCAGATAACTGAGATTAGCATTTCTATAAAAGGTAAATAAAATATTTGTGAAATTCTGATAAATTGTCACTGCAGATTTTACAACTTTTGAGACTTTTTATTGGTGAGCTGAGTCTGATAACTTAACAACATATTGCAATTAATTATAGTATTTGAAATCTTACCTTTTTACAATATGTGAAACAATAAGAAATAGATTTCCAAAGTCTTTTAGTTAAGGTGTTCATTGTAGAATCTAGATGTTATTTGATTTTCTATAAAGGAAGAAAAAAAGAATATATGTTATACTATATATATATAATATACAAGACCCATAAATATCCTGTAAAGTATATCCTTATAATACACAAAAGCCTTGTGAATTATGTCCTTATAAACGGTGACTAGTGATGTCATCAGTTATAAACGTGAGTAGTAATGTCATTTTTGTCACACAACTTACTAAAACTTGTGTATTATAATAAATAAAGTACGCTTTGTTGAAAAATATGAGGATATTAGAAGTAACCTTGGAGTTCCATGACCTGTATAAAAGCATTCGGCGTTTGACCTTATATGGTCATTGAATTGATGTCATTGTTGTAATCAGAGCTTAGTGATGTTATTTCTGTCAGGACTCATACCAACTTGTGTATTATAATAAATAAAGTATCCCCTGTTGCAAAATATAAAGATATTAGAACTCACTTCAGAGTTCCATGGCCTGAAACTCCTTGCTAACTTCTAATATCCTTATATTTTACAAGGGGTACTTTATTCACTATATAAACACCTCTCTTTCTCATATATATATATATATATTTCTATCCTTAATATCAGTTTTAGTAGTTTTAATATACCTCACTCTCTGCCTCTGATACTTACCTCAGTTGGCTGGAAAATCAAATGACAACTTGGATCCTGTTTCCTGTACTACATGTACAGAAAGCTTAGGGTCCATTATGACATCACAATGGTGTTTTATGACCTGTATAAAAGCACTCAGCCTTTGACCTTATATGGTCATTACATTGATATCATTGTTGTAATCAGTGCTTAGTGATGTTATTTCTGTCATGACTCACACAAACTTGTGTATTATAATAAATAAAGTATCCCCTGTTGCAAAATATAAAGATATTAGAACTCACTTCAGAGTTCCATGGCCTGGAACTCCTTGCTAACTTCTAAGATCCTTATATTTTACAAGGGGTACTTTATTCACTATATATACACCTCTCTTTCTCTTATTTATTTATTTCTATCCTTTATATCAGTTTTACTAGTTTTAATATACCTATCTCTCTGCCTCTGGTACTTACCTCAGTTGGCTGGAAAATCAAATGACAACTTGGAACCTGTTTCCTGTACTACATGTACAGAAAGCTTAGGGTCCATTATGACATCACAATGGTGTTTTTTTACCTATATAAAAGCACTCAGCCTTTGACCTTATATGGTCATTGAATTGATATCATTGTTGTAATCAGAGCTTAGTGATGTCATTGTTGTAATCCGAGCTTAGTGATGTTATTTCTGTCATGACACATACAAACTTGTGTATTATAATAAATAAAGTATCCCCTGTTGCAAAATATAAAGATATTAGAACTCACTTCAGAGTTCCATGGCCTGGAACTCCTTGCTAACTTCTAAGATCCTTATATTTTACAAGGGGTACTTTATTCACTATATATACACCTCTCTTTCTCTTATTTATTTATTTCTATCCTTTCTATCAGTTTTAGTAGTTTTAATATACCTATCTCTATGCCTCTGATACTTACCTCAGTTGGCTGGAAAATCAAATGACAACTTGGATCCTGTTTCCTGTGCTACAGGTACAGAAAGCTTAGGGTCAATTATGACATCATAATGGTAACAAAAGAGGTTCATTATGATATCACAATGGTAACCAACGGCAACCATTGTGAGGTCATCATAATGGTAACCCATGGCAACCATTGTGATGACATCACAATGGTAACCCATGGCAACCATTGTGATGACATCACAATGGTAACCCATGGCAACCATTGTGATAACATCACAATGGTAACCCATGGCAACCAAACATCACAATGGTAACCCATGGCAACCATTGTGATGACCTAACAATGGTAACCAATGCAACCATTGTGATAACCTCACAAAGTCTAAAGTCTATTTTTGCAGTTGTTTTGAATGAAACAGATTATGCACTTTTGTGAATAAAACCAATAGAACATTAAGGCTCAAAAATATAGTCTTTGATGGGGTGTCAAAGATTCTCCATTGTATGTCACTAGCTTCTACATGAAATCAGATCCAGATTTAAAAGATTTCCAAGAAATACATATAACGATGTCTGTACTGTATTTCACTGACTCTTCACTCTGTAACCTTTTTAAACCCAATGAAATGTATAGATAGCATTATCTTTATTCTAATATACACATAAATTACTCATGCTCAATGGAGCACATGGGAATTAAATATATCAACAAATGAGTGATTTGATTTTTCTAATAAACTCCAGGTAGTACATGAAAGCAAAACTTTAATGGTTGTCATGGGTTACTGCTAGGGTTTCCACCTTTTACCAGGCAGGAGGCACTGGGATGTTGGAGGTGGGTAATGACAAAGAATTCAGGATGATGGTATAAATAGGCTGGCCAGTGATTTAAAGGGGCAGATCAATGATGTAATGGGGCAGTCCTTGCAGTGGATTCTAGACCATCACAGCAGACATGAGGTAAAATGGAGATATATTTGGGGTGGATCAGGGATTAGGTAGGCAGGCCAGGGGTAACATTTATAGAAATGTATCAACAGGTATATTGTTGTTAAATTTGAAAATCAAGTCCCATTTTGACTGGACTACTAAAATACCAGACAGGTGGCAACCCTAGTTACTGCCAAGGTGCAAATTTGCCCATTGAGTTCAAATCATTTATAGTCAGTTTGTGTGCAAGATGTGCAGGTACCTTAACAATTTCAATGGAAGCCAGCATTGTTTTGCAGTTTTATGTATAAATAAAGGGACAGTTGGAATGTAGACCTACAGATATCTGAGTTATCTCCCAATTAACTTCAAGTGAGGGGGGAAGAAACGCTGGAACTTCTGATTTATCCATATTGATTGTATAGTTTGAAGAGAGCTTTCTAGGAGAAATAGTCATTGGTCTAGAGGTTAAATGATCAGCCTTGAGGTGGGGAAAATTCTGACCAGCACCCGACCCTAACCCGCCCTCCCTCAGCCCACCCATGCCCGACCTCTTTTATAGACCTGTGCCTGCCACACCAATTGCATCACAAAAGGGGCGGGGCAAGCAGGCACACATCCAGGGTTGGACTGGGGGGCCTGGAGCCCACCAGGACTGCTGTCCAGGGCCCAGCTCTGGCCCCACACCCCCCTACTGTGAAGTGCAGAAAAAGCATGAAGGCGCTCAGCACCCAATTTTTTTAATAGTCTATAAAAACAGACAGCAGAAGTTGGAAGCCGGCAATGTAAGGTGGCAGGCGGGGAGAGCAGGAAGAAGAGCTCAACCCGCCACCCAAAAATGGGGGTGCGAGGTCGGCCCGAACCTGCCAGACCCGCAGGTCCCACGGGTATTGGGCTGGCCCACACTTCACTAACAGACGTGAGTCCTGCAGTGGGGAAAGAGTTTTTCAGAAATAGATGCGCTTCAACTAAAACAATTGCAAGTGAAAAGTATAAAGCCATTACCATTCTCTCTGTGTACAGAGTCTGGAGCGATTCATTCAGTCCATTCATGGGGATAATTCTGCAACACAGAAATCAATATTAGAAACCAGTACTCATAATTTCACACATGTCAAAGAAATATAGTGGCAGAATAGAGGGAATTCTCAGTATTAAGAAGCCAGTGAATATGTAGAACTGAATCTTTTGTGGGGAGAAATCAAAGTGCAAAAACAAAACACAAAGAATTCTAAGCAAATGTTTTTGTAATTTGTTGAACTATTAGCGCTCCACATATTCGAACCTCATTTTAATGTTTTCTTTGACTAAGTAGTCAAGAACTTTGTATAGGCATGGGCATCAATAATCCCTGCATGTGTCATTGTAGCACAATATGGAGCCTATTTACTAACTTTCGAATTTATATTTTAAAAAAATTCTCAAAAAATTTGTTTTGTTATTTCTTTAAAACTTTTATAATAAAGTGTAAAAACCATGAAAACTGTAATACAAAACTTCACCAGTAAAAGATGTTACGGTGCTATTGAGGTCAATGGGAGCTGTGGTTATCATATTTGTCCATTTTTAATTAATTCAGACTTTTAGAGGTTTTCAAGGTTTTTATATATTTATTCAGATTGTTAAGCATTTTTTTTGTTGGCACTTTTTATATTCAGATCTTTTTTAATAAATTACATGGCATTTGTGGTTTTAAAGAAAATGAGTATTATTTATACTTCTTAAACCACAAAAATATAAATGGGCCTCCCGCGTATCCGGCAAGAGAGACCAATATACTATGGGGACAATACTCTGAATACAAAAATCACAAATTATTTGGAATTTATTAAAACCCGTGAATGGAAAAGTCAGAATCTGAAATCCAACATCTCAGACTTGTTGAGGTTGCATATAAGTCAATAGGAGAAGTCCCAATGATTTTTTTTTATGTGTGCTGGGTTTCATGCAATACCCTGAAGTTTTCAGGCAAAAATATGAGTTTTCAGGGGTAAAAAATCTGAAAAAATAGTGAAAATCGGATGAAAAATCCGATAAAATCATGAAAATCTGATTTTTTTTCCGCAAAGCTAATTTTTGGGAAAATGTAATAACCTGAGCGGATTTGCTCAGAGTTTGTCTTTATTTTCAAATTCTTTTTATTGAATTGAAAAGCATTATGACCATTTTACTATGTAAATAAATATGCAGCTTCATATTTCAAATGAATATCATACAGGTTTTTACTTGAACAATAAACAAATATTGCTAACTATTTTGACCTGTTTCTCATTTATTTAATATTCACTTCTGCTCAAAACACATGAATTTTAAAATTCAGAAAGAAAGAAATAGTAAACGTATTTTGAAAATTAAAAATTACATGAATGGGGTGAAAACCTAGTTTAATTCCTGAGTTTGTAGCAGAAAATCTTGAGATAAAACCGGACATTGATAAATAACCCCCTACATATCTCAGCACAGTAAGGGGGTTATTTATCAAGGTCCGAATTTATCTCAATATTGGCTGCTACAAACTCTGATCTAAGCCGCTCGGGTTTTTAATGCTTATTTATCATTACATTTTCCCAAATTTAGCTTTGCGGTAAAAACTCAGATTTTCACGGTTTTTCAGAAGTTTACATTTTTTCCGAAAACTTTGGGGTTTGGCACAAGACCCAGCGCAAATCAATAAAATAATTGGGACTTTTCCCATTAACTTATATGCAACCTCGCCAGGTCTGAGATGCCGGGATTTCAGATTCTGAGTTTTCCAGCCTCGGGGTTTAATAAATTCTGAAAAATGTGTGATTTTTTAAAAGCCCAATTTTATAAAAAATTAAATAAAAAAATTTTCGTGATTTTTGCATTTGGGCTTTTAAAGCTGATCTTTGAAATGTCAAAGGGGATTTGGGAGCCTAATGAGAAAAATCCCCAGAGACTAATTAATATAAGTATGTTGTGGTTTTTAAGGGAATATATTAAATTCAGAGAAAAATAAACTATTTAGTTGACATTAAAGGAACAGTAACATCAAAAGATTAAAGTGTTTTAAAGGGGACCTGTCGCCCTAAGAAATAATTCCAAATAATTTTTATCCTGTTAGTTGAGCAAAACAAAACTTACTTACTGTCACGGTTGACACCCTAAATTCAGAACCAATGCTAAGCACCCTGTTCTCGGCTCTTGCTTCCGCCTTTAACAGCCGCCTTTCACCTCGGGAGGAGCCCTTGGCTAATTGGATGCCACCAGGTCTTATTAAGAGAGGTACAAAGCGAGGGGTTCTGAACAAGCAATGGGGCACAACTGTAGTACAGAGTCTTTTGGGCAGATGGTCACGGTACAAGGCGTAAACAGAATCGTAGTCAGATCAGGCCGGGTCGGGGCAGGCAGAGTACAAATGGAGTCAGGCAGGCAAGGGTCAAACCAGCAGATCAATCAGCAGGGATACAGAATAAGCGAAGTCGGATATCAGGCAGGAGTCAGGATACAGATGTCAGAAAGCCAGGCAGGGATCAAAACAGGAATCAGATCACAGAATTCAGAAGCTATAACAGCACAGAAACCACCAGGAAACTCAATAGGAGAAAACCTATAATGGGCAGTGATTACACCAGGAAGTTCCCCTTTATATATTTGAATTTCGCACATGCCTGCGCCTTTAATTCACGTACAGGCGCGCCGCGCGTGCCCTAAGGAACCGGGGCCTGTGGCAGTGAAGACCGGCATGGCAGGAGTCCCCGCTGAGGGGTCAGCAGGTGTCCCTGCCGTCCCCCCACTAGACCACCATGGTATTTTATTACACTAAAACTACATTTATTATTTTAATTTTGTTTCCTTCAGTCTTGGAATAACACATCACTGCAAGCAGGCAGGAGCCATTTTGTGGACACTGTTATTAAGACAAGTTGTATATCACCCCAAAATCTTGTGTATGTGCCCGAATGGGGGACCTAATGCCCTTACACATTGCCCTACACAATTATATAGTATGAGGAGGGAAGAGCCTCGGGCATAGAGGTGGAGCAGGTAATATTTGATCGACAGCTCAAATATTTAAACGCCTTTAAAACAGGTATTGATGCCTTAATGAAAAAAAAAAATATTTGGGTTCCATCAATTTGCAAATGACTTTTGTTATACAGCTTTTTATGTGTAGATGACAGGTCCACTTTAAAGTAATAAACATATTATGAAGTTGTGAGAACTCACAACCTTATTTTATAATGAAAATACGGTTGGGGTGGGTACCATGAGTACTCGCCAGTGCACTGAGCGACTTTATTTCCCACTAGGGCACTGCAGCAGGTTTCAGAACGGTTGAGGATGCCCCACTGAGCAACCAGCAGTAAAGCTGGGCATAGAGGCAAAGATTTGATCATACGAATCTTCGTTTAGTACGGTTTTCAGGCTGTGTGTGGAGTGTCCCGTCATTTTTCGTGCCATGAGCTGAGGCAATAGCACATTTCTCACACAGAGCTGCAGGCATTAGGCATTTCTCACAGAGGAAATATCTCCATTAGGCATTTGCAGAATTCACACACATTCCCTCCTGGAAGTTGTCAGGAAAGCAGCTTCTACAGTACCCTACAGTCCCTCTTCACTGAGGTCCCTGACTGGAGGCAACACACAGAGCCTCTGGGAAGCTACTCCCTTACTGTAAATCCTCGTTGGAGCTTTAGCACCAATTAACTCCATTGTCTTTTTCTTGATTTATGTGATCGGAGGAATGGGGAATCTGATTATAATAATTGTTATATACTTAGATAGTCACTTACACACCCCTATGTACTGCTTTCTCTGTGCCCTGGCCTTTGAAGATATCTGTTACCCTACTGTCACTCTCCCTAAACTGATTGACATTTTGCTTTCAGGAAATAACTCAATAACTTTTATACAATGTTTTACTCAAATGTACTTTTTTGTGGCCTTTGCTGGAGTGGAAATAATGTTACTGTCTTCTATGGCATATGATCGGTATATTGCTATTTGCAAGCCCTTAAGATACCACCAGATTATGAGCAGAAGAGCATGTGTACTGGTGATTGTAGTGAACTGGGTTTTTGGCTTTGTTAACTCAGCATTGCTAACAAGTTTGGCTTCAAAGTTGTCAATTTGTGGTTCTGATAAGATCAAACAGTTTTTCTGTGACATTAAGGCTGTGGCAGACATCTCCTGTGATACAACTACATATTACAATTCTATTTACATTGAAATATTTTCATTAAGGCTTCTTACATTTTCTAAAAATTTTATATCATATATAAATATAATAAGAAACATACTACACATTAAGTCCAAACATGGCAGGCAAAAGACTTTCTCCATTTGCACTTCTCACTTTACTGTTCTGATCATTCTCTATGGGAGTGTATATAGTCTAAGGAATATAGAAGTAAAGAATGCCCTAATTGCAAGGAAATGGCTTGTATAGTTACAGATTTCGGGTGAAAATTATGAATTATGTGAGCTTTTTATGTGAGCTTTTTAAAACTTAGAATTGACTCAAATGAACTCACAACTTGAATGGTTTCTTATTTAAGAAAAAACTTGAATGGAAAAAACTCGAATCAGTATGTTCGGTGTTAACAGCCCGAAAACTTTTTTACATAAACCCGAAAAATTTGAGTTTGTTTTTTTAAATCTGAAAAAAAATCAAGAGAAATCACCTCGAAAACGTGAATTTTTCATGGAAAACACAACTCGACTTTGATAAATCTGCCTCTAATTGTAGCTTACCACTAGGGGCATGTTTATTACTGTTCATAGCTCAAGTTGATGTCCTCACTGTTTATTTTATGAAGCAGCAAACCAATTTTTGAGTATTTTGTACATTTCCAGCTTAATATACATTATTAATCTGTTCTATCTATTCGTTTATATCACTGATCTTTAAACTTTCTATAAACGTTCCAAATATCAAAAAGTGACATAATGGTTTAGATTAAGTTCTTTTTTAAGTATCTAAAATCACAATTCAATACAAATAAACAGAACTGTAATTATGCTGGTAAATTATTGGGTATGTATAATTTTATGGACACTAGAAAGCATTCCCACTGTTTTATTCATTTATATCCTATTGTAAATCTATGTAATCTATTGTAACTGCATCTATGTGTTTTTTTGCTTAAGGTTGCACACTCTTGCTCCACCTCGTTAAATAGAACCAAATGAGCACTGGAAATATTAGACTTGAGGTTAAATCATTGACTTTAATGTAATTAATGGGCAAAACTTTAATAATTGCAGCACAATGAGCTAAGGGGGCCCCAGGTATTTAAAGGTTAAAAAATGTCCTGGAGACCGTTAATGATCCTGGATATGTGAATAAGTCTTGAGAAATGTATGGCATTTTTCATTTGTATGGTAAACAAGACAATTTGTATGGCATTTTTCATTTGTATGGTAAACAAGTTATTGTAAATTGTATTTGCTATTTATAAAACAAATAAAAACGTTTTTTAAAATGTAATGGAGAAGACAATTGGATTCATTTAAAAATGGGTAAATATATGTAATCTGCTGTAACCCACCTCCAATAACACATCTGGCCTTGACAGGGTTAACAATCTTTAATTTTTTCCACCTAAATAATTATATGAAATCCCTCTTCCGGTTGTACTGCTGTCTCTGAAAAAGGCGATAGGGTGACGAGTGCTTGAACCAGCTCTTACGTGCACGCTACTGTCTCCACTGTCTCCTGATAGCCGGCTATTTCTCTATTTCTCTGTGAGCAGTGAGGGAGTGAGTGCATTTGTGCTGACTTTGTTGGGGCTTTCTGCAGTCCTTGGAAGATTTATAGCTGACTTGGTTGAACTAAAAATTATGGGAAAACCACAAAGCTTTGCACTGTTGGGTGCTAGGAAGCTTGAGATAGGTAGGTTTGCTGCCTATCTCAAGCTTCCTAGCACCCGACAGTGCAAAGCTCTGTGGTTTCCCCATAACTTTTAGTTCATTGCAAGACACAGAATGCTGCATGCATCTACCAATGGTTCACACTCAAGTATACTTTGGTCACAGTTGGATTGGTTGACACAGACCAGCTTCCCAACTGAAACTATAAGCGCTTTGCCTGTCCTCCTCTCGATTGCAACTGCAAAGGACAAGTGCAAGAGACACACTGGGGAAGGGAGTCAGGCTTCCTTGTGAACTGGGGCAGGGGGCCCCTGAGATGACAGTCCTGGTGCTCCTGGACCATTCAGACTGACACTACTTTTGCTTCTTCACCTACATCTGTACCATTGATAAAAGAGGCCTGCTCATTTTTATCTTATTTATTAGTGGCTAATAAAAAAGTTCACTTTAAGCACAAAAAAAATCTTTTTATAGTCATTTAGATTTGTTGCAGACCATAAAAAAAAAACAAATACTTCAGCCCATGGGAAAAACCTTTTGGTGAGTGGAATAGTTTACAATCTTAATTGTAAAGTTCCTATACATAGGACTAGGCTGTCAAAAGCAGAGGTAATACAAACATTAGGGGGCAGATTTACTAAGCTCGAGTGAAGAATTTGAATGAAAAAAAATTCAAATTTCAAAGTATTTTTTTGGGTACTTCGACCATCGTATGGGTCAAATTCGATCGAATTTCGATCAAATCGAATGACTTGAAAGATTCAAAGTAAAAATTGTTAGACTATTCGACCATCCGATAGTCGAAGTACTGTCTCTTTAAAAAATACTTTGACTACATACTTTGCCACTTCAAACCTACCGAGGTGTAATGCTAGCCTATGGGGACCTTCCCCAGCACTTTTGTAAGCTTTTTTTGATAGAATAAAAATCCTTTGATCGATCGCTTAAAATCGTTCGAAACGTTCGATTCGAAGGATTTTATTGTTCTATCGAATGATTTTTATTCGATCGAACGATCGAAGCATTTGCACTAAATCCTTCGAATTTGATATTCGAATTTGAAGGATTTTACTTCGAGGGTCGAATTCGAGGGTTTCTTAACTCTCGAAATTCAACCCTTGGTAAATCTGCCCCTATGTATTCTGGCCAAGTTTTATTATTTTTGCAGTACAATATAACAATCCATAGTCAAATTATTACTACATTACAAAAGTATGCTTTACAGATAAAACATTTTAATAAGCATCAGCATCTTGTAAAACTGCCATCATTGAGCAGCCATTTTACTGATTTTTCAGTTCATGGATCACACTATGGATCTTCTGTTTAACCTTTAAATTGTAACAATTTAAATAGGTTCCAGTGCCTTCATCCAGATTAAGAAATACATTTTTTTAATGTAATAATTAGTTATGTTCAGCACCTATCTTGGCATAACACAACAAATAAATCCTGTACTATTGTCTCACAGAGCGTCAAATCAACGATAAACCAAATAAATTTAAAATCTTGATGCCTTTCTTTTCTGATATTAGTTAAACCTCAAACTTCAGCTATCTGTACTTTTCCCTATCACTTTCTCTCTTTATGTAAAAATGAGATTAACTGCATGGTTTCACAAGCGATAACATACTCTGTAAATCTGTAGTGATGTGAATGCAGAATTTTTTTTATTTATTTATTATTAATTGAATTGAAACATTTAGTAAAAATTTAAGTTACAACAACAAAAAATATACAATGTAAAAATTGCTTGTACAGTCCCTACAAATGCTTTTAGCAAAGTTACTCATAGTATTACAAGAACCCCTCATGGCCCAAGTGGCTATGGGTGCCTGACTGGTGCAATGTTTTATTAATTGGGTGCAAAAAAATCTTCCCCACATTTTGGGGTGTAAAGGTTTTTGGTGAGAACACAATGTCATAGATAAACTGGCAAATAAATTCCCCTTTTCATGTATGCCAAAATATGTAAAACAAATTATAAGAAAGGAAAAGTTCATGTTAGTGCACTCCAGATACTTAAAACATAATTTTATTATATTAAAAACAATATATATTAATATGTAATTAAAAATAATTAGTCAATGGGGGAAAATAGCATATTAAAAACTTCGCAAACTAAAAACTAAGGCATTTAATATGTGTGTTTATTCCACTGTTATACAATATCTCTTTAACTGCTCTCTTAAAGATTCTGAGCAAGCATATATCATGATAATTCAGTCACTACTTGTTATTACAGGTATGTGACCTGCTATCCAGAATGCATGGGACCTGGGGTTTGATCTCCAAACATGAACTCTAGCAAAACATCATTTAAACATTAAGGGGCATATTTATCAAAGGTCGAGGTTAAAAAAACTTCGAACTTCGAATTCAAAAAGACCAATCGAATGAAGGTTGAAGGTTTTTTGGGGGTCGAAGTGGGCTGAATTCGGCCTACTGTGAATCGTACGATCATACTTCGAATGGTACAATCATACTTCGATCGTACTTCGATTCCAAGTTTTTTTAACTTCGACCTTCGATCTCCCAAAAGCCCACAATTGCCTCCATACAGGTTCTAGGAGGTCCCCCATAGTCACCTAACACATTCCTCCTTTCTTTTTTGTCATTTTTCTCCCATTACATCATTAGCTGCTCTGCTATCCCCTCTTGCTAATTTCTCCAGGCATTCTCCATGCTACATTCCACTTTTCAATATTGTATCCGCATATATATATATATGACTATACATAGATAATAGGATTGAAGTTTATGCTCTCTTCTCTCTATAGGAAAAATTCAGCGACGTCAAAAAAAATAATTCGCTGCATTATCAAAAAAAACAGACGCCGGTGCCGTTTCGCAAATTTTTCGCTGTTTCGCGCGAAATTCTCGAATTTTCCGGCGAAGCAAAATCACTTGCCATATGTTAGGAAATGTAGGGGGGAAGGAGGGTACCCCAAAAAAATGTACGATCTTTTTCAGACTATCACCCTTAAAAAGAAAAGACGCCAGCATTTTTCAACTTTTTTTTAAACAATCCCTATCTACTCTATTGCATTTCACCTGGGCTGAGGTGGCGAAGGCAAGTCTGGCGCAAGAGGTAACGTTCAGTAAAATGCGCAAGTTAGTGAATTAGCGTAGTTATGTCCCATCACCATAGCGCAACTTCGCCGGGCGTAAGGGTGCGAAGTAGCGCTAGAGTAGGTCCACTTCGCTAGCGAATTTACACCAGCACCCGTTAGTAAATCGGCGAAGTAAAGAAATGACGTCACGCTGGCGAATTTGCGCCAGCGTTAGTTACTTCGCCCTTTAGTGAATCTGCCCCTAATTGTTTTGTGCAATATAATTGCTAAGTGACAAAAACAGTGTATAAATGTGTTTTACCCCTATGATGTCGAGATGTCAACTCCTATCTAAAGCCTTTTTATGTGTGAAGCACACCTGTGATATTTGGTTACTCTGTTAAGCTTGAGAAAGGGCACGCTGCATGCCGAAATGTTATTATATATGATGTAATGAATAGGTTGTATCATTATTATTTGTACATGATGAACTGAGAAAATATTCTTTTCTAATTTTGATAAACTGAGTGCCGCCTCTGCTCATTTGATAATTGCTATATAATTGGAAAAACACAGAACTTTCCCCTATAAGGCTGAACACCAGATAAAAGAACCTTAAGTGAGTGCTATTGTACACTTGTATCAAAATATATATATATATATATATATATATATATATATATATATATATATATATATATATATAGTAGAAACAAGAGATCCTCTGCACTCAACCCATTATCAATATATTTAAGACAGAGACACTTTGTGCATACTGCTACTGAAAAATGCCTTACCCTTTAAACAACACAGTAGCCCCCACCCTTCCCAGCTATAGTCAGGTGATCCCACTGGTGTCTAATAAAAGGGCATCCAAAGTTTGGAGTTTACTTTGAAAGCAGCAAGTAAGTTGCGGGTAAAACTTAGTCCCTTTGTAAAATGTATAATTGAACAGTAGAATTCTTAATGAATCAGATAAAAATTGAGAGTAGGACTGGCCAGATAAGGGATGACTTTGACGTAGTTGGCCAGCTTAAATATATTGCAATATATGGACAAACAATCCCTGTGTTGTTTAAAGGGTAAGGCATTTTTCAGTAGCAGTATGCACAAAATGTCTGTCTTAAATATATTGATAATGGGTTGAGTGCAGAGGATCTCTTGTTTCTACTATATGTATATTGTGGTCACTACCTCATTGCACCCCCTCTTAATGTTTTTAAGTTAGTGGTTGAGCACAACTTCCCCTTGCTTGTTATATATATATATATATATATATATATATATTTATATATATATATATAAGATAATCAGGAAGCCGGCACAGCACATCAAAAAGTCATCGCTGCCTGGGTGCAATACGCCCAAAAATTAAGTAGAGAAGTGAAGAAGCTCGCACTCACAGGACTTATCAAAATCAAAAATGAAAAAAAAACATTTTTGATTTTGATAAGTCCTGTGAGTGCGAGCTTCTTCACTTCTCTCTCTCTCTCTCTCTCTATATATATATATATAGGTGTCAACTAATACCAATGTTAAAAATTATTTATATTTTTCTATTTTTCACAAACAAAAAAGAGTACAAAAAGCGATTAAGGAAATAATTTTAAACATGTTTTCTTACATTTAATACTAATTTTATTTTAAATATATTTAGGTACAGGTATAACAAAGAAAAAAATAGACATCAAAAGGAAAGGGTTGGTTGGACTATTCCTTCCTCCAAGACTCATCCCACTAGCCACCTGCTATGGATCAGAGATGGTTGTTTTCTTTAGATCTGTAAAGGTTTTTTCTTGATTGAGAGTCCCATTTCCAGTATAATTAGCCTAGAACTGGAAAAAACAAAAAACTTTTAGAACTAGAATATATATAGTCCAATAGGCTTAAATGAATCATTTTCATTATGTATACAAAATGATGCCTTTTATACTCAGATGTAGTACCAAAGGTTATACTCAGTGTATAATAGATCTGTGCTATATTGCTTACAATCTTAATTTGTATGTTCTCACATAATACCTTCCTATAATTAAAAGGTAGTTCAATATGTTACTGTTCTGGATATTATTAAAACATATTGGCTTAAAATATGTCTGTAACCTTGTTCTAAGTTAAGAGGAACTGCTTAGTTGAGAATTACAACTTATACCTGTGTCCAAAGCTGATGTTAGTATATTTTTCTTTTAAGAGCCCTGGTGGCATAACTACTTGCCTGGGTGCAATTGCAACCCCCGCACCCCTTTGGGGCCTGCTGGAGCTGCAATAAACTTATTGGTGGGGGGTTGGAAACCTAATTTGTCTAATCTACAGGCCATTCCCATGGGGAAGAGAACTTGAAGTAGCAAATACTTATCAAATGCTCTCATGAAAGTGACCCACCCATGGCATACTTATATAAATAAACACAGCCCAAAAACATTATGTACTCAGATTATATGCCTGAGGTTATATTATTCTTTAGACATTTATCAGTATCAAAGTTTTTGTCCCTTGACTTGCACTTACCTGTTTATATATAAGTTCAAATCCTCCCACGTTACAGTTAGGGTCATCCTTGTAATCAATCACCACACGTACAATGTCCTCTACCATTGGTGGAACAAGCTTCTCCATTACTGACGTGTCTTTTTCTATGTCAGGTTTGAGATTGATCTCAAGTAGCCAGGGCTGGAAGTTTTCTCCAAACATAAAATCTGCACCAAAAAGGTCAAAACTGTTTTTCTTGTATGCCTCATTTTTCTGGGTGGCCTTCATAGTTTGAATGAGGGCTTTCTTCATCCCTGGTATAATGATTGAATCCCAGACTTGCTCTTTTCCGATTGTACAAAGATACTCTTTGAATTCGTCAATGTGCCACATGTTTTCTTCAGGCAGGTTGGGGTGACGATTTGGTGCATTCTCTAATTTCCTCTGTATGCTGTTATTACACACATGGATGGCGCTGGAAGGATAAAACAATACAATTGTCAGGTTTATGTGCCTGATCCATCACTAGTAATCCAGTGTCGGTATCCAGTGAGACTACTAAATATTCTAATCTTGCCTTAGCCATTCATTAGCCGTAGCAAGCTGACCATAGTTAGAGCAAAATTATAGAGCCTTGTAACCAATGCAACTGCTATGGAATCAGAGGTTAGAAGAACAGAGCCGTTAGCATGCTATTTGCCCACTTTACAGATGTAACAGCAACAAACAAATATATTTCATGCCATAAAGTGATTGATCACAAATGTTATTGTATACACCATGGATTAAACCTATAAATTACCTTTAAATTACTAGCAACAATGGCACAATTGTCCAAGGTGTTTTATAATGTAATACTTATTTGTTAAATAAAAAAAAGGTTTTATGATATTTTTTATTTCTTCGAATAAGTGCACTGTATTCCTAAAGGATTGTAAGACAAGACATACCCGCTTGCAACATACTAAAATAAGGCAGAGAGTAGACTTGTTTCTGTTTGTACATGAGCCTCTGAGAGTACAAAGCAGTGAAGTCATATCAACAAATCACGTCATTACTGCATAACAAATAAATAGAATGCAAGATTTTGTACCCTCTACTTACGTATCTAAACTCTCCAGCGTGAAGGGCTGAGATGAGAAACGGATGAAACTGTGCTTATAGAACCAGATAGTTAACGGGTACCAGTCCGTTATGAGGAAATGCTGACGGAGATCAATTTTGGTTTCATATACAAGAAGTGGCCTCTCTATGTACTTTTGAGCCACCCATTCATCTCCGAAGGAACATATGTCTTCCAGATCATTTCTGCAATGTATCCCTGTAATAAAATGTAAAACATGAATCAATATCTTTGTACATCAATATTGTAGTAAACCATTCTGTAATGCCGGAAGCAACAAAATAATCATGCGTTGGACCAATAACTAAGGTTGCCACTTTGCTCCTACATCTCACACATCTTATGAGGAATTAATTTATATATATTCTGTATTCTGGCACAGAAATAATCATAACTGTGAATTGGAATTTATTATGTGCCAAAATGTATGAGATGAGATGAAGACCCTCATGGATCCTTCCAAAACCTCAATGGAGGTGACGTCCCTCATCCTTGAATGGATCATATAGAAATAGCTATTACTATATAAGCCCTTGCATGATTTTCTACTTCATTTACTGTATGTGAGTCAGTTCATATCCTGTGAGGAGCACCCACCAGTAACCAGAACTTTTCTTTTCCCCCTAAACATCACTTGAGTACCCATTTCAAAGATTCTCTTACCTCTTCCTCTAGATGAATTTCTTGGTTTTAAAATCCAGATGTTTTTTTCTCCATCTATATCTAGTTGTGGGTTCACTCTTCTCAGCTTACATAACAATTGGTGGCAGTAATCAACATACTTGTCTGAATTCCGTATGTGCGCACCATGACTGTAACAATACAAGGGCAGGGATGAGAGACAGTTATACATAATACACATCACACTATTGCAATATAATGTTTATGGAGAATATTGTACATGAATAGGTTTATTATACACAACAAATATCTGTTCATGTGATTTGTATTAGGCCTTTGTATTCATAGATTTTATGGTTTTTACACTAAACTAAAAAATCAAGAATTAACTATAAGAAAAATTCATGAGTTTGCACAAAAACTATGATTCGAAGAAACAAACATTCTATTAACATTCATAAATCACCCCATAGAGTGTTCACTGTCATTGTTTTCCTATAATCAAGACAATTTCTTTCTAAATCTAAATTTTTATGAATTGTTTCAGCTGAAATTACTTACTGCATAACCTGATAGTAGTCATGTATGAACTGTTCCCAATTAATTATCCTGGAACATATTAAGTCGTATTCGTCCTCATGTGTTGAGTAATACAGATAAAGCTGGCAAGCCACAAGGGCTTTTACTATAATATCTTCTGGAACAGTTCTAGCTTTTTTCTTTTTTTTCCGGCTGGGAATAACGTCATTTTGCAAAGACTTCCCATTGCTTCTCAAAACCCATTTGAGGATACCACAAGCCGCAGTCATGTTAAAGTCATCTAAATAAAGGCACATTTTTAGTTAGAATACTCTACTTAACCAAAAGATGAGACTAACTATATCTGTGAGAACAAACAGGTCCAATATTTTGTTTATAAAAAGAGATGGAACTTTGAATAATATTTCTAAACAGGCAATACCATGGATTTATTTTCCTTTACATATTAATGTATATAGGCACAACTTATAGTAGATACAGAGAGTTGTCATTAACATGCACTATAATGTATTTATGGGAACTTCTAATAGAACACATTTTATTTGGGGTGGAACATTATTTCATAGGACAGCTATATAGAACCAATGATCTGAATCACTCTCAAACATTTTAGTGACTAGGTGGTAAGTACATCAAGGAAAGGGGAATGACTAGTCATGGCCTGGCCAGTGATCTATATTGGAATGTGTGCTCTGTTGACTTAAGACATTTTTCAAATGTTATATAAATACATTTGTGTAAAAGCTAAACCATAATAACTATTCCATGAAAAAACATGCAATAAATAAAATAACCTTAGAGTTAAACCAGGGGCCCCAAACTTTTTTACCCGTGAGCCACATTAAAATATAACAAGAGTTTGGGAGCAATGCAAAAATGACCTAGGGGTGCCAAATAAGGGCTGTGATTGGCTATTTGATAGCTCCTATGTGGCCTTGCAGCATACAGGATTCTTTACATGGCAGTACACCTAGTTTTAATGCAATTTAAACTTGCCTCCAATCCTGGAATTTAAAAATAAGTGCCTGTTTTGAGGCCAATGAGAGAAACATCCAAAGAGTTGGTGAGCAACTTGCTGCTCATAAGTCACTGGTTGTTGGTCACTTAGTTAAATAATACTTTGGTTTTGAAGGATATAAAGCCCTGATTTTAGATACTATACCCAAGACATAATGATATGCTACATTATTTTATGCACACTTACCAATGAATGCTTGTTTTTCATTTTGCTCACTAAACATGTAGCAACGAGGGAAGAAAGTGTGTGGATTCACATCACAGAACAAACGCCATTGCCTTAATGCCATGCACAGACCAATCTAGAATACAAAGAATACATTTAGTTATCTATTTTATAGAAATAAAAAGTCAAAGTCAAAGAAGATTGTAGCAAATTAATATACAAAACATTCTAGGAATTGGAATGCAACTACATCTAGAGAGCCACTGATTGGCCATATTTCTGTCTTATATATTCCCATCAGGTCAGAAGAAGTTACACTGTAAGTATGACCAGTAACAAGAGGCATCACATTGTTTTCTCTTGGAAACCCTATGTAAAATAATTTCCACTTCCATTTACTGGAAACCGTCTGTGGGCCAAATTTACTAAAGAGCAAAGTGACTAACGCTATTGAAAATTCAGTCACCTGCATAACTTCGCTAGCAAAGGAGATATAGTCTAGCGGTACTTCGCTCCCTAATGCCTGGCAAATTTGCACTCTGGAGAGTGGACGTAACTATGGAAATTCACTAATTTTACTGAATATTACCTCTTGTTCCTAAAAAAAATATTTGAAAAGTCCCTAAAAACACTAGCGTCTTTTCCTTTCTCAGGGTGATAGGCTGAAAAAGAGTGTAAAATGTTTTTGGGGTAACCAGCTTCCCCCTTACATTTCCTAACATATGGCACATACACTATACACTGGGCTCAAATGTAGGGCAATACTTTATTTTATTTAGGTTTATTTTTTTTTTTACTTTATTTTATTTTATTAAGTTTTCCTGGGTTTGTGTAGTGTAATGTATTTGCTGCAACATATACGTTCATTGAACTTTAACTTCCTGCCATATGCAAATTAGGCAACGCTAGTGCAACTTTGCTTTGCCTGGTGCAGTAATGCTAGGGCAACTTTGCCAGAGTTTGGCACCCTGGTTGCAACTTCAGATTTTAGTGAATTAAAATGGTGAAGTGTTGCTCTCTGAGCGATGCCATTGCTAGTGAATTTTTGGTGGTTAGTAAATTTGTCGCTTTGACTTAGAAATAATGGGTTCCAATCATGTTAACTGGAAGCTGAAAGAAGCAGGCCTGTACAGGCAGACTGTAGACAGGCAAATGTCGAAATGCCATGCACCAGTATTTATTAATGGGCTAATGTTGGGCTATTTTGGGCACAGTTTAAATACCAGGGCCTACAGTTCAGACATGGATCAAATTATCTAAATGAAGTTGCATTTTATTTTTTGTTGGGCTATTATAATAAAATGGCAAGTGACAAGGATGTGTGGTTGATTTACTAATACATTTACAAGTAGCATTTAATAAACAATTCATTTTGATCAGTCTACTGCAAGAAAGAAATTAAATGGAAGACCTAATTGGTTGATATGGGTCATTGTAAATCACTGCAGTTGTCTCACCTTGGTTGCGAAGAGCACACTGTAAAAGTTATTGGTTATCTGATCCTCTTTCAGAAGACTGGGTTGAATTGCTCTGAATGACAGGATGAGGCTGGGTTGTATATAAGAAGGACTGCTAAACTAAAAAAAGGAAATATAAATAAAAAAGTTTATTCATGGAAGGCAAGTACACTCAAATGATTAGTAAACTTCTGGTGCATTATATTACTTCTTTAACCACAGAAGAAATAACTGGCCTAGTAACTGCTAGTTATGCTGCTACCATACTCTGCAAGTAAGTTGCACTAAGTACTGTAGCTTGCTAGCTTGCTTGGCTCCTCTCCACCAGTCACATCATGCACTTTAACTGACTAGTAAATGTAGAACATTTATATTTAAGTCCATAGAAAGAAATATGTTTAGCTATAGGAAAGGGAAAGTCATTGTACACTGTTCTGGGTTGAACAATGACAATGGTGTGAAAATAGAAAACATATTATAGAAAACATTAACACTATTTATCTTAATGCTCAATTAAATTGGCCATATCCATGAGTGGTTAGATTAAGATTACCCACACATTTCTTACATAGATCTTTGTATTGTACTAACATAAATATGGATTTACCTTCTGCCCATTTGTTGGGTCACAAAATATAGTTTCCTTGGGACCAGCATCTATCAAGGAAAAAACATTGCATTAGTATCATTATAGCAGTTTATTAGATTGCTCTGAAAGGTTCCACTAGTAGCAGGTTCTGCCCATATATCTTAGGCACATTAGGGAATATAATATACTCAACTATATAACAAAACCATGGTTTTTGGTGTCAGGTGGCTGCAGAAAAAGTATTCCTTATAAATTCTGGCCTAAGGATGTGTTTACATGGAAACCTTTCAGATCAAAGAAGCTTATTCAATGTACCTTAATTAATCAATCATTGCTGTATCAAAAATCACAAAATTGTGTCTAGAATCCTAATGTCCCAATTGTACCCTAACCTTTACTTTGTAAACTCTAATTTGTAGGGCCCTATTGTACTCTGTAACCCCTTGTTTGTTATCCTCCATATATTCCTGTTTGTAACTAAGGTATCACTGCGTATCTTGTCGGCGCTATATAAATAAATGATGATGATGATGATCAGAAAGTCACTGGAAGATAAAGTTGGATGCAACTTTTATGCAATTGTCGCCTATTCCATGAGGTTTTATTCAACTCTACTTCATCAACGTTGTGCTCATGAAACCCCAGGGCAGACATTTATATGCTAGCATGTGGGGAGCACTAGGTTCATTTTTATAATTAGCAATTCCATATTACTGAAATCCTTTTTAAGCAGACTTACTGAAGGTGGGGGCAATTTTCTTCACCCATCCTCTACTCATTAGGCTGCTCTCGGTGTCGTTTAATATTTTATCGTCCATCCAGAAAATTTTCTTTTTCTGTGGGATATTTAAAGAGAAACATATTAGAGATTCCAAATACAGAAATTTCTTAAAAGTGGCTTCTACAGAATAAATTGCTTGCATGGGATCATGTTTCTTCTGTGTGATATTAAGGGACCTTAAGGTATGTAAAAGAAATTAATTCATAAGTCTTGTGGTTTGTAGCTGAGCAACAGTTTAATGCATCTATGTTGCAGAATCCTTCACTTGGGCTATACAGAGAAAAGCTAGTGGTGTTCATCTCTCCCACCACCTTTATACATGGAAATAGCTGTAGTGGACTAAACAGTTTGCTCTTAAAAGAAAAAGGCTTGTAATACAACTAATACTAACTGTGTACTTGTTGCATATTGGGCAGATATCAGGGATAAATGTAACAATGCTCTTCACATCTACCTATTTCCTTATGAGTTGGCTATCAGCATATCTACTCACAGCAATACACTGGTACCAATGTAAAATATTTTTAATATTGTAGTTTGCAAAAATGGCCATTACAGGTATATTCATAATTTCTATGTTACTTTAGTGGATTGTGTCTATCTTAGACCCAGGTGCCTCCTTACAGCCAATTGTGGCTCTCACAACTGGACACATGAAGAGCAGAATGTGGCTTATCTGTTATTCACCTGCCACTTCTAGTGTTCTTTAACCTTTCTATGTAAAGTCTCTATAGCCTTGGGGAAGTCAGGCACCAAACTAAGATCATTTACATATTAAGAGATGGTCTCTCTGTGCAATGTCATTTTTAGTTTTTTTCTCCTAATATACTTATATTCACAACATAGGCTAAAAGAATTCCTGGTGCTGGTACATTACTTACCGCAATTGCTGTTTTAACCTGGTCTTCAAAGCATATGTTAGTTCTGGATACACATTCATCATAGGAACATTTATCCAGTACAGGTGAAACTGCATCTGCAAAAGAGATATAAAATCCATATAGTATGTTATAATGATTTATGAATAATGATGTATTATTTTAACAAACTATTACACAAAGATGGCAATTTACTACAAAATACCCACAACCGGAGAAATTCAGAATAAAACCATAAACATGTTTTATGAAGCCACATGATAACACGTTCTTTGAAATAATCTTGTAGAACATCATGTAGTAGGACCTATACAGGGGCAAATCTATTTACTGACAGTTAGGAAAGTGTTAACTAATCACAACAATTTTTCACAGTTGATAAAGGTGTAGATTAGAAGTTGAACACATTCATTAATTTGCTCATCTAAATCATGTTCCACCACTATTATGAAAGAAGTGTTGGACTATAAGGTTAAAGATGGGACATGGCATAGTAACAGGTACCAACTAATCCATCACTACTAACAGGTAGCAACCGTTCATCCAATCAGAAGTTAGCATTTAATGCCCTGCTACATTTACAGCCATATTAGAGGCACTAGTATTTATGTCCCCCACAGGCACTACAACACTTGCCTATTCTGCTTGGTTTTTACTAAATGTTTACTTACCATTAGGCGTCTTAGCAGTTTCACTTTTACTAGATTTATTAGCCTTCTTTCTTTTCCTCTGAGCTTTTCTTTTGATATTAGTGATAATAGCAGTTGTTTTTCTTTTGATATTAGCTATAATAGCAGATTTTCTTTTCCTGTTGGCTTCAATAGTTGTTTCAATTTCGCTATTAGCTTCATTTTCTATTTCGCTGTTAGCTTCAATTTCTATTTTGCTGTTGGCTTCAATTTCTATTTCACTATTAACTTCAATAGGTTGTTTTTCTAGTGATTCCTGTTTGATCTGTTAAGATAAAATATTGCAAGAATAAGAAATTCACAAAAGTAAGGTAAAAGTGTAAAGTAAATGCTACAGTTAAACACATTAGGCCCATAACCCACTGGTGCAATGTGGAAATGTGTCTAATATTATAGGAAAAAACTAAAGATTCATGAGCAGCCAATGTCCTCTCTTGTTTAACTGTGTATATACAGGTATGGGACCTGTTATCCAGAATGCTGGGGGTTTTCTGGATAACAGATCTTTCTATAATTTTGGTCTTCATACCTTTAGGGGCACATTTACTAAGGGTCGAATATCGAGGGTTAATTAACCCTCGATATTCGACCATCAAAGTAAAATCCTTAGACTTCGAATATCGAAGTCAAAGGGTTTACTGCAAATACTTATAGATCGATCTATAGAAGGAAAAATTGTTTGATCGAACGATTAAATCTTTTGAATCAAATGATTCGAAGGATTTTAACCCATCGATCTAAGGATTTTCCTTCGATTAGAAAATGCTTAGCAAACTTATGGGGAAGGTCCCCATAGACTAACATTGAAGCTCGGTAGGTTTTAAGTGGCGAAGTAGGTAGTCAAAGTTTTTTTTAAAGAGACAGTAGTTTGACTATCGAATGGTCGAATAGTCGAACGATTTGTAGTTCGAATCGTTCGAATCAAAGTCGTAGTCGAAGGTCGTAGTAGCCTATTCGATGGTCGAAGTACCCAAAAAAACTTAGAAATTCAAAGTTTTTTTACTTCGAATCCTTCAATTGAGCTTAGTAAATGTGCCCCTTTGTCTACTAGAAAATTGTGTAAACATTAAATAATCAAGTACAAGGAACTATTTATTATTGCAGAAAAAAGTAAAAAATATGGAATTATTTGGATGAAATCTATGAAAGATGACCTCTCTATAATTTGGAGCTCTCTGGATAATGGGTTTCAGAATAATGGATCCTATACCTGTATATATAAGGTGTTTTCAAAGCAATACATGTGCCTTTTCAAGAAGCAGCAATGTAGAAGTTAAATATATATATATATACACACACTTGTTTTTATTTTTTAAATATAATGAGGTAAAAAGGAGGAAAAGGGGCATTGAAGATACTTTAAAAACTCCACTTGCACCTTAAACGTCCATTATATATTAGGTCAGTATGTAGGAAAGTTGCTAAAGTAAATCTGTACTATGAAAGGAAAGGCAGTCTGAAGAATAAAAGAATGTTCTGTTTTACTCTACAAATATCTCCTGCCTACCTCAATTTCTTCATCAGGATTTTCTTTTGGTTTCTGATAAAGAAAGAAAATATATATTATCAGTTTATAGTTAAACACTTCATTTGACAGTAAAGAATATGCTAATACTGGGTATTTAAACATAGCCCTTTGCCAAATTATCCCTATTAATATGGGCCAGGTGTAGAAAAATTGTATTAATAACAGTCGGAGGCAGGGGCAGAACTAGACCTCCCCCGGCCAGTAAAACCCATTTGTAGGTCCCCTGCAGCCCATGATTTCCATATACCCAACATGTATACATCTGGCAGCACAAGTCAAAGGGGAGGTATCACTGATTCTTAACAGACCCCTGCTGCCTGAAATGCTACACATTGGATATCTGAGGTATACACTGAACATACATATCAACTGTAGCATATTAAAGTATGTTCATGTACCTACATTCTTCACAATATGTGGCCCAATATGGAGTGGGTGCCAACTGACAAATACCTGAATCCAAATTTTATATGGACTTTGGCTTTTATTTTGAATTATTTGTGAATAAACAATATGGCTTATTTACTAACACTAGGGAAATCTGCACCTGTGGCCACAAAAAATAGCAGCCAGTCAGTGACAGTACAACAATGAAGCAAAAACTCTATTGGCAGGGCCGCTTCTGCCATGAGGCAAGGTGAAACCCTTGCCTCAGGCGGCAGCGAGCGGCCAGTTACAAGGGGCGGCAAAAAGCCGCCTCTTGTAACTTTAAGAGCCGAACTTCCGGGTTTTAATCCGGAAATTCGGCTCAGCTAGTGCAAAGAGCGCTATAGCGCTCAATGCACTAGCGATACTGCCCCCTGAAACCCGCTCCGACGCTAATTTTTAAGCGCGGAGCGGGAGAGGAGGGGGGCGGCATCTGGGCTGCTGCCTCAGGCGGCAGCAGCCCCAGGATCGTCGCTGTCTATTGGATACGGCCCAGGCACAACAATTCCTTGTGTTGGTAAATAAACAACAGTGTGTTTATCACACGTATCAAATGAATTAAGAATTGCTTTGATTGTGATGATTGGAGGGTTTAAGATCTTTTTGACAGAAAATGATTCAAAGCATTTTGTTATTCTTAAAATGATAGTTTAGCTAATATTATGCAGATAACTGAGATTAGCATTTCTATAAAAGGTAAATAAAATATTTGTGAAATTCTGATAAATTGTCACTGCAGATTTTACAACTTTTGAGACTTTTTATTGGTGAGCTGAGTCTGATAACTTAACAACATATTGCAATTAATTATAGTATTTGAAATCTTACCTTTTTACAATATGTGAAACAATAAGAAATAGATTTCCAAAGTCTTTTAGTTAAGGTGTTCATTGTAGAATCTAGATGTTATTTGATTTTCTATAAAGGAAGAAAAAAAGAATATATGTTATACTATATATATATAATATACAAGACCCATAAATATCCTGTAAAGTATATCCTTATAATACACAAAAGCCTTGTGAATTATGTCCTTATAAACGGTGACTAGTGATGTCATCAGTTATAAACGTGAGTAGTAATGTCATTTTTGTCACACAACTTACTAAAACTTGTGTATTATAATAAATAAAGTACGCTTTGTTGAAAAATATGAGGATATTAGAAGTAACCTTGGAGTTCCATGACCTGTATAAAAGCATTCGGCCTTCGACTTTATATGGTCATTAAATTGATGTCATTGTTGTAATCAGAGCTTAGTGATGTTATTTCTGTCATGACTCACAAACTTGTGTATTATAATAAATAAAGTATTCCCTGTTGCAAAATATAAAGATATTAGAACTCACTTCAGAGTTCCATGGCCTGGAACTCCTTGCTAACTTCTAATATCCTTATATTTTACAAGGGGTACTTTATTCACTATATATACACCTCTCTTTCTCGTATTTATTTATATATATATATATATATATATATATATATATATATATATATATATATATATATATATATCCTTAATATCAGTTTTAGTAGTTTTAATATACCTACAGTATCTCTCTGCCTCTGATACTTACCTCAGTTGGCTGGAAAATCAAATGACAACTTGGATCCTGTTTCCTGTACTACATGTACAGAAAGCTTAGGGTCCATTATGACATCACTATGGTGTTTTATGACCTGTATAAAAGCACTCAGCCTTTGACCTTATATGGTCATTAAATTGATATCAGCTTAGTGATGTCATTGTTGTAATCCGAGCTTAGTGATGTTATTTCTGTCATGACTCATACAAACTTGTGTATTATAATAAATAAAGTATCCCCTGTTGCAAAATATGAAGATATTAGAACTCACTTCAGAGTTCCATGGCCTGGAACTCCTCGCTAACTTCTAATTTGCTTATATTTTACAAGGGGTATTTTATTCACTATATATACACCTCTCTCTCTTATTTATTTATTTCTATCCTTTATATCAGTTTTAGTAGTTTTAATATACCTCACTCTCTGCCTCTGGTACTTACCTCAGTTGGCTGGAAAATCAAATGACAACTTGGAACCTGTTTCCTGTACTACATGTACAGAAAGCTTAGGGTCCATTATGACATCACAATGGTGTTTTATGACCTATATAAAAGCACTCAGCCTTTGACCTTATATGGTCATTGAATTGATATCATTGTTGTAATCAGAACTTAGTGATGTCATTGTTGTAATCCGAGCTTAGTGATGTTATTTCTGCCATGACACATACAAACTTGTGTATTATAATAAATAAAGTATCCACTGTTGCAAAATATAAAGATATTAGAACTCACTTCAGAGTTCCATGGCCTGGAACTCCTTGCTAACTTCTAAGATCCTTATATTTTACAAGGGGTACTTTATTCACTATATATACACCTCTCTTTCTCTTATTTATTTATTTCTATCCTTTCTATCAGTTTTAGTAGTTTTAATATACCTATCTCTATGCCTCTGACACTTACCTCAGTTGGCTGGAAAATCAAATGACAACTTGGATCCTGTTTCCTGTACTACATGTACAGAAAGCTTAGGGTCAATTATGACATCATAATGGTAACAAAAGAGGTTCATTATGATATCACAATGGTAACCAACGGCAACCATTGTGAGGTCATCACAATGGTAACCCATGGCAACCATTGTGATGACATCACAATGGTAACCCATGGCAACCATTGTGATAACATCACAATGGTAACCCATGGCAACCAAACATCACAATGGTAACCCATGGCAACCATTGTGATGACCTAACAATGGTAACCAATGCAACCATTGTGATAACCTCACAAAGTCTAAAGTCTATTTTGTTGTTATTATTTGCAGTTGTTTTGAATGAAACAGATTATGCACTTTTGTGAATAAAACCAATAGAACATTACGGTCCAGAAATATAGTCTTTGATGGGGTGTCAAAGATTCTACATTGTATGTCACTAGATTCTACATGAAATCAGATCCTAATTTAAAATATTTCCAAGAAATACATATAATGCTGTCTGTACTGTAATTCACTGACTCTTCACTTTGTAACCTTTTTAAACCCAATGAAATCTATAGATAGCATTATCTTTATTCAAACATACACATAAATTACTCATGCTCAGTGGAGCACATGGGAATTAAATATATCAACAAATGAGTGATTCGATTTTTCTAGTAAACTCCAGGTAGTACATGAAAGCAAAACTTTAATGGTTGTCATGGGTTACTGCTAGGGTTTCCACCTTTTACCAGGCAGGAGGCACTGGGATGCTGGAGGTGGGTAATGACAAATAATTCAGGATGATGGTATAAATAGGCTGGCCAGTGATTTAAAGGGGCAGATCAATGATGTAATGGGCCAATCCTTGCAGTGGATTCTAGACCATCACAGCAGATATGAGGTAAAATGCAGATATATTTGGGGTGGATCAGGGATTAAGTAGGCAGGCCAGGGGTTACATTTATAGAAATGTATCGACAGGTATATTGTTGTTAAATTTGAAAATCAAGTCCCATTTTGACCGGACTACTAAAATACCAGCCAGGTGGCAACCCTAGTTACAGCCCAGGTGCAAATTTGCCCATTGAGTTCAAATCATTTATAGTCAGTTTGTGTAAAAGATGTGCAGGTACATTAACAATTTCAATGGAAGCCAGCATTGTTTTGCAGTTTTATGTATAAATAGCTAAAGGGACAGTTGGAATGTAGACCTACAGATATCTGAGTTATCTCCCAATTAACTTCAAGTGAGGGGGGAAGAAACGCTGGAACTTCTGATTTGTCCATATTGATTGTATAGTTTGAAGAGAGCTTTCTAGGAGAAATAATCATTGGACTAGAGGTTAAATGATCAGCCTTGAGGTGGGGAAAATTCTGACCCGCACCCGACCCTAACCCGCCCTCCCTCAGCCCACCCATGCCCGACCTCTTTTATAGACCTGCGCCTGCCGCACCAATTGCATCACAAAAGGGGCGGGGCAAGCAGGCACACATCCAGGGTTGGACTGGGGGGCCTGGAGTCCACCAGGACTGCTGTCCAGGGCCCAGCTCTGGCCCCACACCCCCTACTGTGAAGTGCAGAAAAAGCATGAAGGCGCTCAGCGCCCAAGTTTTTTAATAGTCGGAATATCTGGAGAGGGGGGCCAACCCTGTGCGCGTCTATAAAAACAGACACCGGAAGTTGGAAGCCGGCAATGCAAGGTGGCAGGCGGGGAGAGCAGGAAGAAGAGCTCAACCCGCCACCCAAAAATGGGGGTGCGAGGTCGGCCCGAACCTGCCAGACCCGCAGGTCCCACGGGTATTGGGCTGGCCCACACTTCACTAACAGACAGGAGTCCTGCAGTGGGAAAAAGTTTTTCAGAAATAGATGCGCTTCAACTAAAACAATTGCAAATGAAAAGTATAAAACCATTACCATTCTCTCTGTGTACAGAGTCTGGAGCGATTCATTCAGTCCATTCATGGTGATAGTTCTGCAACACAGAAATCAATATTAGAAACCAGTACAATTTCACACATGTCAAAGAAATATAGTGGCAGAATAGAGGGAATTCTCAGTATTAAGAAGCCAGTGAATATGTAGAACTGAATCTTTTGTGGGGAGAAATCAAAGTGCAAAAACAAAACACAAAGAATTCTAAGGAAATGTTTTTGTAATTTGTTGAACTATTAGCGCTCACAAATATTCGAACCTCATTTTAATGTTTTCTTTGACTAAGTAGTCAAGAACTTTGTATAGGCATGGGCATCAATAATCCCTGCATGTGTCATTGTAGCACAATATGGAGCCTATTTACTAACTTTTGAATTTCTATTTTAAAAAAAAATTCAAAAAATTTGTTTTGTTATTTCTTTAAAACTTTTATAATTTGGGATTTATAAAGTGTAAAAACCATGAAAACTGTAATACAAAACTTCACCAGTAAAAAATGTCAGGGTGCTATTGAGGTCAATGGGAGCTGTGGTTATCATATTTGTCCATTTTTAATTAATTCAGACTTTTAGAGGTTTTCAAGGTTTTTTTTATATTTATTCAGATTGTTAAGCATTTTTTTTGGCACTTTTTATATTCAGATCTTTTCTAATAAATTACATGGCATTTGTGGTTTTAAAGAAAATGAGTCTATTATTTATACCTCTAAAACCACAAAAACATTAATGGGCCTCCCGCGTAACTGGCAAGAGAGACCAATATACTATGGGGACAATACTCTGAATGCAAAAATCACAAATTATTTGGAATTTATTAAAACCCGTGGATGGAAAAGTCAGAATCTGAAATCCGACATCTCAGACTTGTTGAGGTTGCATATAAGTCAATGGGAGAAGTCCCAATGATTTTTTTTTTATGTGTGCTGGGTTTCATGCAATACCCTCAAGTTTTCAGGCAAAAATATGAGTTTCCAGGGGTAAAAAATCTGAAAAAATAGTGAAAATCGGATGAAAAATCCGATAAAATCATGAAAATCAGATTTTTTTTCCGCAAAGCTAATTTTTGGGAAAATGTAATAACCTGAGCGGATTTGCTCAGAGTTTGTCTTTATTTTCAAATTCTTTTTATTGAATTGAAAAGCATTATGACAATTTTACTATGTAAATAAATATGCAGTTTCATATTTCAAATGAATATCATCCAGATTTTTACTTGAACAATAAACAAATATTGCTAACTATTTTGACCTGTTTCTCATTTATTTAATATTCACTTCTGCTCAAAACACATGAATTTTAAAATTCAGAAAGATAGAAATAGTAAACGTATTGTGAAAATTAAAAATTACATGAATGGGGTGAAAACCTAGTTTAATTCCTGAGTTTGTAGCAGATAATGTTGAGATAAAATCGGACATTGATAAATAACCCCCTACATATCTCAGCACAGTAAGGGGGTTATTTATCAAGGTCCGAATTTATCTCAATATTGGCTGCTACAAACTCTGATCTAAGCCGCTCAGGTTTTTAACACTTATTTATTATTACATTTTCCCAAATTTAGCTTTGCGGTAAAAACTCAGATTTTCACGGTTTTTCAGAAGTTTCGATTTTTTCTGAAAACTTTGGGGTTTGGCACAAGACCCAGCGCAAATCAATAAAATCATTGGGACTTTTCCCATTAACTTATATGCAACCTCGCCAGGTCTGAGATGCCGGGATTTCAGATTCTGAGTTTTCCAGCCTCGGGGTTTAATAAATTCTGAAAAATGTGTGATTTTTTAAAAGCCCGATTTTATAAAAAATTAAATAAAAACATTTTCGTGATTTTTGCATTTGGGCTTAGTAAATAACCCCTTAAGTAAAGCTGATCTTTGAAATGTCAAAGGGGATTTGGGAGCCTAATGAGAAAGAATCCCCAGGGACTAATTAATATAAGTATATTGTGGTTTTTTAAGGGAATATATTAAATTCAGAGAAAAATACACTATTTAGTTGTTTTAAAGGGGACCTGTCGCCCTAAGAAATAATTCCAAATAATTTTTATCCTGTTAGTTGAGCAAAACAAAACATACTTACTGTCATGGTTGACACCCTAAATTCAGAACCAATGCTAAGCACCCTGTTCTCGGCTCTTGCTTCCGTCTTTAACAGCCGCCTTTCACCTCGGGAGGAGCCCTCGGCTAATTGGATGCCACCAGGTCTTATTAAGAGAGGTGCAAAGCGAGGGGTTCTGAACAAGCAATGGGGCACAACTGTAGTACAGAGTCTTTTGGGCAGATGGTCACGGTACAAAGCGTAAACAGAATCGTAGTCAGATCAGGCCGGGGCGGGGCAGGCAAAGTACAAAACATAGTCAGGCAGGCAAGGGTCAAACCAGCAGATCAATCAGCAGGGATACAGAATAAGCAAAGTCGGATATCAGGCAGGAGTCAGGATACAGATGTCAGAATCATCAAAAAGCCAGGCAGGGGTCAAAACAGGAATCAGATCACAGAATTCAGAAGCTATAACAGCACAGAAACCACCAGGAAACTCACTAGGAGAAAACCTATAATGGGCAGTGATTACACCAGGAAGTTCCCCTTTATATATTTGAATTTCGCGCATGTCTGCGCCTTTAATTCACATACAGGCATGCCGCGCATGCCCTAAGGAACCGGGGCCTTCAGCAGTGAAGACCGGCGTGGCAGGAGTCCCCACTGAGGGGTCAGCAGGTGTCCCTGCCATCCCCCCACTAGACCACCATGGTATTTTATTACACTAAAACTACATTTATTATTTTAATTTTGTTTCCTTCAGTCTTGGAATAACACATCACTGCAAGCAGGCAGGAGCCATTTTGTGGACACTGTTATTAAGACAAGTTGTATATCACCCCAAAATCTTGTGTATGCGCCCGAATGGGGGACCTAATGCCCATACACATTGCCCTACACAATTATATAGTATGAGGAGGGAGGTGCCTCAGGCATAGAGGTGGAGCAGGTGATATTTGATCGACAGCTCAAATATTTAAACGCCTTTAAAACAGGTATTGATGCCTTAATGAAAAAAAAAAATATTTGGGTTCCATGTTTAATTTGCAAATGACTTTTGTTATACAGCTTTTTATGTGTAGGTGTCAGGTCCACTTTAAAGTAATAAACATATTATGCAGTTGTGAGAACTCACAACCTTATTTTATAATGAAAATACGGTTGGGGTGGGTACCATGAGTACTCGCCAGTGCAGTGAGCGACTTTATTTCCCACTAGGGCACTGCAGCAGGTTTCAGAACGGTTGAGGATGCCCCACTGAGCAACCAGCAGTAAAGCTGGGCATAGACGCAAAGATTTGATCATACGAATCTTCGTTTAGTACGGTTTTCAGGCTGTGTGTGGAGTGTCCCGACATTTTTCGTGCCATGGTGATTGGTCATTCAGTTGATCGGACAGGTTAGAAAATTTCTGTCTGCTGCCGATAATATCTCTGCATGTATTGCCGATCTGACGATATCAGTGGGAGACTGTCACCAGCTTTTGTCGGAGATAAACTTTTGTACAATTGATGTCAGGGGCAGAACACTGTCTGATCTGTTCTTTCTACTACTTTATTTGATCTGAATGGTTAGTGGCAGGTCGGGAGATGGCACCAAATGATCCTTTGTCCAATGCGAAGGTAAATCTGCACGACTATGGCTATACTGTAATTATGTGTAATTGAGACCACAAGGTCAGACTGGCATTTTACAGTATCACAGGATCTTCCAGTCCTAAGGGCCCCAGTCAAGGGCTAAACCCATCAATTTCTACTTTTCATTGCACTAGTCCACTTTATTTAGCTTCTGTCATCACGTTCACTATTCTCTAAACTGTATTGGATAAATATGAATAACAGTATTCTGCCAACGTTCTGCCTGGTCCAGGTTTTGGTGCTCTCTGCTTGGCACTAAGTGGTGATGTGGGGAGGGAGTGGGTACACTGAAGGGTGCCTGGTGTGTTTATGTGTAACACTTAAATGGAGATCCATATTCATAAAAGTGGTGCCTGGAATGTGAATGTGAGACCAAATTATACAAAAAAAAACCTTATTCGTAAAAGTTGAGTTGAGGAATGTAACTTCCTTTATTCCACTAATATTATCTCTTTTCCTTTATATGTCTTATGCACTTCTGCAAGCAAAATACATATTTATTTAGATGATTCTTTATTCTATTTGTTTGTCACCAGTCATTTAAGTCTTTAAGCTTCTCTACATGTTATAAACAGAGGACCACTCCAGCTACGACATCTAATCTCTTCACTTCCAGCTCCAGACAAATCCATCAAATTAGCTAGAGAACAAGTTGCGCCTCCAAAAATGATATTTGAGTTAACTTTTAGTATGATATACAGAGTAATAGTCTGAGACAATTTGCAATTGGTTTTAATGTTTTATTATTTGTGGTTGAGTTGATTAGCTTTTTATTAAGCAATTGTTCAGTTTCTAATTTCAGCAATCTGGTTGCTAGGGTCCAATTTGCCCTAGCAACCATGCCTTGATTAAATAAGATACTGGAATGTGAATAGGAGAGGGTCTGAATAGAAAGATGAGGGATAAAAAGTAGCAATAACAATCCATTGGTAGCCTTACAACGCATTTGCGTTTTAGATGGGGTCAGTGACCCCCATTTGAAAGCTGGAAAGAGTAAGCAGAAGAAAGCTAAAAAATAAAAAACTATTAAAACAAATAATAAAGACCAATTGAAAAAATTGCCTCAAACTGGCCATGCTATAACATACTAAAAGATAACCTAAAGGTGAACCACCCCTTTAAGAATCAATTTTTTATATGTAAAGGGGAGGGGAAAGGAAAAGAATGATGATGTGTGGTAGAGAACATCCTGGTTATTTTAACCTATCAAGGGTATCTGGTTGATATAATTTTGGTATGTAAATTAATAACGGTCAATGTGGCTTGGCAACTCTATGTATTTGTGTCAATTGGTATTGTGATATGTTTTATATGTTTGTTAAATATAAATAAATACTATTTTTATTGTTGACTATTCAAAATCATTTGGAAAAATACATCATTGCATTTAAGCTTCTCTGCTTGCCAGTTTAATGAATTGCTAACTGCCTGGGATTCGTTCCTAAGTGAATTAAAGGACCAGTAATGTCAACATTTTTTTAAAAAAAAAATGTGTTTGTATATAACGGAAAAAAAACATCAAGACATGTTACACTTTAAAATCGCAAAGTCTTTATTAAAAAATAATACAGTAACTCCGCACGATGGATCGTTGCTTATGCTCCTCTTCAGAAAAGGTGACAGGGCAACGATCCATTGTGCGGTGCTCGATTTCTCCTCCCTGCCTTCTATAGGAGATCGCCATGGAGGAGAAATGGAGCAACGTTCGATGGATCATCACCCTGTTGCCTTTTCTGAAGAGGAGCGCAAACAGAGTTTCGGTAAGTTAATTATGTCTTGGTGTTTTTTTCCGATATATACAAACAATTTTTTTTTTTAAAAAAAAGTTGATATTACTGGTCCTTTAAATAATAACTCAATGGGGTATATTTATCTAAATGTGAAGTTAGAGATCATCACAGTCCTCAAGAGTGAATGTCTGCCACTCTCCATTCATTTCTATAGGATTTTTAAAAGAGCATTTATCAATGGGTGAAAGTGGAAGTTCATCATTTGATAAATATCATACCTCCCAACATTTTGGAAATAAAAAGAGGGACAAATAAGTTGGCAAATGTTTTTGACCATGATGATTTTTGAAGGTGAATTGCCCTTTAAGCTGTGTGTCTAGCTTCTCCCAAGACACCTGTTATCTTATATTGTTACAATTACTAATTGCTTATCTGAAATTGTTACAAAAGTTTCCAAGTGCACCTGGTGGCTGTTCTGGGCTCTCTGCCAAAAGGCAATTGAGTTAGAAACATTGTTTCTTTTTCTGGCTGTTCAGTGCACAAAAAAACAGGACTTTCCATGACAAAAGAGGGACTGCTGGTTGAGCTGGCAAAAGTGTGACTGTCCCTCTAAAAACGGGACAGATGGGAGGTATGAAATATGCCTTTCAAAAACCCATAGAAATGAATGTAGAGTGGCGGAATTTCACTCTAGAGGACTGTGCCCATCTCTAACTTCGCTTTTTTGATAAATATACCCCATGGTTTTCTGCTGGCCTTTGCACATATAACAGGACAGGGTGATTGACATTTGCCTATGCAATTATAGGATCCCAACTTCAAGCACAACAAAGGTTTTAATACATTATTTTGTCTGTCTGTCTCCAGCCATCTGTCTGAACAGAGAGACTCCTTTCTAAACCTGCAGAGATATTTACAATCTACAATACTCACAAAAAAGTGGAGTATCTACTTGTCTCATGCCATACACTTAGACAATTAAATACCTTCTGAAACATGCAAATCACTCCATGCACAATGGATCTGGAAAAAGGCCAAGATACTGGTAAAGCCTGAGAGAAGGGTCTTCATGATGGAGGCCAGTCCACAGATTGGGATCAGCTCATTTAATTCATGTGATGTTAAAATTTAAAAATAGGGAAGGCATAGTAAATGAATACACCATTTTAGTTGGCATGGGACAGCAAAGGTTCTTTGGCCTTTGGTAAACTACTTACTTTTTTGTTAAATATATAGGCAGAATTTTAAAGTGAAATCTGGCAGCAAGAAACAACATTTTATAATTAAATGATCTAGTAAAATAGAATACAGTACAACAGCAATAAAAACATATGTAGAGTTATGCTCTAATTTGCAGTGTGATTTACACATAGCTGTGAAATCGGAGTCAGAATTGTGGAGTTAGAGTCAGAAGCAATTTTGTGTATCTGGAGTTGAAGTCGCCAAAAATGTTCCAGACTCCGACTCCTAATAACTTTAAATACAAGCAGATTTAAGAGCTTCTATATGGCAGCAGCAATTCTCTTTCTAAGAACAATACCTAGTTTTGTATTGTATTCTACAGCTAGATGCCAGGTTCAATTCATATATAAGTTGTATATAGGTTTTCCAATTGTGTTTGGTTTATGTAGTTTAACTTTGATTTTGGTTTAAAATTACCAAAGGATGTAGTTTATATTTTTGAGCTTTGGAAGTGATAAAATGCCTTGTATGTTGTGTATTTAACTTCTTTCAATCAACATGAAAAATACATTAGAATATTAAAGGGGATCTATGGTCGAAAACTATTATCCCCCTTATCCCCCTTTGTGGGGAGTTAAAATGAGCATATTTCCGATTGCAAAGCATTATTTTATATTAGTTATTTTTGAGTTGTGATCACGTTACCTTGCAGCGCAATTTCTTTCCCCCCCCCCACGCAACCACTGAAAACCTTCATGGCCATCACCCACCTCTTCTGCTAGTCCCGTCCGCACACCAATAAAAAAAGTGTAGGCAATCTTGTTTACAGACTCCAGCTGGATGTGCTGTCGTCTCTAAACAAGACCCCTTCAACCCCTTAGTACCTGAGGAAAAACAGGCTGATGGCAGTAATCATTGATAAGGACAATGGCACAAGGGAAAATGGTGCTACCGCATGCGACAAATCTCCATAAAATGTCACCCCTTTGCTAAAATTTGAATCTTTGGAAGTAAAATACATAACTGGCGGCAATATGGCTCAATCCTGGGGGAAATGCCTTCTTTCACATTTCCAACAATTACTCTGAATCTCAGTGAGTAATGCAATTACTTACATTTTTTGGAATTTTACCCTAATGTAATAGAATGAAATGCCCAGCTATGTAAACAGGATACACCCATACAGTACATAGCTATTGTCTATAAAGTACACAGCTATGTAAAAACAGGAAAAAATTGGAAAATCCGAAAATGGTACCGCATAGCACAGGGTTTGGTGAAAAAGGAAACAATGGTTTATTAGTTTGCTCCCCATTGTGACCTCTATAATTTCCTTTGTCCTTAGCTAGAATTACGGTTGGGATTTCTTCCCCATTAGGTTTTGCCCACTTCAAGTCTTGGGGTCGCTGGCAGGTTCGGGTTGAGCAGTTCTGTCCATTCTTCCGCCTGGCTTCTGGCTCCTCCATTTATAGATTTGCGCCTGCCCAGCCCCGCACTTTTTGTGACATCACTGTAGGGCAGAGGTGGGTCTTTAATTGCAGGAGCCGAGTCAGATCAAGTCAGGTATGGGTTAGGTGAGGGCACATTAGGGTTAGGAGTGGGCCCAGATAATCTGGACCCGCACATCACTATTAGCAACCAGCTCTTGTATACACAGGGTAACATGGTGATACCCTGATCCCAGGAGTGGTTTGATTTGATATAGTAATGCTGCCTTCTCATTATCTGGTGTGGCTCATTTGGAGGGTGGAGGGGATAGTTATTTAGCATTAGCTGGGGGTTTTTATACCTAACCCCTCTAACATCAAAAGGGCCTGTGCAGCCAGGGGCTGATGAATCTTTTTCAATGCACTCACTCCACATTATGGTACCACAATGTTATATAGGGATTTTTATTAGGCTAAACCCACTAACAATAAAGAAAAAGATACATAATACAGCTCTCAAACTAATAAAGTAAGTACTGGAGGGGTAACTTTGCTTCATAGCAGTCCAGTTGTTATACCCATCACAAGGCTGCTCCCTTTCAACCTGTTTGAGAATGGAAAACTATGAAAGTTCACCCTTTTTTTCCATATTTACCACCCTCATTCTCCCACACTAATCCTACCAACACTGAATTGATAACTAGTTTCAATGTCCTCTCTCTATCCAGTTTGGCCTCCATTACCCTCCACCAAAGCAAAAAGTCCACATTCCACACCCACCCTAATCCCTTTCTTTGCCCCAAAGAACTGGGCCCTAATCCAAAACCCACACAAAATGGGAAGGCATCCTCAAAAATTAAAAGACTCATTCAAGTCAAGTCAACAAGCTGGACTGTATCTTCTTTTTTATGCTACATATCACACATCAAAACAATACAGGCAGTTCTTTGGGACAGACCTTGCTGTGCAGTAACATGTCTATATAAGAATTAACATTAATAATATCTATAGAACTGCTGGTTGTTTGTGCATATTTATAATAGTTTCATGATAAATTTACTTACATTATCTTTATTCCTCAAGCTATACACTAATGGATTTAGAAGTGTGGTGACAGCCACGTACAGTAGAGACAGAAGCTTATCTATTTCTTGGGAATTCTCAGAATCTGGTTTCATGTACAAAACTAAAGTTGTCCCGCAGAGCAGAACCACAACTGTGAGATGGGATCCACAGCTGGAGAAGATCTTGAGTTTCCCTGCTGAAGTACGGATCTTTAAGACAGAATATATAATGTATCCATAGGAGATCAAAATGAAATCAAAGGGTAGGAACCCAATAAACACACATACTATCAATATTACAAATTTAATGTTTGTAGTGTCACTGCAAGAAAGCTCCAGAATGGTTTTCAGGTCACAAACAAAATGGTCAATTTCTTGATGATCACAGAACTGTAAATGAACTACAAGCCAACAATACAAGAATGAAACTGTGGCACCAATTAACCAAGAAACAGAGGCAAGGAGAACACATACACTTTTCTTCATGATGAGAGAGTAACGCATGGGGATACAGATGGCTACATAGCGATCATAAGCCATAGAGGTCAGGAGGAGAGCTTCTCCTGAAACACATGATATATGTAGATACAACTGAATCATACAGCCCAGGAACGAAATGCTGTTGTCACCTGCTGTGGTTATAGCCAGAACTTTGGCAAGATGGCAGTGACATAGACAATGTCTTGGACTGACAAATTGCACAGGAAAAAGTACATTGGAGTGTGCAGATGGGGCACCAAACATACAAGTGCAGTAATAATAAGATTTGCACATACAGTTAGAATGTACATCAGTAACACTGAAATAAAGATCAGGACCTGCAGTTTTTCATGACTCAGAAATGCCAAGAGGTGGAATTCTCTCTGTGCTGTGCTGTTTCCTGCTTTACTTTCAGTCATGTTGTGTCCTTGAGGGAAACAGAAGACAGAAGTTCACCAGTAGCAACACAGGGACAGGGTGCAATGCTCAAGACCTTCATTAAATATAATGGATATGGAGGGGTCGACACGCATAAAAGTCTCTACCAGGCCAGAGTACAGCAAACGTTGGAATTTATTATAGGACATGTATGGAATACTTCCTACAAGGCACTTAGCTGTAGACCTATGACTAAGAGATTTGTAACAGAATACAAGACTTAGGGGCCGATTCACTAAGGGTCGAATATCGAGGGTTAATTAACCCTCGATATTCGACTAGGATTTAGCGCAGATAGTTCGATCGAAGGATAATTCCTTCGATCGAAGGATAATTCCTTCAATCGAACGATAAAATCCTTCGGATCTAACGATTCAAAGGATTTTAATCCAACGATCGAAGGATTATCCTTCGATCAAAAAAAGTTAGCCAAGCCTATGGTAGCTTTTAGTTCGGTAGCTTTTAGATGGTGAACTAGGGGGTCAAAGTTTTTTTTAAAGAGACAGTACTTAGACTATCGAATGGTTGAATAGTCGAACGATTTTTACTTCGAATCCTTCGATTCGAAGTCGTAGTCGAAGGTCGAAGTAGCCCATTTGATGGTCGAAGTAGCCCAAAAAAAACTTCGAAATTCGAAGTTTTTTACCTTCGAATCCTTCACTCGAAGTTAGTGAATCGGCCCCCTACTGTAACATGTTCCTATTATAAACTTTACTTTTGGAGTATTTATTTGGAGTGCTTAACTCTAAAAATACTACTGGCAATATTCAGTCTGGCAAAGCAAATATTAAGCAATTGTGTTGAAAATACTGGATATGGATCTTGTGAAGATAATAAATGGGAGCCTCAAGTACAATATAATCATCACAAAATATGAAAAAAAAATCAGTTTCAAAATGTTGTAATGGCACTGTGTGATTCTTAACAAAAATTCATCACACTTACTGTACTAATCATACTCCAGTTTTATTTTACTCCACATTTGTAGATACAACCCCCGCTCTATGATTTCTCTTCTGTTCTCAGCCTCTGTTGATTGCCTAGCTCTCGTATGCCCCAATTTTCAGCATTAGCAATTCTCCTATAGAGCATCTTAAAGGGGAAGGAAACCTAGTTGGCGCAAACACCCCCACCCCCCCTCCCGTGTGTTGCCCACCCTCCCTGCTCCCCCCTGGCCTACCCGTCTCGCTGGGCAAATGCCCCTAACTTGTTACTTACCCTTCTGCGCAGGTCCAGTCCAGGGAGTTCACAGACGACATCTTCTTCCACGCGATCTTCTTCCTGCTGTGAACGGCGTTTTGGCTCATGCACAGTAGGATCATTTCGCCGGTACGGATCTACTGCACATGCGCCAAAAGTCACGCGCATGCGCAGTAGATCGTACCGGCGAAATGATCCTACTGCGCATGCGCCGTTCAAAGCAGGAAGAAGATCGCGTGGAAGAAGATGTCGTCTGTGAACTCCCTGGAGTTCACAGCATTTGCCCAGTGGGACGGGTAGGCCAGGGGGGAGGAGGGAGGGTGGGCAACAAACGGGAGGGGGGGTGGTGGGTTTGCGCCAACTAGGTTTCCTTCCCCTTTAAAGGCTAAGGTTCTTAGAGACATCATACTTACATGTACTTTTGGTCAAACTCAACAGTCTGTCTTATACCAAATCTTATTTTCTCTTTTGTTTCTCATGTCATTCTCTCCCAATACAAATGATGGTGCTTATACAACTATCTGAAGCTGAAATAGACAACAGTCAGTAAAAATAAGAAAATTGCAAAGCATTGCTAAAAGATTGAAATACTGGAACAAACAGTATGGCTTCCGATTAGGTATTCACATCTGTGAAGCTACTTATTACATCAAGCTGAGAAGCTGTATGGCTCTGGATTTCCAGGTGCTTTAAAAAGAACTGTAAGACACATGAGGCACATACATGTCTCTTGTGGATGAATCCCCAGTGGCCACTTTATACAGGAATATTGCTTTTTTAGATATGATATCTGAAACCAGACTTTTGCTTTATTTTTTTCCTACCCCATCAAATTTTCTGTTAGCTTATAAAGCTTGTGATTGGTGAAATAAGTTGCCTGTAGCAGATTAAATTGAGAACTCACTGGGAGGTAAAAATCTGGGTCAAGACATCTTCTTTCCATTTCAAATGATACTCCTCATATCATAATACACAATCCTACCCTTTGTAACTTTCTAAAAGCTTCAACTCCTGCCTATGGGATGTGCTTTGGGTTTCTCATTTTGCAGATATTTTCCCTGTCTTGACATACTTTTTTTTTTTACTACTATCGCAGTTTCTTGGACTCTATTAGCTTCTAGATCTTTTTTCATTAGCTGTAAGCAGCACATTTCCAACTGCCAAGGTCTTTCTTGTTGCTACAATATGTCTAATTATATAGTCCTTCAACAACCCTACCCTGTGTACTTCAATGCCTACAGTGTTGTATTTACAGGGGCTCAGCAGAAAACCTTACACCATAGGCCCACTCTCTAAACTATTTTTCTTCCTCGTTCAACTAACCTTTTCCTTTTCTATACTCTTTAAATGGACTGCCACAGTATCTGAAATAGTAGCTAGACACTAGCCCTTGCTTATTTTCAAGACATACTTATGTAATTGCTTTGAGAGTGGGTGAAGATAATCAAACGATAAAAACCAAACACTAATTGCTGATACGTATCTTAACTATACATTTTGGAACCAGGTGGGGCGTATGCCCAAAAGCAGAACTACTAGGGGAACATTAACCTAAAAAGAGAAACAGCCCCTTTGAACAATAAACAGACCCAGCCCAGTGCTAGAATTTACCCTTATGGTTACTTAAAGTAAAGTGAAGTCTTCTGAAATCAGAACGTATTTACTTGTCTCGTGCCATACACACAGCACTAAATGTTCTAAAAGGCAAAGTGAAGTGTGTGGTGTGCTTCCTCCCTATGGGAATTCTTATACACACAGCACTGCCTAGATACCAAAAAATTTTAATTTTAATTCTCCCATAAGGCAACAGGGCAGTGACATGCAAATCACTCCTTTATGTCCCTTTGGCCAACTATGCATCCAGAACCGCTGGTTTTATAGCAGATACAGCCTAATGGTTCAGAGCCTTATATGCAATCTTGCGTATTGTTAGATCTCATCAGTGCAACATATTGGAACATGGATTCTGAAGGGGGTAAGACTTGGAGATAACAAAATGGAAAACTTAAATTAAAATTGAGTAAGATCATTACCCTCCTACAACTGTATAATGTTCTTAGTTGCAAAGCATACTTCTCTCCTTGTACAATATGCCACTAAAAGTTTTGGTATAATGTGCAGATTTACTTTGACAATGTACACAGCTGTCTTCCTGGCAGTGAGTACCACAAGAATGTAACCCTTTCGACACCCCTTTGTCTGTGTTACACTCCACGTGTGGCCAGTGGCGTAACTAGATATTACAGGGCCCCACAGCAAATTATTTTTCAGTCCCCCAAAATTTTTAGCAGTTGACTTGTTTTACCAATATTAATTGAAACTGTATATGAATTAGGGCCTCGTGGGGCCCCTATACCTCCTGGGCCCCCCTGCTTCCTCTATAGTTACGCCCCTGCGTGTGGCGCTTACCTGATGACACGGGACAAACCTGAGCCACTCCGTAGTGGTATTGGGAGAGACTGGGTACCTGATACTTACTAGCGCAGTGCCTCCACCTAGTGGGATCCAGGAATGACCTATGGGTGGCCCCACTAGGAATACATTAATAACACACACACTATTGGTTAAACTAAATAACAGTTTATCTAAAATAAATGGGCACCTAATACATGCAGCACTCCTAACCGGTGGCAATAGGGCCTCACTAATTAACTTGCTAGCGCAATCTGTCTAGCTAACTAAGAAAAAAGGTAAAGTCCTTTAATGTCCTTTAATACACAGTGGGGCTCATTTATTAACGCAGCGCAGTGCTAAAAAGAGCGCAGTGGCCTGACATTTGCCCAGCGCATGCGAGTATTTAATAATGTAGCGCACGATACCTTAACAGTGCAATTTTGTGCGCTAATGTAGACACAGACAGGTGCGACGTGTGAAACTGCGTATCAGCTGTCGCAGTGCTTATAATAAATTGTGCGCACAGGAAGATACCGCAAAGGTAAGGATTAGTTGTGCTCATGTATGAATGCGCTGCTTTAATTAGTTGCGTCACATATTGCGCATATTGCGTTCACTTAGACGCATCTGGTTGCAAAGGTGTTTAGCCTACCTGATACCCTTAAAGGAACCTTGGTCAATATAAACATGTTGGGTGGAAGGCGTGGTTAATATGCACTTTACAGGGGTTGTTCATCTTTGAGTAAACTTTGAGTTAACAAACATCCCCACCAACAGCAGCACCATTGTATTTGCCAGAACCCAGTTTAGCAGTGTGGCTCTGCTAGCGCAGCTGGGCAGGAATGCGCATTTTGAAGAGCGTTACTATTACGCCACAAACAGGGGGGCTCATTTATTAACGCAGCGCATAAGTGGACGCAAAAGATTGTCTGCGACATCACGAGTGTGATCGCTAATATATTTGCGTGATATTGCGCATAACACAGAGCTTTTGCGATGGTTTTGTTTATGCGCATTGCGCAAAAGATTGGGCATTTATGTCGCAAACGATGCCGTGGTTGTTAGGGGCGTGGCTGTGGGCGTGGCTACAATGCGCTTGCACTGCGGCCGTCGCAGATTTGCGTCTGTATATGTGCAAAACTGCACCCGGTCAACAGCACCACAATTTTTACGACTGCCTGTTTGTGGCGTAATAGTAACGCTCTTCAAAATGCGCATTCCTGCCCAGCTGCGCTAGCAGAGCCACACTGCTAAACTGGGTTCTGGCAAATACAATGGTGCTGCTGTTGGTGGGGATGTTTGTTAACTCAAAGTTTACTCAAAGATGAACAACCCCTGTAAAGTGCATATTAACCACGCCTTCCACCCAACATGTTTATATTGACCAAGGTTCCTTTAAGGGTATCAGGTAGGCTAAACACCTTTGCAACCAGATGCGTCTAAGTGAACGCAATATGCGCAATATGTGACGCAACTAATTAAAGCAGCGCATTCATACATGAGCACAACTAATCCTTACCTTTGCGGTATCTTCCTGTGCGCACAATTTATTATAAGCACTGCGACAGCTGATACGCAGTTTCACACGTCGCACCTGTCTGTGTCTACATTAGCGCACAAAATTGCACTGTTAAGGTATCGTGCGCTGCATTATTAAATACTCGCATGCGCTGGGCAAATGTCAGGCCACTGCGCTCTTTTTAGCACTGCGCTGCGTTAATAAATGAGCCCCAGGCAGTCGTAAAAATTGTGGTGCTGTTGACCGGGTGCAGTTTTGCACATATACAGACGCAAATCTGCGACGGCCGCAGTGCAAGCGCATTGTAGCCACGCCCACAGCCACGCCCCTAACAACCACGGCATCGTTTGCGACATAAATGCCCAATCTTTTGCGCAATGCGCATAAACAAAACCATCGCAAAAGCTCTGTGTTATGCGCAATATCACGCAAATATATTAGCGATCACACTCGTGATGTCGCAGACAATCTTTTGCGTCCACTTATGCGCTGCGTTAATAAATGAGCCCCAGTCTGTTTATCTTCAGCGCTCTTTAGGGTACTGTCCCTTTAAACAGGATACTCACAAATCCTCTTTGGATACTTCAGAGCTGTCTTTAGGTGAATCCATACAATGCGATTACCAGCCCCTTTGGATGCTCAGATAGGAATCTCCTGCTGGTTGTTCCTCCAGTCTGGATTCCTTTCACACTCTCTGTCTCTCCAGGCACAGTATTTGGCTTCCCTGTGACAACCTGATCCAAATGAATACTTTTGGTGCAGCCTCTCAGCTCTCTGGGCCCACCAGCAGCACTCTTGCTTCCTTCTCTGTCCACCATGCGGCTCTCTATGCCAGGCTTTCTTCTTTTGCCAGTCTCTGTGACTTCCTTTTCCTGTCAGCCACTCCTCAGCTGCTGTGTCACTTCCTACTGCACTGAATAGCTGGTTGCTAGGTAACAAGCTTACAGCACACAGACACAGACTCTCTGCCCTTACAGGGATAAGTGCAATGATTTTGCACGGATTCCCTACAAGAATATAATAAAACATTGTGAAGTAACTCCTTCAAAATGAGAAGATCTTTAACAGATGTCTCCTTAAACCTTCATTCCACGGTCCGTTTACTAAAGTGCGGTAAATCTGACTTTAAGTTTCCGCATGTTATCGCTGAGAACATTTTTCTGCCAGAATATTCGCAGCGACTAAGTTTACTAAACAGCGATGCGCTCAGAGGTCATTGCGAACACTTGCGGTAACTACGCTATGAAACCAGCTTACGTTAGCGGTAATTTTAGCTAGTTGCAAATTTTCTGGTGACAAATTACGTTTTTGCATATGGCGCCAAATTCAAATTTCAATGGAAGTATTCGTAGCAGCACTACACAAGCCTGGGAAACCTTCAAAACATCAAATAAAATTTTTATTTTGCCCTACACATGTGCCCACTGTATAGTTAAGTTGCCATGAGTTAGGAAATGTAGGGGGGAAGGAGGGGAGCCCCAAAAAAATGTTTCGATCTTTTTCAGCCTATCACCTATAGTAAGGAAAAAACGCCAGCGTTTTTTGGGATGTTAACTTTTTTTGAAGCAATCCCTATCTACTCCAGCGTCCGTTAGTGAATCGGCGAAGTAACGAAAATGCCCAATGCTAGCGAATTCACGCTAGCGTTAGGCGCTTCGGCGCTTAGTGAATTTGCCCCTAAGAGGGTTATTTATCAAAGTTCGAATTTATCTCAATAATTTCGGGAAAAAAGCCGACCAAATCCACACAGGTTTTATTGGGCTTATTTATTAATACACTTTCCGGAAAATTTTGTTTGTGGGAAAGAATCGTGAAAAATATGATTTTCACGATTTTTTCGGATCTTTCATCCGATTTTCATGATTTTTTCAGATTTTTCACCCGAAAATTTCAAACTTTGCCCGAAAACTTCGGGGTATTGCCAAAAACCCAGTGCACATCAAAAAAATACAATTTCCAATTTTATTAAAAAAAAAATCACAAATTTTTAGTAATTTTTGCATCCGGAGTTTAGTAAAAAAAAAAACCTAAGTTAGCCCAGTAGCAGTTACCAATAGCAACCAATAAGATGTTTGCTTGAAAACAGATGACCAGTAAATTCTGCCTGCTGATTGGTTGTTATGGGTCACTGCTCCTGGGCAAACTTTGTGTCTTATATTACATAACCCAGTGTATTTTTTATTTTGTTTAACTACATTTGGTATAAATCCTTATCTCCCTGCACCACATGCGCAAAAAAACTGGACAGTTTATTATTTGGGGCAGGAACTCAGCCTCAAAATTTTCTTTTTTTATAGGGAATCCACTATTTTGGATTAGGCCGAACCCCCGAATCCTTTGCGAAAGATTCGGCCAAATACCGAACCCGAATCCTAATTTGCATATGCAAATTAGGGGTAGGAAGGGGAAAACATTTTTTACTTCCTTGTTTTGTGACAAAAAGTCACGTGATTTCCCTCCTGATTTGGATTCAGTTCGGCCGGGCAGAAGGTTCCGGCCGAATCTGAATCCTGCTGAAAAAGGCCGAATCCCGATCCAAATCCTGGATTCGGTGCATTCCTAATTTTTTAAAGGGAAAAACTGTTTTAGTTTTTTTAGAGGAAAAAAAATTATTATGACCCCTGCTAAAAATCCAAATCTGAAAATACACCATCTCAAGCCTGTAAAGGTTATGTAGAAGTCAATGGCAGATGTCCCTGAAGATGTTTCCTGACATTGTGATCTGCACTGGTTTTCGTTCAATAATGTGATAAAGTTGAGTTTTCACAGTGAAATTCAATAAAGTCAGGTCAATCATACAATTTGAATTGACCTCGGTTTTGTTGCAACGTTTGAGTTAAATTTGAGTTTGAAATATTTTATTTGGTTTTCACAGTAAACCATAAAAATCAATATGATAACAAATAGTATGCAGAATAAGAAGTTTAATAAAATGACATATTAAACAGAATGTATAATTTACAATGAAGTGATATGTAAATTAATATGAGATAAACTAGTTTTAGTAAATAATCACCTATGTGTTCATTCAAATGAAGCTTCACTTAAATGCATTAGGAAGGAGAGGATGAAAGTCTGCGCTTGCTGGGTGACTGGGGGGTTTAAGCTGCACCAATCAAAAGAGTGGAATCCACGTATCCACATACAAATAATTTGTGTAAGCAAAGTTAGGTGTAGAGTTTCACATTCCTTGTCGTAATCCATTTGTTTGCTGCAATTAAGTTTTGCTCTGTTGAATTGACTAAGTGGGATGTTGTTTAGCCATTTCTTGTGGTGACAGCTGCTGTGAAGAATAAATCAGTTGCTGTCTGTAGGCTTGCGATATAAACTAGTGTATAATTTATTGTTTTCTGCTGTTCCAATACCACTATCCGGTAAGCACAAACAATTTGTCCCCCTTTACCCGCCAGCTGGCTTTTCTGCGCTATTTGAGATTTTCCCCGCTAGGTATAACGCGGACGACACCTTCTACAACAGGACACTGAATCGATCATGATTTAAAAGGGCAAGACATTCTACCAATCACCTGTGAGTAGTTCTCTACCGCATATTACTCTTTATCTAAAGGATAATACACTATTGTTTTTTTTTCCTTTCTAGGTAACTTTTGACATTCTAACAGCGCACCTAACTTCACTTAAATGCAACTCATCTACCACTTCTTTATTAAGAATATTTATTTAATAAGACTAAAGTCCATCAAGTTCAACCCCCCAAATGACCCCTAGTGCCCATGTAGAAAAACAATTATACCATCCTATCTATACACTCACATATATAAACTATATATATATATATATATATATATATATATATATATATATATTCCAATAACTATGCTAACTAAATGTACATTTTAACATAACAAAAAGGGGGTCTTCCAATAATTTAATAATCATGGGTTACAGAATAAAAATTAGATTGGAGGGCCCTGCCCACAAGAACAATTGGTGATTCTTTATTGTATGTTCACATTTGTATCTTCATCCAGTTCTGCCCTGGACCCTGAAGGCCACCCCTTTGGCAGTCAGCAGATTTGCAGTAGAGCGAATGTGACAATCAGGATGATGAGGATGAGGTACCAACCCACTACAATTATGAAATAATGAGAGGAGAACAGAAGTCAAGGTCAGAAGAAGACCATAGAAGGAGGGTATGTGAATGTGTGAAGGTTAGTATGAATTTAATTAAAGAAGAAATTAGAAACCAGTAAAGGGATCTGCATATTAGAGAAGCGTATATGGAACGCTAGAGACTGCAAAATGAACACATTAAAGTTATGCAAAATGGAAGCTTGGAGTAAGTTGTGTGTTGAAATATTAAGAAACTGGATATGTTATGTACAAACTACTGCACTATTAACCTTGTACTAAATAAATGCAGTTCTGTATTCACCAGGAAAGTGCAGGTGTTTGCACTCTAAAGACACAGGCAGAGTTCAAAATGCAAATAACATGGTGATCTATATTTACTTGCACAGGTCGCAACATTTTCAAGTCATCAACAACTCTAAAAACGTCTCTTTCTTCAAAAGGTTAAAATGCCTTTATTCATCAGTTTGGCACAAACCTACACAGCAATGCTTCAGGTCTACATTAGCCATTTGTCAAGCACTTTGCATCAATGCCACAACAATTGTAGATGACCACTTGGTTGTTTCTAAACTAATGTAAGGACGTGTTTTACTAAAACATTTTAATTAATTTGAGTTTTAGTAAATACCCCCCAAGCAAACAAATGAATTAAAGGTTTAAATAGCAACCAAAACAGAAGCCCCTCACACAACACCCAGTTCTTGTACTCACAACTTAGTATTAGCTGCCCTGAAGCATTTTAACTGCTGTCCACATTTAATTCATGATAAAACATATTTTATGATTCACCATAGTCATGTCAAATGTAAGCAACCAATTTAAATTACTAACACACTAACATACGTTAGCTTTATCCAAGGAGTTAAGGCCTTAATCCCTCCCTTGCTTCATGCATTGTTTGTGTCATCAATGGATTTATCTAATTTACCAAACTTGACCAATCTTCCATCCCCGATTTTATCTCATGTATCAATAAAATAACTTGAAAAACTTGGGTCGGGATAAGACTCGATTTGGGGTGCACATAGCCATTCAATTTGCACTGTTCCCACACTTTAGCCAGTGAGGAGGTTTATACTTATCTACTCCTTCATCAAACTCCCTCCCACCATATCTCCTCATCACTAGGCGCCAGTCCGTTTTTCCATCACTATGGCTTTTCTCCTGTCAGTTACTCCCTGAAGGGAGGTGTTTGACCCTGGAGATAAAAGGTATTTAAAGGACCAGTAACATCAAAAAAATTTTTTAAAAAAATTGTTAGTATACAACGGAAAATAAACACCAAGACAAATTAAACTTTAAAATAGCAAAGCCTTTATTAAGAAATAACTTACCGAAACTCTACTTCCTGTCCTCTTCAAAACAGGCGACACGGCGACCATCTATGCTGCAGTGTTTGATTTCTCCTCCCTGGCTACTGACAGCATGTGAAGGGGGCTGCGGCTGGACATGCTGCTGCTGGCCTCTCTATCTGGGCACGGCGCTGAGTACAGAAGACATAGCCTGCGGAGGAGAAGATATTCTGAAGCCGAACCCCTCTTTGCTTTCCCTTTAGCTTGCTGAAATAATTAGCGGAACCAGCGATACAGAGGAATCGAGTGACTTCTTCATCCAGCTCTGTAGTTTCCGAGGACTGAGGGGTCGGCTGTTAGTGCGGCTAAAGGGAAAGCAAAGAGGGGTTCGGCTTTAGAATATCTTCTCTTCCGCAGGCTATGTCTCCTGCACTCAGCGCCGTGCCCAGATAGAGAGGCCAGACAGCAGCAGCATGTCCAGCGGCAGCCCCCACAGCCTCCTTCACATGCTGTCAGTAGCCAGGGAGGAGAAATCAAACACTGCAGCATGGATGGTCGCCGTGTCACCTGTTTTGAAGAGGACAGGAAGTGGAGTTTCGGTAAGTTATTTCTTAAGAAAGGCTTTTCTGTTTTAAAGTTTAATTTGTCTTGATGTTTATTTTTCATTGTATACTAACGAATTTTTTATGTTACTGGTCCTTTAATAAAAGGGTTTATAATTTGCAACACAAAGCAGGTGATTTATGTAATAGAATGTGGTTGCCATAAAAGATATATGGAAAAGCATATAGAAAAATGTCAAAGAGAGTGATGGAACATATTAAAGCAATAGAGAGAAAGGACCTGTGTGGTGGTGTAGCCAAACATTATCATATGGTGCATGGGGGGTTAACAAAGTCTTAAAGGTGTATGGCATGAATCACATAACCCTGGGTATTAGAAGAAGTGTTGTGAATACAGAAGAAATCTAGGTGGATGTTTCAGTTGAAGGCCAAATACCCTGATGGAATGAATAAGTAGTTACCTATAGCATTGTCTGGTGAAAGTCACACTGGTTGATCATGTGTTAAAAGCTGAAAGTATATTAAATTATAACTGGTTACTTTAGTCCTGGAAATGTGGGGATAACAGAAGGAATGGCACATTGGAGTAATTTTAACTAATGTGTGGCGAGAAGGGAGATTGCCCTGAAGAAACCACACCCACTGAAGGGCATTGGCCAGAGGGAGGAAAGCCATAGTGCTAGAAAAATGGACTGGCGACTAGTGACCTGGAGATGCGGTGGAAGAGAGTTTGATGAAGGAGTAGATAAGTATATCTCACTGGCTAAAGTTTAGAAACAGTGCAATATCCTGAGTGCTCTACGCACTACTATACTTTATTTGTATTTGAAATAAATCACATCATTATCTATATCATTAATGACATTAATAATATCTTTGTTCCTCAAGCTATACACTAATGGGTTTAACAGGGGAGTGACAGCCACGTACAGTAGAGACAGCAACTTATCTTTTTCGTGGGAATTCTTGGGAATTCTCAGAATCTGGCTACATGTACAAACTTTCAGGTGTCCCAGAGAACAGAACCACAACTGTGAGATGGGAGCCACAGCTGGAAAAGATCTTGAGTTTTCCTGCTGAAGTTGGATCTTTAAGACAGAAGATTTTAAAGGGGCCCATTCACAAGCTCGGGTGAATGAATAGAGGGAAAAAAAGCTAGAATTTCGAGTAGTTTTTTGTGCTCCTCGTCTATCGAATAGTAGAAGAGAAGAGTAGAATGATTTGAATAGATCGAGCGCAAAAACGCTGCGACTATTCTCCATTCGATAGTCGAAGTACTGGATTGAGCGCAAAAATGCTGCGACTATTCGCCCATTCGATAGTCGAAGTACTGTCTCTTTTAAAAATACTTTGACTGCCTACTTCGCCACCTAAAACCTACCAAATTGCTTTAAAAGCCTATCGGAAAGTCCCATAGGCTTGTTTTCCACGTTTTTGATCAAATAAAAAGGCATTCGATCGAATGAAAATCCTTCCAGCGAATATTCGATCGAGCGCCTATTCACCTGGCGAATATTTGCCAATTTGACTATTCGCCAGCGCATAAATTCGCCCGAATTGCCTATTCGATTCTATTCCCCAGTCGAATTTTGAGGGATTTAACCCCTCAAAATTCGACCCTTGATACATCTGCCCCATAATGTTTCCATAGGAGATCAGAATTAAACTGAAGGGCAAGAGTCCAAAAATTACACATGTTGCAATCATTACAATTTTAATGTTTTGAAAGCCCCCACAAGAGAGCCCTAGAATTGCTTTCATCTCACAAAAGAAATGATTGATTTCATGATGATCACAGAAAAATAAATTAGAAACAAACCAATACATGAATGAATTTATCGAGCTAATTATCCAAGAAACAGAGGCAAGGAGAACACATGCACTTTTCTTCATGATGAGTGAGTAACGCATGGGGATACAGATGGCTACATAGCGATCATAAGCCATAGAGGTCAGGAGGAGAACTTCACCTGAAACACATGATATATGTAGATACATCTGAATCATACAGCCCAGGAAAGAAATGCTATTGTCACCTGTTGTGGTTATAGCCAGAAACTTTGGCAAGATGGCAGTGACATAAACAATATCTTGGACTGACAAGTTGCACAGGAAAAAGTACATTGGAGTGTGCAGTCTGGGCACCAAACATACAAGTGCAGTGATAAGAACATTTGAGCACAGTTAGAATGTACATCAGTAACACCCAAAGGAAGATCAGAACCTCTACTTTTTCATAACTCAGAAATGCCAAGAGCTGGAATTCTTGCTGCATTGTGCTGTTTTTTGCTTCACTTTCAGTCATGTTGTGTCCTTGGTGTAAGCCAAAAATGTATTTCACATGTGACCTAAATCATGCAAAGGTGATAGTTATATTTGATCCTTTGTAGCTCATTTGTTGTTGGGGGCATAATTAATCTCAAACAATTTTAGTTTTTTTTTTATCCCGAAAAATTTTAGTTTTTACTGAAACTACCCACGAAAACTCAATTTTTTTCTGGAAAAACAAAACTCGACCTTTAATAATTAACACCACTAAATCTAGACTTATTTTAATTTGTATATTATAAGTTTGTATTTTATATTTTAAGAAGAATATGTTAAGCAACTGTACCTACTTTAGTTGAATTGACACTAGGTGCAGGGTGCATTGATGGTGCCAAAGAAATCTGCACTAAACATCTGTTTTGACCAGCAGGGCCAGATTTCTCTTCTGGGTACCCAGAGGTCAGCATCCTCTACCGCCCACCTCTCTCGCCCCCTAGAATCAGACACAAGCTCATCCTTTGGTCTTGAACAGTGGACAGGGTGCGTGAAACCTCTTGAACTCGTAGACCCCAGGGCCCACATGTGACCAAAGTTCAGGCGCATCTAGGCAGCGTGCTGTCCCTTAATTTGTGCCGTCCTAGGCCCAGACCTTTGTGACCTTGCCACAAATGCTGCTTGTTGCCCAGATATTGAGAACCAAGTTCCCTAAAAAAATTTTGTGCCCATATAGCTTTTTTCTGCCAAAAAAAATCATGTAAGAAATTGCCAACACATAACCCCAAAAACAATAAAAAGAATAAAGCACTTATTTAATGTGAGCCAAAGCATACCAGCATATATAAAAACATATTGTGCTCATTGCACAATGCATTGGTGCAGTGGCCTCATTAAAACATTCCTGTAAATGGCCTTCTGGAGACTACAGGGATATCTTCTGTTTTCTAAAACTGCTTGGGAATTAACTTGTTTTGTCTAGATCCTACATGTCAACTTACTACGGGAAATGCATAAATATTATAAGCCTTATTTCTAAACCACTGAAGTAGGAACAGTTTCATCTCTAACATTTCACATTTTATTCAGAATCAGGCATTAAAATGCAATTGATACAAAAGTGATAAAATGGAATTGGTAAAACCTCAATTTTCAATAACTGTTTAATGTTTAAGTGATGTTGACAAAATTAGTAATGGGTAGGAACAACTCTGATTTTATCCCTCGTTTTGCCAAGAAAAAATAGATTCCTGTATGAAATTAATTTTTATAGCTTCTTGTATGAAATAAAATATTTTTATTAAATTGTCTTTAAAAATGTTTTTGAGTGGTATTACAATTATTTACTAAGGTCATAAAAACAATGGAAAAGACTTAGGGGCCGATTCACAAAGGGTCAAATATCGAGGGTTAATTAACCGTCGATATTCGACTGGGAATTAAAATCCTTAGACTTCGAATATCGAAGTCGAAGGATTTTAGCGCAAATAGTGCGATCGAACGATCGAATGATTATTCCTTCGATCGAACGATTCGAAGGATTTTAATCCAACGATCGAAGGAATATCCTTCGATCAAAAAAAGTTAGCCAAGCCTATGGGGACCTTCACCATAGGCTAACATTGAGTTCGGTAGCTTTTAGATGGCGAACTAGGGGGTCGAAGTTTTTTCTTAAAGAGACAGTACTTTGACTATCGAAAGGTCGAATGATTTTTAGTTTGAATAGTTCGATTCGAAGTCGTAGTCGAAGGTCGTAGTAGTCCATTCGATGGTCGAAGTAGCCCAAAAAACACTTCAAAATTCGAAGTTTTTTTACTTCGAATCCTTCACTCAAAGTTAGTGAATCGACCCCTAAGTAAGCCAAACAATGGTTAAATAGTATTTTTATAGATAGAAGTGTGAAAAATGTGAGAATTGTGGTCTAGTCCTGTTTTATAGTCCTTTCCCTTTCTAAACGAAAACAGATGAAAATTGAATTTTAAAAAAGTTTTTCAATCCCATTCAGAAACTTCACCTAGGTACGGTCAGTTGTCCTTGGACAATTAAGTTGATTTTTTTGTACTGTATAGGACAGAAACAACATAATATTTAAATCATTTAATCATTATAATAATAATTTTATAATAAGTTAACTTTATATCATTAGGTGCACATAAATCTGATTTTCTTTGCATTAGTCCTAGTAGGAAACTCATTGATTAAGGAAAAGGAGCCTGCCTAGTGGGGGTCACTGATCTAGGGCAGCATAGTATTATTTTATTATTAACATGTATTTATATAGCGCCAACATATTTCGTAGCACTGTAAAGTAAATGTGATTATACAACTACATCACATGAATTACATATAGAATATAGAATATATGGAGTAACAAACATCACAATCAATACAGGTACAAAAAGTCAGGAAGGCCCTATGCATAGGCATACAGTCTAAAGGGAAGGGAGTAATACACAAGGTGTGGGAGTGGGCAAGATCGAATTAAGTGGGTGACAAATGTGGTATTGTATGTGGTGTTGCGTTTGGTAGTTAAGCAGAGTGAGGGTAGGCTTCTCGAAAGAAGTGAGTTTTCAGAGATTTTTTGAAAGTAGAAAGGTTGGGAGAAAGTCGGACAGACCGTGGGAGAGAGTTCCAGAGGAGGGGTGCAGCCCTTGCAAAGTCTTGAATGCGAGCATATGAGGATTTAGGGGCATGTTTACTAACATTGGAGATAAATATCTGGAGAGATTTCTGGAGATGTTGCCCATAGCAACCAATCAGATCTTTTACGTTTGTTTTCTAACTTGGCTGTGGCTGTTTAATTCTAATTGCTGATTGGTTGCCATGGGCAATATCTCCAGAAATCTCTCCAGATATTTATCTCCAATGTTAGTAAACATGCCCCTTAATGAGAGAAGAGTTGAGTAGCAGGTCAGTAGAGGACCGTAGTAAGTGAATGGGTGAGTATATAGAGATGAGTTCAGAGATGTAGGGTGGGGCAGAGTTATGAAGTGCTTTGAAAGTCAGTGTCATTAATTTGAATTTGATTCTGAAAGGTAACGGAAGCCAGTGCAGGGATTGACAGAATGTCGAGGCAGAGGAGGAGTGGTTGCTGAGGTGTATGAGCCTCGCAGCACTGTTCATTATGGACTGGAGAGGTGACAGTCTCTGGAGGGGGAGGCCAATTAAAAGAGAGTTACAGTAGTCTAGACGCGATATGATGAGAGAGTGAATAAGAATTTTGGCAGCGTCTTGGGTGATAAATGATCGTATTTTAGATATGTTCCTTAGGTAAATCTATGGTTAGCATTGCTGCCTATAGTTCTAGGGTTCTGGGTTCAATTCCAACCAGGGCACCATCTGGAAGGTGTTTGTGTGTTCTCCCCTTGCTTGAATGAGTTTACTCTGGGTATAAAAACATACAGGCAGGTTAATTGGCTATAGTGTATGTGATAGGGACCATAGATTATAAGCTCCACTGGGGTAGTGGATGATGTAAAGTGCTATGGAATATGTTTGCAATTTCAGTCTGGGCTATATTCCTACCTATAAAATTGTGTGTGCATGTGCACTACCACAAAACATAGTTCAATTTGCATTAAAGGAATAGTTCAGTGTGAAAATAAAAACTGTGTAAATAGATAGGCTGTGCAAAATAAACAATGTTTCTAATATAGTTAGTTAGCCAAAAATGTAATATATAACAGCTGGAGTGAACAGATGTCTAATAAAACAGCCAGAATCCAACTTCCTGCTTTTCAGCTCTATAACTCTGAGTTAGTCAGCGACTTGAAGGGGGGCCACATGGTACATTTCTGTTCAGTGAGTTTGCAATTGACCCTCAGCATTCAGCTCAGATTCAAAAGCAACAGATATGACCCATGTGGCCCCCCCTTAAGTCTCTGATTGGTTACTGCCTGGTAGCCAGGGTAACCAGTCAGTGTAAACCAAGAGAGCTGAAAAGCAGGAAGTTGGGTTCTGACTGACTTGTTATACATCAATCACTCCAGCCTTTATATATTACATTTTTGGCTAACTAACTATATTAGAAACATTTTTTATTTTGCACAGCCTATCTATTTACCCAGTTTTTATTTTTACACTGAACAATTCCTTTAAAATGTTCCGCCTCATGGAAACAGGTAGCCAGGCTTTACTTGGATAAAGAGGCATAACCCTTTACTGTAAATAGTTTATGTCACCATTTATTGGAATAAAACTGGTGCAAAATTGCCCTGGAATTTATCTTATTGCTGACATTAAATATAAATTTGCTGATTCTGCGTGTACCCGATCATGAACCAAAATCTTGTTTTTGAAAGCTGAGATTTATACAAACACATATAGTTCCCAAAAGGACTCCTATTAAAAATGTTGTGAGCAATTAGGGAATTAAAATGTTTTTTAGGTTTACTGACAATTATTTATCCAGTAGATAGACTGTATTTTATAGTAGCTGTCAGCTAATGGACAAATACATGGAATTTACACTAGGACATATTTAAACGCATAACAAAAATAATCATTAGTGATTAGGTCCTAGTTTTGGGGCTGAACTGTGTGGCTTGTTCCAATCTGATGCGCTAAGAGGAAGCACACATGACGAGACGAATGCGCCAAATGTAATCTAATAAGGAGCAAGTTACATCAAATAGAGTCAGGGCAACTTTTGTGAACCAGAAATCCTGTAGGCACATTTACTTCTGACACCCCAGGGAATCCTAATTGATGTTGGCTTTGCTGAAAACAATTATTATCACTTATCAAGGTAATGCCCAGCTGTGGTCCAGTTACACGGGTGTGAAACTGGACCACATTCATTCATTGTTAAAAGTACCTCCTTTTAAAACCAATAAAAATGTCAAATTAAAAAAAAAGCTTTAAAATTCTTCTAACCAATTATGAATATATTAGCATCCTCAGAATTAAGCGGCAGTACTACAGTAAACATTATGGGGTTATTTACTAAAACCCGCATTTATCTAATTTTTTATTTAAACATAGTCAACCTAACCCCCATCCATGAATGTAACTCATTTATGAATAATTATTCGCAAAAAAGTTGCTTCAAATTCGTATGTCAATTTGAATCGTATAATTGACGCTCCGAAAACTCGACTTTATCGTATTGTTGCCGGGAAAACTTGTATTAACCAGATTATATGATGAAAACCAGCGCGGATCAGGAGTCAAGAAACATCTTCAGGAACATCTGCCTTGACTTCTATATGACCCAACAGGTTTGAGGTTTTTGGATTGAGATTTTTTAGCAGCTTTGGGGTATAAAAAATCTCAAAAAAATGTTAAATTTAGAATTTTCCACTTTTTAAACTCAATCAGAAAAATTTGAAGTTTAATAAATAGTTCCCTATAACTTATATACATTAATTGATACTTAAAGGGGCTGTTCACCTAACACTTTTTTCAATTCAATTGTTTTCAGATTTGTGTCCTAGAAATAAAGACTTTTTTTCAATTACTTTCCATTGTTTATTTTTTACTGTTTTTCCAAAATCTAAGTGTAAATTTTAATGTTCGTGTCTCTGGTGTTTGAGTCTGACAGCTCAGTAATTTAGGTGCAGACTCTGAACTGTTACGAATTTGCTGCATTAGTTGATGCATTTCTCAGCAGCATCTCTGGAGTATTAGCAACTATTGTATCAATTCTAACAGCTGCCTGTAATGAAACCCAGAGATTCTGCTCAGCAGGGACAAAGATAAGAAATATATCAACTCAATGTATCAATTTAAAACAGTTTACAGGTTTGACGACTCCCCCTCCCAGAGCTGCTTTAGAAGGTAAAAAATTACACTTTACACTTCAATATTAGAAAAATGGTGACACATAGAAAATAGAAAGTAATTGGAAAAAGTCGTTATTTCTGGTGATCTATCTGAAAACAACTAGTTGTTTGAAGGTGAACAACCCCTTTAATGGTGTTAATTATTAAAGTCTGAATGCAAGAAACTAAAAAAAAATTAGTATTTTTGACTATAAAATCAGAATTTTTAGTGGTAAAAAAAATATAGAATTTTTTGAGATTTATTATACCCCGAGGATGGAAAAAGTCAGAATCCAAAAATCAGACCTACTGAGGTTGTATATAAGTCAATGTGAACAGTCCGTATCCTATTTGGAAGTTTCTCTGGTCTGCGCTGGCATTAGCCCGAAAATTAGACTAGTTTGGAGTTTTTGGTCAAAAATCCAAAAAATTTGGCTTTTCAGGAAAAAGCTCATAACAATTGAGTGATTCTGGAAAAAAAAGTGTTTAAGTAGTATAAGTAATGTTTGATGCCCTTTCACAACTTTTCCCTAGGGCACCATATTCTGAAGTTTGGTGTGTGCTCTGACAAAGTTCTGTCTTTTCTTGGCTGAGGGAACCCTACATGCATATGGGCTCTTGGCTTGTGTGGTTGCACAGTGCCTCCTACAAGTAAAGGGAGCAGGTATTCTTTAGAGGTTTATCTATGGTAATTACTACTAATAGGCTTAGTAATATGATACTATGTGTTTGTCTTCTCATTGAGAGCAATGTAAATCACCAGCTACTTCACACACGATGCTACTTGAAATTGCCTAATCAACAGATACCTTATTTTGAGCAATAGCAAGCCCATTCAGAAGTAATCTACTATAACAAAACACACAGGGAGATTAGTAGCCGCAATAGTATGTAAATTTTACTATGATGTAGTACGTCATGTTGTAAGCACGTAAGAATGCTGAAAAACCATGTGAAGACAACACACAATTTCGATAGCAAACGTGTTTCCAGTATGTAAGGGAGGTAGAACATCATTTCCATTTCCCATGTGGGTGGAGACATTAGCGTGTTGCACTATGGGATGTAAATCGCTTGGAAGCCAAAGTGTCCTTGAGTCTTCGCTTGCAGAAAGACGATTGACTTGCCAATGAAACTCGCTTTGAAAAATCATGGGTGACTCATCTTCCCATGTACCACTACCCTTATGTCTGTAGAGACATTTCTCAGCTGGAGAGCCACAGTTGATTTATTTTACTTATATGCGAGTGCCATTTACATATTTTTGTCATGCTTTGGATAGTTGTAGTACAAGGTGCCTGATAAACATGTTGTCCATACAGGCAATAGGCCACTGAGGGTTTTATGGTTAATCCTGAAGAAGGCCCAGTTGCATGTCTGGTATTGTAGTATTGTTTTTGTGTCTGTGTCTATTTCTCAGATTTCCGGCTTTCAGGTTACAGGAAGTCCATTCACCAGCAGAGTTTTTTTCCAGAAATTAGAACTGCTGATATTTATTGGATTGGCTTGGTTTTTGGCATTACAGAGGTATAGGACAGAATATTTATGGCTATCTGGCCTTGCCCATGTAAGCACTTATGTTGCTTTGGATATCATCTACTTTGTTAATATTTGTGAAATGTAATGACATTTCATTATATACCTGGTGCCATATTTGTTGTTAAAGTCATTTTTGAATCCTGCTTATAAACTGAAGTAGGGACATTTGCTTAGGATAAAGCATTAGAAGGTTTAATCAAATTCAAGAACGATTATATAGTGGTTTATACAAATAATATAAAAAATTAACTACTACATGCTTTTTCTCTGATTTTACCAAAAAAATATTTATTTTGCTCCCTATTTAAATAAAGATGCTGGAATGTTGTTTGTTAAAAACACTATTCTTTATAAACTATATTTATACATAGTCAAAGCAGAAAAAATGTGACCAAATTCTATAAATACAGTAGAACTCCAGTTTAACATCCCCTGATTTTAAGCTTTACCTCATTTTACATTGTAGTTTTATGGTCTCACCTATATATGCATAATACATTTCCCTGATTTTACATTTTTCCTGGAATTTACTCCATTTTTTCTGGTCCCCTGGAAAACGTAAAATGGGGGTTCTACTGTATTCCTTTCATTTTGCTGATTTTGTACGTACCCGATCATGAACCAAAATCTTGTTTTAGAAAGCTGAGAATTATACAAACTCATATATTTCCCTGACGTTCTCCTGTTTATTCTCATAGGAAGCTGAGCTGAAAATTTTGTAAGCAATTAGATCTTAGGTCAGATTGAATTTGTATTATAAAAAGGACTTATTTTAACTGAATAAAAAAAATCATCAGTAATGATCAGGGCTGAGAATCAGTTCCATTGGTTACTACAGTGCTCATTACTTGTGGTTGGTCACTTAGGCCTGAGCTGGATGATGATTTGGTTGTAACAGACACACAGCAGGCAGCACTGGTGAGCAGCAAGTTACATTAAACAGGGTATGGAAAATGTCTTGGTCTGAAAATTTGGGGGACCAATGGTCGTACTGTTGTGCCAATTAACTAGTAATTCCACTGTGAGTGTTACTATAGATGATGGCTCATATCATTCAGTAAGAATAAAACCGTATTATACAGTTAATTTTACTCAATAATAAGTAGTTCATAAAATAGTTAATAATGAATGTGCTAACAACTTCAGTGTCATTTTCAATATTATTTATAAAATTATGAAAAAATATTGGTCATTAATCAATTTTACCTTTGGAAAATTGTTTAAAGATAATCCCCTTTTTATATAAGAGGTAAAAGAATACTGATAATCACATGATCAGTAGGGTGAGTGAATTTTTTCACTGAGTTTTGCAGCAGAAATGACGGCCAAGACTTCTGCCCCGTCCCCAGTGTCAGCAATAGGGGGAATTGTGAGGGAGATGAGCAGTGGGGGTTTCGAGCGGGTCGGGTGTGCAGAGAATGTTCAAGGGGGCAGGGGGTGAGTGATTTAGGGGTGCACCTTTTAGAAATCCAATCCTGAGTGATGAACTGAAGATGAAACATGTTTTTTTTTTGGTTAAACATAAATGGGTAACTTTCACATGCTGTCAATTTGTTATTGAAGGTGATCCTCATACGGACCATTAAATTCCCTTTAAACAATACAGTATGCAACTCTGATTCTGTGACTTTTTTAAATAAAATTATCAGAAAAATTCGGGTTTTGATAAATAAGGCTCCCAAATGTGTCCCCAAGTACTCATAACACAGTTAACATCCTTCTAAATTTTCAATTACATTTAAATACATCTGTACAATATCTCTTAAATGTTATCAATGCAATGTCATTATTCATATCTAAAGGTTAAATCATTTGGCTTTCAGCTTTACCAATATTTTGTTTCTTCCTACTAGTGATGGGCGCATTTGGGGCATTTCACTTTGCCGAAAAATTTGTGAATTTCCCGTGAAATTCACGAAACGGCAAAAAAATTGCGAAACAGCGCCGGGGTCTAGTTTTTGACGCCTGCGTCCATTTTTTAAAAAATGCCGTCTGTATGTATGGGAAATATATATATATATATATATATATATATATATATATATATATATATATATATGTGTGTGTGTGTGTGTGTGTGTGCATATGGGTATGTATTAATGTGTATAAGTGTGTAAGTAGTATTAGTAATGTTTGATGCCCTTTCACATCTTTTCCCTAGGGCACCATATTCTGAAGTTTGGTGTGTGCTCTGATTGCTTGTGCCTGAAAGAAGGTAGAAAACACAAAGTTCTGTCTTTTCTTGGCTGAGGGAACCTTTCATGCATATGGGCTCTTGGCTTGTGTGGTTGCACAGTGCCTCCTACAAGTAAAGGGAGCAGGTATTCTTTAGAGGTTTATCTATGGCGATTACTACTAATATGCTTAGTGATATGATACTATGTGTTTGTCTTCTCATTGAGAGCAATGTAAATCACCAGCTACTTCACACACGATGCTACTTGAAATTGCCTATTCATCCCAAAACGAACAGATACCATACCTTATTTTGAGCAATAGCAAGCCCATTCAGAAGTAATCTACTATAGCAAAACACACAGGTAGTAGAGATCATGTTGTAAGCACGTAAGAATGCTGAAAAACCATGTGAAGACAACACACAATTTCAACAGCAAACGTGTTTCCAGTATGTAAGGGAGGTAGAACATCATTTCCATTTCCCATGTGAGTGGAGACATTAGCGTGTTGCACTATGGGATGTAAATTGCTTGGAGGCCAAAGTGTACTTAAGTCTTCACTTGCAGAAAGACGATTGACTTGCCGATGAAACACGCTTTGAAAAATCATGGGTGACTCATCTTCCCATGTACCACTACCCTTATGTCTGTAGAGACATTTCTCAGCTGGAGAGCCACAGTTGATTTATTTTACTTATATGCGAGTGCCATTTACATATTTTTGTCATGCTTTGGATAGTTGTAGTACAAGGTGCCTGATAAACATGTTGTCCATACAGGCAATAGGCCACTGAGGGTTTTATGGTTAATCCTGAAGAAGGCCCAGTTGCATGTCTGGTATTGTAGTATTGTTTTTGTGTCTGTGTCTATTTCTCAGATTTCCGGCTTTCAGGTTACAGGAAGTCCATTCACCAGCAGAGTTTTTTTCCAGACATTAGAACTGCTGATATTTATTGGATTGGCTTGGTTTCTGGCATTACAGAGGTATAGGAGTGAATATTTATGGCTATCTGGCCTTGCCCATGTAAGCACTTATGTTGCTTTGGATATCGTCTACTTTGTTAATATTTGTGAAATGTAATGACATTTCATTATATACCTGGTGCCATATTTGTAGTTATAGTCATTTTTGAATCCTGCTTATAAACTGAAGTAGGGACATTTGCTTAGGATAAGGGATTAGAAAGTTTAATCAAATTCAAGAAAGGTTATATAGAGGTTCATACAAAAAATATAAAACTTTAACTACTACATGCTTTTTCTCTGATTTTACCAAAAAATTATTTATTTTGCTCCCTATTTAAATAAAGATGCTGGATTGTTGTTAAAAATACTATTCTTTATAAACTATTTTTATACATAGTCAAATCAGTAAAAAATGTGACCACATTCTATAAATACAGTAGAACTCCCATTTTACATCCCCTGATTTTAAGCTTTGCCTCATTTTGCATTGTAGTTTTGTGGTCTCACCTATATATGCATAATACATTTCCCTGATTTTACAATTTTCTGGAATTTACACCATTTTTTCTGGTCCCCTGAAAAACGTAAAATGGGGGTTCTACTTTCTATAATCTTGCTGATTTTGTACCCGATCATGAACCAAAATCTTGTTTTAGAAAGCTGAGATTTATACAAACTCATATATTTCCCTACCGGTCTCCTGTTTATTCTCATAGGAAGCTGAGCTGAAAATTTTGTAAGCAATTAGATCTTAGGGAATTAAAAGAAAAACAACATCTTATTTACTTGTTATATTTACTGACAATCATTAATCCAGTAGATACTGGACAATACTTCATTTTAGCTGTCAGATTGAATTTGTATTAGAAAAAGGGCTTATTTTAACTGAATAAAAAAATCATCAGTACTGATCAGGGCTGAGAATCAGTTCCATTGGTTACTACAGTGCTCATTACTTGTGGTTGGTCACTTAGGCCTGAGCTGGATGATGATTTGGTTGTAACAGACGCACAGCAAGCGGCACTGGTGAGCAACAAGTTACATTAAACAGGGTATGGAAAATGTCTTGGTCTGTAAATTTGGGGGACCAATGGTCTTACTGTTGTGCCAAATAACTAGTAATTCCACTGTGAGTGTTACTATAGATGATGGCTCATATCATTCAGTAAGAATAAAACCGTATTATACAGTTAATTTTATTTAATAATAAGTAGTTCATAAAATAGTTAATAATGAATGTGCTAACAACTTCAGTGTCATTTTACTCAAGTTTTTTAAGTCATGGGGGTTAGAGTCTGACCTAACATTAAAGCCTACCTACCTATCTCTGGCTTCTCATTGTTTCTTAGGTGAGTTACGTTAACTTCTTAAAATTTGACCAGGCCCAGAACAACAGTCCACCCTCTACCCCCTGACGGTGACTGTACTAAAGGGGTACAATGTTGTGCCTGGAACATACATGAGACTTGGGGAGACCCATTTATCAACATTTTCATTTTAGTGGTTTTAGAGTTTTTAAAACTACGACTAAACTCTGTTTCTCTAAAATGTCTTTTGTTTCTTTCCACTGTGTTTATCTGCTGTCAAGTATTTTCAATCATTCCACATTTCTCAAACCTAATGTTGTACCACATTTTCAACTTCAATTGCCTGGTAGAACACATCAGGCCTTAAAGGGATACTGTCATGGGAAAAAATTTTTTTTTTCAAAATGAATATGTTAATATTGCTGCTCCAGCAGAATTCTGCACTGAAATCCATTTCTCAAAAGAGCAAACAGATTTTTTTATATTCAATTCTGAAATTTGACATGGGGCTAGACATATCAATTTCCCAGCTGCCCCAAGTCATGTGACTTGTGCTCTTATAAACTTCAATCACTCTTTACTGCTGTACTGCAAGTTAGAGTGATATCACCCCCTCCATTTTTCCCCCCAGCAGCCAAACAAAAGAACAATGGGAAGGTAACCAGATAGCAGCTCCCTAACACAAGATAACAGCTGCCTGGTAGATCTAAGAACAACACTCAATAGTAAAAACCCATGTCCCACTGAGACACATTCAGTTACATTGAGAAGGAAAAACAGCAGCCTGTCAGAAAGCATTTCTCTCCTAAAGTGCAGGCACAAGTCACATGACATGGGGCAGCTGGGAAAACTTGAAAAATCGAGTGAGAACCTGAATTGTACGATTTTTTCAGCCCTTTCTCCTGAGCTTTTGTCTGAAAAAAACTGAAAAAACCGAGCGCAGACCACAATAACTTCAAATTGGGAAAGGTGCCTCTCCCATTAACTTATAGAGGACCTCGACAGGTCTGAGATGGGGGATTTTCAGATTCTCGTTTTTTGCAGCATTGGTATATTATAAATTTCAACAAATTCGAGTAGTTGTTTTTTCAAAAGACAATTTTAGGTTTTTGCCCCAAAAAGCCCAATCAGGTAAATTTGAGGTTTAGTAAATAATCCCCTTCATGTCCTATTTAAATTTACAACATGAAGCTGTAACATCTAATAGGTTAATTTGGAAATGTAATTCTAGGAGATATAAGTCCTCCACAGAAAAAATAAAAGGTTAGGTAAAGCTGATGTCATGTGATCCACTACTGCAGGGATCTGTAACACATAGCAACATTCCTTTTGTTTCTGAATATGGTCTGTTAAGTAAATATTTTGAAAAAATTATGAAAAAACATTGGTCATTAATCAAAAGGAATTTTACCTTTGGAAAATTGTTTAAAGATAATCCCCTTTTTATATAAGAGGTAAAAGAATACTGATAATCACATGATCAGTAGGGTAAGTGAATTTTTTTTCGCTGAGTTTTGCAGCAGAAATGACGGCCAAGACTTCAATGGGAGAAAAAAATGATCCGCATCAACAAAAAATTCGACACACGTTAAAAAAATTTGTTGCCCATAGACTTTAATGCATTTCTGTGAATTTTTGCAGACGGTGAAATTTTAGTAAAGCGAAATGGGTCAAATTTGCCCATCCCTAGTAATCAGTGCTGACAGGCCTGGATTTATGGGTAGGCCATAAAGGCCGACAGCAAAGAGCTGGGTATAACATGCCACCCACTGGCCGCAACTGGACCTGACTTTCACTGCAACCCACCTGCCCAGTCCCCAGTGTCAGCAATAGGGGGAATTGTGAGGGAGGTGAGCAGTGGGGGTTTCGAGCGGGTCGGCTGTGCAGGGAATGTTCGAGGGGGGCAGGGGGTGAGTGATTTAGAGGTGCACCTTTTAGAAATCCAATCCTGAGTGATGAACTGAAGATGAAACGTTTTTTTTTTTGGTTAAACCTAAATGGGTAACTTTCACATGCTGTCAATTTGTTATTGAATGTGATCCTCATACGGACCATTAAATTCCCTTTAAACAATAAAATATGCAACTCTGATTCTGTGATATACACCTTCAATTTCTCCCATGGTGAACTATATGTAGGACAAACGTCACACCCCATATAAGTGAGGACTGGGGGAGCACAAAAGATCTATTACAAAATATGATCCCAAGACTTAAAAAGCTCTCACGCCAGTGGGCTGACACATTTTTATGGCTGAACACAACACCACCAGCATGTACTGGTTCTACACATTAGAAACAGATAAACATTGAATTTGCCTACAATGAGTGAATAAATCATAAAAACAGCGATTCTCAAACTAAAACTTAAAAATTCAGTTTTTGCTCAACGTAATGCTGTTTTTTGTATAGACTTTTAAATGACATGTACACGTTTATTAAATCTCTTTTATCATCAAGGCACATTATTGAAATTAAAACATGTTTGTGAAGGGGAAACTTGTGTAATCACAGGCCAACCCCCTGATCATGGAGTCTGCTTTTTCTCTAGCTCCACCCATGGCTTGCGGTAAATCACTTAGGCCTGAGCTTTGCAGGGACTAAATGGACTGATGCAGCTCTAATAAAAGAAGGTTTGTCTGGAGTAACAGGGACCAGCCAACTATTTGTGCCGCTACGAATGGGCAGGAATCCAGAGAGCTCGTACATTACTACTGACATCCCAGGGAAATCTCACAGCTGTTGTCTGCTGAAGTCCACTGATGGGCCAATTTCATAAGTAACCATTTTTAAGCAATTTTGTTGCAGAATTATAATTTGTGAAAAAAGTCACTTATGTGGATGAAATATTATTCTCCCTGACCCACCCTGTTATATATATGTATTCCTATATTTAGACAATATCTATCATCTATCTATCTATCTATTTATCTATCTATCTATCTATCTATCTATCTATCTATCTATCTATCTATCTATCTATCTATCTATCTATCATCTATTTATCTATCTATTTATCTATCTATCTATCTATCTATCTATCTATCTATCATCTATTTATCTATCTATTTATCTATCTATCTATCTATCTATCTATCTATCTATCTATCTATCTATCTATCTATCTATCTATCTATCTATCTATCTATCATCTATCTAATGGACTCTAAGCACAGGAAACATGGTCCAAGGAGTGAGTTTATTGCAGGAGTGTCTTACACAACTTGTTTCAGCATAACAGCCTTCCTCAGTATGCCGAAACATGTTGTGTAAGACACTCCTGCAATAAACAAACAATGATGCTTTGAATCTCACTGTGTTCTCCAGGTTCAATTTTAATTTACCAATAAAGCATGACCTTATTGTTTGCGAGTTAAAAAGGAACACTACAAAATATTTTCATGTAGATATTAATGGCTATGCTCTATTCATGTAGATATTAATTTCAATGTCAATAATTTCATTTAGAACAACAATCTTTGGTTGCCGTGGGATACCATTGTGATGTCACCACAGTGGTTGCTATGGGTTACCACTGTGATGTCATCACAATGGTTGCTATTGGCAACCATTGTGATGACATCACAATGGTTGCCATTGGTTACCATTAGGGATGTAGCGAACGTCGGAAAAAAAGTTCGCGAACATATTCGCGAACTTGCGCAAAAATGCGAGCGGTTCGCGAACGGTTCGCGAACCCCATAGACTTCAATGGGAAGGCGAACTTTAACATCTAAAAAAGACATTTCTGGCCAGAAAAATGATTTTAAAGTTGTTTAAAGGGTGCAACGACCTGGACAGTGGCATGCCAGAGGGGGATCAAGGGCAAAAATTTATCTGAAAAATCTGCCTGTGTGTGCTTGGAAGAGATAGTGTAGGGGGAGAGCTGTTAGTGATTTCAGGGACAGATGATAGTAAGTTTGCTGGCTAGTAATCTGCTTGATACTGCTCTGTATTGGAGGGACAGAAGTCTGCAGGGATTTGAGGGACATTTTAGCTTAGGTAGCTTTGCTGGCTAGTAATCTACTGTTCTCTTTAAACAACTGCCATACATTGACCTTGTAGGCATTGTTTGCCCAGTTTTTTTGGACGCAGCCACTGAAGCACAGTTGCCAGAAAAAATATGCCATATAAATGCTGAAAATAGTCATTTTTCGCCATACGTTGACCTTGTAGACATTGTTTGCCCAGTTTTTTTGGTTGCAGCCACTGAAGCACAGTTGCCAGAAAAAATATGCCATATAAATGCTGAAAATAGTCATTTTTTGCCATATACGTTGAGTCAACGTATGGCAAAAAATGACTATTTTCAGCATTTATGTGGCATATTTTTTCTGGCCTCTGTGCTTCATTGGCTGCGGCCAAAAAAACTGGGCAAACAATGCCTACAAGGTCAACGTCGTTGACCTTGTAGGCATTGTTTGCCCAGTTTTTTTGGCCGCAGCCACTGAAGCACAGAGGCCAGAAAAAATATGCCATATAAATGCTGAAAATAGTCATTTTTTTGGTCGCAGCCACTGAAGCACAGTTGCCAGAAAAATTATGCCATATAAATGCTGAAAATATAATTTTTTTTGGTTGCAGCCACTGAAGCACAGAGGCCAGAAAAATTATGCCATATAAATGCAGAAAATATGCATTTTTTTGGTCGCAGCCACTGAAGCACAGTTGACAGAAAAATTATGCCATATAAATGCTGAAAATATAAATTTTTTTGGTTGCAGCCACTGAAGCACAGAGGCCAGAAAAATTATGCCATATATATGGAGAAAATATGCATTTTTTTGGTTGCAGCCACTGAAGCACAGAGGCTAGAAAAATTATGCCATATAAATGGACAAAATATGCATTTTTTTGGTTGCAGCCACTGAAGCACAGAGGCCAGAAAAATTATGCCATATAAATGCAGAAAATATGCATTTTTTTGGTTGCAGCCACTGAAGCACAGAGGCCAGAAAAATTATGCCATATAAATGCAGAAAATATGCATTTTTTTGGTTGCAGCCACTGAAGCACAGAGGCCAGAAAAATTATGCCATATAAATGCAGAAAATATGCATTTTTTTGGACGCAGCCACTGAAGCACAGTTGCCAGAAAAAATATGCCATATAAATGCTGAAAATAGTCATTTTTCGCCATACGTTGACCTTGTAGACATTGTTTGCCCAGTTTTTTTGGTTGCAGCCACTGAAGCACAGAGGCCAGAAAAAATTAAACCAGTAGGGTTTGCACCCTAGTTTGTAACGGTGGCGGAGGGAGGAGGACGCTAAAGGACAGCTGTGTGTGGAGTCATGAGGCTTGAAGAGAAGGACAGCTGCATAGAAGTCAGAACAAGTCTTCCGGCGTGCAGTAACCCTCCGAGATCCACCCCTCATTCATTTTAATAAAGGTCAGGTAATCAACACTTTTGTGACCTAGGCGAGTTCTCTTCTCAGTTACAATCCCTCCTGCTGCACTGAAGGTCCTTTCTGAGAGCACACTTGAGGCTGGGCAAGACAAGAGGTTCATGGCAAATTGTGACAGCTCTGGCCACAGATCAAGCCTGCGCACCCAGTAGTCCAGGGGTTCATCGCTCCTCAGAGTGTCGATATCTGCAGTTAATGCCAGGTAGTCCGCTACCTGCCGGTCGAGGCGTTCTTTGAGGGTGGATCCAGAAGGGTTGTGGCGCTGCCTTGGACAGAAAAACATTTGCATGTCTGATGTTACAGACCGGCCAAAGGGCTTTGTCCTTGCAGGTGTGCTCGTGGCAGGATTACTGGCACCTCTGCCCCTGGAATGTTGATGAGTTCCTGAAGTGACATCACCCTTAAAAGCATTGTACAACATGTTTTGCAGGCTGGTTTGTAAATGCCGCATCTTTTCGGACTTGTGGTATGTTGGTAACATTTCTGCCACTTTATGCTTGTACCGAGGGTCTAGTAGCGTTGCGACCCAGTACAGGTCCTTCTCCTTAAGCCTCTTGATACGGGGGTCCTTCAACAGGCATGACAGCATGAAAGACCCCATTCTCACAAGGTTGGATGCAGAGCTATCCATCTCCACTTCCTCATTATCAAGGACTGCATCATCCACGGTCTCCTCCCCCCAGCCACGTACAAGACCAGGGGTCCCCAAAAGGTCACCACTAGCCCCCTGGGAAGCCTGCTCCTGTTGGTCCTCCTCCTCCTCCTCCACAAAGCCACCTTCCTCCTCTGACTCCACTTCTGGCACCTCTCCCTGCGTTGCAGCAGGTGCCTGGGTTCGTTCTGGTGATTCCGACCATAAATCGTGCGCTTCCAGCTCCTCGTCACGCTGGTCTACAGCCTCATCTGTCACTCGTCGCACGGCACGCTCCAGGAAGAAAGCGAAGGGTATTAGGTCGCTGATGGTGCCTTCGGTGCGACTGACCATATTTGTCACCTCTTCAAAAGGTCGCATGAGCCTGCAGGCATCGCGCATAAGCACCCAGTAACGGGGGAAAAAAATCCCCAGCTCTGCAGATCCAGTCCTACCACCCAGTTCAAAAAGGTACTCGTTGACGGCCCTTTGTTGTTGCAGCAGACGTTCCAACATAAGGAGCGTTGAATTCCAGCGAGTCTGGCTGTCAGAAATCAAACGCCTGACTGGCATGTTGTAGCGCTGCTGAATGTCAGCAAGGCGTGCCATGGCTGTGTAGGAACGTCTGAAATGGGCCGACACCTTTCTGGACTGGGTGAGAACGTCCTGGAATCCTGGGTACTTGGAGACAAAACGTTGGACTATTAAATTTAACACATGTGCCATGCAGGGCACATGTGTTAAATTTCCCAGTCTCAACGCTGCCAACAGATTGCTTCCATTGTCACACACCACTTTTCCGATCTGCAGTTGGTGTGGGGTCAGCCACCGATCGGCCTGTGACTGCAGAGATGACAGGAGTACAGATCCGGTATGGTTTTTGCTTTCCAGGCACGTCATCCCCAAGACAGCGTGACAACGGCGTACCTGGCACGTCGAATAGCCTAGGGGGAGCTGGGGGTGCACAGGTGTGGAGGAGGAGAAGGAGGACCCAGCAGCAAAGTAAGAAGAAGAAGAGGAAGAAGACGAGGTAGAGAGCGATGGAGGAGTAGAGGTGGTGGCAGAACCGCGTGCAATCCGTGGCGGTGACACCAACTCCACTGTTGTTGTTGTTGAGCTACCCATTCCCTGCTTCCCATTCCCAGCCATTACCAAGTTCACCCAGTGGGCAGTGTAGGTGACATACCTGCCCTGACCATGCTTGGAGGACCATGCGTCAGTAGTCATATGGACCTTTGGCCCAACACTAAGTGACAGAGATGCGGTAACTTGGCTCTGCACCTGTTGGTACAGGTGTGGTATTCCCTTTTTAGAAAAAAAATTGCGGCTGGGTACCTTCCACTGCGGTGTCCCAATTGCTACAAATTTGCGGAAGGCCTCAGAGTCCACCAGCTGGTATGGTAAAAGCTGGCGGGCTAAGAGTGCAGACAAGCCAGCTGTCAGACGCCGGGCAAGGGGGTGACAGTCAGACATTGGCTTCTTACGCTCAAACATGGCCTTCACAGAAACTTGGCTGGTGGCAGATGACTGGGAATGGGAACAGGTGGTCAAGGTGGAAGGCGGAGTGGAGGGTGGTTCAGATGGGTCAAGGAGAGCAGAGGTAGAGCAGTAAGATGCTGGACCAGAAGGAGTGTGGCTTTTAGTTTGCCTGTTGCCTTTGAGGTGTTGCTCCCAAAGTGCTTTGTGCTTGCCGCTCATGTGCCTTCGCATAGAAGTTGTACCTATGTGGCTGTTGGGCTTACCAAGGCTCAGTTTCTGACTGCACTCATTGCAAATTACAATGCTTTTGTCAGAGGCACACACATTAAAAAAATCCCACACTGCTGACTTTTTGGAAGTGTGCGATCTGGCGGTAACAGTAGAAGTTGGCGGCATTGGCGGCAATGGCGGGTGCGTTGGCTGGCTGAACACAGGTGCCGATACATGTTGTTGCCCTACTGATCCCTGCCGGCTGTCCTCCCTGCTTCTTCTAAGTCTTATTCTCCTACTGCCTCTCTGACTCTCCGTCTCTCCATCTGAACTACCCTCCTCTTGCTCTCTTCTACTAGGCACCCACAAAACATCAATCTCCTCATCATCATTCTCCTCAGATGCATCAATTTCTTCTGACACATCACAGAAGGAAGCAGCAGCGGGGACCTCCTCCTCATCACTCATCATTATGTCCATCTCTGTCGTGTTCTCTGCCAGAATTAAATCTGGTGTAACGTCCTCATCTCCTTCATCTTCTTCTGCCAATAATGGTTGCGCATTACTCAGTTCAAGAAACTCATGGGAAAATAACTCCTCTGACTCCAGTGAAGAAGGGGCACCGGTGGTGGAGGAAGTGTTACGTGGGGTGGCCATAGCAGTGGAGGATGAGGAGGATGTTGTGGTAAAGTTAGAAACGGTAGAGGATGGGGTGTGCTGTGTAAGCCAGTCAACTACCTCTTCAGCATTTTGGGAGTTCAGGGTCATTGGCTTTTTAAAACTGGGCAATTTGCTAGGGCCACAGGATTGCATAGCAGCACGGCCCCTAGCACGGCCTCTGCGTGGCGGCCTGCCTTTGCCTGGCATTATTTTTAAAAAAACAACAACAACAAAAACTCAGTTGGTTTTTCTGGAAACGATAATACACACAGCTAGATGGCGGTTTGAAGAAAACACTGTGCAAATAATGCCTACAAGGTCAACGTATACACAGCGGTGGATACGGATTACGTAAAATATAAGAATGCTGCTTGAAAAAAAGTAACTCAAGTGGTTTTTCTAGAGACGATAATATTATCAATATTTAGACAAAATGTGAACAAGCTCACACAGCTAGATGGCGGTTTGAAGAAAACACTGTGCAAATAATGCCTACAAGGTCAACGTATACACAGCGGTGGATACGGATTACGTAAAATATAAGAATGCTGCTTGAAAAAAAGTAACTCAAGTGGTTTTTCTAGAGACGATAATATTATCAATATTTAGACAAAATGTGAACAAGCTCACACAGCTAGATGGCGGTTTGAAGAAAACACTGTGCAAATAATGCCTACAAGGTCAACGTATACACAGCGGTGGATACGGATTACGTAAAATATAAGAATGCTGCTTGAAAAAAAGTAACTCAAGTGGTTTTTCTAGAGACGATAATATTATCAATATTTAGACAAAATGTGAACAAGCTCACACAGCTAGATGGCGGTTTGAAGAAAACACTGTGCAAATAATGCCCACAAGATCAACGTATACACTACTACAGCGGTGGATACGGATTACGTAAAATATATTATGGCTGCTTGAAAAAAGTCACTCCGGTGTTTTTTCTGGAGACGGTAATATTATGGATATTTAGACAGAATGTGAACAAGGTCACACAGCTAGATGGCTGTTGGTTGAATAACACACTGGGCAAAAAATGCCTACAGGGCAAATAATGCCTAAAAGGTCAACTTATACACTACTACAGCGATGGATACGGATTACGTAAAATTTATTATGGCTGCTTGAAAAAAGTCACTCCGGTGTTTTTTCTGGAGACGGTAATATTATGGATATTTAGACAGAATGTGAACAAGGTCACACAGCTAGATGGCTGTTGGTTGAATAACACACTGGGCAAAAAATGCCTACAGGGCAAATAATGCCTAAAAGGTCAACTTATACACTACTACAGCGATGGATACGGATTACGTAAAATTTATTATGGCTGCTTGAAAAAAGTCACTCCGGTGTTTTTTCTGGAGACGGTAATATTATGGATATTTAGACAGAATGTGAACAAGGTCACACAGCTAGATGGCTGTTGGTTGAATAACACACTGGGCAAAAAATGCCTACAGGGCAAATAATGCCTAAAAGGTCAACTTATACACTACTACAGCGATGGATACGGATTACGTAAAATTTATTATGGCTGCTTGAAAAAAGTCACTCCGGTGTTTTTTCTGGAGACGGTAATATTATGGATATTTAGACAGAATGTGAACAAGGTCACACAGCTAGATGGCTGTTGGTTGAATAACACACTGGGCAAAAAATGCCTACAGGGCAAATAATGCCTAAAAGGTCAACTTATACACTACTACAGCGATGGATACGGATTACGTAAAATTTATTATGGCTGCTTGAAAAAAGTCACTCCGGTGTTTTTTCTGGAGACGGTAATATTATGGATATTTAGACAGAATGTGAACAAGGTCACACAGCTAGATGGCTGTTGGTTGAATAACACACTGGGCAAAAAATGCCTACAGGGCAAATAATGCCTAAAAGGTCAACTTATACACTACTACAGCGATGGATACGGATTACGTAAAATTTATTATGGCTGCTTGAAAAAAGTCACTCCGGTGTTTTTTCTGGAGACGGTAATATTATGGATATTTAGACAGAATGTGAACAAAGTCACACAGCTAGATGGCTGTTGGTTGAATAACACACTGGGCAAAAAATGCCTACAGGGCAAATAATGCCTAAAAGGTCAACTTATACACTACTACAGCGGTAGTAAAATAAAAAAAAGTAAAATAAAAAAAAATGAATATTAAAAAAAAAAAATTACAGTTGGTGCTGCTGAACTACTAGGAGCAGCAGATTAGCACACCAGTCCCACTCCCCAACACTGCTAGACTAATAGCACTGGGCTCTTATAGTAGTAGTAGTAGTAGTAGTAGTAGTAGTAGTAAAACAACAAAAAAATAAATAAAAGCAGTCCTTACAAGGACTACTGTTATTGCAGCAGTCAGCAGATGAGATCAGAAGCAGGACAGCTGCCCACTGCAGCTACATACAGAGCACTGCAGTAGAAGGTAGATTACTAGCCAGCAAAGCTACCTAAGCTTAAATGTCCCTCAAACCCCTGCAGACTTCTGTCCCTCCAATAACAGAGCAGTATCAAAACGATTACTAGCCAGCAAACTTTCAACTGTCCCTGAAATCACTAACAGGCAGCAGCTCTCTCCCTACACTATCTCTTCAGCACACACAGGCAGAGTGAAAAAAACGCTGCAGGGCTTCGGTTTTTATAGGGAAGGGGAGTGGTCCAGGGGAGAGCTTCCTGATTGGCTGCCATGTACCTGCTGGTCTGGGGTGAGAGGGCAAAAAAAAGCGCCAACAATGGCGAACCCAAAATGGCGAACGTCGCGCGACGTTCGCGAACTTCCGGCGAGCGCGAACACCCGATGTTCGCGCGAACAAGTTCGCCGGCGAACAGTTCGCGCCATCTCTAGTTACCATTGTGATGTCATAATGAACCTCTTTTGTTACCATTGTGATGTCATAATGGACCCTAAGCTTTCTGTACATATAGTACAGGATCCAAGTTGTCATTTGATTTTCCAGCCAGCTGAGGTAAGTTTCAGAGGCAGAGAGTAAAGTATAATAAAACTACTAAAAGTGATATTAAGGATAGAAATATATATATAAATAAATAAAAATAAATGAGTAAGAGAAAGAGAGGTGTATATATAGTGATTAACGTACTCCTTATAAAATATAAGTAGTGATGGGCGAATTTATTTGGCAGGCGCAAATTTGCGGTGAATTTGCACGATTCTAACTGTCAGTAAATAGATTTGCCCCTGTATATGTCCTACTACATGATGGTCTACAACATTATTTCAAAGAACTGTCTTGTGTTATCATGTGGCTTCATAAAACATGTTTACGGTTTTAGTCTGAATTTCTCCGGTCGTGGGTATTTTGTAGTAAATTGCCATCTTCATGTTGTACTCTTTGTGGTTTGCTAAAACAATACATAATTATTCATAAATCATTATAATATAATATATGTATGTTATATCTCTTTTGCAGATGCAGTTTCACCTGTACGGGAGAAATTGTACTGTGATGAATGTGTATCCAGACAGAAGAGATGCTTTGAAGACCAGGTTAAAACAGCAATTGCGGTAAGTAATGTACCAGCACCAGGAATTCTTTTAGCCTATGTTGTGAATATAAGTATATTAGGAGACAAAAAAAACTATAAATGGCATTGCACAGAGAGACCATCTCTTAATATGTAAATTATCTTAATTTGGTGCCTGACTTCCCCAAGGCTATAAAGACTTAAAATCAGCAATGGGCGAATTTGACCCGTTTCGTTTCGCCAAAAATTCGCCGCCAGCGAAATGTCGCAGACACCCATTAAAGTCTATGGGCGTCAAAAAAAATTTGTCACGCGGCGAAATTATTTTGTCGCATGTCTTTTTTTTTTGACACACGTCTCCATACAAGTCTATGGGTGTCATTTTTTCGGCGAAACGAGGCGAAAAAATTCGCCCATCCCTACTTAACACAGAAAAGTTAAAGAAAACTAGAAGTGGCAGGTGAATAACAGATAAGCCACATTCTGCTCTTCATGTGTCCTGTTGTGAGAGCCACAATTGGCTGTAAGGAGTCACCTGGGTCTAACATAGACACAATCCACTAAAGTAACATAGAAATTCTGAATTTAACCATAATGGCCATTTTTACGAGCTACAATATTAAAAATATTTTACATTGGTACCAGTGTATTGCTGTGAGTAGATATGCTGATAGCCAACTCATAAGGAAATAGGTAGATGTGAAGAGCATTGTTACATTTATCCCTGATATCTGCCCAATATGCAACAAGTACACAGTTAGTATTAGTTGTATTACAAGCCTTTTTCCTTTAAGAGCAAACTGTTTAGTCCACTACAGCTATTTCCATGTATAAAGGTGGTGGGAAAGATGAACACCACTAGCTTTTTCTCTGTATAGCCCAAGTGAAGGATTCTGCAACCTACAGTAGGTGCAGTAAATTGTTTCTCAGCTACAAATCACAAGACTTATGAATTAATTTCTCTTACATACCTTAAGGTCCCTTAATATCACACAGAAGAAACATGATCCCATGCAAACAATTTATTCTGTATAAGTCACTTTTAAGAAATTACTATATTTGGAATCTCTAATATGTTTCTCTTTAAATATCCCACAGAAAAAGAAAATTTATTGGGTTGACTGTGAAAGATTTGCTGACTTCGATAGAGGCCTAATGAGTAGAGGATGGGTGAAGAAAATTGCCCCCACCTTCGGTAAGTCTGCTTAAATAATCAAATCTCTACAAGGATTTCAGTAATATTGAATTGCTAATGATAAAAATGAACCTAGTGCTCCTCACATGCTAGCATATAAATGTCTGCCCTGGGGTTTCATGAGCACAAAGTTGATGAAGTAGAGTTGGATACAACCTCATGGAATAGACGACAATTGCATGAAAGTTGCATCCAACTTTATCTTCCAGCGACTTTCTGATCTGAAAGGTTTCCATGTAAACACATCCTTAGGCCAGAATTTATCAGGAATACTTTTTCTGCAGCCACCTGACACCAATTACCATGGTTTTGTTAGTACTCTATTCTTAAGCCTTAATATTAATGAGATAATATTATATTCCCTAATGTGATTGGGATATATGGGCAGAACCTGGTACCAGTGGAACCTTTCAGAGCAATCTAATAAACTGCTATAATGATACTAATGCAATGTTTTTTCCTTGATAGATGCTGGTCCCAAGAAAACTGTTTTTTGTGACCCAACATATGGACATAAGGTAAATCCATATCTATGTTAGTACAATACAAAGATCTATGTAAGATATGTGTGGGTGATTTTAATCTAACCAATCATGGATATGGCCAATTTAATTGAGTATACAGGAAATATTTTGTTAATGTTTACTATTATAGGGTTTCAATTATCATACCATTGTCATTGTTCAACCCAGAACAGTATAAAATGACTTGCCCTTTCCTATAGCTAAACATATTTCTTTCTATGGACTTAAATGTAAATGTACTACATTTACTATTCAGTTAAAGTGCATGATGTGACTGGTGGAGAGGAGCCAAGCAAGCTAGCAAGCTACAGTACTTAGTGCAACTTACTTGTAGAGTATGGTAGCAGCATAACTAAGAGTTGCTAGGCCAGTTGTTATTTGTAAAATGTAAAAGAAATAATACACCAGAAGTATACTACTCATTTGACTTCCATAAATACACTTTTATATTTCTGTTTCTTTTTCTAGTTGATAATTGGTTATGACATACAACCCAGCCTCATTCTGTCATGCAGAAGAATTCAATTCCATCTTCTGAAAGAGGATCAAATAACCAATAACTTTTACAGTTTACACGTCACAAGCAAGGTGAGCCAACTGCAGTAACTTACAATGGACCACAGCAACCAATTAGCTCTTTAATCTAATTTCTTTCTTGTAGTAGATTGATCAAAATGAATTGCTTATTAAATGCTACTTGTAAATGTATAAGTAAATCAACCCCACATTCTCTGTCAAATTTGCCGTTTTATTACAATAGCCCAACAAAAAAATAAATGCAACTTGATTTAGATGGTTTGATCCATGTCTGAACTGTAGGTCCCAGTTTTTAACCAGAGTAAAGGCCCAAATAGCTCCACATTGCCCCATTAATAAATACTAGTGCATGGCATTTTGATATTTGCCCGTTTACAGTCTGCCTGTGCAGGACTGCTTCTTTCAGCTGAATAATATGGCTTGCAGTTAACATGATTGGAACCTATTATTTCCAAGTCAAAGATGGTTTCCAGTAAATGGAAGTGGAAATTATTTTACATAGGGTTTCCAAGAGAAAACAATGTGATGCCTCTTGTTACTGGTCATACAATGTAACTTCTTCTTACCTGGTGGGAATATAGAAGCCAGAAATGTGGCCAATCAGTGGCTCTCTAGATGTTGTTGCATTCCAATTCCTAGAATTTTTCATGTATTAATTTGCTATAATCTTCTTTGACTTTTTATATTTATAAAATGGATAACTAAATATGTTCTTTGTATTCTAGATTGGTCTGTGCATGGCATTAAGGCAATGGCGTTTGTTCTGTGATGCAAATCCACACACTTTCTTCCCTCGTTGCTACATGTTTAGTGAGAAAAATGAAAAACAAGCATTCATTGGTAAGTTTGCATAAAATACTGTAGCATGTCATTATGTTTTGGGTATAGTATCTTAAATCTGGGCTTTATTTCATTCACCTATCACCTGCTTAGAAATATAATTCAAAGTTCCATCTCTTTTTAGAAGCTAAATATTGGCCCTGTTTGTTCTCACAGTTATAGTCTCATCTTTTTGTTAAATAGAGTATTCTAACAAAAAATGTGCCTTTATTTAGATGACTTTACCATGACTGCGGCTTGTGGTATCCTAAAATGGGTTTTGAGAACCAATGGGAAGTCTCTGCAAGATGAAGTTATTCCCAGCCAGAAAGAAAAGGAAGCAAAAATGGCTGTTTGCATGTCAGGTAAGGGAAAAGCAGCGGCACCTGGTATAGCTACAGCTACTCTGATAACAGAAAATAAGTTACTTGTAGTATTTAAACAAGACCCATTCTTTGCAGTGACTATAATTGGACAATAACACCTTGTTAATTTTTACACTGTAAGATTAGACTTGAAATGGAGTCACTGGCATCTCATGGTTTTCCAACCAACTATATTTGTTTATTGTTCTCAATTCTTATTAATCTCCTCATGTTATGTTCTTTTCTGTAGATGCTAAAATAAACAATCATAGACCTGCAAGAATTGTTCCAGAAGATATTATAGTAACAGCCCTTGTGGCTTGCCAGTTTCATCTCTACAACTTGACACATGAGGATGAAGACAACCTAATATGTGCCGGGATAGTTGATAGAAAACATTTCATAAGTGACTACTATCAGGTTATGCAGTAAGTAATGTCAGATGAAAACATTCATAACAATTTAGATTTAGAAAGAAATTGTCTCGATTATAGGAAAACAATGACAGTGAACACTCTATGGGGTGATTTATGAATGTTCATAGAATGTGTGTTTCTTCGAATCATAATTTTTCTTATAGTTAGTTAATCCGTAATTTTTTAAGTTATTTAGCAAGTGTAAAGCCCATAAAATCTATAAATACAAAGGCCTAATACAAATCAGATCCAGTAGAACATATATGTATTGTATATTATAAACGTATTGGTATACATTATAATATTCTCCATAAACATTATATTGCAATAGTGTGATGTGTATTATGTATAACTGTCTCTCATCCCTGCCCTTGTATTGTTACAGTCATGGTGCGCACATACAGAATTCAGACAAGTATGTTGATTACTGCCACCAATTGTTATGTAAGCTGAGAAGAGTGAACCCACAACTAGATATAGATGGAGAAAAAAACATCTGGATTTTAAAACCAAGAGCTTCATCTAGAGGAAGAGGTAAGAGAATCTGTGAAATGGGTACTCAAGTGATGTTTAGGGGGAAAACAAAAGTTCAGGTTACTGGTGGGTGCTCCTCACAGGATATGAACTGACTCACATACAGTAAATGAAGTAGAAAATCATGCAAGGGCTTATATAGTAATAGCTATTTCTATATGATCCATACAAGGGTGAGGGACCTCACCTACATTGAGGTTTTGGGAGGAGCCATAAGGGTCTTCATCTCATACATTTTGGAACATAACAAATTCCCATTCTTCATGGCCAATTCACAGTTATGATTATTTCTGTGCCACAATGCAGAATATGTATAAATTAATTCCTAATTAGATGTGTGAGTTGTAGGAGCAAAGTGACAACCTTAGTTATTAGTCCAACGCATGCTGATTATGTTGCTTCAGCTGTTACAGAATGGTTTACTACAATATTGATTTACACAGAGATTCATTCATGTTTTAGATGTTATTACAGGGATACATTGCAGAAATGATCTGAAAGACATATGTTCCTTGAGAAGGGAATGGTGGCTCAAAAGTACATAGAGAGGCCACTTCTTGTATATCAAACCAAAATTGATCTCCGTCAGCATTTCCTCATAACGGACTGGTACCCGTTAACTATCTGGTTCTATAAGCACAGTTTCATCCGTTTCTCATCTCCGCCCTACATAGTGGAGCGTTTAGATATGTAAGTAGGGGGTGCAAAATCTTGCATTCTATTTATTTGTTATACAGTAATGACGTGATTTGTTGATATGACTTCACTGCTTTGTACTCTCAGAGGCTCATGTACAAACAGAAACAAGTCTACTCTCTGCCTTATTTTAGCATGTTACAAGCTGGTATGTCTCGTTATACAGTCATTTAGGAATGTAGTGCACTTATTTGAAGAAATTAAAAATATCATGAAACCTTTTTTTAATTAACAAATAAGAATTATATTATTACAATTGTGCCATTGGTGCTTGTGTATACGATGTTTTCAATAATGTTTAGGATAAATCACTTTAAGGCATGAAATTCAATTGCTTGTTTCCTTTACATCTATGAAGTGGATGAATATGCTAAAGGCTCTGTTCCTCTAACCTTTGATTCTGTAGCAATTGCATTAGTTACAGGGCTCTATAATTTTGTTCTAACTATGGTAGTCAGCTTGCTAAGGCTAATGAATGGCTAAGGCAAGATTAGAATATTTAGTAGACTCGCTGGATACCAACATTAGATTACTAGTGATGGATCAGGCACATAAACCTGACAATTGTATTGTTTTATCCTTCCAGCGCCATCCATGTGTGTAATAACGCCATACAGAGGAAATTAGAGAATGCACCAAATCGTCACCCAAACCTGCCGGAAGAAAACATGTGGCACAGTGATGAATTCAAAGAGTATCTTTGTACAATCGGAAAAGAGCAAGTCTGGGATTTAATCATTATACCAGGGATGAAGAAAGTCCTCATTCAAACTATGAAGGCCGCCCAGGAAAATGCGATGTACAAGAAAAACAGTTTTGACCTTTTTGGTGCAGATTTTATGTTTGGAGAAAACTTCCAGCCCTGGCTCCTCGAGATCAATCTCAAACCTGACATAATCAAAGACACGTCAGTAATGGAGAAACTTGTTCCACCAATGGTAGAGGACATGCTACGTGTGGTGATTGATTACAAGGATGACCCTAACTGTAACGTGGGAGGATTTGAACTTATATATAAACAGGTAAGTGCAAGACAAGAGAAAGAAACTTTGATACTGATAAATGTCTAAAGAATAATATAACCTCCGACATATAATCTGAGTACAGAATGTATTTGCTACTTCAAGCTCTCTTCCCCATGGGAATGGCCTGTAAATTGGACGAAATAGGTGTCCAACCCCCTGATAAGTTTAATGCAGGCCCCAAGGGGGTGATGGAGTCGCAATTGCATCCAGGGCTCTTAAAAGAAAAATGCACTTGCCTCAGCCTTGGAAATAGCTGCTAGTTGTAATGCTCAACCCAAAACTAAGCAGTTTCTCTTAACTTAGAACAAGGTTACAGACATATTGTAAGCCAATAAGTTTTAAAAGTATCCAGAACAGTAAAATATTCAACTATTATCATAATTATAGGAAGGTATTTTGTGAGAACATGCAAATTAAGATTGTAAGCAATATAGCACAGATCTATTTTATTATAACCTTTGGTACTACATCTGAGTATAGGAGACATCATTTTATATACATAATGAAAATGATTCATTTAAGCCTAATGGACTTTATATATATTTTAGTTCTAAAAGTTTTCTGTTTTTTCAGTTCTAGGCTAATTATATTAATGGGATTCTCAGTAAAGAAAGAACCTTTAGAGATCTGAAGATAACAACCATCTCTGATCCATAGCAGGTGGCCAGTAGGATGAGTCTTGGAGGAAGGAATAGTCCACCCAACCTTTCTTTTGAAGTTTTTCTTCGCTATACGTTAACATATTTGAAATAAAAATGGTATTAAATGTATGAAAACATTTTTAAAATTATTTCCTTAATCACTTTTTTGTCTTCCTTATGAATAATAGAAATAATTTTAAATGTTGGACCCAGGTGACACACACACATATATATACATATATGGGTACAATATGGGTACAATATTTCCATCAAATGAATGTTTCGTTTGATGCCGACAGTAATGTTCCAAAAGAATATGCCATTTATTTTGTGGTATGTGATTTAATGATAATATAATTTGTGTTATTCAACTGTTATTTGGTTGAATGTGTCATGGTTTTCCATCTTTCCCCACCGTTAATTCCAGGCTGGTGGCGGGTCAATGATGTCACAGGGGTGGGTTGGTGACATTGCGAGGATGGGCCTGTGATGTCAGTGGACAGGGTTATGGTGTGGCCTATCAATGCGTCAATCTTAGGGAATCCTGCCCATTTTTCCAAATTAGGAGAGCCAAGCAAGAAGTTTTGACCCTCCAAATGGACAGGTGGCAACCCTAGTAGCTTCTTACCCATAGTAACCAGGCAGTTTAAATTTGAAGTTAAAAGATGAATAAGAGAAAGCTCAAACAGAAATATATCAAAAGCATCACAGTAAAAGATCTTTCTGGAAGTGGAACTTTACTGATCAATATCTCATGACAGTTTACTAAAACTGATGGTAGCGATTACTATTCTTTAATGATAAAGCGCCAACATATCCATCAGATTCTTAGAGAGATTATACAACCTTACAATCTGTCCCTGCTCCAGGGAGCTTACAGTCTAAATCCCAATCACAGTTAGACACAGACATACTAGTATCAGGAGCCAGGTAACCTGCCTGCATGGATTTGGAGTGTTGAAGGAAAATGGAGTACCTGGTAGAAACACACAGACACAGAGAGAACATTCCAACCCCTTGAAGAGGGGTGTCTCCAGACACCATCCTTAGCACTAAATCCTGCTTCTAGATGGTGCTAGAGTGCACATTTTTCAGTACATCTATCTAGTAAAGGTAAATCTAGAGCAACTGGACTTGCTGAATAATCATTTAGTCATTCACTACTCATCCGAGCAGCTTCTTCAGTTCAACTAACTGATACGGGAACTCAAATATACTCTTCCAATAATCCAATCACAATGGTGCAGTGTAACTATCCAATTAGGTGACAAGTGAACCTCACAGCGGTTTTGAATGCTGTGTAGTTACTGTGATAGAACTATTGGGTCATGCAAGAGCTAGATATAATATAATTAATCCTTATTGGGTTTATTTATTGTTTATCCAAGGTATGGAGATCCAAATTACAGAAACAACAGGGTGTTTTGTTAAACCCCAGGTCCCATACCTGTAGTGCTCATTTTATGGAAATAAAAATAGAAGGTACAAAGTAGAGTAAGTCTCTGGCATTCAGAAATAAGATTTTTAGTTACCATTTGAGTTACCATTTATAGGAATCCCTTTGCTATTGTGATTTAGTTTTGGGTGTCATTGAGTGCAACTCTTTCTGGGAAACTGGCTTTCTACTAGGTATTCATTACTCATATACCATGTACATGTCCATGAACACATAAAATATTATATATATATATATATATATATATATATATATATATATATTATCAAAACCGAATTAAACAGTTTTTTATACAAAGAGCATAAGGCATGTACCTTTATAAATCGTGTTTTTGTGAAAGGAATGTATCACTTGACCTTATTTCTAAATGATTCTTGTTGACTGTTAAGGCTTTAAGGCAGGGACTCAATGAGTCCTGTGTGGGTCTGATTGGGCAGACCCATGCCCAACTCGGACCCACTGGCCTACAAGGCCTCCCACACCAGCCACTCACTATTCTCCACTTCCCAGACCTGCTACCTGACCTGGCCTCCAAATAGCTCACTTAACCCCCAACCTGGCACCTGTGCAACCGGAAGTGATGTCACTATTAACTTGCAGTGACATCACACCAGAGCTTAATCCATTAGATCGTGTATGAAATTTTAACAAAAACTCAGGGGAGGGTGGGAGGTCCTGCAGCTTGCCCAAGTACCCAGACAAACTATGATGGACTAACCTCACAATCAGGCAATCAGAAATTTCTGCTGAAAACCCAACCACCTTATGAGTATTTCACTGGTACGCGACCTGAAGCAGGACTCTAATTCAATGTGCATACAAACTAATTGTGTTTGTGTTATAGGGATGCACCATCCATCACTAAAGATTCAACCGAATACTGAACCGAATACTCAACCGAATACTCAACCGAATCCGAATTTGCATTACTTCCTTGTTTTGTGACAAAAAGTCACACAATTTTCCTCCCCACCCTTTGCATATGCAAATTAGGATTCGGATTCGGTTCGGCCAGGCAGAAGGATTCGGCAGAATCCATATCCTGCTGAAAAAGGCCGAATCCCAATCTGAATCCTGGATTCGGTGCATCCCTACTATGTTAGAATGTACCCTATTATTTGCATTTCAAATTATACAGGGTTTTTATTAAAAAAAAGTTAAAAGGTTGAACTTGATGGTCGTGTGCCTTTTTTCAAGCAAACTATGTTACTATGAACATACATCTGAGCCATAGAGTCCAGGAATAGGTTGATGCAATGTCGGGAGCCCCATTTATTTAAGGTCAAATTAGTGTTATTAGAGCCTTTTGAAACTAAGATTAAACTCATTATCTCTAAAATCACAAATGCCATGAAAGTTATTAAAATATCCGAATATAAAAAGTACAAATGGAAAAAATTATAAACAATCCGGAAAAAATACAAACATCTCTAAAATCTTTAAAAATGTGAGTTTTTTTTACTAGGGAAAAAATATCCAAAAACCTCTAAAAGTCTGAATGGCTAAAGAAAGGTGCAATAGGATAAGTGCAGCTCCCATTGACTTCTATGTCACCTCGACATCGTGCTTTTTACTATTTTTTAGAGAAATAAAAAAGCTAATTTTTAAAAATACAATTCATGAAAACAAATGAAATCCAAATGTTGGTAAATAGGCCCCTTAGTGATAAAGACTGGAAATTCTTGCATTTTTGAATTTTTAGAGAAATAAAAAAGCAAATCTTACGATCTTGAATATTTAGAGAAAAAAAGCACATTTTTAAAAATACGAAAAATGGAATCCAAATGTTAGTAAATAGGCCCTTTAGTGATAAAGAAAGATGGGAAATTCTTACAAGAGGTGCGTACAGGGGATATAGCGATGTATAATTATAGAAATAAGCACCATGCAATAAATACCGTTGTTTTATTTGCTGGGAGATCTGATGCAATCTTTTGATATTAGAAGAAAGGAGGTTTAAGAAAGGATTATTACAATTTGAAATCAGAAAGATATGGAACTCTCTCTCTGAGGCTGTTGTAATGGCAGTTACATTAGCTTTAATGGAAAGTTGATCCAGTGATCAATAGTCTATTCTCTCTCTTTTGGAATCAAGAAGGAACTATGAAACCCTTTCGAAACGTGGTTACTTTATTGTCCCAAAAATGCTTTGACTTTGACTGAGATACTTGTATTATATATTATTGGTAAAATGCTTCTTTAAAGATTTCAACACCTCCTTGTTTCTCATGCTATAAACAATGGGGTTTAACATTGGAACAACAGCTACATACAATAAAGACAGAACCTTGTCTTGTTCTTCAGAATATTCTGTATCAGGTTTCATGTATAAACTGATAACAGTTCCACAGAATAGAATAACAACTGTGAGGTGAGTAGAACAGCTGGAGAAGGCCTTGAGTCTTCCGACTGAAGAACGCATGTTTACAATTGTCAATATTATGAAGATATATGACGTTAAAATGAGAAGAAATGGAAGTAGACCTCCCAATGCACCTTCAATGTAAAGGATCATATTAATAGTACTGGTGTCACTACAGGAAAGCTTCAGCACAGCTTTGACTTCACAGAAGAAATGTTTAATTGCGCGGGAACGACAATACGATAAACCTGATACCAGCCAGCAATACATGAATGAATTCAACGCAGCAAATAACCAGCAGGAAACTGCCAATCTTGTGCAAATAATTCTGTTCATAATAAGAGAATAGCGCAAAGAGATACAAATAGCAACATATCGATCATACGCCATAGAAGTCAAAAGGAAGAAATCTGTATCTGTGCACATTACAAACAGAAACATTTGTATAATACAATAAGGGAAACCTATACTGGTGGCACCTGTTAATGTAATAGACAAGAGCTTTGGCTGAATAGCAGAAACATAGACAATGTCCTGTGTTGCGAGATTGCACAAAAAGAAGTACATTGGGGTGTGTAAACTGGACTCTTGACACACAAGCAAAATAATAGTCATATTTCCAAGCACAGTCAATAGATACATCAATAGAACACCCCAAAAAAGCAAAGGCTGGAATTCAGCATATCGGACAAATGCCAGAAGAAGAAATTCTCTTTGTATTGTGCTGTTTTGAACACTTAGGTCCATACTGTATTCTTTAAGGAAGCAGAATTAGAATTATTTTGTGAAGAAGTTTCTAAGGAAGAGGTTCACTTGAAAGTGCCATAGATGTAAGTGACAGCACATGTAATTATACTAGATGAACAATTGGTAATACTAATTGGTATTATGTTATATTTTTTTTTAAATCTACCATTGTAGAAAAAGTAGGGGCAGATTTACTAAGGTTCCAATGTTAAATTCAAATTTGAATTGTTGAGTTTTTTTGGCCAAAACTCACAATTTTGATTTTAAAACCACCATATCAAATTCAATTCCGAGATTAATCATTCCCCTCCCCTGTAGTAACTCCAAATTCAATAGGTCGCCACCTAAAACCTGCTGAGTTCACGTAGAAGTCAACGGCAGAGGTCCACTGACCTATCTGAAGAAGTTAAAAGTTTTTGGGTCTGTAACATTTTTAAACATTTTTTAGAAGTTCAAGTTTTTTCTTAAACAAGGTACCATTCGAGTATCGAGGTCATTGGAGGTCATTTGATTCTATTAGAGGTCATTCGTAGTGATGTTCGAAGAAATTCGGCAAGCGCAAATTTGCGGCGAATTTCCGTGTTTTGCCACCGGAGAATGAATTCAAGAAACTCCCACAAAAATTCCCTTGTGAAAATTCAACGCCATCAAAAAATATTTTCATTCAAACATTCAACCTTTGATAAATCAGCTCCTAAATGCTGTATTTGTAATATATAGGGTTTGGCCTGTGTGCGTTTGTGTTTAACATATGAGCATGCAGTATTGCAGTATAAATTATTTTTCAGTCAAGCTTAAAGGGATACTGTCATGGGAAAAATTTTTTTTGCCATTTATTTATATCTATAAATATATATATGGGTGTACAAACATATTTCTTCTAGCACTTTATCATTCTAGAGAAAATAATGCACTGTAAATATCTAGACACCTTTGTTAAACGGATACTGTCATTGGAAAAAATTTTCAAATAGCAGGGAAATTGACAAAATGTCTAGCCCCATGTCAGATTTCAAAATTGAATATAAAAAAATCAGTTTGCTCTTTTGAGAAATGGATTTCAGTGCAGAATTCTGCTGGAGCAGCACTATTAACTGATTCATTTTGGAAAAAAAATTTTTTCCAATGACAGTATCCATTTAACAAAGATGTCTAGATATTTACAGTGCATTATTTTCTCTAGAATGATAAAGTGCTAGAAGAAATATGTTTGTACACCCATATATATATTTATAGATATAAATAAATGGTAATTGCAGAGAATAGAACTTATGTTCTATTCATTCCTATGTGATTTTTAGAATTGTATTTATCAGTGGGTGAAAGTTAGAACTCACAATTTGATAAATACATTTCTAAAAATCCCATTGGAATCAATAAAACACGTTTTTATTTATTAAGCTCTAAACTCACATTTTGATCAATCTGTCCCTTAATTTCATCCCAAATTCATCTGTCCAGACCAACACAATGCACAATAGCTTCTAAAGTTATATCCAGTTAAATACTGAGCTATCTGCTCTTGGAAATAACCCACCAACCGATCATTTCCATGTGCCTTGCTGAGATAGACTGGAAGATAGTTTAAAGAATACACTGTGGGACCTTAATCTATTTTATTAAAAAACATAAAAGGCCATATAACAGGATCAATAAAAGATATTTGTTTATGGGTTAATTCTTTTTACAATACATAACATGCCAGCCAGTGTACCAAAAAAAAGTGATTGCTTGAAACAATTCACACCAATAAGTATAAAAATCCAAATCTCGCAATGTAATATTGTTTCTTAAACTGTTATTGCATTGCGAATCCTCGATTCGTACGTATCAGATCTTTGCGTCCATGGCCAGCTTTAGTCTTGATGACAAAGTGATGCATTGTGCGTTGAGCTCTCTCTATACGAAGTGCTTTTGCGAAAACACTGGCTTCAAATCTTCTAAACGGCTTAACTCTTAAGCGAACTGACTGTACTACTAATGTACTACTGTATTGAGGTATGCCTTCGCTGAGCACAATATTATATTCAGGCTTTCCGTGTCCTTTAAGCTGTCAGTGTTTTTTTGTTTGTTTATTATTTCAAAAGGCTGATTGGGGAAAAAGTTTTTTTGGCCCAAAACCCAGTGTGATTAAGGAAACTCAGAGCGGGTTTCCTTGAAAAAAATCAGGAAGAATCATCAGCAGTAATAAAGAAACTTATTTTATTGGATAGTTGGTTCTCTAAATGTAGAAACACAATTTGCTCATTAGTCTATACGGCCTATCTACAGTACATTGCTCCTTGCTAAAGAAATGCACATATCCTCCCAGCACTACTGCACAACCAACACACCAGATACATACACCTCTGTACTAGGGGTTATAACAAATTCCTATATTAAGGTGACACTGAAAAATTAAGTAAAACAGTATAATGTTTTTTTATATAGCACAGGCACCATAAAGATCCATGATGAAACTGAATACTGACCTTTTTGTTTTATGGTCTTACCTATTGAAATCCTTATCAGAAGCAACCCTTTACAAAACATACTACAATGTCAAATATGTGCAAGTAATAGAGCAAAGGTCTCAGTTATATAATTCTCTCAGCCTGTCCCTGAAGGCAAAGTAAAGGTTGTTTAATACTTCAGGGGAAAGGTCCCATCAGATTTAAACATGTTGTGCTGTAGAAATAATTGTTATTGAGAGGGTATAAAGAAATTGATAAAAGTTTGGAAACATGTAACCAACATGTTTATAATTAAACTAAATTCTGTAACTCTGCCTGTATAAAATTATCCAGATAAATGTAAGGGTAGGGTCAAAAGTCCATAGAAATTCCTGCAGCCGATGCTCGATCAATGCTACGTAGGAACAGAGCAAAAGTTGGAGAAGACAACTCTAACCCCACATTATGTTACGTGTTAGGTACAGTAACCTTCAGTATAAATGGAGCTTGTTTCAGAGGGTTACATTTTATTTCATTTTAAATTAAGTTACAGATTTTAGAATCCTTACAGTTTTGGAATGTTAACCAAAACATTTATTTATTTTATATTTTTTTCAATTCAAATTAAAGACAAAAAATGTAATTTTCAAAACATTTACATTTTCCAAACAAGTATCATGAACGGATTGTTTTGTGGCCTTATTATACATGGAAAAATATTGTCACACTATTTGCATAAAACCTGCAAAAAATACAAGGGGCATTGCAAAGGGACAGCTAACAAACCCATTTTGGATTTCTGTGTCTGCTCCAATGGTATATCCGTGTCTGGTCTGATATAATTCACCATAGTAAATAATTCACTATAGTAAATACTAGGGACGAGTGAAATTGACTTCAATGTGATTGGAGATTTTTTTTGCCATTTCGTTAATTTTGGGCATTTACTCATCACTCATCACTTCACCACCACCAGTAAACCTAATTAATAATGGAAACTAAGCCTTAAAACTGCAGTTGCTGCTAATGTAATTTATCTACTGTTTATGTAGCACACAGGACTAATACAACTTTTGGGTTGCAGTGGTGTAACACAAATGAAAAGAACAGCCAGTGGCAGTGAATTAAAACCAGACGTTACATAGAGGCCTGCAAACTGTTTATTGGTTTAACCAAAGTTGTTTCAACAAATTGGTGGTGGAGGACCCTTTCTTATAGATGCTGAAGAGTTAAGGGAAAACCACTTTATTTATACTTACTATTCCTGTTTTGGCACCCACACACAAACAAGGATGATCTAGCACCCTTAATTGCAAATGTAATGGAACACTAATCATACAAATTGCCATTTATAGTTATCATATCAAATAGGGAGGAAATACAGATTGATATGCCAAAAATGTCCTTCCCTCCATAGTTTTATCATACCTGTTACTAGTAAGTGTACTACAGTTATATAATTTATTATCTGGAAATTTGAGACTTATGTTTTTTTATAGTTTGGAACACCATACCGTAAGTCTGCTAAATAAATTCAACAGGATTGTTTTGCCACCTATATGGATTCATGCAGCTTAGTTACTATCAAGTAACCACCAAGGTACTGTTATATTATTATTATTATTATTATTATTATTATTACATATAATTGAGAAATTATTTGTAAAAATTGTAATTATTTGCTGAAAATGGACTCTATGGGAGATGGCCTCCCTTTAATTTGGAGCTTTCTGGATAATGAATTCAATACCAGTATTGTTCCAGGCATACTGTGTTCTTGCATTGAACATTGCAACCTATTGGTTTCAACTAGGGAATCTGTTTTATTAAATTCCAAAGCAAATGCTTTTGTCAAACAAAGTGGTCCCTTTTAAATTAGAATTGTACAGGAGAAGAATGAAATGTGGGCAATAATCTATACTTTAATTCTTTATATTCATATTTTTTTTCCAAAGTAGTTTGGGTGGAAATGAAAGTGGAAATAGTAAAGAGACGACTTATCACATGGAGGCCCTACTTTAGTAGGTTTTAAGAACATCTGGATTAAAAATGTAATATCAAATGTTCTGATTTATGTTTTGCTATATAGTATGAAAACCTATACACGGATGTACAATGTATCTGCCAACACTGTGAGCTGATCTTTAACACCCATAAGAAAGTATTTGACAGCTCAAAACAAGAATGTTAATAATAACTGGGAAAGAATTCAAAGTGTAAAGAAATCTTTAGAATTAAAGTAAGACATTAGTCATTCTTTCCCTTAAAGGGGTTGTTCACCTTCCAAACACTTTTTTCAGTTCAGTTGTTTTCAGATTGTTCCCCAGAAATAATGACTTTTTTCAATTAATTTCCATTATTTATTATTTACTGTTTTTCAAAAAAAGGGGCAAATTCATCAAGGGTCGACTATCGAGGGATAATTAACCCTCGATATTCGACTGGGAATGAAAATTCAAAGGATTTCAATCCAACGATCGAAGGATTATCCTTCGACCAAAAAAACTTAGCCAAGCCTTTGGGGACCTTCCCCATAGGCTAACATTGGGTTCGGTGGCTTTTAGGTGGCAAACTAGGGGGTCGAAGTTTTTTCTTAAAGAGACAGTACTTTAACTATCGAATGGTCGAATAGTCGAACGATTTTTAGTTCGAATCGTTCGATTCGAAGTCAAAGTCGTAGTCGAAGGTCGAAGTAGCCCATTCGATGGTGGAAGTAGCCAAAAAAACACTTCGAAATTCAAAGTTTTTTTTACTTCAAATTCTTCACTCAAAGTTAATGAATTGGCCCCTTAAAGTTGAATGTCCCTGTCTCTGGTGTTTGAGTCTGGCAGCTCAGTAATTCAGGTGCAGACTGCTAAAACTGTGACATTTAGTTGATACATTTTTCAGCAGTATCGCTGGAGTATTAGCAACTATTGTATCAATTCTAACAGCTGTTTGTAATGAAACCCAGGGGAGAGTCCTGCAAAAACGTGCGGTACCCTGCGGATTGCGGATAGAAGTTCCGGGTGTGGGTATAGACGTGGGTCGGTGGTTCTGCGGGTTTGCAGGCCGCGGGTCTTGTCAATATCGATATTTACTCCTATTTTTTTGGCCTACTTCTGGTATACTTCAGACAACGTCACTTCCGGTTTACAATGACAGCACTTCCTGTTTTTACTCCTTTTTTTCTGATCCCGGCTACTTCCGATGACGTCACTTCCAGTTTACAATGACAGCACTTCCTGATTCTTGATGGTCAGCGGGTCTCGGGTCTGGGTTGTGGATAAGGTACTTGCGGGTCAGGTCGGGTAGTGGATCCAAGCGGGTAAGAATGCGGGTTGCGGGTCCGGGTTGCGGATTGCAGGTTGCGGGTTGCGGGTACGGATCCCAAAAAACGCAGGACTCTGCTCAGCCAGGACAAAGTTAAGAAATATATCAACTGAATGTTTCAATTTAGAGGCAACCCCCATCCCAAAGTGAAAAATTACACTTTAAACGTCAATATTAGAAAAATGTTACACATAGAAAATAGAAAGTAATTGGAAAAAGTAATTATTTATGGTGATCTATCTGAAACCAACTAGTTGTTTGAAGGTGAACAACCCCTGTAAACTTTTGTATATTGCAAAAATAATGCAACAAATTTTAATTATACAGAAAAAAACAGAAACATTCGAAGACAGGTCTCAGTGCCATGCAAAAGAAAAAATCTTCAAATAAATATAAATTTACTGATGTAGACATTGCTCTCATGTAGAGGTTAAAGAACAAATGCATCTTTATCCAGCATTTTACATTTTATTTATCTAATGGAAATGTCTGTAACTGAAATGCATAGGCTTTTTTATAACATGTACAACTCACACAGTGAATTCCTAGTCTGTACAAAGGGATAGTACACACCATGCAAAATGTATATGTAGGACAGTGAATAATTGTTCACCACAAACCCCACCTCAAAAAACATTATGTCTACATGTCATCACAATGTTCTTTTGCATGAGAACATTTATATAAGACACCCTTAGTTCATAACAAAGTCAATATAGTCAAATTGTTCTATGTAGTGATGGGCGAATAAATTCACCACAAATTCACGAATTCTCTGGCGAAAAACCCGCCGCATTAAAAATTGTCGTTCTTCGATTCTTCAGATGCCCATTGACTGTAATGCATCTGGACAAAAAAGGCGCACGTATAAAAATTGTAGTGGGCGTTAAAATTGACGCGCGTCAAAATAATTTTGACGCCCATTGACTTCGTTTTGAGAATTTTTAGACGTTTCGTGAATTTCGCTGTAAATTTGTGAATTTTTCGGTGAAGCAAAATTGTACAAATTCGCCCATCACTAGTTCTATGCATATTAAAGGTAGTAAGTTAATATTTATCCTTAGTTTTAGCTGTAACCGACCTTGAATTAGCACCAAATCCTCTTTTCTGGGCCCCTCCTTGGTGGGGAAGCCCCACAGCTTGGCAATCATTTTTCAAAGGTCGTCAGAAAAAAAAAAAAAGCTGGTAAACTAGTAAAAGCTGGTGAGGTTCAATAAAAAGTCAATGGGAAATATCTCCAACAATTTTACTTATTATTATTTATTTATTTTCCCAGTTCATAAAAATATCTGAGTATTTTAGTCTCATTGAAAATGAGTGGGACAATATGATTTTTGCTGGTGTGCTACTTGTTTTCTGTGAAAAAAAAGCACATGCTGAAATATTATGTCTTTAAATCTTGAAAAAATTCACACAAGTTTTGTTGTTTGGTGTGCACATGCCTTGCATAACAGAGTCGGACTGGGCCAGCGGGAAAAAACCTGGTGGGCCCCAGGCTTTGTGGGCCCCACTAACCCAGACCAACTCTCTAGACTCACTCCCTAGATTAAAGGGATCCTGTCATCGGAAAACATGTTTTTTTCAAAACACATCAGTAAATAGTGCTGCACCAGCAGAATTCTGCACTGAAATCCATTTCTCAAAAGAGCAAACAGATTTTTTATACTCAATTTTGAAATCTGACATGGGGCTAGACATTTTGTCAATTTCCCAGCTGCCCCTGGTCATGTGACTTGTGCCTGCACTTTAGGACAGAAATGCTTTCTGGCAGGCTGCTGGGTTTCCTTCTCAATGTAACTGAAGGAGTCTCAGTGGGACATGGGATTTTACTATTGAGTGTTGTTCTTAGATCTACCAGGCAGCTGTTATCTGGTTACCTTCCCATTGTTCATAAGTATTCTGTCCCTAGAATTATTCTGCCATTTACTCAAAAACAAAAACTACACAAAATGTTACGTTTACATCAAAGTAATGAAAGCATGATTCTACAAGATTTGGCTTGTGTAGTTCTATTTATGCATGTTAAATGGGAGCATGTGTAAGTAGTAGCACTATGAATAGTGGCTTTGTGCATTAATGTTGCAGCCATGCTAGCATTTTCCACTTCATTAAGAAGACTTCCAATCTCAATTTAAATGAGAATCTGTTGCAAATGTTTAATATTTTTTATTTTTTATTACCTAAGCAGTATGTGGGATATCTGAACAGTATCGTACAAACGAATTTTGTGTTTCACTTAAAGGGGTTGTTCAACTATAAATTAATTTTTAGTTGGCATGACCAGCGCGTCATGTAACCACATGCGTATCTATACAGCTCCTGCTCCGGTGCCATACAAAGCTGGAAAAACAGCAGACTAAAGGGCACTCTAAAGAGCAGAAACTTCACGGCAACAACCGATAACATGCCCAGAAGGAGAACCAAGCAGCAGCCCTTGCAACTTACCGCATTTTACGGGTCTCAGCTGAAGGCGCTGCTCCTTGAGGATAGCCAAGATGGCGCCCAGTCTTCATCGGATGCATCCTCATCAGCGCTGAGCTGAAAGAGCGCAACAATCAGATAAGTATGAGGAGGGGACACAGGGCTTAACAGAGGCACATTTAAAAGCGCTGTCAACAAAACTGAGAGAGGATATATGCTTAGACACAAAACGAACAGTGCAGGATTTAAAGACCGAGCTACAGGCCATAGCTGAGCACACAGACCATGTTGAAACAAAAATGGCGGAACTGGTTGAGCTGCATAACACTATGGCAGACACAGTAAATACCCATGATGCTGAGATCGATAGGTTGCAAAGCAAGATAGCATACATAGAGGATTGATGAAGAAGGAATAATGTGAGGCTTAGGGGGGAGATCCTGCAGGCTCAACTAGGCCAATATGCCCAAGACCTTATATTAAGGGCCCTCCCAGAAACCCCCACGGATCATCTCATCAAAGATAGGATCCACAGAGTTCCTAAGCCCAGAAATGCACTGAGTGGAGCACCTAGAGATGTGATCCTCAGAATCCACATAAAAGTGGACCTTATGCGCTTTACCAGACAGCATAAAAATATCCCACAGCCTTAGTCTTTGTGGACCTATCAGCAGCAACTTTGGCTAAAAAGGCACGAACTTGCAGTGATAACTCAGGCCTTACACCAGAATGATATACATATACAGTACAAGTGGGGATATCCCCATTGAAGCTTGCACGTGGAAGAAGAGTGGAACAAAGCCTAGGGAACCTTAACCTCCCACCACTACACTGATCTTTAGCCCTGGGTCACTCAGCCAGATCAATGTTTCTAGGCACCGGAACAGGGACAGCTAAGATCTTAACAACAGATCTAAACAAACCCCCCATTTCTTTTTTCCTACTGCTAAACTGTCTGCCCGAACAAGGCATGTATGCAAAAAGACACTTTTTAGAAACATATAATGAGGAGAATATAAGAAGCGAAGCTCACCCGTTCATCGTCTTCGAAGCACGTCTTCCCTCCAGCGGCACCCACAGGCGCATATACTCCCAACTCTACACGGGACACTATACGTTCAGCACTGCAGGCCCTCAGCCGGATAAAGTAGGATGCATATATTGCTTCATCAAATATGGCTTTATTATAGCAAACAACGTGACAAACTGTGGCATGCAAAAATGCAGATCAGCCTACGCGTTTCGTGCCCAGAGCTACCGGCACTTCATCAGAGTTCAGTTCAAACTCCCTGCATCACTAATTACCATTATTATGGCCCTCTACTCTGACTTGACAGCCCAAGTAAATGTGAATGGCTTCCTGTCAAACCCCTTCTCTCTATCGAATGGAACCAGGCAAGGGTGTCTGCTCTCACCTCTTATCTACATTTTGAGTATTGAACCACTAGTTTATGCTATTAGGAGCTCACAACAGATTAGAGGCATAACAATAGGCCCACAAGAGCATAAAATACTATTGTATGCTGATGCTATTGCACTGACAATAACTAACCCTGACGTTGCTTTACAGGAGATGTTTGAACTGATCAGACACTTTGTTACTTGTCTGGCAAATTGTCATATTATAAACGTAATATTACCAAAACTCAAGCACTGCCGATCTGTATGCCAATATCGGACATCAATATGCTAAAAAAGAAATATGACCTGGACTGGCAAACCATAGTAATTAGTTATCTGGGAACAAAATTACAGCAGACCCGAGCAATCTTTACCAACAGAACTACGCTGCAATACTTAAAGACACCCAAACAACTCTACAAACATGGAAAACTCATACGTATTCTGGTTAGGTAGGATTATTGCTGTGAAAATGCTAATTTTACCAAAAATTCTATACAAATTTAGGGCTTTACCCATTCCACTAGACCACTCCTTCTTCCAGCAACTCCAAAGATTAACGATAGTGTTTATATGGAACCATAAGAAACCAAGAATCGCACAGGACATTATGCAAAAAAGCTGGACTGGCATGCCCGACTCTACAACTGTACTATAAAGCTACTATCTTAGACCAAATGGCCGACTGGCACCTACCACCAGGTGTTAAGAAATGGGTAGACATGGAAAAATTTATATATAAGACCAACTATGGACACACTGGAATGTCACATGTATGAACTATGGGGAAACACCACCAAACACAAATGGAACAAATGCCCCTATCAATTAAAGCAACACTGCTGACCTGGCATACAACCAAGACAAACCGCAACCTAACCATTCCATTGTCTATGCTACTACTGATTAACATCCTGGAGGAGGTGATACAAGACTTAGATTTGGAGAAATGGCAAAGAACGGGCATTTCAAAAATAAGAGATTTATATGACCAGGATGGATTGAAAACCTTTTCCAACCTACAAATGAAACATGATCTACCAAGCGCCCAATTATACATAAAGTTAAGGGTACAACACTATCTCCCAAAGAACAAATGGATGGGGGCACACCAGCCGACCAGATTTGAAGGTGCTGGGCCCCCACAGGAAGGAGAAAAGGAACTACGATTATCTATGACTTACTACTGAATGATAATACAGGAAAACCCCTAGTAGCAATGGAAAGATGGCAAGAAGATCTACAAATGCCATTAAACATGGACTTATGACACCGCCTCTTTAGGCAAACATCGAATTTCTCCAGAGCGCTTAATCACTATGAACTAAAAATCAAGATTATGTACAGATGGTATATGACACCAGAAAAGATACACAAGGCCTTTCCCAATTCATCAAACCTCTGCTGGATATGTCAGTGGGAAGTGGTCACTTTGTTGCACAAATGGTGGACATGCCCAATTGCAAAGAAATTCTGGGATTGTGTTAACCGACTTATAGTAGAAGCCACGGACATAGAAACCACACTTCAACCTGCATTGGCTTTACTGGGCCAGGACACTTACCAAGATGCCCGAAGCTCCAGAAAAATGATGATGCAACACTGCTGGCTGGCAGGAGCTTACTAGCAAGAAATTGGGAAAAAAAGTACACTACCGACACAAAAAGAAATAAAAAAGGAAATAGAACGCATCCAATTACCCAATACCAAATCAGGACATTAGAAGAACATACAAAGGAAATTGCATACATGTATACAAGCAATATTAGGAATAAGGTCTAGAGCAAATGTACAATCTGATCTATGACTTACCTTATTAAGGAACATTGCCAGTACTGCTCCTCTATCCTCCCCCTTCTTCAGTCTCTCTCTTCCTTCTTTTATCCTTTTTGTTCCTGTAAAAAATTATATGTAAAATGCAGAAATTATAAATATGAAAAAAAAATATAAATTAACTTTTAGTTTGATGTAGGGAGTGATATTATGAAACAATTTGCACCTATTTTTCATTTTTTATTATTTGTGGCTTTCGAGTTATTTATTTAGCTTTTCATTCAGCAGTTCTTCAGTTTTCAATCTCAGCAATTTGGTTGCTAGGGCGCAAATTTCGCTAGCAACATGCATTGGTTTGAATGATAGACTGGAAGAAGAATAGGAGAGTGCCTGAATAGAAAGATGAGTAATAAAAAGTAGAAATAACAATAAATATGTAGCCTTACAGAACATTTATTTTTCAGATGGGATCAATGACCCCTATGTGTAAGCTGAAGAAGACAAAAGAAGGCAAACAATTCAAAAACATAAATAAAATAAGGGCAAAATGAAAACTTGCTTAGAATTAGCCATTCTACAACATCATAAAAGTTAACTGAAAGGTGGACCACCCCTTTAACAGAGAACAGCACTTGGTGTAAATTAAGAAATAGTCAGAAAACCTTTGCAAGGAAAATTATTAATCTAGTTGGTAACACAGTCCCAGATATTTTACATTGTATACCAAAATAATTAGAGGCCTATTTGTCATAATTTGAATTTGTGTAATTTTATAGGTTTTTTCTTCTCTGAATAAATGCACACACACAAAAAAATGGAATGTTTGTTTTTTTATTAAAATAAAAAATTTGATCAAAATCATGAAAAAACTTGAATTTTAAAAAACACGTAACATTTCCAAAGACTGCTCCCATTGACTTCTACATGACCTTGCAGGCTTGTAGATGGCGAAGTTTTACTTTTTAGTTTTTTGCACTTAATAAATAACAATTACAATTTTTGTCATAACTAAATCTCATGATTTTGAGCTCAAAAAGAATGAATTGCAGTAAAAACTAGAATTTAAAATGTTGATAAATCAGCTGCTTATAGTCAAACATTTAGGTGTTTAGATGCTTCATTTTTATGTTTAAGATCAGAAAATGTTTCAGTGCATTTTTCACTTCCGTGTTCTTAAAACTGTAGATAAGAGGGTTCAACAAGGGAGAGGCCACACTATAAAATATTGAAAATAATTTATCTATATTCCCTAATTCCAGGCCCAAACTAGGACTAAAGTAAATACAAAAAACACTGCTGTAAAATAAGATCACTACAGTCAGATGTGAAGCACAGGTGGAAAAGGCTTTAGATCTTCCGTGCGTTGACTGAATCCCAAGGATAGCAGAGATTATATATACATAAGAAATCAGTATTATAAACAAAGAAACAATCCCCATTGCCAAAGAAAGGGAAAATATGACAGATTTCCTTTCATGGGAATGTTTGCATATAAGCTTTAAAAGTGGAGGGATATCACAGTAAAAATGGTTAATTTCATGGGAGCCACATAAGGGAAAGCTAAAAATGGCAACAGTGTGTGTTACAGAGGCAACGAGGCTGCTCATATAAGATCCAATTACCAGCAACCAGCAAAAGGTATTGTTCATATTGATATGGTACAGAAGAGGCTGACATATTGCTACATATCTATCATATGCCATAGCAGTCACCATGAAGCACTCAGAGGTTGCAAACATAGCAAAGAAAAACATTTGTGTTGCACATGCCCTGAAAGAGATATACTTTTGCTTTGTTAAGAAATCTGATAGCATCTTGGGTAAAATAGTTGAGGAATAAAACATGTCAATCAATGACAAATGGCTAAGGAAAAAATACATAGGAGTGTGTAGCTTGGGGACGGCCCCTATCAGCAATGTCATAGAAATGTTACTTAAAAATGAAAACACATAAATCACCAGGAAGAGCATAAACAGTAATAATTCAATGGAGTACTTGGTAGATAAGCCTGTTAGAATAAAGTCATCCAAGGTTGTCTTATTTGAAAAACCTATAATATTGTTGACAAAAATATACATCATACAAGGTCAGGTCTTTTCAAGTCACTTGTTAAGATCATTGGGTGTCACATCTGAGAAAAAAAATGAAATGTATAAATAAACTGTCTTCAAAAAGGCAATTTAATCATGAAGGCTTATGAAACAGAGGTCTCTAACATATACAGCACTAGTGATGGGCGAATTTGCGCCGTTTTGCTTTGCCGAAAAATTCGCGAATTTTGCGCGAAATTCGCGAAACTGTGAAAAATTAGCGAAACGGCGCCGGCGTCTAGTTTTTGACGCTGGCGCCCATTTTTTACGCCGGCGTCCATTTTTCGAAAAAAAATTCTTGATGCCAGCGAATTTTCCCGCGAATTTTCGCGGGCGTTTCGCGAATTTATTCGCTGGCGGCGAATCGCGCAAATTCGCCGCGAATTCGCCCATCACTATACAGCACATTGTAACACATTTACATTTTCAAATTCTAATCTCATATATTTCTATTTTATATGAGCTACCAAACTAAAGAAAAACCTTGAGAGGTGATAGATTAAACAGCTTTGAATGGAGTTTTAGTGAGAAAGAGTGTTAATGGTTCATGTAGAAGTGTGGGAAAGACATTTTTGGCATGGACGCCTGTGGATAACAAACCATCATCTAAGAAAAGAGTGCAAACTCCTTGCCTATTATGTGCTTCCATTATTTCGACATGGCAGACAACTGCAGTTTCTGAACTAGAAGTAGTGTCTCCCATGGTAAGCTTCTGACCATGCCTTGTGGCTAAAAAATGCGCAGATTGGGATATTTAGAGCATTTTTGGATTACTTATAATTCAACTTACAAAACAAGATACAAATTTGTATCTTGTGCTCTGTTACTAAATACGTTTTGGTGTTATGTTTAATATGATTGGATTTTTTTGAATGTGTAGTGCTACAAAAATATCTGAAAAATCAAAAAAGTATAAACTGTGTTAAACTACAAAATCTACACATGAATAATTAAAAAGAAAAACATGCCATATGATGGATATTTCACATCTGAGCTAGCAATAGTTGCTTGATTCACAATTTTCTTTTTATCGCACCTTAACTAGGGATGTAGCGAACTGTTCGCCGGCGAAGTAGTTCGCGCGAACTTCGACTGTTCGCGTCCGCCGCAAGTTCGCGAACGTCGCGCGACGTTCGCCAATAGGCGTTCGCGTCAAAATCGTTCGCCCATTCGACCATTCGATCGCTAAAATCGATCGATTTTCGTTCGAATCGAACGATCGAAGCCATTGGATTGAATGAAATCATTCGATCCAATGGCTTTGATCGTTCGGTTCGAACGGAAATCGTTCGATCGAACGATTAAAATCCTTCGATCGTTCGAATCGAACGATTTTCGGATGTTCGAAGTTCGCGAACTGTTCGCATTTTTTGCCGGTGTTCGCGAACGGCGTTCGCGAACACATTGTCGGCGGTTCGCTACATCCCTAACCTTAACATGTTTCTGCATTTGTTTTTCATTATACAATACCTATGAAAGTTGTGTCTCCTCTTATCAACAACAGAGGAATAATGCCTCAGCTCTTATTCTTTATATATATGTCGCTTGTTGCTCTTGGGAGCTTAGTGTCTCCCATGGTAAGCTTCTGACCATGCCTTGTGGCTAAAAAATGCGCAGATTGGGATATTTAGAGCATTTTTGGATTACTTATAATTCAACTTACAAAACAAGATACAAATTTGTATCTTGTGCTCTGTTACTAAATACGTTTTGGTGTTATGTTTAATATGATTGGATTTTTTTGAATGTGTAGTGCTACAAAAATATCTGAAAAATCAAAAAAGTATAAACTGTGTTAAACTACAAAATCTACACATGAATAATTAAAAAGAAAAACATGCCATATGATGGATATTTCACATCTGAGCTAGCAATAGTTGCTTGATTCACAATTTTCTTTTTATCGCACCTTAACTAGGGATGTAGCGAACTGTTCGCCGGCGAAGTAGTTCGCGCGAACTTCGACTGTTCGCGTCCGCCGCAAGTTCGCGAACGTCGCGCGACGTTCGCCAATAGGCGTTCGCGTCAAAATCGTTCGCCCATTCGACCATTCGATCGCTAAAATCGATCGATTTTCGTTCGAATCGAACGATCGAAGCCATTGGATTGAATGAAATCATTCGATCCAATGGCTTTGATCGTTCGGTTCGAACGGAAATCGTTCGATCGAACGATTAAAATCCTTCGATCGTTCGAATCGAACGATTTTCGGATGTTCGAAGTTCGCGAACTGTTCGCATTTTTTGCCGGTGTTCGCGAACGGCGTTCGCGAACACATTGTCGGCGGTTCGCTACATCCCTAACCTTAACATGTTTCTGCATTTGTTTTTCATTATACAATACCTATGAAAGTTGTGTCTCCTCTTATCAACAACAGAGGAATAATGCCTCAGCTCTTATTCTTTATATATATGTCGCTTGTTGCTCTTGGGAGCTTAGAGACGTTAGAGACATTGTTGTGTTGAGAAAACACAAAGTACATACCCTCGCAGCTAGTGAGGTGGTTCAATATTAGTTAACAAAAAAGGTGGAGAAGGGTGTGAAGATATATCCCTGGCTAGATATATATCAGGTTCTGGATTATTATTTGCTACTAGGGATGCACTAAATCAAGGACTCGGTTTGGGATTTGCCCAGGATTTGGCCTATTTCAGCAGGATTTAGATTCAGCCGAACCAAATCCTAATTTGCATGTTTAAATTAGGGACCTCTAATCACAAAACAAGGGAGTAAAAAATCTTTTTCCACTTTTTCCTTTCCTGCCCTTAATTTGCAGATACAAATTAGGATTCAGATTGGGTTCGGGCCAAATCTTTCACAAAGGATTCTTCCAAAACCCAATTGCAGATTCAGTGCATCCCTACTTGCAACAAACCCTAATATTGTCAAAAAAGTAAAACAAAAACTTTGGGGGTTATTTAATTTTTAAATTTTTGCATTTTTCCAGCAATTCAAAATATTTTTTTGCACTAAAATCCATAAATGTGAATAATGGTTTTATAAACAAGAATTTTATTAACTGGAAAAAGCATGAAAAATTCAAATGTAAAGCTTGTGAGGTCATGTACAAATCAATGAAAGCCATCATATCATGATTTTTAACTATTAAATTTGAATTTTTCAAAAACATTTATGATTTTGTAAACTCCCTAAAAATGATGAGTAACATACAAAGTCAAGGTATTCAAGTGTTTTTCCACAATTTAATTTCATCAAGTTTTGATATTGTGAATTTTTAATAAATAGGCAACATGCGTATAAAAAAACTCTAAAATTACACAAATTGCAATTGATTAATATTTATATTGATTAAATTTAAGTTTAATTATGTATTTATTAATTTGTAATTAATATCATTACACAAATGTTAATATTAAAAATACACACAAATTACACAAATATTGATTATTAGGACTCACCGTGTTAATTGTCAATCTCTTCCTCAGTTGTTATAGGTGTTCATCTAATACTTTACATTCATTTATAACAAACAAGGGTCTTAAAATAATTGAACAAAAAATAATTCAGAATGAAATGGGTTTAGAGGGCCCTGCTCACAAGAGTTTACAAGGATTAGGAAGCATTTGAAACATGAATTTGATGCAAACAATTGATGATTCTCTAAACAGGTCAATCTTTAGAGAATTTTTGAAGGCTTGGGTGAAAGGGAAAGGTCAGCTCATGCAGGACGTTTTAAAGAATTAAAATGCAGTAGTCAAGGTAGGGAGGGGTGACCACTCCAACTTTCAGTACAGCAGCAAAGATTGATTGAAGTTTATTAGAGCAGATGTCATATGACTGAGGGCACCTGGGAAACTGACAATATGTCTAGCCCCCATATTCAGATTTCAAAATTAAATATAAAAAAATCTGTATCCCTTTAAATTGTGCAGGGGTTTTTCTGTGCAGGATTATTCATCTTTTACCAGCTTTCTTCCCTAGATATTACTGGAGAATCGGATTGAGATGGATCTCTTAATAATACAGCTACAGTTTGTTTTTCATTAATAAATTATATTTTATTGTCTTATTTTTATTGTTACAAATTAATTTAACAATTACTGTTTTAATTTTGCAGAAAAATACTCAGATTGGGGCCATTTGTACTTTATGTAATATTTTAGGCAGTATTATTGTTTTGACTGCTTATATCAGTTTCAATTTCTTACTTTTTTGAATTGTCATCAGCCATTTTTTGATAGTTGTATACACATAAATCACAATATTCTAGGGCAGTGCTGTCCAATGTGCGACCTCCCCTTTTGTGGCCCCCACATGAAAGTCTGGCTGCTGAGCCTGCTTACCTTTTGTAATCTTTAAAAGCTATCAGTACTGAGATAAACTGGCCCCTGTATTGTTTACACTTCACAGTAAGATTCACAATTACTATCTCTCCTGCGTTGTTCACACCTGTAACACCTCTATTGTTCACGCCCCTAAAGCCTTGTACTGTTCACACCACAGAGCTAGACTGAAAGTGCCCACATTGTTCATCTGTTCACACATCAGACAAACTGCTAAGGGGCACCAGCATTGTGGCACTGTATGTAAAACAGTATGAACGGTTCACTTTACAGTGGTCCTGATATGTTTCCCTGTCTCCTGCTGTTTTCTGCCTGCCCTATGCTCCCTGTGTGTGCTATACTCTGCTTGCCCTTTGCTCCCTGTGTGTGACATACTCTGTCTGCCCTATGCTCCCTGTGTGTAACATACTCTGCCTGCCCAATGCTCCCTCTGTGTAACATACTCTGCCTGCCCTATGCTCCACGTGTGTGTGCCATACTCTGCCTGCCCTATGCTGCATGTGTGTATGCCATGCTCTGCCTGCCCTATGCTCCCTGTGTGAGTGCCATACTCTGCATACCCTAGGCTCCATGTGTGTGCACCATACCCTGTCTGCACTATGCTCCCTGTGTGTGTCATACTCTGCCTGCGCAATGCTCCCTGTGTGTGACATACTCTGCCTTCCCTATGCTCCCTGTGTGTGACATACTCTGAATGCCCTATGGTCCCTGTGTGTGACATACTCTACCTGCCCTTTGATCCCTGTGTGTAACATAATCTGTCTGCCTTATGCTCCATATTCTGGCTGCCCTTTGATCCCTGGGTGTAACATGCTCTGTCTGCCTTATGCTCCCTGTGTGACATAAACTGCCTGCCCAATGCTCCCTCTGTGTAACATACTCTGCCTACTCTATGCTCCCTATGTGAGTGCCATACTCTGCCCACCCTATGCTCCATGTGTGTGCACCATACCCTGTCTGCACTATACTCCCTGTGTGTGACATACTCTGCCTGCCCATGCTCCCTGTGTGTGAAATACTCTGCCTGCCTTATACTCCCTTTTTGTGACATTCTCTGCCTGCCTTATGATCTCTGTGTGTGACATACTCTGCCTAACCTATGCTCCCTGTGTGTGACATAGTCTGCCTGCCTTGGGATCTCTGCGTATGACATACTCTGCCTGCCTTATGCTCCCTGCGTGTGCCATACTTTGCTTGCCCTACTCTGCCTGTATGAGGTGAACCTAGTGGGTGTTTGTTGACATTTGGAAATACCTGTTAAGGATACCCAAGGTGTTATATAATATGATGGCAGTGATGTGTTATCCACAGGGAAGGATGGGGCATATGGTTTAAGGCTATGTTTTAATATGACTTAAAGAACTTGTTTCACAAATGAGTTATGAGTGATATCCTGAGCACCATTAGGTTTTTTTTTGGTGTGTTACCACCATTAATGACATGGTCTTAAAAGTTCTATGTGGCTTAAAAGTTGGTGTGGCTTAAAACAGAGAGTCGTCAAAACACTGGCTTCCATTATCGGCCCCACACCACGTAGGCCAGAAAAATTCCGGCCCTTGGTGCCACAGAAGTTGGACAGCACTGTTCTAGGAATGACTCAAAATTAATGGTACTGATTATAACTAGAGAATTATAGATTTTTTAGTTGGTAAATAAGTGTCATAAAGAAACAATGCTGATTAGTAATAATACATTCGCAAAGCTGCGAAGAAAATGCGCTGTCAAAAAATGCGCTGTCAAAAAATCCGCTGTATAAAAACATTTTTAGGCGTGCGTCAGAATAGTCACACGTATAAAAATTGTTACACGTCAAAATTATTCAGAAGCTCATTCACTTCAATGCATTTGGATAAAATAGGCAAGCGTAAAAAAATTCTTGCGGCCGTTGAAATTGACACACCTCAAAATAATTTTGACGCCCATTGGCTCCAATGCTTTTTCGCTAATTTTTCGCTTTTCGCTAACTTTGCATGAAATTTGCAAATTTTTGGGCAAAGTGAAACGGGACAAATTCGCCAATCACTAATGCTGATGTCTGAATTTCAGTCTCAATGCCAATAAATGTTTTATTAACTGTTTTGTATCCCACAAAGTGATTATTTCAGGTAAAACAAAAAAAAAACATATGTTCCATGGTATCCTGGGCTGTCAGTGTATTTGGAAACCACCTGAAAAATGGAGTATCAGTCTGTATCAGAAGAAAGTAACTTTCAATTTAAGCACTATATTTTATCCCTTTTGTGTTCAGAGGAGTAATTTTCCCATTGTATGTCAAAAAATTGGTTAGTCTAGCGCTTTCTCCCAGGCTGTCTTAAAAAGATGGATTTGCTTTTGTTGTGAAGTCATGATTTTATGCTTAATTTGCATTACTATTTTATTTGTATTTCTGTCTTACAGTGTAACATTGAGGGATACTTTATTTGAGAGGTACAATATTGCCCAATATATAGATACCCAAAAATGAAACACTGTTTGAATATTTACTTAGTTTGGCAAATCTAAGGGGGGTATTTACTAAAGCTCTGTTTTTTCTCACTATATAAAAAAATTTGATCAACATCCCAATCTGAATCCCCTTAATTAACCAATAAAAGGAAACGTTGCAACAAAATTGTGTGACAAATCGAATTGTGTAAATATTTCAATTTGACACTGGAAATATTAAACTTTTTCTATTTGATTCCTGAAAAACACAACTTTGCCGGATTATCAAACTAAAACCAACCCAAAACCCTCAAAGATCAGGAAGAAAGAAACATTTTAAAATTGTAAAAGGGACATCTGCCATTCACTTTTTTATGATTTTGACAGGTATTAGCTGGAGTATTCTTGAATTTGGTATGTTACAGGGCAACACTAATAGGGTAATGCCACATGAGGCTAAAACTTGGCCTGCGCTTTCCAGTGCACAGCCCCCAAGCTGCAGTTAGCCACTTGCATTTCCTGATCTTATAAACATGGTGTTGACCTGGGTGCAGGTATCCACAGTGGATTTTGACACCAAAATGTGAATGCTCTTGTTTCGGGACCAAAATCCACCTTATGGGTCTGTGAAAATGATGATTAGGATGCCAAGTTTTTTTTTTATTGTTTTTCATCTGTTTGCTTTTCTTTTAAACAGATTTGGGGGGGGGGGGTTATTTATCAAGGTCCGAATTGCTGAACCTTGAATAATTTGTAGTTTTGGAGCAAAAAAAAAAAAAAAACTTGAATTTTTGGAGATTTATTATTAAGTCCAATGGTCTAAAAACTCTGAATCCGAAAATCCAACATCTAAAAGCATTTGAGGTCCTGTATAAGTCAATGGGGAAGGCCCCAGTATCTGCACTGATGTCTGTACCCATATCTGATGGGAGCTCTGCAGGAAAAACTCAGAAAGCTCAGAAAACACAGAACAATTCAGAGTTTTCGGGGAAAGCTCAGAAGTTTGCCGAACCCTTTTGGGACTTTTTCTTCACAAATAAGGTCCATTTGGGAATTCAGAGTTTGATATATTAGAAATATTGAGATAAATTTGGACCTTAATAAATAACTCCCTTTGAGTTTTATCAAATCTCAGGTTTATTTGAGTAGAATAAAAATACAAAAAATCAACAAATTCAAACTTTGATAAATTAGACCATTATTTCCTGAAAGCAAAATGTCTATCAGTTTAGGGAGAGTGACAGTAGGATAACAGATAACTACACAGGCCAGGGTGCAGAGAAAGAAGTACATAGGGGTGTGTAAGTGAATATCCAAATATATAACATTTATTATAACAAGATTCCCCAATACTCCAATTACATAAATAAATAAAAATATGATGGAAATAACAGCCTGTTTTTCTCCATTATTGTCAAATGCCAAAAAATACAGGCGTTTTGATTGTGTCTAGTTTTCCATCTCCATCTATTTACATTGAAAATACTGTTTGGATCGGAAAGTGGAGAATGTGCTTTATGTTATGCCATAAAAAATGAAGCACTTTTCTATATGTTATACATCCTGAATTAATCAAAGAATTTAAATAATTACTTTCTATTAAAAAAAAACCAGATGAAGTCACTGGAACCTAATAAAACAATTAAAATGTAGAAGTTGGAGAGAAGTTTACAAGAAACCAATTATGAGTGATGAAGGCAAATCAGTAAAATGACAACTCAGTTACTCCATGACAGCAGTTGTATACAGTCTCCAGCAGAACAGGAAACAACACATATATATTTAGTCAAAATATGTCTAAAATGTTGATATTTCCTTGAATTATAACCAAGCATTGCAGGTTTTCAGACATTAGCCATCCATGTATGGCGTTTATATTTGGTTCCAAATTAAGTACAGTAATTTTTCTCATTTAGTCTAAACAATTGAGTTAAAGTTAATATATAATATTAAGTATAATATATAATAATAACTACTACTTGGAATTATTTAACCTTATAAGGAACATTCTGCTTATTGTTACCCTGCAAAATTTACAGCTGGTTCAGTTTTCCGTATTTAAAGGTGGTGTTACCTCTAGTCTAGCAAACTTGCTCCTATTTATAGGAATGTTTGAATGATGAACATGATCTACTATACTTCCCATAGGTCTTATTCTCTTGGGTTTAATTATTCAGGTTTTTCAGGGTGTCCTTTGTCTTCATCTTAGTTAAAGGCTGTAAAACTGTAATAGAAAGTGAACAACTACAACTAGTGAAACTAGAACTTCTTGTCATTACAGTGATGTCCTAAACCTTGGGCCTAATGGGCAGTTTTGATGGCAGATATTAATTTTTGCTTCAGTCGGGATAAGTGATGAGCAAACTGGAGGCATTTTACATCACGTAAAATTTAGCAAAACAGTGGGTAATATTGCAAAACCCTAGAAGTTTCCTGAAATGCATTGGAGTTAGCGATGAGCAATTTTTTTCGGCCGGCATGGATTCGCAGTGAAATTACGCACTTCCCCCATTTTTCGCCACAAAGTATTTTGCTGCAACAAAAAAAGTCACCAAGACAAAATTTCACAAAAAATCCAAAAAAGTCCCCATAAGAAAAAATGCCTATTTACTTTAATGCATTTGGACAAAAAAGTCACTGAGACAAAAAGTTGCCAAGACAAATAAGTAGCCACAAGAAAAAACACTGATTGAATAAATGCAGTTGGAGTGAGAAAAAAAATGGTTGAGTGCGTAAACAAATTGTCATATAAATATTTTACTGCCTGTTGGCTTCAATGCATTTCAAGAATTTTTCATTATTTTGCTAATCTTTTGGTGAAGCAAACGGGACAAATTTGCTCATCATTAATTGGAGTCAATAAGAATATCCCGTTATGGTAAAGAAATTTTTTAGCTGTGCAATAACATATACATTACCCTACTTTGTTAGAGAAGAGCCTTTCTTTATGCAACAACTGCTCTCATCTTCCTTCAAGAGGTTTATTTCAGGGTTTTTTTTAGAGCTCATGACAAAATTCTAGCAAGGATTTGTGGAAAATGTAAGGCTGAAAAAGTATGTGTATCCTTATTCAAGGCATCATTAGATTTCAAAAAAGCCCAAGAGTCAAATAGACCCTTAGGCTGCTCATATCATATTATTAGCTTATTTTCATATTTTAAGGCAATATTACGTGGGCAACTTTAACTAAGCAACTCATATTCAGGTATGAAGTTACAGTAAGATCCAAATAATTCTTATTTTATTATGCCTTTGTAGCGCTATAGTAAATTGAGTGCACCTAACTCTACTATGGGCTTCACTCCTATTACATATGCTCCGGATGAGACCTTAAACCTTAGGGAGTGAGCCTTCGCATCGAGGTGGAAGCAGGGTGTAGTGCAACTGTAACTGTAATCAAGGTGCAAAGAATTGGGCGCCAGTGGTTCTTATAACTTAACCAAATAACAGATTTATTGAGCACTGTATACAATCCTCAGTGGAGTGTACATAAAGCAGAGAAATGCAGGTTCATAACAGTACATTGAATAGGCAGTACTCACAACACCTTTGGTCAGTATAATTCTCCTCAGAGATAGGAACAATACATGCAGCTTTGAGGAGGTACACCCAGCTTTCAGCCTTTTCCCTAAGTGGAACCTGAGGGGAATCTATCTACCCTAGGTCTGTACACTTAGTCCCTACTTCTGGGCAATGAGTACCCTGGGATCTTAATCCCACTACAATCCTCGTAGGAGCCTCAGACTGCTCAGCTAAATAAACTGACTGACTATCACTCCTAGAGTGATCTATAAATGTGAGTAGCCTATTCTTACTAGACCTGACCTGTCTAGGTTCCAACTCGAACTCTGCCTCCTGCACAGGCTAGAGCCAGCACAAGATGGACACTGAAATCTGCCTTCAGAGCCTTTTATACTCTAGCCCAGCCCTTTGCTGGTCACTAGGGGCAACAGCAAGAGTCAACAGTACCCCTCCCAACTGTATTTTAGGACCCATTTAGGTGTCCATAACATGGAGGGACTGCCTGCACAAAATACTAGGGGTGGCTAATCTACACATCCCTACACCTTTCATCCCAGTATTAGTTCATCCATTTAAATTAGTACAGTTATAATCTTATAATTCTCCAGATTTGTGATAATAAACATGCTAAGAAGCCGTTCCTCCCATTATCTGAGAGTCCCCAACCCCCTAGAAGCAAAATTTTCAAATGCAACTTCTCCCCCTCCTTTCAAAGTTCAAGGGGCCGATTCACTAAATTCGGGTGAAGGGTTAGAATAAAAAAAACTTCGAATTTCGAAGTTTTTTTGGGCTACTTCGACCATCGAATGGGCTACTTCGACCTTCGACTACGACCTTTGACTTCGAATCGAACGATTCAAACTAAAAATCGTTCGACTATTCGACCATTCGATAGTCGAAGTACTTTCCCTTTAAAAAAAACTTCGACCCCCTACTTCGGCAGATAAAACCTACCGAAGTCAATGTTAGCCTATGGGGAAGGTCCCCATAGGCTTGCTAAGCTTTTTTTGATCGAAGGATTTTCCTTCGATCGTTGGATTAAAATCCTTCGAATCGTTCGATTCGAAGGATTTAATCGTTCGATCGAACGAAAAATACTTCGATCCTTCGATCGAATGTTTAGCGCTAAATCCTTCGACTTCGATATTCGAAGTCGAAAGATTTCAATTCGAGGGTCGAATTTCGAAGTATTTTTACCTTCGAAATTCGACCCTTAGTGAATCTGCCCCCAACTGTTGACTTCAACTCTTAGGGGCAGATTTATCAAGGGTCGAATTTCAAAGTGGAAAATACTTCGAAATTCGACCATCGAATTGAATATTACGAAATTCGAAGTCGAATTCGTAGGATTTTTTGCATTGTACGATCGTACTCCGATCGTACTTAGAATCGTATGATTCCAACGATTTTCTAACTTAGAAATATGCTCTGGAAGGTCCCCGCAGGCTAACATAGCACTTCGGCAGGTTTAAGTTAAGTATTGAATGCAAAGTTTTTTTAAAGAGACAGTACTTCGATTATCGAATGGTCGAATAGTTGAACAATTTTACTTTGAATCTAAGGTCGAAGTCGAAGTCATAGTAGTCTATTTGATGGTCGAAGTATCCAAAAATTACTTTGAATTTCGAATTTTTTAACTTCGAAAATTCCCTTGATTTCACTTCGACCCTTGATAAATCTGCCCCTTAGTTAATTAAAAGGAAACTATACCACTGAATTGGGACGATAATCTTTTTTGGCCAATACATTTTTGCCGTCGAAATTCACTTTTTCATCAGTGGAAAAAAATTCTCAAATCTACACTAGAATTTCACTTTGCATTTTGTTTGTTATCTGCCCCTACTGTCTGTCTGGGCACTGTGTTTGGAAGAAATGGAAAACAAGGGAACCCTTTTTGTTTCTATAAAGACAAGTTGTTGCTTCTCCCTTGACTCCAATTCATTTGGCAAAACTGAATTTAACGGTGATGCAGAACAGGTCAGTTTCAGTCATTAGTACCCCAGAGCATTGCAGGTCTCTACAAAAATATGCTGTATGAACAGTCCATATGTATAACCCTGCTTCATCTGAATAAAAACATTCATAAACGTATTTTAATTGTGATTATTGTATTTTTTTTTTTAAGATATGTATATTTTATTTCGTTAGTTGTTACTTCTTTAGAAGGCAAACAAACAACTTACCACTTAGGTATGCTTTGTAACAACGTACTTTATATCTAGTAAGGATTGTAATACTACTCTTTGTTCCTCTAGTTGAGGGATGGTCTTTATAGCCACTTATTTTATACATACACTATCTGTCTCTGTGAGCCATGAAGTTTTAGAGTCACTTTATTTCATTTTATTCTAGGCCATTGCAAAATTATTAAGAGCATCATTACAGGTTATAAAGGCTGTGGAGGGCACCCTTCTTGTGTTAGGGGACTACATGTTTAACTTAAAGATCTTCCTTCTGGTTCAGTAGGGGCTGATTTGTCAACGTTCATATTTGGCTTTTACCACCAAATTTATTTTTGAATCAAGTCACGTACTCAAATTATAAAATCAAGTATTTATTATGCTAAAAAAACTATTAAAACGTTTGTTAGCTAAAAGCTTGTGCAGTCATGTAAAAGTCAATGGGATTTGTACTCGGCAAAATTCAAACTTTATTCAATTTGAATTTTCACATTTTTCTGAGCTGGAAAACTCAACTTTTTTGAGGCATTTGAGTTTTTGAATTGATTTTACTCATTTGATTTTTCTAGAAATCTAAAATAACACAAATCCGAATTTTAATTAATAAGGCTCTATCTCCCATATGTGTTAAAGTGCACTAAGTTAATTAATCAATATAAATGAATTAAATATTAAGTAATTAAATATCAATTAATAGTAACTAATTAATTAATATGTATTAATATTATTAAACAAATATTAATATGAAATATACATACAAATTTTTATTATTAGGACTCACTGTGTTAATTGTCAATATTGTGCAGGATTATTCATTGTTAATCAGCTTTCTTCCCTAGATACCAGTGGAGGATCGGATTGAGTATAATACAGCTAAATTGTCCTTGTTTTTTTCATTAATAAATTATATTTTATTGTCTTATTTTTATACTTACAAATTAATTTAACAATCACTGTTTTCATTTTGCAGAAAAAAATATCCAGATTGGGAAGATTTGTACTAAATGTAATTTTAGGCTGTATTAAAGGACCAGTAACATCAAAAAATTAAAATGTTTTAAAGTAATAAAAAAATAATGCAGTGTTACCCTGTACTAGTAAAACTGCTGTGTTTGCTTTCAAAACACTACTATTGTTTATATAAAAAAACTGCTGTGTAGACATGGGGGCAGCTATTCAAAGGAGAAAAGGTTTAAGTTACACAGTAGATAGCAGATAAGCTCTGTAGAACATAATGCTATCTATTATCCACTAATTATCCTGTGTCATGTAGCCTTTTTTCAATTTCCGCCATTGCTACTCAGCAGCTTATTTATATGAACTATAGTAGTGTTTCTGAAGCATACAGATCAGTTTTACCAGTGCAGGGCAACACTACATTATATTCTCATTACTTTAAAACACTTTCATTTTTTGGTGTTACTGTTCCTTTAATGTTTTGACTGCTTATATCAGTTTCAATTTCTTAATTTTTTTAATTGTCTTCAGCTGTTCTTTGAGAGTTGGTATATCATAGATCACCATATTTTAGGGCAGTGCCGTCCAACTGGCGACCTCTCCTTGTGTATCAGTACTGAGATAAATTGGCCCCTGCATTGTTTACACCTCAAATTCAGACAATAAGATTTCCCTGTCTCCTGCTGTATTCTGCCTGTCCTATGCTCCCTGTGTGTGCCATACTCTGCCTGCCCTATGATTCCTGTGTGTGTCATACTCTGCCTGTCCTAGGATCCCTGTGTGTGTCATACTCTGCCTGCCCTAGGATCCCTGTGTGTGCCATACACTACCTGCTCTATGTTCTCTGTGTGTGCCATACTCTGCCACCCTATGCTCCCTGTGTGTGCCATACTCTGTCTGCCCTATGCTCCATGTGTGTGCCATACTCTGTCTGCCCGATGTTCCTTGTTTGCTCCATACTCTGCCTGCCCTATGCTCCATGTGTGTGCCATACTCTGCCTGCCCTATGATTCCTGTGTGTGTCATTCTCTGCCTGCCCTAGGATCCCTGTGTGTGCCATACACTACCTGCTCTATGTTCTCTGTGTGTGCCATACTCTGCCACCCTATGATCCCTGTGTGTGCCATACTCTGCCTGCCCTATGATTCCTGTGTGTGCCATACTCTGCCTGCCCTATGATTCCTGTGTGTGTCATACTCTGCCTGCCCTAGGATCCCTGTGTGTGCCATACACTACCTGCTCTATGTTTTCTGTGTGTGCCATACTCTGCCGCCCTATGCTCCATGTGTGTGCCATACTCTGTCTGCCCTATGCTCCATGTGTGTGCCATACTCTGTCTGCCCGATGTTCCTTGTTTGCTCCATACTCTGCCTGCCCTATGCTCCATGTGTGTGCACCCATACTCTGCTTGCCCTATGCTCACTTTGTGTGCCAAACTTTGCCTGCAGTACACTGCCTACGTGTGCCATGCTCTGCCTGCCCTACTATGCCTGTGTGAGGTGAACATAGTAGGGGTTTGTTAACATTTGGAAATACCTGTTAGGGGTTACCAAGGTGTTAAATCATGTGCTGGGAGTGCTGTGTCATCCACAGGGGAGGGTGAAGCATATGGATTTAAGGGTATGTTTAAATATGACTTAATAAACTTGTTTCATACATGAGTGGTGAGTGATTTCCCTACAGTGAGCACCAACCATTGGGTTTTTTTTTTTGGTGTGCTACAACCATTAATGTAGACATAGTCTTAAAAGTTCTGTGTGGCTTAAAAGTTGCTGTGGCTTAAACAGGGAGTCATCGAAAACACTGGCTTCCATTATCGGCCCTCCACTATGTAGGAGAGATTTTTAGAATTTTTATTTGGTAAACCAATGTCATAAAGAAACACTGCTGATGGCTGAATTTCAGTATCAATGCCAATAAATGTTTGATCAACTTTTTTGTAGCCCACAATGTGATTAATTCAGGTAAAAAAAAAAAAAAAAAATGCATATGTTCCATGGTATCCCGGGCTCTCAGTGTATTTGGAAACCACCTGGAGTATCCTTCTGTATCAGAAGAAAGTAACTTTCAGTTTAAGAACTATCTTTTTATCCCTTTTGTGTTCAGAATAATAATTTTCCCATTGTATGGTAAAAAATTGGTTAGTCTAGCTTTTTACCAGGCTGTCTTAAATAGCTGGATTTGCTTTTGAAATCATTATTTTATGCTTAATTTGCATTATTCTTTTCTCTGTATTTCTATCTTACAGTGTAACATTGTGGGATACTTGATTTCAGAGGTACAACATTCCCCAATATATGGATACCCAAAAATGAAACATTGTTTGAATATTTACTTAGTTCTGCACATCTAAGGTGGTAATTACTAACATTCTATTTTTTCCCACTATATAAAAAAAATTTGACCAAACTCCCAAACTGAATCTCCTTAATTTACCAATAAATTCAAACAAAAAAAGCATGTGTAGGAAAAGTCGCAACAAAATTGTGTGACAAATCAAATTGTGCGAGTTTTTAAATTGTACGCTGGAAAAATCCAACTTTTGCTATTTGATTTCTAGAAAACACAACTTTGCCAGATTATCAAACTAAAACCAGCCCAAGACCCTCAAAGATCATGAAGGCAAGAAATATCATCAAATTGTAAAAGAGACATCTGCCATTGACTTTTATATGACATTTTGACATGTATTAGCTGGAGTATTTTTGAATTTTGATTTTACATAGTTACACAGTTAAATCGGGTTGAAAAAAGATAAATCCATCAAGTCCAACCCCTCCAAATGTAAACCCAGCATCCATACACACACCCCTCCCTACTTTCACACAAATTCTAAATACCCATAACTGTGAAGAACCCCCTACATTGCTTCAAATGAAAGTTCTTTTCTTCTAGTCTAAAGGGGAGGCCTCTGGTACGGTGATCCTCTTTATGGGTAAAAAGGTCCCCTGCTATTTGTCTATAATGTCCTCTAATGTACTTGTAAAGTGTAATCATCTCCCCTCGCAAGCGCCTTTTTTCCAGAGAAAACAACCCCAACCTTGACAGTCTCCCCTCATAATTTAACTCTTCCCTCCCTCTAACCAGTTTAGTTGCACTTAGTCTCTGCACTCTCTCCAGCTCATTTATATCCCTCTTAAAGGAAAACTATACCCCCAAAATGAACACTTAAGCAACAGATAGTTCATATCATATTAAGTGGCATATTAAAGAATCTTAGTTTTCATCAACCAGCTGACCCCCCTCTAAAACTAAAGGTCCCGCCCCTTCCTGCTTCTTTTTTTTACTATTAACATATTTAAAAAAAAATTTTGGATTCTTTTTACTGCTTGCTGCAATATCCTTTTTCATAACAATTTTAGCTTGCCTTATAGCTTCTTTGCATGATTTATTGGCCTCCTTGTACCTTATAAATGATTCGGCTGTCCCAGTTAACTTGAAAGGCTTAAAAGCACGTCTTTTCTTACCCACCTCAACACCAACACTTTTATTGAATCTAAAAGGTTTTGCTTTGCAACGACGTTCCTTGCTTACAAGTGGAATATACTGACAAGTATATTTGTTAAGCCGCATTTTAAAGACTTCCCATTTTTGTTCTGTGTTTAACCCTGTGAAATGCATTTCCCACTTAATATGTTGCAGAGATGCCCTTATACTGTCAAAGTTTGCACGTCTGAAATTTAGTGTTTTAGTTACTCCCTTATAGAATTGCTTCTGCAACAGAATCTCAAAGGAGACCATGTTATGATCACTATTCCCTAAATGCCCCTCACCCACACAAATGTTAGCGATGAGTTCAGTATTGTTAGTTATTACAAGGTCCAAAAGAGAGTTATTCCTAGTAGGTTCTTGAATGAGCTGGAATAAAAAGTTCTCATTCAGCATATTTACAAACCTACTAGCTTTTTCTGTTTTAGCAACCCCATTACCCCAGTCAATGTCTGGATAATTGAAGTCACCCATAGCAACAACTTGACCCAGCTGTGAAGCCGCTTGTATCTGCAAGAGTAGCTGGGCTTCATACTCGACACTTATACGAGGTGGTTTATAGCATACACCAATGATAATTCTCTTTGTAACCGTTTGCCCAGTCAAAATCTCTACCAAGAGGGATTCTACACCCTCACCAGTGCCAGCTATTGTTATTTCTTTAGTGCATGGCTTTAATTCAGGCTTTTCATTCAAACACACTCCTCCACCCTTTTAATCCCATTTAAATTCACAGTCCAGTCACATGTTTCATCCCACCAAGTCACAGTGATACCAATTATATCATAATCTTTAGAGCATGCAATTAATTCCAGGTCTCACATTTTACCTGACAAACTCCGTGCATTTGCAGAATACAGCGGAGCTTACTACTTTTACTTTTGAAATTTGCATTACTTTATATATGATATGTTACAGTTTTGATATGCTGTATAATAAATCCTGAAAACTCTCACTTTTTTCCCCTTCAGCTTTTTTTTTATTTTTTGCATCAAAAACCCAAAACAGAAAAATTGGAGGTTTAATAAATGTGCTAATTCATGCTTTTAAATACCAAAACTTGCCTTACTCCCCAAATTCACAACTTCCCTTTTTGATCAATCTCACCAAAAACTTCTTAAGGAAAGAATGGATGCAGGACAACACTAATAGGATAATGCCACATGAGGCTAAAACTTATGGGCAAATTCATCAAGGGTCAAATTTCGAGGGGTTAAATCCCTCAAAATTTGACTGGGGAATACAATTGAATAGAATCGAATAGCAATTTGGGCGAATTTACGCACTGGCGAATAGTCGAATATTCGCCAGGCGAATAGGGACTCGATCGAATATTCACTCGAAGGATTTTCATTCGATCGAATGCCTTTTTGTTCGATCAAAAACTTGGAAAACAAGCCTATGGGACTTTCCCATAGGCTTTTAAAGCAATTCGGTAGGTTTTAGGTGGCGAAGTAGGCAGTTGAAGTATTTTTAAAAGAGACAGTACTTCGACTATCGAATGGCGAATAGTCGCAGCGTTTTTGCGCTCGATCTATTCGAATCATTCTACTCAGGCGAATTTGAACCAATTCGATAGTCGAGGAGCACAAAAAACTACTCGAAATTCAACGTTTTTTTACTTCGAATCCTTCACTCAAAGTTAGTGAATCGGCCCCTTAGTGTGTGTTTTCCAGTGCACAGTCCCTAGGCTGCATTTAGCCGCTTGCATTTCCTGAACTTATAAACATGGTGTCGACCTGGGTGCAGGTTTCCGCAGTGGATTTTGACACAGAAATGTAAACTCTCTTTTTTCGGGACCAAAATACACCTTGTGGGTCCATAAAAATGATGATTAGGCTACCATTTTTTTTACCAAGTTTTTTTTATTGTTTTTCATCTGTTTGATTTTTCTTTTCTACAGATTTTGAGTTTTATCAAATCTCAGGTTTATTTGAGTAGAAAAAAAAATTCAACAAATTCAAATTTTGATGAATTAGACCATTAGTGGCAGATATGAATAAATGAAAATACAAACTTTCATAAATTTGCCGTTTATTTCACTCTGCTTTTCCCATAGTTTGTTTCAGCCTAAGTAATTGTATTCAGCATGATATTCAGACCTTTCTGTTGAAACACTGTAGCTATGCAGAAATCTTCCTTACACTTCTTATCAAGGCATTCTTTACTTCTTTATTCCTTAAACTATATATAAGCGGGTTTAACATGGGAGTCACTCCAACATAAAAAACAGAAAAAACCGGGTCAAGGTTCTCTGATTCTGAAGGCGGCCTCATGTACATCCAGAATGCACTCCCATAGAAAATGATCAGAACAGTAAAGTGAGAAGTACATGTAGAGAAAGCCTTTTGTCTGCCATGTTTGGACTTAATATGTAGTATATTTCTTATTATCTTTATATATGATATTACATTTAGAGAAAATGTCATGAGTCCTACTGAAAATGCTTCCACATAAATGATAATGTAAAATGTAGTTACATGGCAGGAGATGTCTGCCACAGCCTTAATGTCACAGAAAAACTGTTTGATCCTATTGGAATGACAAATTGACAGCTTTGAAACCAGACTTATAAACAATGCTGAATTAGTAAAGCCAGAAATCCAGGTCCCTATAATCACCAGTACACATGCTCTCCTATGCATAAAACAATGATACCTTAAAGGTTTGCAAATAGCAAGATAACGATCATATGCCACAGAGGACAATAATATAACTTCTACAGCAGCCAAGGCCAAGAAAAAGTACATTTGAGTAAAACATTGTATGAAGGATATTGAGTTATTTCCTGAAAGCAAAAGGTCTATCAGTTTAGGGAGAGTGACAGTAGGGTAACAGATATCTACAAAGGCCAGGGTGCAGAGAAAGAAGTACATAGGGGTGTGTAAGTGACTATCCAAATATATAACGTTTATTATGACAAGATTCCCCAATACTCCAGTTACATAAATAAATAAAAATATGATGGAAATGAGAGACTGTTTTTCTCCATTATTGTTAAATGCCAAAAAATAAAGGTGGTTGGATTGTGTCTGGTTTTCCATCTGTTTGGATACATTGGAAATACTGTGTGGATAGGAAAGTGGAGAATATTCTTTATGTTATGCCATACAAAAAGTAAGCACTTTTTTTATATTCTATACATACTGAATAAATCAAAGGATTTAAATAATTACGGTTTTATTAAAAAATCCACGCAAAGTCACCGGAACCTATTAAAATAATTAAAATGTAGAAGTTGGAGAGAAGTTTACAAGAAACCAATTTTGAGTGAAATCAGTAAAATGACAACTCAGTTACTCCATGACAGCAGTTGTATACAGTCTCCAGCAGAACAGGAAACAACACATATATATTTAGTCAAAATATGTCTAAAATGTTGATATTTCCTTGAATTATAACCAAGCATTGCAGGTTTAGCCATCCACTTATGATGTTTATATTTGGTTACAACAATTTTACTCATTTAGTCAAAGCAATTGAGTTAAGTTTGATATACAGCATAATATTTAAGTACTACTTGGAATTATTTATCCTTATAAGGAACATTCTGTCTATAGTTACCCTGCAAAACTACCAGCTGGTTCAGTTTTCAGTATCTCAAGTTGGTGTTACCTCTAGCCTAGCAAGCGTGGTCCTATTTATAGGAATGCTTGAATGAAGAACATGATCTACTATACTTCCCAAAGGTCTTTTACTTATGGGTTTAATTATTCAGGTTATTCAGGGTGTCCCCTGACTTCAGCTTAGTTAAAGTCTGTAAAACTGTAAAAGAAAAATACAAAAAGCATACGTTTTACATTAAGTACAACTAGTGAAAATAGAACTTCTTGTCATTACAGTGATGTCCTAAACCTTGGGCCGAATGGCCAGGAACTTCTTAAACAAGGCAGAGCACTGGTATATGCTGTTTCAGAAGAAAGCACTGTAAGTGCAATGTAAGCTTGCCTTCCCCTTGACTCCAATTTATTTGGCAAAACTGAATTTACCGGAGACGTAGAACAGGTCAGTTTCAGTCATTAGTACCCCAGAGCATTGCAGGTCTCTACAAAATTATGCATAACCCTGCTTCATCTGAACAAAACATTCATAACAATGAACTTTAATTATGATTATTGTGTTTTTTTAAGATACAGTATACTGTATGTACTTTATCTTGTTAGTTTTCACTTCTTTACACGCCAAACAAACAACTTACCACTTAGGTATGCTTTGTAACAACTTATATCTAGTAAGGCTTTTAATACTACCCTTTTTCCTCTAGTTAAGGGAAGGTCTTTATAGCCACTTATTCTTCACATATACTATCTGTCCCTGTGAGCCATGAAGTATTTGAGTCACTTTATTTCATTTTATTCTAGGCCACTGCCAAATTTTTAAGGGCATCATTACAGGTTGTAAAGAATGTGGAGAGCACCCTTCTTGGACTACAGGGCAGATTTATCAAGGATCGAATTGAAAAATTTTATTCGAAATTCGATAGATTGAGTTTTTTTATGGTTAATACTGTCAAATTAGACTAGGGGGTTATTCAAATTTCGATTAAGTTGTACAAGGGTCTTTCTGTGCAGGATTGTACAGCTTTCAAATAGAAATTGTATTTTTCCTTTCCTAGATACTGATGGAGGATCTGATTGAGATGGATCTTTCTATATGATACAAATGTCAACTGTCCTTGTTGTTTTATGTTTTCAAACTAATTTAATTATTTGAGTTTTATTTTGTATAAAAAATAAATCTTGGTTGCCCAGATTTGTAGCATAGATAATATTTCAGGCAGTAGTGCTATTCTGAGTACAGGTATGCAATCCGGAATCCCGGTATCCAGAAAGCTCCAAATTACGGAAATGCTGTCTCTCATAGACTCCATTTAATTCAAATAATCCAAATTTTAAAAAATTATTTCCTTTTTCCCTGTAATAATAAAGTAGCTTTTACTTGATTCCAACTAATATACAGGGGCACATTTACTATTGGTCGAATATCGAGGGTTAATTAATATCGAAGTCGAAGGATTTACTGCATTTCCATCGAAATGGAAAAATCGCTCAATCGAACGATTAATTCCTTCAAAACGAACGATTTTCATTTGATCAAAAAAACCTAGGAAAGCCTATGGGGACCTTGCCTATACGCTAACATTGGTGATCGGTAGGTTTTAGGTGCCAAAGTAGGTGGTCAAAGTTTTTTTTAAAAAGACAGTAGTTCAACATTCGAATGGTCGAATAGTTGAAAGATTTTTAGTTTGAATCGGTCGATTTGAAGTCGTAGTCGAAGGTCGAAGTAGCCAATTCGATGGTCGAATACTTCGAAATTTTAAGTATTTTTTATTGTAATCCTTCACTCGAGCTAAGTAAATGTGCCCCATAATGTTTACATGATTTTCTAGTAGACTTAAGTATGAAGATCCAAAGTACGGAAAGACCCATAATCCAGAAAACCCCAGGTCCTGAATATTTGGATAACAGTTCCAATACTTGTGCTTACTATATATCCTACCAAACCAAGAAATCTTAAGTGATTTCTCTACTTCCTCTAATAGTGGGATGTATTTTAATTCATAATACAGGTAGGTAGTATTTCATTGAAGCAGTCACCCATTTAAATGCCAAGTTTGTTGTAATAACAATATTTTGGGGCATATTTACATGTAGAGCTTTCACAATACCGGCATTTAATTGAAAATTTTAGACTTCCCCAAAATGTTTTAGCAATGATAAAGCATTTAGTAATGAGAATTAGTAAAAACTTGAACTGTTTCCAGGGTTAATGTGTGAGAAATCTAACGTTCAACTTCAAGTTTTTTGAAAATTCTAATTTACAATTCAAACCTTAAAGGGATACTGTCATGGGAAAAAACATTTTTTTCAAAATGAATCAGTTAATATTGCTGCTCCAGCAGAATTCTGCACTGAAATCCATTTCTCAAAAGAGCAAACAGATTCATTTATATTCAATTTTGACATGGGGCTAGACATATTGTCAATTTCCCAGCTGCCCCAAGTCATGTGACTTGTGCTCTGATAAACTTAAATCACTCTTTACTGCTGTACTGCAAGTTGGAGTGATATCACCCCCTCCCTTTTCCCCCCAGCAGCCAAACAAAAGAACAATGGGAAGATCACCAGATAACAGCTCCCTAACACAAGATAACAGTTACCTGGTAGATCTAAGAACAACACTCAATAGTAAAAACCCATGTCCCACTGAGACACATTCAGTTACATTGAGAAGGAAAAACAGCAGCCTGCCAAAAAGCATTTCTCTCCTAAAGTGCAGGCACAAGTCACATGAGCAGGGGCAGCTGGGAAATTGACAAAATGTCTAGCCCTGTGTCAGATTTCAAAATTGAATATAAAAAAATCTGTTTGCTCTTTTGAGAAATGGATTTCAGTGCAGAATTCTGCTGGAGCAGCAATATTAACTGATGCGTTTTGAATTTTTTTTTTCCCATGACAGTATCCCTTTAATGAATCTACCCCGTACAGTTCACCATTTGATAAACGCACTTCTAAAAATCCCATTGGAATGAATACAAATTTGATCCCTTGGTGTCAGTTTGTTAATTTGTAAATTTCATAGTTAAACTGTAAAAACATTTTTTTGAAATGTAACAGTAAAATGTAGGCAGTGCATCATTTTATTATATATAATTTTAATATTTATTGAACACTGTAAAAAAAGTGATCAAATACACCTCACATTGTCACATGATTGCCAGCTTTTTAAAGCTGTTGCCTTCTAACTTGGATAAAAACCACAAGACATAATATATTTGTCATTTAATTTTCTTTATTTATTAACATTAATGTTCTTAATGCTGTTTTTCTAGCTTTCTTCCATAGATAGGCTTTCTCTCATAGACTCCATTTCATCCAAATAATCCAATGTTTTTAAAATGATTTCCTTTTTCCCTGTAATATTTAAACATTACCTTGTACTTGATCCAACCTAAGATATAGTTAATCCTTGTTGGAGGCAAAATCAACCTATTGGGTTTATTTAGGGGCACATTTACTAAGGGTCGAATATCGAGGGTTAATTAACCCTCGATATTTGACCCTCGACTTTGAATATCGAAGTCGAAGGATTTACCGCAAATACTTTGATCGAACGATCAAAGGAAAAATCGTTCGATCGAACGATTAAATCCTTTGCATCGAACGATTCGAAGGATTTTAATCCATCGATCGAACGATTTTCCTTCGATCAGAAAAAGCTTAGCAAACTTATGGGGAAGGTCCCCATAGGCTAACATTGTAGCTCGGTAGGTTTAAAGCGACGAAGTAGGTAGTCTAAGTTTTTTTAAAGAGACAGTACTTCGACTGGTCGAATGGTCAATTAGTTGAACGATTTTTAGTTTGAATCGTTCGAATCAAAGTCATAGTCGAAGGTCGTAGTAGCCTATTCGAAGGTCGAAGTACCCAAAAACAACTGAATTGGAATGTTTTTTTACTTCAAATCCTTCACTCGAGCTTAGTAAATGTGCCCCTAATTAATGTTTACATTTTCTAGCAGACTTAAAATATTAAGATCAAACTTAAGGAAAGAGCCATTATCCTGGAAACTCCAGGTCCCAAGCATTCTGGATAACAGGTCCCAAACCTGTATTCAGAATAATAAACAGGCCCCTGATGTTGAAACAGTGAACTGAAAATATGCAGAATTCTTCCTCAAACTTCTTATCAGGGCATCCTTTACTTCTTTATTCCTTAGACTATAGATGAGGGGGTTTAACATGAGAGTCACTGCAACATAAAATACAGAGAACACTGGGTCCAAATTCTCTGATTCTGAAGGCGGCCTCAAGTAAGTCCACAATCCACTCCCATAGAAAATGATCAGAACAGTAAAATGGGAACTGCAGGTGGAGAAAGCCTTTTGTCTGCCATGTTTGGATTTAATATTTAGTATGGTTCTTATTATATTTATATAGGAAATTACGTTTAGAGAAAATGTCACAAGTCCTTATAAATATGTTTTCACATAAATGATAATGTAAAATGTAGTTACATGGCAGGAGATGTCTGCCACAGCCTTACTGTCACAGAAAAACAGTTTGATCCTATTGGAACCACAAATTGACAACTTTGAAACCAGACTTGTAAATAATGCTGAGTTAGTCGAGCCAGAAACCCAGGTCCCTACAATCACCAGTACACATGCTCTCCTGTTCATAATGAGGTGATATGTTAAAGGTTTGCAAATAGCAACATAACGATCATATGCCATAGAAGATAATAAAGTTACTTCTACTCCAACAAAGGTCAAAAAAAGTACATTTGAATAAAACATTGTATGAAGGCTTTTGAGTTATTCCCTGAAAGCAAAATATCCATCAGTTTAGGGAGAGTGACAGTAGGGTAACAGATATCTACACAGGCCAGGGTGCAAAGAAAGAAGTACATAGGGGTGTGTAAGTGAATATCCAAATAAATAACATTTATTATGACCAGATTCCCCAATACTCTAATCACATAAATCAAGAAAAAGACAGTGGAAATAAGTGGCTGTTTTGCTCCATAACTTGAAAATGCTAAACAGTATAAATATGTTGAATTTGTTAGGTGTTCCATCTTTTTTTTTTGCCTATTGAAAATAGAAAACATGTGTTGTATTATTCTATGAAAAAGGCAACATATTACTATTTCCTTGCGATCCCCTTGTAGCATCATAAACACTTGGGTGGTTCCCCACAGCAATCACTTAAAGAAGGAAGTTATGCCAACCACATGATAAAAGGCAATTCTACTGACAGTAGGACACATTCACTTACCGAGGCACAGTGAGCAAAATGCAATTTCAAGTGCAATCACCATGTTTTTTTCTCACAATGCGGCTCTACTGCGCATGCGCCGAATGTCACGAAGTTTTCCGATTTCACTTCGTGACATTCGACGCATGCGCAGTAGAGCCGTACCGGTAACTGTTCCTACTGCGCATGCACCAGAAAACGCCGGTCAGAGCAGGAAGAAGACGCGCGTGGGAGAAGATGGCGACTGTGAACTCCGTGGACAGGACCTGCGCAGAGGGGTGAGTAACAAGTTAGGGGCATTTGCCCAGGGGGACAGGTAGGCCAGGGGGGAGGAGGGAGGGGGGCAACGGAGGGGAGGGGGGAGGGGTTTTGCGCCCTGGGGCTTTCCTTCTCCTTTAACAGTGCTGCACTTTTGTGTCAAGATTAATGAAAGTGTGCCTGGTATAATTATCGGTGTTTGCTGTGCAAATTATTTGTTCCTATTCTTTCTGCACAACTCAACTGTGGCAATGGACACATGTTGCTGAGGAAACCTGGAGTTACCGCCTGGATCATCACCGCTATCACAACAGCCTACAGGAAGTAGCATCAACCATTACTTAAAATGAAGAGGGAGCATTTCACATGACTGATAGCAGTATCCTGGCCAGCTGAGGCACAAGAGGTTCCAGATTCTATTTGCAATGCTGCAACTTGGTCATCTGCTTTTATGTTTTTTGAGCCATTATACAATGGACATAGCATATTATCAGGATGCTACTTTTGGTCTCAAGTTCATGCAGGCCACAAACAATTTGATTATTAAGGGGGTTATTTATTCATTTCTTAAATTTTCTTAAAAAACCATGACCAAACTCCCATGCTCCATTTGACTTTTTCTGCTGTAAAACACTTTGATGGGGTGATTCTGTTGTCTTTCTAAGGTTCTGGTGCGTTGTTGTTGTGCAAAGTGAATGTTGTAGATGCTCCTTACTGGCTTTTTTAAGATGAGACCTTTGGGTAGAAGTTTTCCTTTTTGTATCTTTTGAGGAAAAAGATGTTGCTGTCCAGATGAGCCAGTTTCTTCGGGAGGGTCTTAAGCTTAATTTGTGTTTGGCGCATTTTGGTATCTTCCATTTTGGTTACAGGTAAAGTTTTTTTTGTACCATATTAACCATTTGAAAAAGTTATAGGGTAGAACCTTTGATATGAAGCATTACAAAAGTGGTGTAAAAGCTAACGAAGATGATAATTACAGTAAGCATCAGAACATTTCAGTTCCTTCTTCAAAGCTGATTGGAAAGAAGCTATGTTGGCTCTGACATACTATACAGTAGAAAGACATTTGTACTTATTTTGGATTCAGGAGAATTTGTACTTTCCAACAAATATATGGCCTTCTGGGGTGAACTTGTTTTTATATAAATGTATCAAACATACAATACAGTAAATGTATTGATTTGGCAGTAACTGAAATGAAAGAAATAAGACAACATATGGGTTTTTTTCATTTTAGGGCCTCTACATGCCACATACTTGAATAAACATATGCACAGTCAACATCAAACTGTTCAGTAGACTTGAGACGCTGTCGCTGTTGCGTTTTGTGACTTTTCGCTCATCACTAGTGATATGATAACTAGGGATGCACCGAATCCAGGATTTGGTTCGGGATTCGGCCAGGATTCGGCCTTTTTCAGCAGGATTTGGATTCGGCCGAATCCTTCTGCCCGGCCGAACCGAATCCTAATTTGCATATGCAAATTAGGGGCAGGGAGGGGAATTGCGTGACTTTTTGTCAGAAAACAAGGAAGTAAAAAATGTTTTCCCCTTCCCACCCCTAATTTGCATATGCAAATTAGGGTTTGGATTCGGTTCGGTATTCGGCCGAATCCTTCGTGAAGGATTCGGGGGTTCGGCCGAATCCAAAAAATTGGGTTCGGTGCATCCCTAATGATAACTATGTACAAGCATATAAGGGGATCATATAATAATCTCTCTAATGCTTTATTTTCCAGTAGGTCTTTCCAGCTGAATTCTGATTAGAAGAAAGGATGTACCGCCTAAATATACTGAAGGGTTTTTTTTTACATTGAGAGATGTGGAATTCTCTGCCTCAGTTGAACAGGCTGATACATTAGATAGCTTTAAGAAGGGGTTGGGTGGTGTTTAGCAAGTGAGAGAATGCATGGTTATGGAAGATAGCTCATTACAAGTTGATCCAGGGACTAGTACAATTGATAGAACCATTTCAGATTCAGGAAGTAATTTTTCCGCTTCTTACACAAATTGGAGAGGCTTCAGATGGGTTTTTTTGCCTTCCTCTGGATCAAGTAGCAGTATGTCCGGGTTAAATAGAGTTAAGAGGTTGAAACTGATGGACGTGTGTCTTTTTTCAACCTTACTTACTATGTTACTATGCAACTAGGCACTAGCTGGAGAATCTAATCCACCAGGTCTATGGGGTGATTGTATATCTAATTGCATATAATATATGGAATCAGCCTCCAGTATTAATCAGGAACATGTTTTTATTATGGGCAAACATCCACAGATACAATTCTATTCATCAGCAGCTGTCTTTAAATACAGGCTTACATTCCAATCTTCTACAGGCACTTGCCTGCTGCTAGTCAGTGAAACCTCAGAGGCATTTGTGGGAGAGACTGGGAAATCTTGTAATCACACCTATCACCAACCAATGAGTATTTCACCAAATAGGCTTCCTCCCCTGAAATGGTTGGTCAGAGGTAAGTGAGAATCCTTTTTACACATGTGTGTGCCTCCCAGTGCCTTGAGATCCCTTCTTATTAAACTAATGATGTAATATTGTATATAATTATTATGTATATTATGTGCATTATGTGATAATTTTGGGATAATGTATAACTTCACACTATTGATAGATAAAGGGGTTGAGAATTATTGCTATCAATCATATAAGAACCCTAGAAATTTCATAGTAAAAGTATGTAATGAAATTTCTGGTGGAGTAAAGGAGCAGTTAAACAGTCAACAATCTAAACAGTATTAAACCAGAAGATTCCTAAAGTGCAGCTATCCACATAAACTTTATGGAATATGGACTGTGATAAAAGTAATGTAGATTATGTTAGATTGTCCTACTGACTATACTATAGTAGCAGGCATGTAGATTAGTGTAGAGTGCCATTTTGGATGGAATTATAAATTGTGATTTCAGTGTATAGTAGAGTTATGTCATGATTACCAAATTGTAGCATGATCTGTTTGTTACTCTTCCCCTCTTTGAACGTACTTTTATAGGAACCATTTTACTCTTCAGGTTAAACCATTTTATGTTCTGTGTTTGGCAGGAATTATACTTTCGGTCAGGTGTGTGCCTAGTGTCAAGCAAAACTGGCATGGTATAATAAGGAAGCCTACTTGCAGTAGTTGAGAGGAGAGGTCAAGTTTAAGTATCAGTAACATCAGCTGCAACAGGAACAGCAGTGAAACAAGCAGTGGTAAGATTGTAAAGATGTTGTGTTTGCCAAATCAAACATTAGCAACTCACCAAATTTAAGTTTAAAAATCAAAGAGCCAGAGGAGTCCTTTAAGAAAGGTATTTTGAACCACAACATTGGAAAAATTAAACTATGATTACACCATGATGTCCTTGCTGCAACACAGCAAGCTTAAAGGAGAATTCAACCCTTTAAAAAAAAAAACCCTGTACCCCCACCCACTTGACCCCCCTCCCCCAGCCTAACTGCCCACCCCTGGGGAAATGCCCCATACTTTATACCCCTCGGCGCAGATTCAGGTATCGGAGTTCCATGCAACCATCTTCCGGGTCTTCGTGTCTTCTTCCAGAGCCTCTGCAATTTTTGTGAGTTTCAGCACATGCCCAGTTGTCGCAAAGCTGCAAATTGCTCCAACTGTGCATGTGTCAACATGCTGAATCCTAATAGATTGTAAGCTCCTTGGGGCAGGCACCTTATCCCAACTATTCAGAGAAGTGAAGACTGTGCTTAGTACAAAGCGATAGGGATAAGAGCTGCACCAAAGTTCAGTCTGTGGATCCACTTATCCACATATGATTCAGTAAAAAGAAGAAAGAAACGGAAGGTGCGCTGGAGATACCTATAGAAAAAGGGGAGACAAAGCCTATATAGTGTAGTATCCTCTATGCACTCTAGAAGATATTGGCCGATTGGTTCTACTCACATTCAAAAGGATGTCATTTCGCAAAAGAATGCTGATCGCGTCTGCCAGTAGTCAGATGTCAGTTAGCGGTTGATGTATCTGGTCAGTCGTGCACCTGTTGGATGGGGGTGCCAAATAGTGTGGTAACGCTAATTACAATATAGCTGTCAAGCAGTATTGCGCTTACCTCAGTTATACGGAGATATGACTTTAAAGGCGCTGACTCGATCGTGTTCAGTTCCACCACTTCTATGTCGGCTGGGCGGCACTTGTGCGGGTCTGTGTCGGGTCGCGGCCAGATGTCCTTGCGTTGGGAGGGATGTAATCTCCTCCCGCCGGCGCTGATCCGATATGTCCCGCAAATTCAAATGTCGGCGTTCTCCTCCACCACGCGGTCTTCAATCTTCATAGGAGTGCATTTAGCGATGCCGTCTACTTCTCCACAGGATAGTTTAAGCTCTTGTTTTTCACAAATTGTGTCTCCTTTCTTAAAATGCAGCGAGGCTTATTCAATGTTTATGAGTTCGGCCAAAAATACAGGTGTTCAAGGAAGTCAATGAACACCAGTAAATAACCCTAATCAGCCTACTCAACAACACCTAAGGCACCAGAAAGAGCACTAAACTAGAAGTGGTGGAACTGAACACGATCGAGTCAGCGCCTTTAAAGTCATATCTCCGTATATCTGAGGTAAGCGCAATACTGCTTGACAGCTATATTGTAATTAGCGTTACCACACTATTTGGCACCCCCATCCAACAGGCGCACGACTGACCAGATACATCAACCGCTAACTGACATCTGACTACTGGCAGACGCGATCAGCATTCTTTTGCAAAATGACATCCTTTTGAATGTGAGTAGAACCAATCGGCCAATAAATTCTAGAGTGCATAGAGAATACTACACTATATAGGCTTTGTCTCCCCTTTTTCTATAGGTATCTCCAGCGCACCTTCAGTTTCTTTCTTCTTTTTACCTTATCCCAACTGTGTATTGAAATCTCTTAGCTTTTCAGCATAGATTTATTTATCGATACTATATAATTTAGTATAACTATATCCCTGTTTGTGGTCACACCTTGTAAAGTGCTGTGTACAATTGTGCTGCTATATAAACAAATACATACATCTCATTCTGCATTTTTTATAGTTATTATTACTGATACTTTTGTTATTCTCATATTTACTTATGTTATGGTTCTGACTGAATAATTTAGGAACAAAAGAACATCACTTAAGGGCTGTTCAAGATCAAATGCTTTCCTATACATTATATGACTACAAATATTTACATGCATTTTCAGCCAAAATGACTCTGTATCAGGGCACACCTTCTAAATCTGCATGCCCTTTTTGAAACACTTGCAGTGGAAAGGTCATTACCATGGGATTACCCAACATCATTGCCTAACCTCAATAATGTGGGCAGATTGAAGCAAATCAAATTTACAACAAAGAAAGTTATTTTATATTCAGACCCTTGGTTTTGGATTTCAGTCCAAACTTATTAGGTAGGGGAATGGGGGACATGATCTTAAAATGTCTCAAAAAAAGCACTGCAGAGTTATAAAACTAGGGCTAAGTAAGGGTTGAAAATAAATAGTGTGTTGGAGTTGGAATAGTTACTCTGTCTATGGCTTATATTTTATTTTAATTCAAGTGAATGGTGGCTCAAAAAGGCAAATTATAAAAAAAATCTTAATTTAGCTTGTGCTGCTGCTGAAAAATGTTAATATATAGGTAAGATATGTTTTTGGGTGTTTATTGAGTTACCCACATAATATCTTTTACAACTAATTTTACAACTAATCTTTTATTAAGTCCTCCTCTACCTGGGAATGCACCATTTCAAACATTAGACACAGTGAATTGGCCGATGTAAAATTCAAACCTCTACTATTCCTATACCAAATGATATGCACAGTACAAATGCATTGTTCATGATTCGGTGGAATTGTATAAAATTGATAAGGATTGCACTTTCACACCTACAGTACTTTTATACCTGCTTGAATAGTTGGGTGGAACCATTGCTATTGGATCTTGGTAAATATATATATAACTTTTTTGTAGAACATTAATGGTGTTCTGACTGATTACACACAAATATGTCTGAAAAACTTGTCATCCAGGTTTTGGTGAATGGGTCAATAATTGCAGCTTCACAATCAATAACTGATATAAAGGACCACTTTCATCACAAAAATTCTCACGTTTTGCATTAATTTACTTCAGTGGCAGATAGGAAGATCTTAAAATAGATAACTGAAGTAATTAAACCTATGAGAAAAAGACCTTTGGGAAGTATAGTAGTTCACGTTCATCATTCAACATTTCCTGTAAATAGGACCTGAGATTGTAGAGTAGAAGAGAATTCACCTTGATGTACCTTGTCTGAATACTGAACCAACATTGGTTTTGTTGGGTGAAAATGTAAGGAACGGGTCGCTAATGGCAAGTGGTGTTTTTTATTTGCAAATGCAGTTGTATTTTCTTAAAGGAGGCTTGGTGCACTTGGGGGTGCCTAACATTTGCACCAAGCCTTTTCTTCTCCTTTAAGTAATTGAACAGCTACTGTATTTTTACAGGTTTGTTATAACTATTGTTTTCTTGTCATTTTAATAGGTTAATTACAACCTACTGAAAAGTAAATTAAAAAAAAAACATTCAATGATTTGTTTGATGTAATAAATGTTTTGAATAAATAGTTTTTTTTTTTTCATGGTATAACACCTTTGCTTATTTTCCCATAGAGGCCCAAAGTGATGGAAAACCAAACACATTCTAAATGTTTATACTTTTTGGCATTTTACAGTTATGGAGAAAAACAGTCTCATCTTTTCATTGTCTTCTTCTTGATTTATTTTACTGGAATATTAGGGAATCTGGTTATCCTGATGGTTATATACGTGGATAGTCACTTACACACCCCTATGTACTTCTTTCTCTGCACCCTGGCCTTTGTAGATATCTGTTACCCTACTGTCACTCTCCCTAAACTGATGGACATGTTACTTTCAGGGAATAACTCAATAACTTTCATTCAATGTTTCACTCAAATGTACTTTTTTTTTGCCTTGGGTGGAATGGAAACAATGATACTGTCTTCTATGGCATACGATCGCTATATTGCTATATGCAAGCCCTTAAGATATCACTGCATTATAAACAAGAAAATATGTGTAGTGGTGATTGTAGGAACTTGGATTTCTGGCTTTATTAATTCAGCGTTGCTTGTAAGTTTGGTTTCAAAGTTGTCAGTGTGTCATTCTGATAAGATCAAACATTTTTTCTGTGATATTAAGGCTGTGGCAGACATCTCCTGCGATACAACTACATTTTACAGTTCTATTTATGTTGAAACATTTTTTGTAGGGTTCATAACATTTTCTCTGAATGTAATATCATATATAAATATAATAAGAACCATACTGCATATTAAGTCTAAACATGGCAGACAAAGGACTTTCTCTACTTGCACTTCCCACTTTACTGTTTTGATCATTTTCTATGGGAGTGCATTCTGGATGTACATGAGGCCGCCTTCAGAATCAGAGAGCCTGGACTCAGTGTTCTCTATATTTTATGTTGCAGTGACTCCCATGTTAAATCCACTCATATATAGTCTAAGGAATAAAGAAGTAAAACATGCCCTGATAAGAACTGTAAGAAAGAAATTGGAATCTACTGCTTAAGGAGCAAATATTCCAAAATATACAGTGAGTATACAGTAACAGATTTATAATTACTATTTCAAGGTTCAGATTCAGAAGTTTGAGGGGGTTATTTATCAAAATCCGAATTTTATCAAATTTATTTCTGAAATAATTCTGACCAAATCTGCACTGGTTATTTCCCCTTATTTATCAATACATGTTTCCGAAAATTTCCTGTGTGGGGAAAAAAAATAAAACAAAAAATTCTGATTGTATAAATTTTTTTGGGTTATTGCCCAAAAACCACTAAATCTTCAGATTATTGCACGAAACCCAATGCAGATCAGGGTATCTTCGGGACTTCTCCCATTGACTTGTACACAACTTTGGCAGGTCTGAGATGCCGGATTTTCTGATTCAGACTTTTTCCATTCTCATTTTCTACAAAGATATTGTAGAAAAAATACAAATGTAGAATATATGATGCTTCAACAATTTAACTGAAAAGCAGTATGTTTCTGGATATAATATGCCCATTCTTCAATTATCCATCTAATGCTTGATTCTTTACCTTGAAGTGCACATGCCACTGATCTTCTATTATGTGATCTTTTCAATTCTATTTGATTGAATATTATGTATATTTATAGGAGTAAGCACAGTTATTTTCATTCTTTGCTTCTGCACAGAGCATGTAGTTGTAATGTTAGATATGGGGCAGTGTAAAGACCCAAAAGGCAGAAGCAATGATACACACAACAGGGCTCACTTACCAGTGTTACAAGAGTAAGTGCTGCTCATATAGAAATGTGGTGTAAAGTGTAAAGAAAAGCTCAGACGATTGAAAGGGTGCCTGGTATTTAACCTCATTGGCATGCGATAAGTAAAGGGGCAAAAATCTTCCCAGCTGCACAATTCTTTGCATTTTTCTTAGTAAATGAGCCCTGGTGTCACCAACCTCTTTATTTTAGTACAACCCTGTCACAGCTTCACATTCAGTGCCACAGCCATGCAATGAAAGCTAGTTTAGCTGGTACAGATCTGCATCAAAGGGCTTGGATTCTAATTAGAACAGAACGAACAGCACCCAAAATATTTTTTTTAAATATACGCAGACTACGTGGTTCTAATTTGCCAATCATGTACACGTTATATCATGAAATGATGACACAAACATTAATTATATCATTTATACTGCTATGGTTTGGGATATAGTACTTCCATGGAAGCAGGCCCTGTGAACCTTGGAGTAAGGAATTGTTTCCTAAGCTCCCCTGTGTTGCACTTTCTACCATTCAGCCGCAGGGGAGCGCAGGAGTAGATGCACTCAATTATTGTGAAGGGGGCTGTACTCAGACAGACGCATGTAAGAGCCAAACACAGGTGGGACGTAGCATGTTGCATTTCACCTGCATTCGGTACAGCCCCCTTCACAATAATTGAGTGTGTCTACTCCTGCACTCCCCTGCGGCTGAACGGAAGAAAGTGCAACACAGGGTAGTGCAGGAAAAAACGCCCGTGTATGAGCCCTAACTCTGCCTCTACATTTCTACATCTGCAGGATCAACCAGCCACTACCACCCAGCAGTTTTCCCTCTACCATTAACTGTATTTGGTCGGCTGGCTCTCAGCTCCTTGCAGCCCTAAATTCACCTTCTCCCTATTTCACCAATTAAGTGAACTAACCTGCACCATCGAACAGCATGGCTTCAGCTCCTAGACTAATATAATCATTAATATCAACCTCCAGTGATTTACCTTTTCCCAGGACAGGTCTACTGTCCTGCAAAATTCCAGTTCCCAGCAAAAAACTCCTGACAGTCTCTACAGTCTCTTTGATAAATCCCAGCAACAGAAGAATATGTTACTTTCCTGTGATCCCCTTGTATTGTTCACACTTGTGACACCTCTATTGTTCATATCCTAAAGCCCCTGTATAGTTCACACCTGAGACCCAGACTGTAACTGCCTACATTTTTCACCTGTTTACACCTTATTCAAAATGCTAATGGAGCACCAGCACTGTGTCACTGTATGTAGTACATTACTGTGAATGATAGGATTCCCTGTCTCCTGCTCTGTTCTGCCTTTCCTACCTGTGTGTGCCATTCTCTGCTTACTCAGTGCTGCTTGTGTGCACCATTCTCTGCTTGCCAAGTGCTGCTTGGGTGTGCCATTTTCTGCTTGCCCAGTGCTGCTTGTGTGTGCCATTCTCTGCTTGCCCAGTGCTGCTTGTGTGTGCCATTCTCTGCTTGCCCAATGCTGCTTGCGTGTGCCATTCTCTGCTTGCCCAGTGCTGCTTGCGTGTGCCATTATCTGCTTGCGCAGTGCTGATTGCATGTGCCATTCTCTGCCTGCCCAGTGCTGATTGCATGTGCCATTCTCTGCCTGCCCAGTGCTGCTTGGGTGTGTCATTTTCTGCTTGCCCAGTGCTGCTTGTGTGTGCCATTCTCTGATTACTCAGTGCTGCTTGTGTGTGCCATTCTCTGCTTGCCCAGTGCTACTTGTGTGTGCCATTCTCTGCTTGCCCAGTGCTACTTGTGTGTGCCATTCTCTGCTTGCCCAGTGCTGCTTGTGTGTGCCATTCTCTGCTTGCCCAGTGCTGCTTGGGTTTGCCATTCTCTGCTTGCCCAGTGCTGCTTGTGTGTGCCATTCTCTGTTTGCCCAGTGCTGCTTGGGTTTGCCATTATCTGCTTGCCCAGTGCTTCTTGTGTGTGCCATTCTCTGCTTGCCCAGTGCTGCTTATGTGTGCCATTCTCTGCTTGCCCAGTGCTGCTTGTGTGTGCCATTCTCTGCCTGCCCAGTGCTGCTTGGGTTTGCCATTCTCTGCTTGCCCAGTGCTACTTGTGTGTGCCATTCTCTGCTTGCCCAGTGCTACTTGTGTGTGCCATTCTCAGCTTGCCCAGTGCTGCTTGTGTGTGCGGCATTCTCTGCTTGTCCAGTGCTGCTTGCATGTGCCATTCTCTGCTTGCCCAGTGCTGATTGCGTGTGCCATTCTCTGATTACTCAGTGCTGCTTGTGTGTGCCATTCTCTGCTTGCCCAGTGCTGCTTGTGTGTGCCATTCTCTGCTTGCCCAGTTAGGGCTCATATACGGGCGTTTTGTCCTGGGGTGAATTAGCATTTGGAAATTGTTATTAAGGGCCCCTAAGGTGTTTAATCGTGTGTTGGGGGGTTGTTGTATTATCCACAGGGGAGGATGAGGCATATGGATTTAAGGGTATGTTTTAACATGACTTCAATTTTTCACATATGAGTGATTTCCCTGCAGTGAGCACCAACCATTTGGTTTTTTGGTGTGCTACCACCATTAATGTGGATATGATCTTAAAAGTTCTTGTGATAATATGGGTGTGGTTTACAGTGGGTGTGGTTTAAAAAGGGGGAGTGGCTACCACTGACTTCTTTTATCTGCCCTCCACCACATAGGCCAGTAACATTTTGGCCCTCAGTACCACAGAAGTTGGACAGCACTGCTCTATTTGATCCTACAACATAACCTTTCTTAACTAACCATGTAGGCATCCTCATTATCCTCTATGTATACGTAGGGCAGTTTTAACTGCTATTGATGTAGACAACTGACCCAGTGTACAATTCATGAGTCACATACCTTTACGTCTCTTAACAATGTATTTGGTTACACAGCTTGCTACTTCTTATTATTACTTCCCCCATCATAAAATCACCACTGATTCAATCACTTTTTATTTTATTCTATTTACCCTTCTTTAAACACCACAAGTTTGTGCTAATTAAAAACTGCAGTGCTAGTCACTATGGGGGGGTCTAAGGCATACACAATTCTTAGTGGTTCTGTTAGCACCTGTTCTAATGTTACATTTCAAACAAGAGACCAATATATGCTACAAGCTGTTTGGTTACTATGGGTTACATAGACATTCTGCTAACTTTGCAACTTTTATTACATAACCAATTAATGCTACACAAGTTAATGTTTGTACACAAAACAGATCCTTCTCAAGGTTTCGGACATGGGATCTTGTGATGTTGCTCTGGTCAGAATCAACTGTAGAAATGTCAGATGATATTGATTCTTCTTTGGTCACTAATATCATTTTCTGAGCAGACCAACATCACAAGACTTTCCTCTGTCCACAAACATAATTGTCTGCAGCAGCCGGTCAACAAAATGAAACAGCTGACGGCGTTGTTGTTTCATATTCATTATTTTAGAAGTGTAAAACAGATAATAGGGCTCATTTATAATGCACCACACAGTGTAAAAAGTGCAAAATAAAGGGCACTCTTTTCGTGGCAACTTCTTTCAATCTGCTTTGACCCTTTTTTGTGGCAACTTTTTCAGTGCATGACATAGAGTCTACAGGCAATTTTTGGCAGGGAAACCTGGCAAACTAATACAATACTAATCCCACTAATACAATTGATTTTTTTCCAGATTTCACTGTAAGGTAGGCACCTTAGGAATAATGAAGTGTAAGGGCATGGACACACGTGTGGCTTTTCTGCCGTGGTTTAGGCGCGGTCTACAGTGCGTTTTTTAAATAAAAGCCAACTGCTGCTTAAATATGCTAGTGATTTCAAGCTTAGGCAATGGCACAGTATGCTAGCGTATTTACGCAGCAGTCAACTTTTTAAACGCATCTAAATTCTGCACGTGTGTCCATAGCCTAAGCCAGTATTACATAAGCTGCTGATGAACCATTGTACAGTATGCATGATTTAATACACCTCAAAATCTTGTTCACCTGTAGCAATCCATAGGGTTCATTTTGCCTATGGCTTGGAAATCCCCTACTGGTTGAAATTCCCCTGGCTATGGCCTGCTAAAAGCTGGGTGTCACAGAGGTGAAATGGGATTCCTGTTAAGTCTGTCTCCAAAGGGGTATATGACTGTTTGTGCCTTAACCACTTTACCTCAGAGAAACATGTACTGTGAGAACCCTGTTACTGTTAATAAATTGTTATTTTGGTTAAAAATTCCTGGCATCCAAAAATGCTGTTTTTAGCAACTGAGTGGTACAGTTCAGCAACACCTCTCTCCTTTCCTCAACACATTAGAGCCTGTGATGTAACCAATGCTCTGCACTATTTGATCTGTCAGAGACTCATAGGAGCAGATTTACTAAAGGTCGAAGTGGTCATCTCTTGTGAAAATTCACCAAAAATCCAATCCACAGGGACATTTCCAATTTACTAACAGGAGTAGAGAACAATTCGCTAGTGAAAAAGACCATCACTAGTGCAGTTTTGCTCCCCTTTTGCCAGGTGCATTGTCATTGACGTCATATCCTGTATGCGGAAAAGTTAAAAAAATGATAAAAAAACTGTGGCTTTTTTTCATATTTTAAAGTTGTGACTGTATTTTTGTTTTAACATATTTTTTTTTAACCATTTGAGGGGCATGCCACGTTTGTTTTAGGGTGGGCTCATGTCTAGTAATGTCTTGTCATAATAAGTAGCCACTTTCAGCAATTTACCCAATATCTCTAATAAAGACATATATATGACCTATATGTACCGCCCTATTCAAATTGACCTAAGCATAAGTGTATTAAGGAAGTTTCGCTAGGCAGAAATGAATGTAAGCAAAGTTTTCTATGAAATGCTCGCATAGACGAATTTATGCTTGCGAAACCAAGAGTTTATTCGGACACATATTTCAATAATCTCCAAACAAGGCAAAGGTGTAACAAACTGTAGCAGTTACAGACCAATATCCCTGCTCAACCTAGACTTAAAATTGTACACACAAATCCTTGCTCAAAGATGGAAACCTATTTTATCTATATTCATTCACTGAGACCAAGTAGGATTCATTATGGGTTGAGAGGCCAAATTCATTATGGGTTGAGAGGCCAAAGAGAACACCTATAAAGAACTGGAGAGACTGCCTTCAACAGATCTAGAGAAGGCCTTCAATAGGGTAAGCTAGGATGTTTTTAGACTTGGAGCTTGCAAGCCTTAATATTGGGCCTAAATTTAGAAATAATGTCCTGGTATCTTCTACCATACCTTCAACCCTGGTACATGTAAATGGCTTACTCTCCTCGCTATTTAACATAGCAAATGGGATGAGTTAAGGCTGTCCCCTGTCCCCACTTGTTTATATGATATGCATGGACTTTTTAAGTCAGACTTTTTTCTCTTTGACTTTTTTTTTTATCAAAGGTCGAGTTATAGAGGTTTGTGAGGGTTTCTATACCTCGAATGAACTTACAACTCAAATGTTTTCCAATTTAAAGAAAAACTTGAATGGAAAAAAACTCAAATCAGTGAATTCGGGGTCAACAACCTGAAAACTTGAATTAATAGAGTTTTCACCAAGAAATTGAGCAAAACCCACTGGAAAAAAACTTGAATATCATGAAGTCTACAAACATCTTCAAATGGTTGAGGGGACCTCTGCCATTGACTTCTACATAACCTTGACAGGTTTTAGCTGCAATATTTTGGATTCAAGCTATTTCAAGGTTTGGGGTATAATAAATCTCAAAAAATTTGAAAATTCGAGTTTGACTGAAAAAAACCTTCAAAAACTAAACTTTTTGGGGTAAAAATCAACTCGACCTTTAATAAATAACCCCCTAAAAGTGACATCTTTTAAACATGAATGTACAGTATATTATGAAATCTGTAATTGAACTTGTTTGATGATGTGACATTTTGAATGATGCACAAATTAATAACTCAATAAACCTGAATGTAAAAAAATTAATAACTTGAATAATTAAAGCAAAGAGAATAAGACCTTTGGGAAGTGTAGTACTTTCTTCATTCCAAAGTCCCTATAAATAGGATCAAGCTGTCAGGTATCAAGGCGAGTCTGTAGGTAGGAGCCTCCCCCACGCTTCCCACTGAGCTGCGCCCTGGAAGTTGGTACAGGACAGTCCCAGATAAGGAATAGCAGGAGTGCCAGGTGAGCCCGCAGAATAACAGTTCGTAATAAGGACTCAGCACTTATCTGCAGTTGAAGAGACAAAGTCAGGAACAGGCCGGGTCATACACAGAGAACAATCAGGAAGCAGGTGCCAATTGAGGAAAATCCAGCAAAGTAGTCAGGGAAGCCGAGATCGAGATCAGGAATAACAAACACAGGAATCCAGGGATTATCAGAAGAATAGTCAGGAACAAGTCGTAGTCGTAATCAAAATAATCATCAGTAGTAAATACGCCCGATTCACGAAGGGTCGAATTTCGAAGTTAAAAATACTTCGAAATTCGACCCTCGAATTGAAATCCTTCGACTTCGAATATCGAAGTCGAAGGATTTAGCGCTAATCCTGCGATCGAACGATCGAAGGATTTTTCGTTCGATCGAACGATTAAATCCTTCTAATCGAACGATTCGAAGGATTTTAATCAAACGATCGAAGGAAAATCCTTCGATCAAAAAAAGCTTAGCAAGCCTATGGGGACCTTCCCCATAGGCTAACATTGACTTCGGTAGCTTTTATCTGCCGAAGTAGGGGGTCGAAGTTTTTTTTAAAGGGCAAGTACTTCGACTATCGAATGGTCGAATAGTCGAACGATTTTTACTTCGAATCGTTCGATTTCGTTCGAATTCGATCGAATTTAACCAATTCGATGGTCGAAGTACCCAAAAAATACTTCGAAATTCGAAGTATTTTTCATTCGAACCCTTCACTCGAGCTGAGTGAATCGGCCCCCTAGTGTCAGTAGAGACGATCACCTCGCATTGAACCTAGGCCTGAGTGACCTTTTAACCCCAGGGCGCCCGTTTGCTCAGAACACACGCCTGCGTCAGAACGTGCACCTGCGCAAGAACTCGGGCGCGCATGAGAACGCGAGCCCACATTAGAACATGCGCCTGCGCTAGTAACAGGCGCTGGCGTGGGGACGTTGGCTAGAGGGAACGTCGGTTCAACCAGAACCTGACCTGCTGGGACCTGACACAAGCTTTCTAAAGTAGAGATACCATATTCTGAATACTGAACCAACTGTAAGTTTTTGTTTAATTCAGTCAATATTAATATGCTGCATTTTTTCATGGCATAATGCAAAAAACGTTCTCCTGTTTTCCTACAAGTATCCAAACAAATGGAAAACCAGACACTTTCGGAATGTCTTTACTTTTTGACATTTAACAATTATGGAGAAAAACTTCTTCTTCTTTCCATCATATATTTCCTGATTTATGTGATTGGAGTATTAGGGAATCTTGTTATAATAATTGTTATATACTTAAATCTTCACTTACACACCCCTATGTACTTCTTTCTCTGCACCCAGGCCTTTGTAGATATCTGTTATCCTACTGTCACTCTCCCTAAACTGATGAACATTTTACTTTCAGGGAATAACTCAATATCCTTCATACAATGTTTTACTCAAATGTACTTTTTCTTGGCTTTAGTTACTGTAGAAGTAACATTACTATCTTCTATGGCATATGATCGTTATGTTGCTATTTGCAAGCCCTTAAGATATCACCACATTATGAACAGGAGGGTCTGTGAACTGCTGATTGCAGGAATCTGGATTTCTGGCTTTACAAATTCAGCATTGTTTACAAGTCTGGTTTCAAAGCTGTTAATTTGTCGATCCGATAAGATTAAACATTTTTTCTGTGATATTAAGGCTATGGCAGACATCTCTTGTGATAGAATTACATTTTACAACACCATTTATGTAGAGGCATTTTCATTTGGACCCATTACATTTTCTATAAGTGTAATATATATAAATATAATAAGAAATATACTACATATCAAGTCTAACCATGGCAGATAAAAAACTTTCTTCACTTGTATTTCTCACTTTACTGTGCTAATCATTTTTTATGGGAGTGCTCTCTGGATGTACATGAGACCACCTTCAGAATCTGAAAACCTGGATCCAGTTTTCTCTGTGCTGTATGTTGGAGTGACTCCCATGTTAAACCTACTCATATATAGTCTAAGGAATAAAGAAGTAAAAAATGCCCTGCTAAGAACTATGAGGGAGAATTCTGCATAGCTACAGTTCTTTGTCTCAACAGTAGGGCCTGCATATCATGCTGAATACAATTATTTATCCTGGAAACCCAACGAAATGGCACATTTATAAAGGTATATATATTTTTTACAGTGGATGATTGCCACTATTTTAAACAGTATTTTAAGTAGCTGCTGCTTTTAATGCTGGCATTTTACACTGAAATTGAATACACAATTTTAACACTCCAATGCCAGCAATCAGATGGTGATGTGTGGTGTATTTTAATGGTTTTTGCTTTAATAAATGTCAATAAAAGTCAAATGCCAAAATTAGGACTGTACCATTACAAATAATCTGTTTCATCAACATTAACTATAAAAACATAATGATTCACTGTTGTATGCAAGTAACTCTTTTAAAAAAGATATTTCACCGGGAGGATGGGCATCTATATTTATTGCTAGATGCAAAATTATATAGAAATGCAATTTTTAATAACTACTCAAAATAGAGCTTGCCTGTATTTAAACCTTGACCGAATATGAAACAGGCAGGCACTGGTCCAGCCCACAAATGGAAACTCAAAGCAGCTAAAATGGAAACTCAAAGCAGCTAATTATTTTTAAAAAATTGCATTTTACATCTTAAATAATCACACAAATAGCCTTACGTGTTTTGTGCCAACCACCTATGTCGCTTAATCATAAACTAAACAACTACCTTTACACCAAAACATTTATAGGAATAAAAGCCAATCGTATTGAAAGGAGGTAATTCCAGTTACACTTTTATTCATAATATATTGGCTAATTATAAAAACAGGCAACCAGAAAAGTGATGATAAAGATTTGTTTGTAAAGACTACAAATTCTAGTGGAATTAAATCTTATATATAACATGGCTGTAAATTAAAAAAAACATCAGGTTGCCTGGTACCCAAATAAAAGATCAATTTAGCTTCCATTTTCAAAAATTCTGCAGTTATATCGCCAATGGACCAATAGATCAATGGACCAAGGGATTGATTGGAACATTCCTGTAATAAAAATACCTGGTGGTCTAGTGGTACGGCGGCGTAGACGGCCGCCACGCCGCCGCGCTCCTTCTCCTGCCTCCAGTGCCGGCGCCATCTTGGTTCCTTAGGGTGCGAGCTTAAAGGTAGAGGTGCGCTGGCGTGATTGCGCCAGCACGCATTGGGCACGTTTTGGCGCAAAATTTGAAAGTATTTTAGGCCCATTCTGACTCCCAGCCAGTGCCCATGATAGAACTTGTTTCTAGTGGTTTCCTGAGCCTTGTGCATCCGATCTGTTCCGTATCTTGTCTGTTTGATTACCCGTGTTTGACCCAGCCTGTTCCTGACTACTCTGCATTCTGTATCCTGACCCTTGCCTGCCAACGACAACTCTTCCTGCTAACCCCTTGATTGACAACCCTTGACCCTTGCCTGCCTGACGATTCTTGATATCTGCCTGCCTCGACCCTGCCTGTCTGACTATTCTCTTGCCTGCTCCATTTGTACCGTGACCTTCGGCCCAAAAGACTCTGCTAACAGCCATGCCCCTTTGTCAGCCAGACCATCTCGCCTTGCACCCCTCGTTAAGTCCAGGTGGCACCCAAGTAAGCTGAGGGCTCCTCCCGAAGCCCAACGGTGGTCACACTACTGGTGAAGCCGAGCCGAGACCAGGGTGCTTGGCACTTGTTCTGGTATTGGGTGCCGGTCGTGACAATTCACATAATTATATTTGGTAATATAATAAATTAATGAGAATTTGACAATAGACTTTTTACAGAATGTAACTTGAATAAATGGCATGAAACTGATCATCTGGAAGCTTAGGCCAAAGAACATTAAAGACTAAAAGGACAAGATGTCACTGTGTAGTGGTGTGCACAATCAAACTCAATAATATTGCACTAAACATAGATAGCCTTCCACAATTATCCCAGTCATCAGCCTTACTACACAATCAAAGCACTTGCCTCATAAGCACCAAGGCCACTGTGCTCATCTGAAGATAACTGCTGGAACTCCCATTTTTTTAACATTTTCTTTAAATGTCTTTAACTAGATTAGCAAATGAAAAGAATAAATATTTTCTGGTATCTGTTTGCTGTTATCAGTATTACAGGAATGCATTTTATCATGCCATAACACAAGAAGCATTTTTCTATTATTTATAGGTTTTACAGATGAAAAACCAAACAACTTCAGAATGTTTATACTTTTTGGCATTTTTTGATCATGCAGAAAAAACAGCCTCTTTATTCTGTTGTCTATTTCTTGATTTATTTTACTGGAATATTAGGGAATCTGATTATAATAAGTGTTATATACATGGCCGTATTTATATTAAGGCCCCCAAGGGCGGTATGGTTTTGGGGTGCCTATTTTTTACATTTTTGTTTGTACTTCCATAGGAAATCTGGTGACAGAGCTGAGGGGGTGAGGGGTAGGGGGGCCCGAGGAAGAACGTGGAAGTGACGTCACGCACATGATGCTCTAATGTTACACGCATAACATAAGGCCGTGTTTAGTTCCGATGCGTAGGGCAGAATCGGACCTAAATACAGTCCTGGTTATATATTTGGATAGTCACTTACACACCGCTATTTACTTCTTCTCTGTTACCCTACTGTCTCTCTCCATAAAATGATAGATATTTTGCTTTCAGTGAATTACTCAGTAACCTTCATACAGTGTTTTACTCAAATTACTTTCTCCACTTGCGTTTCCAACTTCACTGTTCTGATCATTTTCTATGGGAGTTATTCTAAATGTACAGGTACATGAGTCCACCTTCAAAATCTGAGAACCTGGATCCAGGTGCATTTTTGTCATTTCATTTTAATACCTGGTTAACAGTTGCACCTAACCATTTGACTTGTTTTGCTCCATGTATAATGTTTGAAATGGTGCATTCTCAGGTAGTAGAGGCCTTAATAACTCTTGCTACTTGTAAAAGATATTAGGAGTGTCACTGAATAAACACCCAAAACATATCTTACCTATATAAGATTTTTTTTTTTATCATTTGCCTTTCTGGAGTCACTTGAATTGATAAAATATAAGCCATAGACAGAGTAAATATTCCAACTTCCACACACTATTTCACACTATTATGGGCAAATACCCATTGTGCATTGTTAATACATTCCTATCCTGAAGATGAGAAGATTAGAATTTTTCAGGTAAATTATAGTGCATAATATATCACAAATGACCTCAGGAATTTATAATATTGCATGACAAAAGAGTTGTTGTGTACTAGTAATGAAATTAAACTATAGAGTTGGCTAAGCGTGGACTCTGCACACTGTGCAATAAATATTGGGGGGAAAATATAAAGTAAAAATATCCAGGCTGTGGCACAATGTCTGGGAAAACTCTAGAGGGAAGGTACATGTCTCCCAGAATGTTCTATGAGACCCTGTATATAAGGATGATTATAGAGGCTGGGTGCAATCAGCACTAGGGTAGCTGCTGTGAGTGATGTCACCACCTGGGGAGGGGAAATCTTTAAAGGAAAGGAGGAAATAGAGAAATCTGAAATACTCCTGTGCTTAATCTAGTAAAAACTGATGTATTGACTAACCATCTAAATGGGGATAGAAATTGGCTGCAGAGAACAAGACTGGTTTGGTCAGTCTGCCATTGAACCAGACTGCTAATGAATCAGAACTGTGGGTTGCTGTTAATTTCTCATGCATTTTTGCAAGATACTTCTCTCTTGAAAACCTCCATTGTAAATACAACAGATGGATTTCTGTTTAATGTTACCCTGGATTTCGCTGTCTTGTACTTTGAGAAGTAATTACTGAGTCTCCTGTGCCAGAAAGCACCAGCGGGGTAAAGCAACAAAAAAATAAGTTGATACAAGAAAGCCATATATTTTTGGAAAACACACATTCTTCCAAATCCAACAATAATATGTATGTTCTACTCCAAACTAAAAAAAACAACAAAACTTTCCTAAATTTGATAATCATATCAAAGCTTCCACTTTGCAGCGTCTTATCTACCAAATAACATTAGGTACCAAGATAAAACATAGTAACATAGTAAGTTAGACACACGTCCATCAAGTTCAACCTTTTAACTCTATTTTAACCTGCCTAACTGCTACTTGATCCAGAGGAAGGCAAAAACCCATCTGAAGCTTCTCCAATTTGCCTCAGAGGGGGAAAAATGCTTTCCTGACTCCGAAATGGTTCTATCAATCATACTAGTCCCTGGATCAACTTGTACTATGAGCTATCTTTTATAACCTGTATTCCCTCACTTTCTTAACACCATCCAACCCCTTCTTAAAGCTATCTAATGTATCATCATGTATGACTGAGTCAGGGAGAGAATTTCACATCTTCACAGCTCTCACTGTAAAAAAAAACCCTTCTGAATATTTAGGCAGAACCTCCTTTCTTCTATTCAGAATGGGTGTCCTCGCTTCAGCTGGAAAGACCTACTGGTAAATAAAGCATTAGAGAGATTATTATATGATCCTATTATATAATTATACATAGTTATCATATCACCCCTTAAGCGCCTCTTCTCCAGTGTGAACATCCCCAATTTGAACAGTAATTCTCACCACCGCACACCTGTTGATTAACTCCTCTGCTTCCAGTGGTGCTGGTTTTCCGTGGACCAGGCAAGGTCCCTAATGCAAAAATACAGTGAAAATACGGATCCGCACACACTTTATCATCAAGCAGATGAAGGATGCTCAGATGAAGGGTGGGTAAACCCCCCCGAAACGTTGATCTTGTTGGTGGCACAATAAACTTGGGGTAATCCCCATCTGCTTGATGATAAAGTGTGTGCGGATCCGTATTTTCACTGTATTTTAACATCCCCAATTTGGCCTGTCTTTCCTCAAAGCTAAAATTTTCCATACCTTTTACCAGCTTAGTTGCCCTTCTCTGTAACCGCTCTAATACAATAATGTCCTGTTTGAGCACTGGAGAAAAAAACTATACGGCATATTCTAAATAGGGCCTTACCAGTGCTCTATACAGTGGAAGAATGACCCCCTCCTCCCTTGACTCTATGCCTCTTTTAATATAGCTCAAGACCTTGTTTGGCATTGATGCTGCTGACTGGCATTGCTTGCTACAGCCACGTTTATCATCTACAAGGACTCCAAGGCCCTTTTCCATTATGGATTTGCCTAATGCAGTGCCATTAAGGGTATAAGTGGCTTGCATATTTTTACATCCCAGATGACTGTACATTTATCAATATTGAATCGTATTTGCCACTTAGCTGCCCAGATTGTCAGTTTGTCAAGAACCTGTTGCAAGGATGCCACATCCTTGATGAAATTAATTGGGCTGGATAGTTTTGTGTCATCTGCAAACACTGATACATTACTTACAACACCCTCCCCTAAGTCATTAATGAATAAGTTAAATAAAAGTGGACCCGATAACGAGACCTGAGGGACCCTACTAAGAACCTTATTCCAAGTAGAGAATGTCCCATTAACAACCACCCTCTGTACCCGATCCTGTAGCCAGTTTCCTATCCATGTACAAACGACTTCATTAAGCCCAACAGACCTTAGTTTAGAAAGCAGTCATTTGTGGGGGACGGTATATAATGCAAAATCCAAATAGATCACATCTATTGATCCCCCACTGTCCAGCATCTTACTTATGTAATCATAAAAAGCAATCAAATATGTCAGACGTGACCTGTCCTTCATAAAGCCATGCTGATTGCTGCTTATAATGCCATTTACTAGGACAAAATTTTCAAATGTCTTTCTACTGTATAGTATGTCAGAGCCAACATAGCTTCTTTCCAATCAGCTTTGAAGAAGGAACTGAAATGTTCTGAATGCTTACTGTGATTATCATCTTTGTTAGCTTGTACACCACTTTTGTAATGCTTCATATCAAAGGTTCTACCCTATAACTTTTTCAACTGGCTAACATGGTACAAAAAAACTTTACCTGTAACCAAAATGGAAGATACCAAAATGCACAAAGAAAATGCTAAAGAAACTGGCTCATCTGGACAGCAACATCTTCTTCCTTAAAAGATACAAAAAGAAAAACTTATACCCAAAGGTCTCATCTTAAAAAACCTAGTAAGGAGCATCTACAACATTCATTTTGCACAACAACTATGCACCAGAACCTTGGAAAGACAACAGAATCACCTCATCAAAGTGTTCTACAGCAGAAAAACTCAAACAAAACAAGAAATTGCCACCCTCAAAGACCAATTAAATGGAACAGGGACAGAGAAAGTGAAATATGGACTTAAATTACACTACAAAAAGCTGCAAACACTGCTAATAAAAAACCATAATGAAAGGAAGGCAATAAGGACCCTTAGGAGCAACACAGATAGAATAACACAGACAGCTGTCTAACCCCAGCCACTACACCAGATTAGACAGTGACCCCACCTATATCCAATATATAGTATAGATATATGCAATATATGCTAGTTTATACTCACCAACATTCTCCACTCACAATGCTCATTAACTCACCAAAAGACTAATAAAATAGACATGAAATACTATAATTCTTATTCATCTCTGGAAATTTCTTTACTTAAATTTTAATGTTTCTTAACATATGGCATTAAAAGTTCATAACAGATAAAAGTTGTATTAAACTGATAATATTTGTAATGCAATGTCCCACAAACTCTATGGGGCTGATTTGCTAAAAATCTAATATTGATTTTCTTTCCCCAAATCTCAAAAAATGTATGGTTTTCCTATTTTTTTAAAAGCTCTAAAAATTTGAGATCTATTTAGGGGCAGATTTATCAAAATCTGAGTTTGTGGAAAAAAGGAGACAAATTATTCCCACTCACGTTTTTCATGGAAAAAAATTTGCATGCCAGTGTGAATCTCATTGTCCCATCCATTTTCAATGTGGCTGAAAATCTCAAATGTTTTAATAAACTGGAAAAATAAATAAATAAAGTTGTCAGAGAACATGCCCATTGACTTCTATACAACCTTGCCAGATTTTACTTCCAGAGTTTTTCCTGATGACTTTTCATGGTTTTATTCTTTAATAAATCACGACTATTTGAGGTTACAAAGAATATTCTCTAATATATTTGTACTCGAGTATTTTCACTGTGCTTTTTTTCTCAAATTATGAAAAAACCCAACTTGACTTTTGATAAACCTGCTACTTGATGTTTAATAAATCGGTGTTAAAACCATGAAAACCTCTAATATAATATATTAAAAACTTTGCCAGGTAAAAGTTGTTGAAGTCCTATAGAAGTTGATGGGCGCTGCATTGATCCTATTGGACCGTTTTTAATCAATTCAGAATTTTAGAGGTTTTCAGATTTTTTTTCTAAAAAACTAGAATTTTTAGAGGTTTTAGAGGTATTAGAGGTATTTGAATTTTTTTGGAACATTATTTTCTGTTCAAATTTTTTTATTCGCATCTTTTAATAAAGTTCATGACATTTGTGGTTTAAGAGTAAGTGAGTTTACTCATGGTTTCAAAAACCTCTAAATTCACTAATATGAGACTGTTGATAAATAGGCCTCTGCCTCTTTAATAAAGTATCTGGTTAATTATAATAACATATGAAAGGTAATGATTCAAACAGATGCATTAATACTTGGATATTAATAGACATACCTGCGTATATGTGTTGAAGGTTGCAGTCATAATATTGCCTTAAAATGCAGCTTCCGGCCATAGCTAATATTAAGCTAAGAACAGCTAAAGTGCTTATAGGGCCTAAATCAATTTAGAGGTCCTAAAGGTGGCCCGATTGATGCACAAATGCAATATTTGAGATCAAATCATGATTTGTAAGGTTTGGGAGATGAGGGGGTCTACAGGTATTTTACCGAAGGGGCAATAATTTCTAGCTTTACCAGCTGTAACGAGTTTGCTTTTCATAGGAAATGGGTTCAGTTTTGAAGCCTATTATTGAGAAAACCCATAAGAAATATAACTTAAATAATTAATCCCAAGAGGAAAAGGCCTATGGGAAGTGTAGTAATTTACTTTCTTCATTCAAATATATAAATAGGACTAAGCTTTCTAAAGTACAGGCAGAATCACTTTTGTATCTGAATACTAACCCAGGCATAAGTTTTTTGCAGGTTAATAATAAAATAAATGCAAATAGGGCCTTCATATTACAGGTATTAATGTATGATATTATTTCTTAAACCTACTTATCTGATGTTGAATTTTCTAAAAAATGTGATGACATGTAAATAAGCACTGGACATGAAAGACTTCAGGCATCACTGAGGGTGAGGGATGTCGCTCAATTCACAATGTTTACAAACGATTAATAAGGTGGGAGATGCTACTACGGATGATGACAAGGTAAATAAATTATTGTAAGAATTCCAGCAATATTCTTGCTTCTTGGCCTGCCCCATGTAACATCTAAAAAAGTTGGGTCAGTACCCTAGCAATAAATAAGGGAGGCCACATCAGTTTATTTAGGAGGTTATTTATTAAAGTCCGAATAGTAAAATCTCGAAAAATTCAAGTTTTTTTTAATTATCCTGTATAAGTCAATGGCAGAGGCACCTATCACAAATTGAAGTTATCAGGGCTTTTGAGTCGGTTTAGCTTGAAAATCTTGACTTTTTCATGTAAATCGCTTTGGGTTTTCACTTGATTTTATCAAGTTTTTCCGCAATCCGATTAATTTGTGTTATTTTATTAATAAATAAGGTAAAACCGAAAATGGCCTGTTAAAAAAACATTTGAGATCAATTCAGATTTTAGTAAATAACCGCATTAATAATCAAATTGTTTGTGGCCTGCAGAACCTTGAGGCCAAAAGTCCTGATAAGATGCTATGTCCATTGTATAATGGCTCAAAAACATAAAAGTAGATGACCAAGTTGCAGCATTTCATATAGAATCTGGAGCCTCTTGTGCCTCAGCTGGACAGGAAACTGCTATCACTCATGTGGAATGTAAAGTCTAAAACAGAATATGACTAGAAATGCTGTATTTTGTATACTAAATATAGACATGAACTTATTGCACCACAAACAAATAATTTATGCTTTCAAAGTTGGCCACAGGGGATCACCATCTTGTAACTTTGTTAAACATCTTTGCAAGACTAAGACTGTGCACATGCTCAGTGTGGTCTGGGCTGCTTAGGGACCGTCATAAACAAAGCTGCTTGAAGGGCTCCCCCTGTTGTTCATAAGTATGATTGTTTCCCTGCTCAGCAGTTAGGGACCATCTGACAATTCCTATCCACAGCAGTAAATGAAGGGAGAATTTCACTGCATACAGTCGGGTTTCTTTTAAAAACGGTACACATTTTTTGATTAATGTATATTGGAGATAGGTTTCTTTTTCATTAAAGAAAGTAAAAATGGGATTTTATTTTTTTGCCTTTACATGCCCTTTAAGTAATGGTTGATGCTGCTTCCTGTAGGCTGTTGTGATAGAGGTCATGATACAGACCAGGCAGTGGCTCCAGGTTCCCTCAGCAACATGTGTCCATTGCCACAGTTGAGCTGTGCAGAAAGAATAGGATGTACAAATAATTTGCACAGCAAACACCGGAAAGTATGGCAGGCACACTTTCACTAATCTTGATGAATCACCACAATAGCGGTAAGTGCAGCACTGTTACGCCAAAGGAATGACCCCATTGCACCAGCAATGATGCTAGAACTCTGGGGAAAAATTCTGAATTATGAGAAAAAAAACATGGTGATTGCACTTGAAATTGCATTTTGCTCACTGTGGTAAGTGAATGTGTCCTACTGTCAGTAGAATTGACTTTTATCATGTGGTTGGCATAACTTCCTTCTTTAAGTGATTGCTGTGGGGAACCACCCAAGTGTTTATGATGCTACAAGGGGATCGCCAGGAAATAGTAATATGTTGTCTTTTTCATAGAATAACACATGTTTTCTATTTTCCAACAGGAAAAAACAGATGGAACACCTAATAAATTCAACGTATTTATACTTTTTAGCATTTTCAAGTTATGGAGAAAAACAGCAACTTATTTCCACTGTCTTTTTCTTGATTTATGTGATTGGAGTATTGGGGAATCTGGTCATAATAAATGTTATTTATCTGGATAGTCACTTACACACCCCTATGTACTTCTTTCTTTGCACCCTGGCCTGTGTAGATATCTGTTACCCTACTGTCACTCTCCCTAAACTGATGGATATTTTGCTTTCAGGGAATAACTCGATAACCTTCATACAATGTTTTATTCAAATGTACTTTTTTGTGGCCTTTGTTGGAGTAGAAGTAACTTTATTATCTTCTATGGCATATGATCGTTATGTTGCTATTTGCAAACCTTTAACATATCACCTCATTATGAACAGGAGAGCATGTGTACTGGTGATTGTAGGGACCTGGGTTTCTGGCTCGACTAACTCAGCATTATTTACAAGTCTGGTTTCAAAGTTGTCAATTTGTGGTTCCAATAGGATCAAACAGTTTTTCTGTGACAGTAAGGCTGTGGCAGACATCTCCTGCCATGTAACTACATTTTACATTATCATTTATGTGGAAACATTTTTATTAGGACTTATGACATTTTCTCTAAACGTAATTTCTTATATAAATATAATAAGAACCATACTAAATATTAAATCCAAACATGGCAGACAAAAGGCTTTCTCCACCTGCAGTTCCCATTTTACTGTTCTGATCATTTTCTATGGGAGTGGATTGTGGACTTACTTGAGGCCGCCTTCAGAATCAGAGAATTTGGACCCAGTGTTCTCTATATTTTATGTTGCAGTGACTCCCATGTTAAACCCCCTCATCTATAGTCTAAGGAATAAAGAAGTAAAGGATGCCCTGATAAGAAGTTTGAGGAAGAATTCTGCATAATTTCAGTTCAGTGTTTCAACAGCAGGGGCCTGTTTATTATTCTGGATACAGGTATGGGACTTGGGGTTTCCTGGATAATGGATGCTTCCTTAATTTTGATCTTAATAACTTATGTCTGCTAGAAAATCATGTAAACATTAAATAAACCCAATAGGCTGGTTTTGCTTCCAATAAGGATTAATTATATCTTAGGTTGGATCAAGTACAAGGTACTGTTGGAAAAAGAAAATTATTTTTAAAAAAATTGGATTATTTGGATAAAATGGAGTCTATGGAAGAAAACCTGTATAATTATCTATGCTAGAAAAACAGCATTAAGAACATTAAAAATGAATGTAATCAATAAGGAAAATTAAATGACAAATGTATTGTCTTGTGGATCGCATTCAATTTAGGAGGCAGTGTTCAATAAATATTAAAATTATATATAATATAATGATGTACTGCCTCCATTTTACTGTTACATTTCAAAAAGCCTGTTTCACAGTTTAACCATGACATTTACAAATGAACAAACTGACACCAAGGGACAGATTTATCAAATTTGGATTCATTCCAATTGGGTTTTTAGAAGTGCATTTATCAAATGGTGAACTACAGTATAAGGGGCAGATTCATTAAGGTTCAAATGGTAAATCGAATTTTTTAAAAAAATTTTAGTCAAGACTCACAAATTCGAATTTAAAAGCAACTCAAATTTGAAGTCGAATGTGAGATTTATCACACCTCAACCCTGGAAATAGTTCGAGTTTTTACAATCTTCCATGAACTCGAAATTCGACCCTTGATAAATCTGCCCCATCATGGTTCTCCTATCCCACATTACGGGGCACATTTACTTAGCTCGAGTGAAGGAATAGAATAAAAAATACTACAAATTTTTTTGGCTACTTCGACCATCGAATTGGCTACTTCGACTACGACTTTGACTTTGAATCAAACAATTCGAACTAAAAATCATTCGACTATTCGTCCATTCGATAGTCGAAGTACTGTCTCTTTAAAAAAACTTCGACCACCTACTTCGCCACCTAAAACCTACCGAGCACCAATGTTAGCCTATAGGGAAGGTCCCCATAGACTTTCCTAACTTTTTTTGATTGAAGGAAAATCATTCAATCGATGGATTAAAATCATTCGAACGATTTTTCCTTTGATCGTATGAACGAAGGAAATGTGGTAAATCCTTTGACTTCGAGATTTTACTTCGACCCATAGTAAATGTGCCCCTACAACTAGTAAGGATATCACAAGGGTTAAACAATGATATCACAAGGCCTTAAAAATAGGCTTATTACAACCATTTCATTGTTATCACTAATCCTCACATCTCATTACTAAATGCTTTATCATTGCTAAAACATTTTGGGGAAGTCTCAAATTTTAAATTAAATGGCAGTATTGTGAAAGCTCTACATGTAAATTTGCCCAAAATATTGATAGTGCAACAAACTTGGCATTTAAATGGGTGACTGCTTCAATGAAATACTTAGCTGTGGACTACTACCTATTATAAATTGAAATACATCCCACTATTAGAGGAAGTAGAGAACTTGCTTAAGTTATCTTTATAGGTTATACAGTAAGTACAGGTATTGGACCTGTTATCTGGAATATTCAGGACCTGGGGTTTTCCGGATAACAGATCTTTCCGTACTTTGGATCTTTATACCTTAAGTCTACTAGAAAATCATGTAAACATTAAGGGGCCGATTCACGAAATTCGAGTGAAGGGTTCGAATGAAAAAAACTTCGAATTTCGAAGGTTTTTTGGGCTACTTCGACCATCAAATGGGCTACTTCGACCTTCGACTACGACCTTCGACATCGAATCGAACGATTCGAACTAAAAGTCGTTCGACTATTCGACCATTCGATAGTCGAAATACTGTCTCTTTAAGAAAAAGTTCGACCCCCTACTTCGGCAGCTAAAAGCTACCGAAGTCAATGTTAGCCTATGGGGAAGGTCCCCATAGGCTTGCCTGGGATTTTTTTGATCGAAGGATTTTCCTTCGATCGTTGGATTAAAATCCTTCAAAGGATTTAATCGTTCGATCGAATGAAAAATCCTTCGAACGATCGATCGCAGGATTTGCGCAAAATCGTTCGACTTCGATATTCGAAGTCGAACGATTTTAGTTCCTAGCCGAATATCGATATTCGACCCTTCGTGAATCGGCCCCTAAATAACCCCAATAGGCTAATTTTGCTCCCAATAAGGATTAATTATATCTTAGTTGGGATCAAATACAAGCTACTGTTTTATTATTACAGGGAAATCATTTTTTAAAATGTGGATTATTTGGATAAAATGGAATCTATGGGAGACGGCATTTCCGTAATTTGGAGCTTTATGGATACAGAGTTTCCGGATAACAGATTCCATACCTGTACTTAGAATAGCACTACTGCCTAAAATATTATCTATACTACAAATCTGGGTAACCAAGATTTTTTATACAAACTAAAACTCAAATAATTAAATTCATTTGGAACAATAAAACATAAAACAACAAGGACAGTTGACTCTTCTGGTATTTATTTGTATCATATAGAAAGATCCATCTCAATCAGATCCTCCATCAGTATCTAGGAAAGAAAAAATACAATTTCTAGTTGAAAGCTGTACAATCCTGCACAGAAAGACCCTTGTACAACATAATCGTGGTCATTAATGATAACATCCTCACACAATAGTGCAGGTCAACCTTAAATGTATGGAAGAAAATGATATGCTCTGGTCCAACACCTATAACACAAAATTGTGATTTCTCCCAGAGTAAATAAAATAGCATACTATCACTGGGCAAATAAAAAAAAGGTAAACCTGTTGATCAACCTTGCAGTTAAAGCACTGGTATAGAGGGCCCAAGGTTACGAACAGGCAACTATTTATCATTAACTGGATCTCACTTGCCACTTTGCTGCTGCCCACCTTGACAGTTTGTTTAGATCCTGCTGCAAGCATGCCACATCCAGGATGGGATTAAATAGTTTACCTACATCTCAACCAGAATGACCCATAGTGGAGAGTAGGGAAATAGGGGCATGTCAGAGCCAGAGGTTGCTTTGCCCCCCGTCCTTTCTCCAGGAGTATTGGTCATTTGGAAATCTCTGGGTTAGTGACATCAGGGAGGTTCAAAGGGAGGCAGAGAATATCCCTCTGCCCATTCCAGTTTAGGAAGCACAAAAAAACACACACCCTACCTCCCTGATTTATGGGGGCTATTCATGGATGTGGTTGGTTAGTCTTGAGACACAATGGATTGGTTAGGAGTGAAATTGTACAGTTACTGGGTGACTGACAGTAAACACCCCAGTAAGTGAATTTGTTGGGGGGAGGTAGTTGGGCTAGGCTAACATGGAAGCTGCCATCGCTAGTTGCATTGTGCAACTAGGGCTATTATGGGTCGTGGCTGTTAAAGAGTTTAATCACTTGTTATACAAATGTTCATGTTATATTGTGATATTTATGACATTCTACTTGTTTGCATAAAAACTGTACTCCTATAATAAATGTTCTGTGGCCTTCTCATTCACACTGTACCATGTATTAAAGAATGGCTGATGAAAATGCTTAAAAAGTTCAGAAATTTGTATAGTTGTTACCAGAAAAAAATAGATCAGATATATTGGCATGCTATAAAATATTTCTACTAGAACCAGTTCAGATGATCAGAGGATTATATAACACATAGGGGGTAATGTAATAAAAGGCTCTAAGTTTGCACACGAGCAGTAACCCATAGCAACTAATCAGCAGGTAGAATTTACCAATCACATGTTTAAAAGCAAGCATTTTATTGGTCGCTATGGGTTACTACCCTTGGGCAAATTTAGTGCCCTTTGTTACATATGGGGGATAGGGCCTTATTTATCAAAATTTTAGAAACATTTAATAGATAAAATCAATAAAAAAACTCAAATACCTCAAATAGTTGAGTTATCAAGCTCAGAAAAACTTGAAAACCTGAAATTGAATAGTTTGAATTTTGCCTAGGACAAATCCCATTGACTTTTACATGACCTCACAAGCTTTTAGAAAAACAACATTTTTAAAAGTTTTTTATCTTAATAAATACTAGATTTGAAGTTATAATTTGCGTATGTGACTTTTAGCGAAAAAAAACTTGGTTTTAAAAACCCAAATTTGAACATTGACAAATCAGTCCCCTACTGAACCAGAAGGAAGACCTTTAAGTTAAACGTGTAGAGACACATTTATCAAGGGTCAAATTCCGAATTCATGTGAGTTTTATAAAACTCCCATGAGCTCGAAATTCGACTCATCGAAATTGATTATAAAAATTTAATAATTTAAAATTGGGTGATTAGGATCGACCCGAAAACTTGAATCGAATTTGAATCGAATTCAATTCTAATTTTAAAAAAGTAATCCGAGTTTTTTCTCCGAAAAAAACCCCTTGAAGTCAGGAAGGCTGCAAACAACTCCAAATTGATCTCTGGACATCTCCCATTGATTTAAACAGCAATTCAACAACTTTTAGGTGGTGAATAGTCAAATTCAAATTCTTAAAGGGCTAGAGTATGATAAATATGGAATTTTTTTAATTACCCGAATCAAATTTGAATAAACCCCTGTTCAGCTTCACCGGTAAATTCAGTTTTGCCAAATGAGTCAAGGGGAAGGCAAGCTTACATTGCACTTACAGTGCTTTTAAATTCTGCAACAGCATATACCAGTGCTCTGCTCTGCCTTGTTTAAGAAGTTCCTTTCCACTATCAAACAACTTGTCTTGATAGAAACAAAAAGGGTCCCTTGTTTTCCATTTCTTCCAAACACAGTGCCCAGACTGACAGTAGAGTGAAATTCGAGTGTAGATTTAAGAAATTTCGCAGGAAAAATGTACTGGTCAAAAAAGATTATCATCCCTATTCAGTGGTATAGTTTTCTTTTAATTAACTAAGGGGCAGATTTATCATGGGTAGAAGTGAATTTGAGGGATTTTTTGAAGTTAAAAAATTTGAAATTCAAAGTAATATTTTGGATACCTCATCCATCGAATAAGATACTACGACTTTGAATTTACTTCGACTTCGATTCAAAGTAAAAATCGTTCAAATATTCGACCATTCGATAATCGAAGTACTGTCTCCTTAAAAAAACTTTGACTTACATACTGACATACTTCGCCAAATTAAACCTGCCAAATTGCTATGTTAGCCTATGGGGACCTTCTGCAAACTTTACACATCGAATACAAATCCTTTGATCGATCGCTGGAATCCTTCGAATCATTTAAGTCGAAGGATTTAATTGTTCGATCAAATGATTTTTATTCGATCGTAGGATTGCCAAATTCTGTGAAAAAACTTCAAATTCGTTATTGGAATTCAAAGTTTTTAAATTAGATGTTCGAATTTCAAAGTTTTTTTGTACTTCAAAATTCAACCCTTGATAAATCTACCCTTAAGAGTTCAAGTCAACAAGTTAGTTGAACTTTAAATGGAGTAGGAGAAGTTGCATTTGATAGTGAACATTTTGCTTCTAGGGGGTTGGGGACTCTCAGATAGTGGGAGGAGCGGGTTCTTGGCATGTTTATTATAACAAATCTTAAACTGTAATAATAACATAATAACTGTAATAATTTAATTGGATGAACTAATACTGTGCTGAAAGGCATAATAAATTAAGATTTACCTACATATGTGGGTTGTTTTAGTTATTGCCTTAAAATAAGAGAATAAGCTAATATGATAAGAGCAGCCTATGGGTCTATTAAGACTCTTGGGCTTTTTTGAAATCTAATGATGCCTTGAATAAGGATGCACATACTTTTTCAGCCTTACATTTTCCACAAATCCTTGCTAGAATTTTGTCATGTGGTCTAAAAAAAACCCTGAAATAAACCTCTTGAAGGAAGATGAGAGCAGTTGTTGCATAAAGAAAGGCTCTTCTCTAACAAAGTAGAGTAATGTATATGTTATTGCACAGCTAGAAAATTTCTTTACCACAACGTGATGTCAGTTTCTTATTGACTCCAATTAATGATGAGCAAATTTGTCCCAGTTTGCTTCACCAAAAAACTTAACGAAATAGTGGAAAATTCTTGAAATGCATTGAAGCCAACAGGCAGTAAAATATTTATATGACAATTTGTTTACGCAAGCAACAATTTTTTTTCTCACTCCAACTGCATTTATTCAATCAGTGTTTTTTCTTGTGGCGACTTATTTGTCTTGGCAACTTTTTGTCTCTGTGACTTTTTTGTCCAAATGCATTTGCATTTTCATCCAAATAGGCATTTTTTCTTATGGGGACTTTGTTGGTTTTTTGTGAAAATTTTGTCTTGCTGACTTTTTTTGTTGCGGCAAAATATTTTGTGGCGAAAAATGGGGAAGTGTGTAATTTCACTGCGAATCCATGCCTGCCGAAAAAATTTGCTCATCACTAACTCCAATGCATTTCTGGAAACTTCTAGGGTTTTGCAATATTACCCACTGTTTTGTTAAATTTTACGTGATGTAAATGCCTCCAGTTTGCTCATCACTTATCCCGACTGAAGCAAAAATGAATATCTGCCATCAAAACTGCCCATTTGGCCCAAGGTTTAGGACATCACTGTAATGACAAGAAGTTCTAATTTCACTAGTTGTAGTTGTTCACTTTCTATTACAGTTTTACAGCCTTTAACTAAGCTGAAGGCAAAGGACACCCTGAATAACCTGAATAATTAAACCCAAGAGAAAAAACCTATGGGAAGTATAGTAGAAACTAAGCTCTATAGTTAGTATAGGTATATAGAATTTTATTAAAAGTAGGGAGGGGTGTATGTATGGATGCTGGGTTTTCATTTGGAGGGGTTGAACTTGATGGACTTTGTCTTTTTTCAACCCAATTTAACTATGTAACTATGTAACTGTGTAACTATGTTCTTCATTCAAACACTCCTATAAATAGGACCAAGTTTGATAGACTAGAGGTAACACCACCTTTATATATGGAAAACTGAACCAGCTGTACATTTTGCAGGGTAACAATAAGCAGAATGTTTCATATTAGGTTAAATAATTCCAAGCAGTAGTTATTATTATATATTATATTAAATATTATATATTAAAGGGATACTGGCATGTGAAAAAAAAAATTTTCAAAATGAATCAGTTAATAGTGCTGCTCCATCAGAATTCTGCGCTGAAATCCATTTCTCAAAAGAGCAAACAGATTTTTTTATATTCAATTTTGAAATCTGACATGTGGCTAGACATATTGTCAATTTCCCAGCTGCCCCAAGTCATGTGACTTGTGCTCTGATAAACTTCAATCACTCTTTACTGCTGTACTGCAAGTTGGAGTGATATCACCCCCTTCCTTTCCCCCCCAGCAGCCAAACAAAAGAACAATGGGAAGGTAATCAGATAGCAGCTCCCTAACACAAGATAACAGCTGCCTGGTAGATCTAAGAACAGCACTCAATAGTAAAAACCCATGTCCCACTGAGACACATTCAGTTACATTGAGAAGGAAAAACAGCAGCCTGCCAGAAAGCATTTCTCTCCTAAAGTGCAGGTAGAAGTCACATGACATGGGGCAGCTGGGAAATTGACAAAATGTCTAGCCCCATGTCAGATTTCAAAATTGCATATAAAAAATTCTGTTTGCTCTTTCGAGAAATGGATTTCAGTGCAGAATTCTGCTGGAACAGCACTATTAACTGATTCATTTTGAAAAAAAAAATTTTCCCATGACAGTATCCCTTTAACTTTAACTCAGTTGTTTTGACTAAATGAGTAAAATTACTGTACTTAATTTGGAACCAAATATAAACGCCATACATGGATGGCTAATGTCTGTAAAATTGCAATGCTTGGTTATAATTCAAGGAAATATCAACATTTTAGACATATTTTGACTAAATATATATGTGTTGTTTCCTGTTCTGCTGGAGACTGTATACAACTGCTGTCATGGAGTAATTGAGTTGTCATTTTACTGATTTGCCTTCATCACTCATAATTGGTTTCTTGTAAACTTCTCTCCAACTTCTACATTTTAATTGTTTTATTAGGTTCCAGTGACTTCATCTGGTTTTTTTTAATAGAAAGTAATTATTTAAATTCTTTGATTAATTCAGGATGTATAACATATAGAAAAGTGCTTCATTTTTTATGGCATAACATAAAGCACATTCTCCACTTTCCGATCCAAACAGTATTTTCAATGTAAATAGATGGAGATGGAAAACCAGACACAATCAAAACGCCTGTATTTTTGGCATTAAACAATAATGGAGAAAAACAGGCTTATTTCCATCATATTTTTCTTTATTTATGTAATTGGAGTATTGGGGAATCTTGTTATAATAAATGTTATATATTTACACACCCCTATGTACTTCTTTCTCTGTAGGGATGTAGCGAACGTCGGAAAAAAACTTGCGCAAAAATGCGAGCGGTTCGCGAACGGTTCGCGAACCCCATAGACTTCAATGGGAAGGCGAACTTTAACATCTAAAAAAGACATTTCTGGCCAGAAAAATGATTTTAAAGTTGTTTAAAGGGTGCAACGACCTGGACAGTGGCATGCCAGAGGGGGATCAAGGGCAAAAATGTATCTGAAAAATCTGCCTGTGTGTGCTTGGAAGAGATAGTGTAGGGGGAGAGCTGTTAGTGATTTCAGGGACAGATGATAGTAAGTTTGCTGGCTAGTAATCTGCTTGATACTGCTCTGTATTGGAACAAAAAAATAAATAAAAGCAGTCCTTACAAGGACTACTGTTATTGCAGCAGTCAGCAGATGAGATCAGAAGCAGGACAGCTGCCCACTGCAGCTACATACAGAGCACTGCAGTAGAAGGTAGATTACTAGCCAGCAAAGCTACCTAAGCTTAAATGTCCCTCAAACCCCTGCAGACTTCTGTCCCTCCAATAACAGAGCAGTATCAACACGATTACTAGCCAGCAAACTTTCAACTGTCCCTGAAATCACTAACAGGCAGCAGCTCTCTCCCTACACTATCTCTTCAGCACACACAGGCAGAGTGAAAAAACGCTGCAGGGCTTCGGTTTTTATAGGGAAGGGGAGTGGTCCAGGGGAGAGCTTCCTGATTGGCTGCCATGTACCTGCTGGTCTGGGGTGAGAGGGCAAAAAAAAGCGCCAACAATGGCGAACCCAAAATGGCGAACGTCGCGCGACGTTCGCGAACTTCCGGCGAGCGCGAACACCCGATGTTCGCGCGAACAAGTTCGCCGGCGAACAGTTCGCGCCATCTCTATTTCTCTGCACCCTGGCCTTTGTAGTTATCTGTTATCCTACTGTCACTCTCCCTAAACTGACATTTTGCTTTCAGTAAATAACTCAATATCCTTCATACAATGTTTTACTCAAATGTACTTTTTCTTGGCCTTGGCTGCTGTAGAAGTTATATTATTGTCCTCTATGGCATATGATCGTTATCTTGCTATTTGCCAGCCTTTAAGGTATCATTATTTTATGCATAGGAGAGCATGTGTACTGGTGATTATAGGGACCTGGATTTCTGGCTTTACTAATTCAGCATTGTTTATAAGTCTGGTTTCAAAGCTGTCAATTTGTCATTCCAATAGGATCAAACAGTTTTTCTGTGACATTAAGGCTGTGGCAGACATCTCCTGTGATAGAACTACATTTTACAACACCATTTATGTGGAAGCATTTTCAGTAGGACTCATGACATTTTCTCTAAATGTAATATCATATATAAATATAATAAGAAATATACTACATATTAAGTCCAAACATGGCAGACAAAAGGCTTTCTCTACATGTACTTCTCACTTTACTGTTCTGATCATTTTCTATGGGAGTGCATTCTGGATGTACACGAGGCCGCCTTCAGAATCAGAGAACCTTGACAAGGTTTTTTCTGTTTTTTATGTTGCAGTGACTCCCATCTTAAACCCCCTCATATATAGTTTACGGAATAAAGAAGTAAAGAATGGCTTGATAAAAATGTGAGGAAGATTTCTGCATAGCTACAATTCAGTGTTTCAACAGAAAGGTCTGAATATCATGCTGAATACAATTACTTAGGCTGAAACAAACTATGGGGAAAGCAGAGTGAAATAAACAGCAAATTTATAAAAGTTTGTATTTTTATTTACTCATATCTGCCCTAATGGTCTAATTTATCAAAGTTTGAATTTGTTGGATTTTTGTATTTTTATTCGACTCAAATAAACCTGAGATTTGATAAAACTCAAAGGGAGTTGTTTATTAAGGTCCGAATTTATCTCATTATTTCTAAAATATCAAACTTCGAGCATTGAGCAACTCTGAATTCCCAAATGGACCTTATTTATGAAGAAAAAATCCCAAAAACATAGGGTTGGGCAAACTTCTGAGCTTGCAAAACTCTGAATTGTTCTGTGTTTTCCATAAAAACTACGATTTTTTCAGTTATCTGAGTTTTTTGTGCCGAGCCCCCGAAATCATCAGATATGGGTACAGACATCAGCCCAGACACTGGGACCTTCCCCATTGACGTATACAAGACCTTGAGAGCTTTTAGATATTGGATTTTCAGATTCAGAGTTTTTAGACCAAAAATTCATAGTTTTTTTTTTTTTGCTCCGAAAACTACGAATTATAGGTTCAGCAATTCAGACCTTGATAAATAACCCACAAAATCTGTATAAAAGAAAAGCAAACAGATGAAAACCAATAAAAAAAAATTGCTAAAAAAATGGCATCCTAATCGTCATTTTTACAGACCCATAAGGTGGATTTTGGTCCTGAAACAAAAACGTTCACATTTTGGTGTCAAAATCCACTGCGGAAACCTGCACCCAGGTCAACACCATGTTTATAAGATCAGGAAATGCAAGTGGCTAACTGCAGCTTGGGGGCTGTGCACTGGAAAGCGCAGGCCAAGTTTTAGCCTCATGTGGCATTACCCTATTAGTGTTGTCCTGTAACATACAATAACATTCATGTGAACATATTTTAAATCATTTTACCCCATCCATTCTTTCCTTAAGAAGTTTCTGGGTAGATTAACCAAAAGAACCAAAAATTAACCAGATGTTGTGAATTTGGGGAGTAAGGCAAGTTATGGTATTTAAAAGCATAAATCTGTACATTTATTAAACCTTAAATTTTTCTGTTTAGGGTTTTTGTTGCAAAAAAAATCCAAAAAATTTGCAGGGGGAAAAAACTGAGACTTTTTCAGGACTTATTTCATAACAATATATAGGGGCAGATTCATTAAGGGTCGAATTTCGAAGTTAAAATTACTTCGAAATTCGACCCTCGAATTGAAATCCTTCGACTTCGAATATCGAAGCCTATGGGGACCTTCCCCATAGGCTAACATTGACTTCGGTAGGTTTTCTCTGCCGAAGTAGGAGGTCGAAGTTTTTTTTAAAGGGCAAGTACTTCGACTATCGAATGGTCGAATAGTCGAACGATTTTTACTTCGAATCGTTCGATTTCGTTCGAATTCGAACGAATTTAACCAATTCGATGGTCGAAGTACCCAAAAAATACTTCGAAATTCGAATTTTTTTCATTCGAATTCTTCACCCGAATTTTGTGAATCGGCCCCATAATATTATATATTTTATATAACATATAAAATCCATATTCGAGAATACTCCAGCTAGTACCTGTCAAAATCATGTAAAAGTCAATGGCAAATGTCCCTTTTACAATTTGAAAATGTTTCTTGCCTTCCTGATCTTCGAGAGTTTTTGGGCTGGTTTTTGTTTGATAATCCAACAAAGTTGTGTTTTTCAGGAATCAAATAGAAAAAGTTGAATTTTTCCAGTGTCAAATTGAAAAACGCTACACTATTCGATTTGTCATACAATTTTTTGTTTCCTTTTATTGGTTAATTAAGGGGATTCGGTGGGGGAGTTTGATCAAATTATATATATAGTGAGAAAAAATAGAGCTTTAGTAGATACCCCCCTTAGATTTGCCAGACTAAGTAAATATTCAAACAGTGTTTCATTTTTGGGTATCTATATATTGGGCACCTCTCAAATAAAGTATCCCACAATGTTACACTGTAAGACAGAAATACAGATAAAAGAATAATGCAAATTAAGGATAAAATCATGACCATTGGAGTCAATAGGCGTGAAAATTATATTGACGTACGTCAATTTCAACGGCCGCAAGAATTTTTTACGCTTGCCTATTTTATCCAAATGCATTAAAGTCAATGAGCGTCTGAATAATTTTGAAGCGCAACATTTTTTATACGTGTGACTATTCTGACGCACGCCTAATTTTTTTTACACAGCGGATTTTTTGACAGCGAATTTTATTCTGAGCTTTGCGAATTTATTATTACTAATCAGCATTGTTTCTTTATGACACTTGTTTAACAAATAAAAATTCTATGATTCTCTAGTTATAATCAGTACCATTAATTCTGAGTCATTCCTAAAACAGTGCTGTCCAACTTCTGTTGCACCAAGGGCAAGAATTTTTCTGGCCTACGTGGTGTGGGGCCGATAATGGAAGCCAGTGTTTTGACGACTCTCAGTTTTAAGCCACACAAACTTTTAAGACACACAGAACTTTTAAGACCATGTCTACATTAATTAACACACCAAAAAATACCTAATGGTGCTCAGGATATCACTCATAACTCATGTGTGAAACACGTTCTTTAAGTCATACTAAAACATACCCTTAAACCATATGCCCCATCCTCCCCTGTGGATAACACATCACTCCCATCATATGATATAACACCTTGGGGATCCTTAACAGGTATTTCCAAATGTCAACAAACCCCCACTATGTTCACTTCACACAGGCAGAGTAGGGCAAGCAAAGTATGGCACACAAAAATGGGTAGGGCAGGCAGAGTATGGTGCACACAGGAAGCATAAGGCAGGCCGAGTATGTCATACGCAGAGATCCCAAGGCAGGCAGAGTATGTCACACACAGAGATCATAAGGCAGGCCGAGTATGTCACACACAAGGAGCATAGGGCAGGCAGAGAATGTCACACACAGGGAGCATAAGGCAGGCAGAGTATTTCACACACAGGGAGCATGGGTAGGCAGAGTATGTCATACACAGGGAGCATAGTGCAGACAGGGTAATGTGCACACACATGGAGCATAGGGTAGGCAGAGTATGGCACTCACATAGGGAGCATAGGGCAGGCAGAGCATGGTACACACACATGGAGCATAGGGTAGGCAGAGTATGTTACACAGAGGGAGCATCAGGCAGGCAGTGTATGTCACACACAGAGATCATAAGGCAGGCCGAGTATGTCACACACACGGAGCATAAGGCAGACAGTGTATGTTACACCCAGGGATCAAAGGACAGGCAGAGTATGGAGCATAAGGCAGACAGATTATGTTACACACAGGGATCAAAGGGCAGGCAGAGTATGTCACACACAGAGATCATAAGGCAAGCAGAGTATGGCACACACAGGGAGCATAGGGCAGTCAGCGTATGTCACACACAGGGAGCATAGTACAGACAGGGTATGGTGCACACACATGGAGCCTAGGGTAGGCAGAGTATGGCACTCACACAGGGAGCATAGGGCAGGCAGAGCATGGCACACACACATGTAGCCTAGGGTAGGCAGAGTATGACACACAGGGAGAATAGGGCAGGCAGAGTATGTTACACAGAGAGAGCATCGGGCAGGCAGAGTATGTCACACACAGGGAGCATAGGGCAGGCAGAGTATGGCACACACATGTGGAGCATAGGGCAGGCAGAGTATGTTACACAAAGGGAGCATCGGGCAGGCAGAGTATGTCACACAGGGAGCATAGGGCAGGCAGAGTATTACACACACAGGGAGCATAGGACAAGCAGATTATGGCACACACACAGGGAGCATAGGGCAGGCAGAAAACAGCAGGAGACAGGGAAACATATCAGGACCACTGTAATGTGAACCGTTCATACTGTTTTACATACAGTGCCACAATGCTGGTGCCCCTTAGCAGTTTGTCTGATGTGTGAACAGATGAACAATGTGGGCACTTTCAGTCTAGCTCTGGGGTGTGAACAGTACAAGGCTTTAGGGGCGTGAACAATAGAGGTGTTACAGGTGTGAACAATGCAGGAGAGATTACAATTGTGAATCTTACTGTGAAGTGTAAACAATACAGGGGCCAGTTTATCTCAGTACTGATAGCTTTTAAAGATTACAAAAGGTAAGCAGGCACAGCAGCCAGACTTTCATGTGGGGGCCACAAAAGGGGAGGTCGCAAATTGGACAGCACTGCCCTAGAATATTGTGATTTATGTGTATACAACTATCAAAAAATGGCTGATGACAATTCAAAAAAGTAAGAAATTGAAACTGATATAAGCAGTCAAAACAATAATACTGCCTAAAATATTACATAAAGTACAAATGCTCCCAATCTGAGTATTTTTCTGCAAAATGAAAACAGTAATTGTTAAATTAATTTGTAACAATAAAAATAAGACAATAAAATATAATTTATTAATGAAAAACAAACAAGGAAAATGTAGCTGTATTATAAAGAGATCCATCTCAATCTGATCCATCTCAATCCGATTCTCCAGTAATATCTAGGGAAGAAAGCTGGTTAAAGATGAATAATCCTGCACAGAAAAACCCCTGCACAATTTAAAGGGATACAGATTTTTTTATATTTAATTTTGAAATCTGAATATGGGGGCTAGACAAATTGTCAGTTTCCCAAGTGCCCTCAGTCACATCACATGTGCTCTAATAAATTCAATCAATCTTTGCTGCTGTACTGAAAGTCGTGATGTCACCCCTCCCTACCTTGACTACTGCATTTTAATTCTTTAAAACTTCCTGCATGAGCTGAATTTTCCCTTTCACTTAAGCCTTCAAAAACTCTCTAAAGATTGACCTGTTTAGAGAATCATCAATTGTTTGCATCATCTTCATGTTTCAAATGCTTCCTAATCCTTGTAAACTCTTGTGAGCAGGGCCCTCTAAACCCATTTCATTCTGAATTCTTGTTTGTTCAATTATTTTAAGACCCTTGTTTGTTATACATGAATGTAAAGTATATTAGATGAACACCTATAACAACTGAGCAAGAAATTGACAATTAACATGGTGAGTCCTAATAATCACTATTTGTGTAATTTGTGTGTATTTTTAATATTAACATTTGTGTAATGATACTAAAAAATATGAATTCATATTTAATTAATTAATTAATTAATTAATTAATTAATATAAATTGGTAATTAATTAATATATCATTAATTAATATTAATTACAAATTAATAAATACATAATTCAACTTAAATGTAATTAATATAAATATTAATCAATTGCAATTTGTGTAATTTTAGAGTTTTTTTCTACGCATGTTGCCTATTTCTTAAAAATTCACAATATCAAAAATTGATGAAATGAAATTGTGGAAAAACACTTAAATACTTTGACTTTGTATGTTACTCATCATTTTTAGGGAGTTTACAAAATCATAAATGTTTTAAAAAAAACCCTCAAATTGAATAGTTAAAAATTTTACTAGGATGGCTTCCATTGATTTCCATTGAAGCTCACAAGCTTTTAGATGCCAAAGTTTAAAAATTAAATAACCCCCAAAGTTTTTGTTTTACTTTTTTGACAATATTATGGGTTGTTGCAAGTAGGGATGCACTGAATCTGAAATTTGGGTTTTGGAAGAATCCTTTGTGAAAGATTTGGCCCGAACCCAATATGAATCCTAATTTCTATCTGCAAATTAAGGGCAGGAAGGGAAAAAGTGGAAAAAGATTTTTTACTCCCTTGTTTTGTGATTAGAGGTCCCTAATTTAAACATGCAAATTAGGATTCGGTTCGGCCAGGCATATGGATTCAGCTGAATCTAAATCCTGCTGAAATAGGTCGAATCCTGGGCAAAATCCCAAACCCAGTCTTTGATTTAATGCATCCCTAGTAGCAAATAATAATCCAGAACCTGATATATATCTAGCCAGGGATATATATTCACACTCTTCTCCACCTTTTTTGTTAACTAATATTGAACCACCTCACTAGCCGTGAGGGTATGTACTTTGTGTTTTCTCAACACAACAATGTCTCTAACGTCTCTAAGCTCCCAAGAGCAACAAACAACATATATATAAAGATTAAGAGCTGAGGCATTATTGCTTTGTTGTTGATAAGAGGAGACACAACTCTCATAGGTATTGTATAATGAAAAACAAATGCAGAAACATGGAAAGGTGAGATAAAAAGAAAATTGTGAATTAAGCAAATATTGCTAGCTCAGATGTGAAATATCCATCATATGGCATTTTTTTCTTTTTAATTATTCATGTGTAGGTTTTGTAGTTAAACACAGTTTATACTTTTTTGATTTTTCAGATATTTTTGTAGCACTACACAAAAAAATCCAATCATATTAAACATAGTAACACCAAAACTTATTTAGTAACAGAGCACAAGATACAAATTTGTATCTTGTTTTGTAAGTTGAATTATAAGTAATCAAAAAATGCTCTAAATATCCCAATGTGCACAATTTTTAGCCACAAGGCATGGTCAGAAGCTTACCATGGGAGACACTACTAGTTCAGAAACTGCAGTTGTCTGCCATGTCGAAATAATGGAAGCACATAATAGGCAATGAGTTTGCACTTTTTTCTTAGATGATGGTTTGTTATCCACAGGCCTCCATGCCAACAATGTCTTTCCCACACTTCTACATGAACCATTAACACTCTTTCTCACTATAACTCCATTCAAAAAATGTTTAATCTATCACCTCTCAAGGTTTTTCTTTAGTTTGGTAGCTCATATAAAATAGAAATATATGAGATTAGCATTTGAAAATGTAAATGTGTTACAATGTGCTGTATATGTTAGAGACCTCTTTTTCATACGCCTTCACGATTAAATTGCCTTTTTGAAGACAGTTTATTTATACATTTCATTTTTTTTCTACAGATGTGACACCCAATCTTAAAAAGTGACAGTAAAAACACCTGAACTCAACTTGTATGATGTATATTTTTGTCAACAATATTATAGGTTTTTCAAATAAGACAACCTTGGATGACTTTATCCTAACAGGCTTATCTACCAAGTACTCCATTGAATTATTACTGTTTATGCTCTTCCTGGTGATTTATGTGTTTTCATTTTTAAGTAACATTTCTATGACATTGCTGATAGGGGCCGTCCCCAAGCTACACACTCCTATGTATTTTTTCCTTAGCCATTTGTCATTGATTGACATGTGTTATTCCTCAACTATTATACCCAAGATGCTATCAGATTTCCTAACAAAGCAAAAGTATATCTCTTTCAGGGCATGTGCAACACAAATGTTTTTCTTTGCTATGTTTGCAACCTCTGAGTGCTTCATGGTGACTGCTATGGCATATGATAGATATGTAGCAATATGTCAGCCTCTTCTGTACCATATCAATATGAACAATACCTTTTGCTGGTTGCTGGTAATTGGATCTTATATGAGCAGCCTCGTTGCCTCTGTAACACACACTGTTGCCATTTTTAGCTTTCCCTTATGTGGCTCCCACGAAATTAACCATTTTTACTGTGATATCCCTCCACTTTTAAAGCTTATATGCAAACATTCCCATGCAAGGAAATCTGTCATATTTTCCCTTTCTTTGGCAATGGGGATTGTTTCTTTGTTTATAATACTGATTTCTTATGTATATATAATCTCTGCTATCCTTGGGATTCAGTCAACGCACGGAAGATCTAAAGCCTTTTCCACCTGTGCTTCACATCTGACTGTAGTGATCTTATTTTACAGCAGTGTTTTTTGTATTTACTTTAGTCCTAGTTTGGGCCTGGAATTAGGGAATATAGATAAATTCTTTTCAATATTTTATAGTGTGGCCTCTCCCTTGTTGAACCCTCTTATCTACAGTTTTAAGAACACGGAAGTGAAAAATGCACTGAAACATTTTCTGATCTTAAACATAAAAAAAAAGCATCTAAACACCTAAATGTTTGACTGTAAGCGGCTGATTTATCAACATTTTAAATTTTAGTTTTTACTGCAATTCATTCTTTTTGAGCTCAAAATCATGAGATTTAGTTATGACAAAAATTGTAATTGTTATTTATTAAGTGCAAAAAACTAAAAAGTAAAACTTCACCATCTACAAGCCTGCAAGGTCATGTAGAAGTCAATGGGAGCAGTCTTTGGAAATGTTACGTGTTTTTTAAAATTCAAGTTTTTTCATGATTTTGATCAAATTTTTTATTTTAATAAAAAAGCAAACATTCCATTTTTTTGTGTGTGTGCATTTATTCAGAGTAGAAAAAACCTATAAAATTACACAAATTCAAATTATGGCAAATAGGCCTCTGTTTATTTTGGTATACGATGTAAAATATCTGGGACTGTGTTACCAACTAGATTAATACTTTTCCTTGCAAAGGTTTTCTGACTATTTCTTAATTTACACCAAGTGCTGTTCTCTGTTAAAGGGATGGTCCACCTTTCAGTTAACTTTTATGATGTTGTAGAATGGCTAATTCTAAGCAAGTTTTCATTTTGCCTGTTTTTTATGTTTTTGAATTGTTTGCCTTTTATTTGTCTTCTTCAGCTTACACATGGGGGTCATTGATCCCATCTGAAAAACAAATGTTCTGTAAGGCTAAATATTTATTGTTAATTCTACTTTTTATTACTCATCTTTCTATTCAGGCACTCTCCTATTCTTCTTCCAGTCTATCATTCAAACCAATGCATGTTGCTAGCGAAATTTGCGCCCTAGCAACCAAATTGCTGAGATTGAAAACTGAAGAACTGCTGAATGAAAAGCTAAATAAATAAATCGAAAGCCACAAATAATAAAAAATGAAAAATAGGTGCAAATTGTTTCATAATATCACTCCCTACATCAAACTAAAAGTTAATTTATATTTTTTTTTTCATATTTATAATTTCTGCATTTCACATATAATTTCTTACAGGAACGAAAAGGATAAAAGAAGGAAGAGAGACTGAAGAAGGGGGAGGATAGAGGAGCAGTACTGGCAATGTTCCTTAATAAGGCAAGTCATATATCAGATTGTACATTTGCTCTAGACCTTATTCCTAATATTGCTTGTATACATCTATGCAATTTCCTTTGTATGTTCGTCTTATGTCCTGATTTGGTATTGGGTAATTGGATGTGTTCTATTTCCTTTTTTATTTCTTTTTGTGTCGTTAGTGTGATTTTTTTCCCAATTTCTTGCTAGTAAGCTCCTGCCAGCCAGAAGTTTTGCATCATCATTTTTCTGGAGCTTCGGGCATCTTGGTAAGTGTCCTGGCCCAGTAAAGCCAGTGCAGGTTGAAGTGTGGTTTCCAGAGCAGGAGCTGTATAGATACGCATGTGGTTACATGATGCGCTGGCCATGTCCCCTAAAAATTAATTTATAGTTGAACAACCCCTTTAAGTGAAACACAAAATTAGTTTGTACGATACTGTTCAGATATCCCACATACTGCTTAGGTAATAAAAAATATTAAACATTTGCCATAGATTCTCATTTAAATTGAGATTGGAAGTCTTCTTAATGAAGTGGAAAATGGCTGCAACATTAATGCACAAAGCCACTATTCGTAGTGCTACTACTTACACATGCTTAACATGCATAAATAGACACTGGAGAACAGTGTAACTACCACAAGCGAAATCTTGCAGCATCATGCTTTCATTACTTTGATGTAAAAGTACCAAAACACTCAGATATCTTCATGAACTGGGAAAATAAATAAATAATAATAAATAAAATTGTTAGAAATATTTCCCATTGACTTTTTATTGAACCTCACCAGCTTTTACGTATCATTTTTTTCATACGACCTTTGAAAAATGATTGCCAAGCTGTGGGGCTTCCCCACCAAGGAGGGGCCCAGAAAAGAGGTTTGGGTGCTAATTAAAGGTCTATTACAGCTAAAACTAAGGATAAATATTAATTTACTACCTTTAATATACATAGAAATAGTTAAATGTCCATTTTGCTTCACCAAAAAATTCACAAATTTACAGCGAAAATTTACAGCAAAATTCTCAAAATCAATTGAAGTCAATGGGCGTCAAAATTTTTTTGATGCGCGTCAATTTTAACGCACGCGACAATTTTTATACACGTGCATTTTTTGGCCAAATGCATTACAGTCAATGGGCATCCGAATAATTTTGAGGAAGGACAATTTTTAATGCTTGTGGCTATTGTTTTGATGCGGCAGGTTTTTCACCAGAGAATTCGCAAATTCATGCCTGGTGAATTTACTCGCCCATCACTACATAGAACTATTTGACCATATTGACTTTGTTATGAACTAAGGGTGTCATATAAATGTTCTCATGCAAAAGAACATTGTGATGACATGTAGGCATAATGTTTTTTGAGGTGGGGTTTGTGGTGAACAATTATTCACTGTCCTACATATACATTTTGCATTGTGTGTACTATCCCTTTGTACAGACTAGGAATTAACTGTGTGAGTTGTACATGTTATAACAAAGCCTGTGCAGTTCAATGTCTACATCAGTAAATTTATATTTATTTGAAGATTTTTTCTTTTGCATGGCACTGAGACCTGTCTTCGAATGTTTCAGTTTTTTCTGTATAATTAAAAGGTGTTGCATTATTATTGCAATATACAAAATTTTAAAGGGGTTGTTCACCTTCAAACAACTAGTGTGTTTCAGATAGATCACCATAAAAAATGACTTTTTTCCAATTACTTATTTTCTATGTGTAACCTTTTTCTAATATATATATGACATGTAAAGTGTAATTTTTCACTTTGGCAGGGGGTTTGCCTCTAAATTGATACATTCAGTTGATACATTTCTTATCTTTGTCCTGGCTGAGCAGAATCCCTGCGCGTCCTGTGCGGGTCAATTTTTTGGGACCCATACCCGTCCCGTACCAGCAACCTGCAATCCGCAACCCGGACCTGCAACCTGCAAGTACCGTATCTGCAACTCGGACCCGCTGAACATCAAGAATCAGGAAGTGCTGTCATTGTAAACCAGAAGTGACGTCATCGGAAGTAGACGTGGGCAGAGTAAATATTGATATTGAGAAGACCTGCGGCCCGACCGGCGACCCGTGGGACCACCGACCCGTGTCGATACCTGCACCCGGAACTTCTATCCACAACCTGCAGGGTACTGCACGTCTTTGCGGGTACCGACCCCCTGCAGGACTCTACCCTGGGTTTAGAATTGATACAATAGTTTCTAATACTCCAGAGATACTGCTGAGAAATGTATCAACTAAATGTTGCAAAGTTTTAGCAGTCTGCACCTGAATAACTTCGAGTGAAGAATTCGAATGAAAAAAACTTCGAATTTCGAAGTTTTTTTTGGGTATTTCGACCATCGAATTGGTTAAATTCATTCGAATTCGATCGAAATCGAACGATTCGAAGTAAAAATCGTTCGACTATTCGACCATTCGATAGTCGAAGTACTTTCCCTTTAAAAAAAACTTCGACCCCCTACTTCGGCAGATAAAACCTACCGAAGTCAATGTTAGCCTATGGGGAAGGTCCCCATAGGCTTGCTAAGCTTTTTTTGATCGAAGGATATTCATTCGATCGTTTGATTAAAATCCTTCGAATCGAACGATTCGAAGGATTTAATCGTTCGATCGAACGAAAAATCCTTCGATCGTTTGATCGAACGTTTAGCGCTAAATCCTTCGACTTCGATATTCGAAGTCGAAGGATTTCAATTCGAGGGTCGAATTTCGAAGTATTTTTAACTTCGAAATTCGACCCTTTGTGAATCTGCCCCTTAATGTAGAGAAACAGTAAAAAAAAAAAAGTAATGGAAAGTAATTGAAAAAAGTCTTTACTTCTGGGGAACAATCTGAAAAAAACTGAACTGAAAAAAGTGTTTGGAAGGTGAACATTTTTGGCTAACTAACTATATCAGAAACACTTTCTATTTTGCATAGCCTATCTATTTACCCAGTTTTTATTTTTACACTGAACAATTCCTTTAAGGCTTAGTTTCCATTATTAATTAGGTTTACTGGTGGTGTTCATACATGCTTCTGGATAAGTCGACATTATGAATTTGGTGTTTACTAGTGATGAGTAAATCTGACCCATTTCGCTTAGCCGAAAATTTGCGAAATGGCAAACAAATCTCCAATCACATTGTAGTAAATTTCACTCGTCCCTAGTATTTACAATGGTGAATTATTTACTATAGTAAATTGTATCAGACCAGACACGGATATACCATTGGAGCAGACACAGAAATCCAAAATGGGTTTGTTAGCTGTCCCTTTGCAATGCCCCTTTTTTTGCAGCTTTTATGCCAATAGTGTGACAATATTTTTCCATGTTTAATAAGGCCACAAAACAACCAGTTCATGATACTTGTTTGGAAAATGTTTTTTAATTTTTGGCTTTAATTTAAATTGAAAAAAAATAAATGTTTTGGTTAACATTCCAAAACTGTAAAGATTCTAAAACCTGTAACTTAATTTAAAATAAAATGTAACCCTCTGAAACAAGCTCCATTTATACTGAAGGTTACTGTACCTAACACGTAACATAATGTGGGGTTAGAGTTGTCTTCACCAACTATTGCTCTGTTCCTACGTAGCATTGATCGAGCATCGGCTGCAGGAATTTCTAAGGACTTTTGACCCTACCCTTACATTTATCTGGATAATTTTATACAGGTAGAGTTACAGAAATTAGTTTAATTATAAACATGTTGGTTACATGTTTCCAAACTTTTATCAATTTCTTTATACCCTCTCAATGACAATTATTTCTACTGCACAACATGTTTAAATCTGAAGGGACCTTACCCCTGAAGTATAAAACAGCCTTTACTTTGCCTTCAGGGACAGGTTTAGAGAATTATATAACTGAGACTGTTGCTCTATTACTTGCACATATATGAATAGCTATCTGGGAGCAAAAAAGGCAACTAATTTAAAGTACATTAAAAAGGGCTTTCCTTGTCCTTTAAAGGTGTCAAATGGGGGAATGTAATAAAAGTCAGTAAAGGAAAAAACTATTCACAATGCGAAAAGTTATGCCTTTGCACAAATTTAAAACTGTTTAGCGACCACTTCCAACAGTGGAAGACCTTTTGCGAATTTTATAGTTTGCGCCAATGCGCAGTCAATGTAATAAAACTTTGTACTGAAAAAGTCGTTATGTTTGCTTCAAAAGATTACGACACCTTCAAGCACTTCTTAAGAGTGCGCAATTAAAATTCGCAATGTAATTACAGTTTAAGAAACAATATTACATGTGAGATGTGGATTTTTATTCTTACTGGTGTGAATTGTTTTGCTCTCTGTGACTTTTATTACATTCCCCCAAAGTCTTTCTATGGTCTACAGCAGTGATCCCCAACCAGTGGCTCTTGAGCAACATGATACTTACCAACCCCTTGGATGTTGCTCCCAGTGGTCTCAAAGCAGGTGCTTATTTTTGAATTCCAGGCTTGGAGGCAAGTTTTGGTTTCATAAAAACCAGGTGAACTGCCAAACAGAGGCTCCTGTAGGCTGCCAGTCCACATAGAGGCTACTGAACAGTCAATCACAGCTCTTATTTGATACCCACATAGACTTTTCATGCTTGTGTTTCTCTCCAAGTCTTTTTTTACATTTAAATGTGGTTCACAAGTGAAAAAGGTTGGGGAACCCTGGTCTAGAAGCACGAAAAGACGGAATTACATAAATTGTTGAGCTTTTTCCTCTCAAACCCCAGTGTGAGTACTTAAACTCACAGCGGGATTCCTTGATTATTGCTTTAGACAAAAAGCTTGAACAATCATAAATAGGCCCTCTGTACATCCACTCTGTCTCAAGCAACCACATTTTTTTTTTTTTTTGGTACACTGGCTGGCATGTTATGTATTGTAAAAAGAATTAACCCATAAACAAATATCTTTTATTGATCCGGTTATATGGCCTTTTAAATTTTTTAATAAAATAGATTAAGGTCCCACAGTGTATTCTTTAAACTATCTTTCAGTCTATCTCAGCAAGACACATGAAAATGATCGGTTGGTGGGTTATTTCCAAGCGCAGATAGCTCAGTATTTAACTGGATATAACTTTAGAAGCTATTGTGCATTGTGTTTGTCTGGACAGATGAAGTTGGGATGAAATTAACGGACAGATTTATCAAAATGTGAGTTTAGAGCTTAAAGGGATCCTGTCATCAGAAAACATGTTTTTTTCAAAACGCATCAGTTAATAGTGCTACTAAAGCAGAATTCTGCACTGAAATCCATTTCTCAAAAGAGCAAACAGATTTTTTTATATTCAATTTCGAAATCTGACATGGGGCTAGACATTTTGTCAACTTCCCAGCTGCTCCAAGTCATGTGACTTGTGCCTGCACTTTAGAAGAGAATTGCTTTCTGGCATGCTGCTGTTTTTTCTTCTCAATGTAACTGAATGTGTCTCAGTGAGACATGGGTTTTTACTACTGAGTGTTGTTCTTAGATCTACCAGGCAGCTGTTATCTTGTGTTAGAGAGCTGCTATCTGGTTACCTTCCCATTGTTCTTTTGTTTGGCTGCTGGGGGGGAAAGGGATGGGGGTGATATCACTCCAACTTGCAGTACAGCAGTAAAGAGTGATTGAAGTTTATCAGAGCACAAGTCACATGACTTGGGGCAGCTGGGAAATTGACAATATGTCTAGCCCCATGTCAGATTTCAAAATTGAATATAAAAAAGTCAGTTTGCTCTTTTGAAAAATGGATTTCAGTGCAGAATTCTGCTGGAGCAGCACTATTAACTGATTCATTTTGAGAAAACGTTTTTTTTTTTCCCATGACAGTATCCCTTTAATAAATAAAAACTCACCAGTGTTTTATTCATTCCCATGGAATTTTTAGAACCCTATTTATCAGATTGTGAGTTCTAACTTTCACCCACTGATAAATACAATGCTAAAAATCCCATAGGAATGAATAGAACATGGGTGAGGTTTTATTTATTAAGATAATTTATTAAACTCATATTTTGATAAATCTGCCCTAATAAAGTCATTAAAGTCAATGGGCGTCCAAATAGTGTTGATGCACAGCGTTTTTGATGCAAGCGACTTTTCTGATGAGCATGAAATATTTTTTGACAGCTGCAAATTTTCACAGGGGAATTTTTGTGGGAGTTTCTTGAATTTATTCTCCGGCGGAAAAACACGGAAATTCACAGCAAATTCGTGCTTGCCGAATTTATTCGCCCATCACTATGAATGACCTCTAATAAAATCAAATGACCTCCAATGACCTCGATACTCGAATGGTACCTTATTTAAGAAAAAACTTCTAAAATTTAAACAAATGTTACCGACCCAAAAACTTGAATCAAATTCAAATGCAATTTGAATCTATGAAATTTTCTCCGAAAAAAAACCTTGAATGTCAGAAAGGCTTTTAACTTCTTCAGATAGGTCAGTGGACCTCTGCCATTGACTTCTACGTGAACTCAGCAGGCTTTAGGTGGCGACCTATTTAATTTGGAGTTACTACAGGGGAGGGGAATGATTAATCTCGGAATTGAATTTGAGATGGTGGTTTTAAACTCAAAATTGTGAGTTTTGACCGAAAAAACAACTCGACAATTCAAATTAGAATTTAACATTCGAACCTTAGTAAATCTGCCCCTACTTTTTCTACAATGGTAGATTTTGAAAAATATATAATATAATACCAATTAGTATTACCAATTGTTCATCTAGTATAATTACATGTTCTGCCACTTACATCTATGGCACTTTCAAGTGAACCTCTTCCTTAGAAACTTCTTCACAAAATAATTCTAATTCTGCTTCCTTAAAGAATACATTATGGACCATAAGTGTTCAAAACAGCACAATACAAAAAGAATTTCTTCTTCTGGCATTTGTCCGATATGCTGAATTCCAGCCTTTGCTTTTTTGGGGTGTTCTATTGATGTATCTATTGACTGTGCTTGGAAATATGACTATTATTTTGCTTGTGTGTCAAGAGTCCAGTTTACACACCCCAATGTACTTCTTTTTGTGCAATCTTGCAACACAGGACATTGTCTATGTTTCTGCTATTCAGCCAAAGCTCTTGTCTATTACATTAACAGGTGCCACCAGTATAGGTTTCCCTTATTGTATTATACAAATGTTTCTGTTTGTAATGTGCACAGATACAGATTTCTTCCTTTTGACTTCTATGGCGTATGATCGATATGTTGCTATTTGTATCTCTTTGCGCTATTCTCTTATTATGAACAGAATTATTTGCACAAGATTGGCAGTTTCCTGCTGGTTATTTGCTGCGTTGAATTCATTCATGTATTGCTGGCTGGTATCAGGTTTATCGTATTGTCGTTCCCGCGCAATTAAACATTTCTTCTGTGAAGTCAAAGCTGTGCTGAAGCTTTCCTGTAGTGACACCAGTACTATTAATATGATCCTTTACATTGAAGGTGCATTGGGAGGTCTCCTTCCATTTCTTCTCATTTTAACGTCATATATCTTCATAATATTGACAATTGTAAACATGCGTTCTTCAGTCGGAAGACTCAAGGCCTTCTCCAGCTGTTCTACTCACCTCACAGTTGTTATTCTATTCTGTGGAACTGTTATCAGTTTATACATGAAACCTGATACAGAATATTCTGAAGAACAAGACAAGGTTCTTTCTTTATTGTATGTAGCTGTTGTTCCAATGTTAAACCCCATTGTTTATAGCATGAGAAACAAGGAGGTGTTGAAATCTTTAAAGAAGCATTTTACCAATAATATATAATACAAGTATCTCAGTCAAAGCATTTTGGGACAATAAAGTAACCACATTTTGAAAGGGTTTCATAGTTCCTTCTTGATTCCAAAAGAGAGAGATTAGACTATTGATCACTGGATCAACTTTCCATTAAATCTAATGTAACTGCCATTACAACAGCCTCAGAGAGAGAGTTCCATATCTTCTCATTTCAAATTGTTATAATCCTTTCTTAAACCTCCTTTCTTCTAATATCAAAAGATTGCATCAGATCTCCCAGCAAATAAAACAACGGTATTTATTGCATGGTGCTTATTTCTATAATTATACATCGCTATATCCCCTGTACGCACCGCTTGTAAGAATTTCCCATCTTTCTTTATCACTAAAGGGCCTATTTACTAACATTTGGATTTCATTTGTTTTCATGAATCGTATTTTTAAAAATGTGCTTTTTTTTCCTCTGAATATTCAAGATTGTAAGATTTGCTTTTTTATTTCTCTAAAAATTCAAAAATGCAAGAATTTCCAGTCTTTATCACTAAGGGGCCTATTTACCAACATTTGGATTTCATTTGTTTTCATGAATTGTATTTTTAAAAATTAGCTTTTTTATGTCTCTAAAAATAGTAAAAAGCACGATTCCGAGGTGACATAGAAGTCAATGGGAGCTGCACTTATCCTATTGCACCTTTCTTTAGCCATTCAGACTTTTAGAGGTTTTTAGATATTTTTCCCCTAGTAAAAAAAACTCAAATTTATAGAGGTTTTAGAGATATTGTTTACAATTTTTTTCCATTTGTACTTTTTATATTCGAATATTTTAATAACTTTCATGGCATTTGTGATTTTAGAGAAAATGAGTTTAATCTTAGTTTCAAAAAGCTCTAATAGCACCAAAATTTGACCTTAAATAAATGGGGCTCCCGACACACTCTTTATCAACCTAGTCACTATTTTTTGAACTCCTCTATTTCATTAATATAATTTTTTAGCATGTATTATATGTTTGGTGCCCTATCTGTGGACTCCAATGTACTGTTTCATGTGCAACATGTGCATGTTGCCAAGTTTCTGGCCTTCACTATAACAGATGACAGCAGCATTTCATTCCTGGGCTCTAGGAATCAGATGTATGTTCATAGTAACATAGTTTGCTTGAAAAAAGGCACACGACCATCAAGTTCAACCTTTTAACTTTTTTTTAATAAAAATCCTGTATAATTTGAAATGAAAATAATAGGGTACATTCTAACATAGTAGGGATGCACCGAATCCAGGATTCAGATTGGGATTCGGCCTTTTTCAGCAGGATTTGGATTCTGACGAATATTTCTGCCTGGCCGAACCGCATCCGAATCCTAATTTGCATATGCAAAGGGTGGGGAGGAAATTTTTTTTTCACAAAACAAGGAAGTAAAAAATGTTTTCCCCTTCCCACTCCTAATTTGCTTATGCAAATTCTAATTCGGTTCAGTATTCAGTTGAATCTTTTGCGATGGATGGGGCATCCCTATAACATAGACACCATTAGTTTATATGCACATTGAATTAGAGTCCTGCTTCAGGTCGGGTACCAGTGGAATACTCATAAGGTGGTTGGGTTTTCGGCAGAGATTTCTGATTGCCTGATTGTGAGGGTAGTCCATCATAGTTTGTCTGGGCAAGCTGCAGGACTGGTCCCTCCTACCCTCCCATGAGTTTGTGTTAAAATTCCATACACCATCTAATGGATTAAGCTCTGGTGTGATGTCACTGCAAGTTTCATAGGTGCCAGGTTGGGGGTTAAGTGAGCTATTTGGAGGCCAGGTCAGGTAGCAGGTCTGGGAAGTGGAGAATAGTGAGTGGCTGGTGTGGGAGGCCTTGCAGGCCAGTGGGTCCGGGTTGGGCATGGGTCTGCCCAATCAGACCCACACAGGACTCATTGAGTCCCTGCCTTAAAGCCGTAACAGTCAACAAGAATCATTTAGAAATAAGGTCAAGTGATACATTCCTTTCACAAAAACACGATTTATAAAGGTACATGCCTTATGCTCTTTGTGTAAAAAACTGTTTAATTCGGTTTGATATATATATATATATATATATATATATATATATATATATAATATTGTATGTGTTCATGGTCATGTACATGGTATATGAGTAATGAATACCTAGTAGAAAGCCATTTTCCCAGAAAGTTTGCACTCTAAATGACACCCAAAACTGAATCACAATAGCAAAGGGATTCCTATAAATGGTAACTCATCTGTCTGTTTGTAACAGCAGACAAAAATCTTATTTCTGACTTACTCCATGAGCACTACAGGTATGGGACCTGGGGTTTAACAAGACACCCTGTTGTTTCTGTAATTTGGATCTCCATACCTTGGATAAACATTAAATAAACCCAGTAAGCTGGTTTTGGTTCCAATAAGGATTAATTATATTTTATCTAGCTCTTGCATGACCCAATAGAAGTTCTATCACAGTAACTACACAGCATTCAAAACCGCTGTGAGGTTCACTTGTCACCTAATTGGATAGTTACACTGCACCATTGTGATTGGATTATTGGAAGAGTTTATTTGCAGAGGAGTTCCCGTATCAGTCAGTTGAACTGAAGAAGCTGCTCGGATGAGTAGTGAAATGACTAAAATGATTACTCAGCAAGTCCAGTTGCTCTAGATTTACCTTTACTAGATAGATGTACTGAAAAATGTGCACTCTAGCACTATCTAGAAGCAGGATTTAGCGCTAAGGATGGTGTCTGGATACACCCCTCTTCAAGGGGTTGGAATCTCTGTGTCTGTGTGTTTCTACCAGGTACTCCATTTTCCTTCAACACGCCAAATCCATGCAGGCAGGTTACCTGGCTCCTGATAAACTGACACTAGTATGTCTGTATCTAACTGTGATTGGGACTTAGACTGTAAGGTCCCTGGAGCAGCGACAGATTGTAAGGTTGTATAATCTCTCTAAGAATCTGATGGATATGTTGGCGCTATATCATTAAAGAATAGTAATTGCTACCATCAGTCTTAGTAAACTGTCATGAGATATTGATCAGTAAAGTTCCACTTCCAGAAAGATCTTTTACTGTGATGCTTTTGATATATTTCTGTTTGAGCTTTCTCTTATTCATCTTTCAACTTCAAATTGAAACTGCCTGGTAGGGATGTAGCGAACCGCCGACAATGTGTTCACGAACGCCGTTCGCGAACACCGGCAAAAAATGCGAACAGTTCGCGAACAGTTTGCGAACTTCGAACATCCGAAAATCGTTCGATTCGAACGATCGAAGGATTTTAATCGTTCGATCGAACGATTTCCGTTCGAATCGAACGATCGAAGCCATTGGATCGAATGATTTCATTCAATCCAATGGCTTTGATCGTTCGATTCGAACGAAAATCGTTCGATTTTAGCGATCGAATGGTCGAATGGTCGAGCGATTTTGACGCGAACGCCTATTGGCGAACGTCGCGCGACGTTCGCGAACTTGCGGCGGACGCGAACAGTCGAAGTTCGCGCGAACTAGTTCGCCGGCGAACAGTTCGCTACATCCCTACTGCCTGGTTACTATGGGTGAGAAGCTACTAGGGTTCCCATCTGTCCGGTTGGAGGGTCAAAACTTCTTGCTCGGCTCTCCTAATTTGGAAAAATGGGCAGGATTCCCTAAGATTGACACATTGATAGGCCACACCATAACCCTGTCCACTGACATCACAGGCCCATCCTCGCAATGTCACCAACCCACCCCCGTGACATCATTGACATTGAATTAACGGTGGGGAAAGATGGAAAACCATGACAAATTCAACCAAATAACAGTTGAATAACACAAATTATATTATCAATAAATCACATACCACAAAATAAATGGCATATTCTATTGGAACATTACTGTCTGCATCAAACGAAACATTCATTTGATGGAAATATTGTACCCATATATGTATATATATGTGTGTGTCACCTGGGTCCAACATTTAAAATCATTTATATTATTCATAAGGAAGACGAAAAAGTGATTAAGGAAATAATTTTAAAGATGTTTTCATACATTTAATAAAATTTTTATTTTAAATATGTTAACGTATAACAAAGAAAACACTTAGGCATCAAAAGAAAGGTTGGTTGGACTATTCCTTCTTCCAAGACTCATCCTACTGGCCACCTGCTATGGATCAGAGATGGTTGTTTTCTTCAGATCTCTAAAGGTTCTTTCTTTACTGAGAATCCCATTAATATAATTAGCCTGGAACTGAAAAAATAGAAAGCTTTTAGAACTAAAATATATATAAAGTCCATTAGGCTTAAATGAATCATTTTCATTATGTATATAAAATGATGTCTCCTATACTCAGATGTAGTACCAAAGGTTATAATAAAATAGATCTGTGCTATATTGCTTACAATCTTAATTTGCATGTTCTCACATAATACCTTCCTATAATTATAATAATAGTTGAATATTTTACTGTTCTGGATACTTTTAAAACGTATTGGCTTACAATATGTCTGCAACCTTGTTCTAAGTTAAGAGAAACTGCTTAGTTTTGGGTTGAGCGTTTCAATAAAAAACTGACAGGAAATTTAAGTTACAAAAAAATATTTTTTATGGGCACATGAAAATAAACATAGTCAAATGATTTAATATGAATAGTGAATTGTGGAATGACTGAAAATACTGAACAGCAGATAAACACAGTGGAAAGAAACAAAACGCATTTTAGAGAAACAGAGTTTAGTCGTAGTAAAAAAAACTCTAAAACCACTGAAATGAAAATGTTGATAAATGGGTCTCCCCAAGTCTCATGTATGTTCCAGGCACAACATTGTACCCCTTTAGTACAGTCACCGTCAGGGGGGTAGAGGGTGGACTGTTGTTCTGGGCCTGGTCAAATTTTGAGAAGTTAACCTAACTCACCTAAGAAACAATGAGAAGCCAGAGATAGGTAGGTAGGCTTTAATGTTAGGTCAGACTCTAAACCCCCATGACTTAAAAAACTTGAGTAAAATGACAATGAAGTTGTTAGCACATTCATTATTAACTATTTTATGAACTACTTATTATTGAGTAAAATTAACTGTATAATACTGTTTTATTCTTACTGAATGATATGAGCCATCATCTATAGTTACACCCACAGTGGAATTACTAGTTATTTGGCACAACAGTAAGACCATTGGTCCCCCAAATTTACAGACCAAGACATTTTCCATACCCTGTTTAATGTAACTTGCTGCTCACCAGTGCCGCCTGCTGTGCGTCTGTTACAACCAAATCATCATCCAGCTCAGGCCTAAGTGACCAACCACAAGTAATGAGCACTGTAGTAACCAATGGAACTGATTTTCGGCCCTGATCAGTACTGATGATTTTTTTTATTCAGTTAAAATAAGCCCTTTTTATAATACAAATTCAATCTGACAGCTAAAATTAAGTATTGTCCAGTATCTACTGGATTAATAATTGTCAGTAAATCTAACAAGTTTTTCTTTTAATTCCCTAAGATCTAATTGCTTACAAAAATTTCAGCTCAGCTTCCTATGAGAATAAACAGGAGACCGTCAGGGAAATATATGAGTTTGTATAAATCTCAGCTTTCTAAAACCAGATTTTTGCTCATGATCGGGTACGTACAAAATCAGCAAAATGATGTAAAATTTCATGAACAAGATAAATCCTAGAGTCATTTTGCACCTGTTTTATTACAATTAGGGGTTGGTAATAAAACATTTACAATATGGGGTTTTGCTTCTTTATCCAGTCAGATCTGTCTCAATGGGGAAAAAAACGTTGATACAAATATTAAACTGTGGTAAATTCCTAGAAACATTTTCTACATTGGTGCAATGGCTTATGAGATGTACCCACTGTCATCGTAGCATCTTAGCTATTCTACATTGTCTTATTATAATATGTTACATCAAGTATATGTCAATACAAGCCATATTTGGCCAGTATGTAGGTATCAGAATATTTGCTAATACTACTTGAAGGAGACGGTTACACTTACATGTTTGTTCTTCAATAGTAGTATGAAATAGCAAGAATAATTGTGAATTAATTACTAGCTGGCAACCTAGGATCTCTTGACATATTAAATTGAAATTTTCCAAACTTTTTTGGAATATGGGACATATTTCTTCTATCTCCAGCAAGTTTCATTTGACATTAGATCATGTATGTACATTTATACTGGTGTTCTATACCATTTCAATTTCAATTTGTACACATTTTCTTGGAATTGAACATTTGGCTACCAATCTAAAAATGTGTCCTCGTTCTTCTTCTATTAATTGTCGGTGCAGTTCCCAAGATTGGACAAGTGAGATAAGTGTGAATATTTCTTGTGAATAACAATGTTATATCATTTTGAAACAAAAATGGGCTGGGGTTGTTTCCACCTTTTTCAGTAAATGGTCAGTTGGCTGATTCAAGTGTTGAGATGGATTTTAAATGTTATTGTACTGTATTTGTAGATTTCTTGAGCAGTCTTTCTTCCCCATGTTGAAATATGTCAAGGAATTTAGGAGGGTTTATCTCCAGTTGTCATAATAACTTTTAAGGTTTCCCCTTGGCACAATTCAGTCTACATATATTACATTATTTTTTCTACTTACCCCATGGACAAAACATGACTGAAAATAAAGTAAGAAACAGCACAATGCAGCTAGAATTCCATCTCTTGGCATTCCTGCTTCATGAAAAAGTACAACTTCTGATGTTTATTTGGGTGTTACTGATGTACGTTCAAACAGTATGTGCAAATCTTATTATTACTGCACTTGTATGTTTGGTGCCCCGTTTACACACTCCAATGTACTTTTTCCTGTGCAACTTGTCAGTCCAAGATATTGTCTATGTCACTGCCATCTTGCCAAAGTTTCTGGCCATCACTATAACTGGAGACAACAGCATTTCTTTCCTAGGTTGTATGACTCAGATGTATCTATATGCATTATGTGCAACTGTGGAATTTCTCCTCCTGATCTCCATGGCTTATGATCGCTATGTAGCCATCTGTATTCCCATGCGTTACTCTCTCATCATGAAGGAAAGTGTATGTGTTCTTCTTGCCTCTGTTTCTTGGTTCATTGGTGCCACAAATGGATTAATTTTTTGTTGGTTCATTTCAAATTTATTTTACTGTGATCGTCATGAAATCAATCATTTCTTTTGTGAGCCAAAAGCCATACTGGAGCTCTCTTGTGGTGGCTTTGGAAACGTTAAAATTTTAATAATTTCAGCATCTGTAATTGTTGGGCTCCTACCCTTTAGTTTAATTCTGATCTCCTATGGAAACATTATATATTCTGTCCTAAAGATCCGTACTTCAGCAGGGAAACTCAAGATCTTCTCCAGCTGCTGCTCCCATCTCACAGTTGTGGTTCTGTTCTGTGGGACACCTATAAGTTTGTACATGAAGCCAGAGTCTGACAATTCCCAAGAAACAGATAAGCTGCTGTCTATCCTATATGTGGCTGTCACTCCTTTGTTAAATCCATTAGTGTATAGCTTAAGGAACAAAGATATTATTAATGCCATTAAAAGTATAACAAATCTATATTTTTGGTATAGACATCCACTTTGAATGTGATGATGTGGAAAATTCTGTAATTTTTTTGTAAATGTTAATTATATTAATTCTCATATAGACATAATTGTATACACAGTTTGAATTTCTACCCCTAATAATTGATAATACAAGCTTTGTTTTGTAAATGATGTGCAGGGAGATGCAAACTAGTTAGATATTTTCCTCAAAAACATAAACACTGTACATAATTCATTAGTGCTAGCTTGACTAGTGGCTTAAAACACAGGACACATTCGCCAAATTCAATACCTACTAACATCACTAATACTTAGCACAAGATGTTTGTCACGACCGGCACCCAATACCAGAACAAGTGCCAAGCACCCTGGTCTCGGCTCGGCTTCACCAGTAGTGTGACCACCGTTGGGCTTCGGGAGGAGCCCTCAGCTTACTTGGGTGCCACCTGGACTTAACGAGAGGTGCAAGGCGAGATGTTCTGGCTGGCAAAGGGGCACGGTTGTTAGCAGAGTCTTTTGGGCCGAAGGTCACAGTACAAATGGAGCAGGCAAGAGAATCGTCAGACAGGCTGGGTCGAGGCAGGCAGATATCAAGAATCGTCAGGCAGGCAAGGGTCAAACCGGGTTGTCAATCAAGGGGTAAAGCAGGAAGAGTTGTCGTAGGCAGGCAAGGGTCAAGATACAGAATGCAGAATAGTCAGGAACAGGCTGGGTCAAACACGGGTAATCAACAGACAGAATACGGATCAGATGCACAAGGCTCAGGAAACCACTAGAAACAAGTTCTATCATGGGCACTGGCTGAAGGTCAGAATGGGCCTTAAATACAATAATTTTTTGCGCCAAAACTTGCGCCAATGCGCGCTGGCGTAATTACCTTTAAGAGGCGTGCAGGTGCGCCGTGCGCGCCCTAGAAATCAAGATGGTGCTGGATCCGGCGCAAAGGAACCACGCAGCGGGCATCCCCGCCGATGATGCAATGGGCGACCCCGCCGCACAGGTAATATTGTTACCATGTTGTTTTGAATGTGTAGCTCTAATGGTTACTTTGTGCACTTGGTCTTTGCTAAGCTTCGGTTTGTTTAATCACAGGACAGCACTAGTGATGGGCGAATTTCTCCTGTTTGGGAAAAATTTGTGATACTCATGTCAATTTCGACGCAGGTGTTAATAAATAAAGTCATAAAGTCAATGGCCATCCAAATGGTGTTGGCGCTGGGCAATTTTGATGCGATTGACTTTTATATACAGACCCTATTGCACCAGGGTAAAGTTTCAGCTTCTCAATTGCAGCAATGATCCAGGACTTCAAACTTGTCACAGGGCTGATTATTAAATTCTGATACAAGGTGCACTGGTTTCTGTGCTGCCATATAATAAATATCTGTATTAATTACTAATCAGCCTTATATTGTGACATTTCTATTCTATGTGTACTGTATATTGTGAGTGGGTCCCTAAGCTCAGTATGTGACAGCAGCACAGAGCATGTGCAGTGAATCAGCAGAAAAGAAGATGGGGAGCTACTTGGGCATCTTTGGAGACACAGATCTTTACTGCTAAAGGGCTGTGGTTGCCTTGGGCTGGTACAGAAGCCCAAAACATAATGTACAACATTTCTACCTACTTCTTTAGTTATGCTTTAGTTCTCCTTTAATTACTCCATAAGGAAAAAACTGCTATCTGCCTATTTGCAAAACACCCAGGAGGCAACCAACATCACTGTAATCTACCTATGAACTCCATTGAGCCATCCACTGTGAGCATGCCACACCAATGGGGTGATACTGACAGATGTTTTGGGAAAGGTGGCATTGTCTGAAGTTTAAAAACATGTGGCGAGCATTGTACTTTAACATTACAAGGCTTCATTAGTTATGCAATCAGCTTGTACTGTTTTGTAAGTTAGGCAGACCCCTTAGACTGCTAGGCAGTTAGAGAGAGCTCATGAGCAGACAGGTAGATTTCAGTAACATCAACATAAAGGTGGTAGTGAAGTCCAAAAGTCTGTTCAAGTTCTACTAGAGAAGTAGCAAAGAGTGATACAAGCAGGGTACATAAGACAAAACCTTGAGGAACTCCAACAGAGAGAGGATATATGGCGAAGCAGAGCACACACAAAACTTCAGAATATGGTGCCCTAGGGAAAAGATATGAAAGGGGATCAAACATTACTAATACTACTTACACACTTATACACATTAACGCATACCCATATGCACACACACACACACATATATATATATATATATATACATACAGACCTCATTTTTTCAAAAATGGACGCCGGCGTCAAAAACGAGACCCCAAATTTTTCGCAGTTTCGGGAATTTCATGGGTAAAGCTGAAAGTCAAATGATTTAACCTTTAGATATGAATAATGACATTGCAATGATAACATTTAAGAGATATTGTACAGATGTATTTAAATGTAATTGAAAATGTAGAAGGATATTAACTGTGTTAGGAGTACTTGGGGACACATTTGGGAGCCTTATTTATCAAAACCCAAATTTTTCGGATAATTTTATTTAAAAAAAGTCAGACCAAACTAGAATCCACGATTTGAGCTTATTTTATTATAAAAATACCACGATTTAATCAGATCAGGGACAACCCCAAAAAAATTGTGCAGAAATTCAAATTGCACGATTTTTTTCAGAGTTTTTTCCAGAATCACTTGATTGTTACGGGCTTTTTCCCGTAAAGCCAAATTTTCCAGATTTTTGCCTGAAAGCTCCAAAATAGTCCAATTTTCAGGCCACAGAAACTTCCAAATAGGATAGGGACGGTTCACATTGACTTATATACAACCTCAGTAGGTCTGAGTTTTGGATTCTGACTTTTCCCATCCTCGGGGTATAATATATCGGGAATTGGCAATTTCTTTCATGATTTTTTTAGGCAGAAAAAAGCTATATGGGCGCAACATTTTTTTAGGGAACTTGGTTCTCAATATCTGGGCAACAAGCAGCATTTGTGGCAAGGTCTGGGCCTAGGACGGCACAAATTAATGGACAGCACGCTGCCTAGATGCCCCTGAACTTTGGTCACATGCGGGCCCTGGGGTCTACGAGTGCAAGAGGTTTCACGCACCCTGTCCACTGTGCAAGAGGGTACCCTGCTGGTCAAAACAGATGTTTAGTGCAGATTTCTTTGGCACCATCAATGCACCCTACACCTAGGGGCCGATTCACTCAGCTCGAGTGAAGGGTTCGAATGAAAAATACTTCGAATTTCGAAGTATTTTTTGGGTACTTCGACCATCGAATTGGTTAAATTCGATCGAATTCGATCGAAGTCGAACGAAATCGAACGATTCGAAGTAAAAATCGTTCGACTATTCGACCATTCGATAGTCGAAGTACTTGCCCTTTAAAAAAAACTTCGACCCCCTACTTCGGCAGATAAAAGCTACCGAAGTCAATGTTAGCCTATGGGGAAGGTCCCCATAGGCTTGCTAAGCTTTTTTTGATCGAAGGATTTTCCTTCGATCGTTTGATTAAAATCCTTCGAATCGAACGATTCGAAGGATTCAATCGTTCGATCGAACGAAAAATCCTTCGATCGTTCGATCGCAGGATTAGCGCTAAATCCTTCGACTTCGATATTCGAAGTCGAAGGATTTCAATTCGAGGGTCGAATTTCGAAGTATTTTTAACTTCGAAATTCGACCCTTCGTGAATCGGCCCCCTAGTGTCAATTCAACTAAAGTAGGTACAGGTGCTTAACATATTCTTCTTAAAATATAATATACAAACTTATAATAAACAAATTAAAATAAGTCTAGATTTAGTGGTGTTATTTATTAAAGGTCGAGTTTTGTTTTTCCCGAAAAAATTAGTTTTCGTGGGTAGTTTAAGTAAAAACTAAAATTTTTCGGGATAAAAAAAAACTTAGATTTATTATGCCCTGAAGCTGCAAAAAGCTTGAATCTGAAAATACACCATCTAAAACCTGTCAAGGTCATGTAGAAGTCAATGGCAGATGTCCCTTGAACCATTTGAAGATGTTTTTAGCCTTTGTGATTTTCTGTTTTTTTCCAGTGGTTTCACTCGAAAACTCGATCAATTTGAGCCATTCGGGTTTTTTCATAAATAAGCAAATATTCCACTTGTGAGTTTATTTGAGGTTGAAAAAAAACTCACAAACTTTACAAACTCATCCTTTAATAAATAACCCCCAATAGTCACGTTCCTTATCTTAATAGTACAAGTTTGCAGTTGCAGCAAGAATTCCAGCTCTTGGCATTTCTGAGTCATGAAAAAGTAGAGGTTCTGATCTTCCTTTGGGTGTTACTGATGTACATTCTAACTGTGTGTGCAAATCTTATTATCTCTGCACTTGTATGTTTCTGGCTATAACCACAAGAGGTAACAACAGCATTTCTTTCCTTGGCTGTTTCATTCAGCTGTATCTACATATATCATGTGTTTCAGAAGAAGCTCTCCTCCTTGCCTCCATGGCTTATGATCGCTATGTAGCCATCTGTATCCCCATGCGTTACTCTCTCATCATGAAGAAAAGTGTATGTGTTCTCCTTGCCTCTGTTACTTGGTTAATTAGTTACATAAATTCATTCATGTATTGTTTCGTTTCTAATTTATTTTTCTGTGATCGTCATGAAATCAATCATTACTTTTGTGAACTGAAAGCAATTCTAGGGCTCTCTTGTGGGGGCTTTCAAAACATTAAAATTGTAATGATTGCAACATGTGTAATTATTGGACTCTTGCCCTTCGGTTTAATTCTGATCTCCTATGGAAACATTATGGGGCAGATTCACTAAGGGTCGAATTTCGAAGTTAAAAATACTTCGAAATTCGACCCTCGAATTGAAATCCTTCGACTTTGAATATCGAAGTCGAAGGATTTAGCGCTAAACGTTCGATCGAACGATCAAAGGATTTTTCGTTCAATAGAACGATTAAATCCTTCGAATCGAACGATTCGAAGGATTTTAATCAAACGATCGAATGAATATCCTTCGATCAAAAAAAGCTTAGCAAGCCTATGGGGACCTTCCCCATAGGCTAACATTGACTTCGGTAGGTTTTATCTGCCGAAGTAGGTGGTCGCAGTTTTTTTTAAAGGGAAAGTACTTCGACTATCGAATGGTCGAATAGTCGAACGATTTTTACTTCGAATCGTTCGATTTCATTCGATTTCGAACGAATTCGAACGAATTTAACCAATTCGATGGTCGAAGTACCCAAAAAAAACTTCGAAATTCGAAGTTTTTTTCATTCGAATCCTTCACTCGAAGTTAGTGAATCTGCCCCTATATCTTCTGAAGGAGTAGATAAGTATAAACCTCCTCACTGGCTAAAGTGTGGGAACAGTGCAAATTGAACAGCTATGTGCACCCCAAGTGCTTTATAGAGTCTTATCCCGACCCAAGTTTTTCAAGTTATTTTATTGATACATGAGATAAAATCGCAGATGGAAGATTGGTCAAGTTTGGTAAATTAGATAAATTTGAGTTTTAGCAAATAACCCCCTAACTTAGGGCTTTTTTAAACTAAATGATGAACACACAAAGCAAAGTTGTAATAAGGAATTATGGATGTTGGAATTTTGAACTATAATTAGTAACACCTAAGTGATATTAATAATATCTGTCAATGGATTAAAGGTGTTATTGATATCGGTGAGCAGGAAAAAAAGTGTTGCTCAACTTCAATCGTTGATGACACAAACAATTCATGAAGCAAGGGAGGGATTAAGGCCTTAACTCCTTGGATAAAGCTAACGTGTGTTAGATTTTATTTATTTATATTGGTTGCTTACATTTGACACGATTATGGCGAATCATAAAATATGTTTTATCATGAATTAAATGTGGACAGCAGTTAAAAAGGTTCAGGGCAGATAATACTAATTTGTGAGTACAAGAACTGGGTGTTGTGTGAGGGGCTTCTGTTTTGGTTGCTATTTAAACCTTTAATTAATTTGTTTGCTTTGGGGGGTATTTACCAAAACTCAAATTAATGAAATTTTTTTAGTAAAACAAAGTCGACCTAACTCCCATCTACAAAATTTAACTAATTTAACAATTGTTCTTCTCGAAAAATGTTGAGACAAAATCAAGCATCAATTCAACTTGTGCAACTCTTCCGCTCTGAAAACTCGACTTTATCAAACTGTCACTGGGACAACTCGAATTTATTGGATTACCAGTGTGATTCACAATGTCAGGAAACATCTTCAGGGACATCTGCCATTGACTTCTACATGACCTTGACAGGTTTTACATGGAGTATTTTCTGATTCAGATTAATAGCAGCTTTGGGGTATAATAAGGAGGTTATTTATTAAAAGTCAAGTTGTGTTTTTCCCAAAAAATGCAGCCTTTGCATTCCAATACTGTCTTTAAATTGAACCCATAGATCAATCTGTCTACTGCAGATCTCTTTCCTTTTGTCCTTTCCCAAATCACAGATTGTCTTTGTTATCTCCTCCTGAATGTCACAGCACCTCCAGAAACTGAAGCTCTTTGGAACCCAAATAATAATATTTACACATTCCTCTGTACCTTAAGTCTCACTCAACATCATCACCTTTTCCTCAATCATACAGGTTCTCCGTCTAGAAGTTATTTTTTTTACTTCCGTTTGTCTTTAATGTCTTTTAATGTCTATTTAAAACCTTGCGAAATCTTGCCACATTCATCAACATATGCATGTCCTTACATTAGTTTAGAAACAACCAAGTGGTCATCTACAATTGTTGTGGCGTTGGTGCAAAATGCTTGACAAAGAGCTAATGTAGACCTGAAGCATTGCTGTGTAGGTTTGTGCCAAACTGATGAATAAAGGCATTTTAACCTTTTGAAGAAAGAGTCTTTGTAGAGTTGTTGATGACTTGAAATTGTTGCGACCTGCGCAAGTAAATACAGATCACCATGTTATTTGCATTTTGAACTCTGCCTGTGTCTATAGAGTGCAAACACCTGCACTTTCCTGGTGAATACAGAACTGCATTTATTTAGTACAAGGTTAATAGTGCAGTAGTTTGTACATAACATATCCAGTTTCATAATATTTCCCACACAACTTACTACAAGCTTCCATTTTGTATAACTTTAATGTGTTCATTTTGCAGTCTCTAGCGTTCCATATACGCTTCTCTAATATGCAGATCCCTTTACTGGTTTCTAATTTCCTCTTTAATAAAAATCATACTAACCTTCACATTCACATACCCTCCTTCTATGGTCTTCTTCTGACCTTGACTTCTGTTCTCCTCTCATTATTTCATAATTGTAGTGGGTTGGTACCTCATCCTCATCATCCTGATTGTCACATTCGCTCTACTGCAAATCTGCTGACTGCCAAAGGGGTGGCCTTCAGGGTCCAGGGCAGAACTGGATGAAGATACAAATGCGAACATACAATAAAGAATCACCAATTGTTTGCAACAGTTTTATGTTTCAATTGTTCTTGTGGGCAGGGCCCTCCAATCTAATTTTTATTCTGTAACCCATGATTATTAAATTATTGGAAGACCCCCCTTTTTGTTATAGCCCCAAACTATTGTGATATTAAAATGTACAGTTAGTTAGCATAGTTATTGGTATATATAGTTTATATATGTGAGTGTATAGATAGGATGGTATGATTGTTTTTCTACATGGGCACTAGGGGTCATTTGGGGGGTTGAACTTGATGGACTTCGGTCTTATTAAATAAATATTTTTAATAGAGGAGTGGTAGATGAGTTGCATTTAAGTGAAGCTTCATTTGAACTAAAACTAGTTTCTCTCATCTTTTAATTAAAACAAAGTCGACTTAACTCCCATCCACAAATTTAACTCAGACGTTGCAACAAAACCGAGGTCAATGCAAATTGTATGATTGGCGCTCCACAAACTTGACTTTATTGAATTGTTACTGCAAAAACTCAACTTTATCACATTACTGAATGAAAACCAGTGCAGAGCACAATTTCAGGAAACATCTTCAGTGACATCTGCCATTGACTTCTACATGACCTTTACAGGCTTGAGATGGTGTATTTTCAGATATGGATTTTTAGCAGGGGTCATAATAAATCTAAAAATTTGATTATTTTTTTTCCTCTAAAAAAACGAAAAAAGTTTTTCCCTTTAAAAATAGACCAGAAATTTTTGAGGGTGAGTTCCTGCCCCAAATAATAAACTGTCCAGTGTTCTGTGCATTTGGTGCAGGGAGATAAAGATTTATACCAAATGTAGTAAAGCAAAATAAAAAATACACTGGGTTATGTAATATAAGACACAACGTTTGCCCAGGAGCAGTAACCCATAACAACTAATCAGGCCGAATTTACCGGTCATCTGTTTTTAAGCAAACATCTTATTGGTTGCTATTATTGGTTGCAATTGGTAACAGCTACTGCGCTAACTTAGGGGGTTATTTACTAAACTCCGAATGCAAAAATTACGCAAAATTCGTGATTTTTTTTTTAATAAAATTGGACTTTTAAAAAAAAAATCACAAATTGTTTGGAATTTATTAAACCTCAAGGATGGGAAAAGTCCAAATCTGAAAATCCGGCATCTCAGACCTGTCGAGGTTGCATATAAGTCAATGGTAGAAGTCCCAATGATTTTTTGATGTGTGCTGGGTTTTTGGCAATACCCCGAAGTTTTCGGCAAAGTTTGAAATTTTTGGGTGAAAAATCCGAAAAAATCATGAAAATCGGATGAAAGGTCCGAAAACATAGTGAAAATCATATTTTTCATGATTCTTTCCCACGAACAAAATTTTCGGGAAAGTGTATTAATAAATAAGCCCAAAAAACCCGTATGGATTTGGTCGGGTTTTTTCAGAAATTATTGAGATAAATTCGGACTTTGATAAATAACCCCCTTAGTGTCTTGTACCACCTTTGGGGGATAGTTTCTTAAAACTAAATATGCAAAATGCATTTTCCTACATCTGCTTACTCTGAGGGATTGTTGGAGTAATAGGTAACAGTACTTGGAAGGTCCGTGGAATAAAGGTTTAAGGAGACATCTGTTAAAAATATTCTCATTTTGAAGGAGTTACTTCACAATGTTTTAATATATTCTTGTGGTACTCACTGCCAGGAAGACAGCTGGGTACATTGTCAAAGTAAATCTACACATTATACCAAAAGTTTTAGTGGCATATTGTACAAGGAGAGAAGTATGCTTTGCAACTAAGAACATTATACAGTTGTAGGAGGGTAATGGTCTTACTCAATTCTAATTTAAGTTTTCCATTTTGTTATCTCCAAGTCCTACCCCTTCAGAATCCATGTTCCAATATGTTGCACTGATGAGATCTAGCAAGATGCAAGTTTGGATATAAACCATTAGGCTGTATTTGTGCTATAAAACCAGCGGTTCTGGATGCATAGTTGGCCAAAGGGACATAAAGGAGTGATTTGCATGGCTCTGCCCTGTTGCCTTATGGGAGAATTAAAATTCAATTTTTTTGGTATCTAGGCAGTGCTGTGTATATGGCATGAGCCAAGTAAATACGTTCTGATTTCAGACAGCTTCACTTTACTTTAAGTAACCATAAGGGTCAATTCTAGCATTGGGCTGGATCTGTTTATTGTTCAAAGGGGCTGTTTCTCTTTTTAGGTTAATGTTCCCCTAGTAGTTCTGCATTGGACAGAACTTTTGGGCATATGCTCCCCCTGGTTCCAAAATGTATAGTTGAGATAAGTATCAGCAATCAGTTTGGTTTTTATGGTTTGGTTATCTTCACCCACTCTCAAAGCAATTACATAAGTATGTGTTGAAAATAAGCAAGGGCTAGTGTCTAGCTACTATTTCAGATACTGTGGCAGTCCATTTAAAGAGTATAGAAAAAGAAAAGGTTAGTTGAACGAGGAAGAAAAATAGTTTAGAGAGTGGGCCTATGGTGTAAGGTTTTCTGCTGAGCCCCTGTAAATACAACACTGTAGGCATTGAAGTACACAGGGTAGGGTTGTTGAAGGACTACATAATTAGACATATTGTAGCAACAAGAAAGACCTTGGCAGTTGGAAATGTGCTGGTTACAGCTAATGAAAAAAGATCCTAGAAGCTAATAAAGCCCAAGAAACTGCAATAGTAGGGAAAAAAAGACAGGAAAAGTAAATGCAAAATGAGAAACCCAAAGCACATCCCGTAGGCAGGAGTTGAAGCTTTTAGAACGTTTTAGGATTGAAAAATGTATTGTGATATGAGGTGTATCATTTGGAATGGAAAGAACATGCCTTGACCAAATTATTACCTCCCAGTTAGTGGTTGGGGTGGGTCAGACTAAGTTCTCAATATAATCTGCCACTTACTTGACCAATCACAAGCTTTATAAGCTAACAGAAAATATGATGGGGTAGGAAAACAATTAAGCAAAAGTCCAGTTTCAGATATCATATCTAAAAAAAGCAATATTCCTGTATTAATCGGCCACTGGGGATTCTTCCACAAGAGACATGTATGTGCCTCATGTGTCTTACAGTTCTTTTTAAAGCACCTGAAAATCCAGAGCCATACAGCTTCTCAGCTTGATGCAATAAGTAGCTTCACAGATGTGAATACCTAATCGGAAGCCATACTGTTTGTTTCAGTATTTCATCCTTTGGCAATGCTTTGCCTCTTATTTTTACAGACTGTTGTCTAATTCAGCTTCAGATAGTTGTATAAGCACCATCATTTGTATTGGGAGAGAATGACATGATAAACAAAACAGAAAATCAGATTTGGTATAACATGGACTATTGAGTTTGACCAAGAGAACAAGTAAGTATGATGTCTCTAAGAACCTTAGCCTTTAAGATGCTCTATAGGACATTTGCTAATGCTGAAAATTGGTGGCACAGGAGAGCTAGGCAATCAACAGAGGCTGAGAACAGAAGAGAAATCATAGAGCGGGGGTTGTATCTAGAAATGTGGAGTAAAATAAAACTGTAGTATGATTAGTGCAGTAAGTGTCATGAATTTTTGTTTAAGAATCACACAATGCCATTACAAAATTTTGAAACTGATTTTTTTTCATATTTTGTGATGATTATATTGTACTTGAGTCTCCCGTTTATTATCTTCACAAGATTCATATCCAATATTTTCAACACAATTCCTTCATATTTGCTTTGCCAGACTGAATTTTGACAGTAGTATATATAGAGGTGAGCACTCCAAATAAATACTCCAAAAGTAAAGTTTATAAAAGGAACATGTTACAGTAAGTCTTGTATTCTGTTACAAATCTCTTAGTCATAGGTCTACAGCTAAGTGCCTTGTAGGAAGTATTCCATACATGTCCCTATAATGAATTCCAACATTTGCTGTACTCTGGCCTGGTAGAGACTTTTATGTGTGTCTACCCCTCTATATATTCCTGGATAATCCATTATATTTAATGAAGGTCTTGAGCATTGCACCCTGTCCCTGTGTTGTTACTGGTGAACTTCTGTCTTCTGTTTCCCTCAAGGACACAACATGACTGAAAGTAAAGCAGGAAACAGCACAGCACAGAGAGAATTCCACCTCTTGGCATTTCTGAGTCATGAAAAACTGCAGGTCCTGATCTTTATTTCAGTGTTACTGATGTACATTCTAACTGTATGTGCAAATCTTATTATCACTACACTTGTATGTTTGGTGCCCAGACTGCACACTCCAATGTACTTTTTCCTGTGCAACTTGTCAGTCCAAGACATTGTCTATGTCACTGCCATCTTGCCAAAGTTTCTGGCTATAACCACAGCAGGTGACAATAGCATTTCTTTCCTGGGCTGTATGATTCAGATGTATCTACATATATCATGTGTTTCAGGAGAAGCTCTCCTCCTTACCTCCATGGCTTATGATCGCTATGTAGCCATCTGTATCCCCATGCGCTACTCTCTCATCATGAAGAAAAGTGTATGTGTTTTTTTTGCCTCTGTTTCTTGGTTCATCGGTGCCACAAATGGATTCATGTATAGTTGGCTCATTTCTAATTTTTTTTTCTGTGATCATCATGAAATCAATCATTTCTTTTGTGAGATGAAAGCAATTCTAGGGCTCTCTTGTGGTGGCTTTCAAAACATTAAAATGGTCATGATTGCAACATGTGCAATTATTGGACTCTTGCCCTTCAGTTTAATTCTGATCTCCTATGGAAACATTATATCTTCTGTCCTAAAGATCCGTACTTCAGAAGGAAAACTCAAGATCTTCTCCAGCTGTGGCTCCCATCTCACAGTTGTGGTTCTGTTCTGTGGGACACCTGTAAGTTTGTACATGAAGCCAGAGTCTGAGAATTCCCAAGAAATAGATAAGTTGCTGTCTCTACTGTATGTGGCTGTCACTCCCCTGTTGAACCCATTAGTGTATAGCTTGAGGAACAAAGATATAATAAATGCCATTAAACATACCACAAATCTATATTTCTGGGGCAGCTTTGCATGTAATGATATAGATAATGATGTGATTTATTTCAAATACAACTAAGCTATAGTAGTTTGTAGACAGGGTCGGACTGGCCTGCTGGAAATCCAGGAAAAAACCCGGTGGGCCGTGATCTTGGTGGACCTCAAACTCAACCGTTTGCAGAAAAAATGCCTCAGAATGTGCACTACTCTAAAGATCTAAGCAGCATGCTGATGACTGGTGACTCACTCAGGACACTGCACACTGTGCTTCTGTATAGACCAGCGTACATTCTGAGGCATTTGTTTTGCTTCTGCAAAATGTCTCGCAGGAGGACTACTAAAATATGTGAAGGCTTGGGAGCAGGCAGAAGGGCAGGACATGAAAGGTGACGCGTCTAGTTGAGTTAAAGATAAAGTGCAGGTGGAAGATATGGAACGGTGGAATGAAAGGGAAACGAGGCACAAACATTATTTACATGGAGGGGAGATGTTGCAGTAAAAAAAAAGAATGAGTTAATACGTTTGCAGAGCAAAAAAAGCTGGTAGAGAAGGGAAATAGAGCAGAAAGCACAAAAGGCCAGCATTTAGTTAGTTAATGGTGAAGCCCAGAACTTCTCTTACACTTCTGTGGGACACATTATCAAAATTTACTTGTGTTTTTTTGTACCGGAATTTGAAATTGACACAGTGTGTGAAAAGTCCTTCTTTAAAAACAAATGCATGATACACTATCCCTTGGGGAAGACAAACCATACAATAAGTGATAGGAAAGGGTTAACGTACGACTGTAATATGGTCAGGGAAAAGACAGAAGTCCCATTTAGTGCCCCAGATAATCAGGAGAATTCAGAGAGGTTAATTGAAGGGGACAGGATAGGTGTCTCAAGAGAAATTGGCACTGTTTAATACGGGAGCTAAAGCCGTATCTCTTTCTATTCCTGGTTGTGTGTAGAGCTCTGAGTTTGCACTGTTCCTAAACTTTAGCCAATGAGGAGTTTTTTACTTATCTACTCCTTCATCAAACTCTCTTCTGCTGCATCTCCAGGTGACTAGTCGCCAGTCCATTTTTCTAGCACTTAAGCACATTATTAGCAGCTTTGGGGTATAATAAGGGTTTATTTATGATCAAGTTGTGTTTTTCCCAAAAAATTCAGCCAGTTGTGTCTTTAAACTGATGGTCCATAGATCAATCTGTCTACTGCCGATCTCTTTCCTTTTGTCCTTTTCCCAAGTCACAAATTGCCTTTGTTATCTCCTTCTGGATGTCACAGCACCTCCTGAAACTGAAGCTCTTTGGAACCCAAATAATAATATTTCCACATTCCTCTGTACCTCAAGTCTCACTCAACATCCCCACCTTTTGCTAAATCACACAGGTTCTCTGCCTAGAAGTTATATTTTAGAAGTTCATTTTTGGTTCCAAAATGTGAGTTTTTTTTCCCTCTAAAAATGTAAGTTTTTCCCTTTAAAAAAATAGAGTAGAAAAGTTTGAGGTTTAATGAATGGGCCCCATAGTACTGATGAGCAGATTGAGGCTGACACCATCTGTCTTGTGAAATCGTTCCTGTGCAGGTGGGTTCACACTGACTTGTCTGTAAATGTATTTGTGACTTTTTACATACTGTAAGAGTTTGGGTAGCTGGGATCAGTTTTCTGGGGGTAACACAGCCCACGGCACAAGCACAACTCATGAGAGTATAGTCTCTTTTTGGTAGTTTATTGTCTCTTGCAGCAAAATAAACACAACAAATAATTCAAAATAAAATCCTTGCCACTTAATGGGCTTCTAACTAATACAAAATTAATAATGAGTGGAGGGCACACCAGAAAGTTCAAAGGTTAGTTAGAGGTGCAGAAACAATAGTTACCCCTACTTAAGGTAACCAACATCACTGACTCATCCACATGTTCGCACACTCAGAGCAAAACAATTTGGCAAAAAAGGTGGTTTAAAAATTAATTTTTACTGTTTATTCAAAAAAGCATTTAATACAAACAATGTCTTACAATATGGCATAATTTTTACAATGTTTAAAAATAAATATCAACCACCCATTAGTTATTTTTTTTTTTTTTTGCTGTATATAACTAATGGGTGGATTGAAAAATGTATTGTGATATGAGGTGTATCATTTGGAATGGAAAGAACATGCCTTGACCCAAATTATTACCTCCCAGTTAGTGGTTGGGGTGGGTCAGACTAAGTTCTCAATATAATCTGCCACTTACTTGACCAATCACAAGCTTTATAAGCTAACAGAAAATATGATGGGGTAGGAAAACAATTAAGCAAAAGATATCAGATATTCAGATATCATATCTAAAAAAAAGCAATATTCCTGTATTAATCGGCCACTGGGGATTCCTCCACAAGAGATATGTATGTGCCTCATGTGTCTTACAGTTCTTTTTAAAGCACCTGAAAATCCAGAGCCATACAGCTTCTCAGCTTGATGCAATAAGTAGCTTCACAGATGTGAATACCTAATCGGAAGCCATACTGTTTGTTCCAGTATTTCATCCTTTGGCAATGCTTTGCCTCTTATTTTTACAGACTGTTGTCTAATTCAGCTTCAGATAGTTGTATAAGCACCATCATTTGTATTGGGAGAGAATGACATGATAAACAAAACAGAAAATCAGATTTGGTATAACATGGACTATTGAGTTTGACCAAGAGAACAAGTAAGTACGATGTCTCTAAGAACCTTAGCCTTTAAGATGCTCTATAGGAGAATTGCTAATGCTGAAAATTGGTGGCACAGGAGAGCTAGGCAATCAACAGAGGCTGAGAACAGAAGAGAAATCATAGAGCGGGGGTTGTATCTACAAATGTGGAGTAAAATAGAACCAGAGTATGATTAGTGTCATGAATTTTGAGTTTTGTTTAAGAATCATGCAATGAAATAACAACAATTTGAAACTGATTTTTTTTCATATTTTGTGATGATTATATTGTACTTGAGGCTCCCGTTTATTATCTTCACAAGATTCATAACCAGTATTTTCAACACAATTCCTTCATATTTGCTTTGCCAGACTGAATATTGACAGTAGTATATATAGAGGTGAGCACTCCAAATAAATACTCCAAAAGTAAAGTTTATAATAGGAACATGTCACAGTAAGTCTTGTATTCTGTTACAAATCTCTTAGTCATAGGTCTACAGCTAAGTGCCTTGTAGGAAGTATTCCATACATGTCCCTATAATGAATTCAGCATTTGTTGTACTCTGGCCTGGTAGAGACTTTTATGTGTGTCTACCCCTCTATATATTCCTGGATAATCCATTATATTTAATGAAGGTCTTGAGCATTGCACCCTGTGTTGTTACTGGTGAACTTCTGTCTTCTGTTTCCCTCAAGGACACAACATGACTGAAAGTAAAGCAGGAAACAGCACAGAGAGAATTCCACCTCTTGGCATGAAAAAGTCATGAAAAAGTGCAGGTCCTGATCTTTATTTGGGTGTTACTGATGTACATTCTAACTGTATGTGCAAATCTTATTATTACTGCACTTATATGTTTGGTGCCCCATCTGCACACTCCAATGTACTTTTTCCTGTGCAATTTGTCAGTCCAAGACATTGTCTATGTCACTGCCATCTTGCCAAAGTTTCTGGCCATCACTATAACAGGGGACAACACAATTTATTTCATGAGCTGTTTGACTCAAATGTTTCTTTATGGGTCATGTGTTACAGTGGAATTCCTCCTCCTGACCTCTATGGCTTATGATCGCTATGTAGCCATCTGTATCCCCATGCGTTACTCTCTCATCATGAAGAAAAGTGCATGTGTTATTCTTGCCACTATATCTTGGTTTATTAGTGCCACAGTTTCATTCATGTATTGTTGGTTAATTTGGAATGTACTAACCTGCGATCATCACAAAATCAATCATTTCTTTTGAGAGCTGAAAGCCACACTCAAGCTTTCTTGTTGTGGCCTTGAAAATATTAAAATTGCAATCACTGTAACATGTGTACTTATTGGGTTACTACCCTTTGGTTTAATTCTGATCTCCTATGGAAACATTATATCTTCTGTCTTAAAGATCCGTACTTCAGCAGGAAAACTCAAGATCTTCTCCAGCTGTGGCTCCCATCTCACAGTTGTGGTTCTGTTCTGTGGGACATGTATAAGTTTGTACATGAAGCCAGATTCGGAAAATTCCCCAGAAACAGATAAGTTGCTGTCTCTACTCTATGTGGTCGTCACTCCCCTGTTAAATCCTTTAGTGTATAGCTTAAGGAACAAAGATATTATTAATGCCATTAAACATATCACAAATCTCCCCCTTTATACAAAATGAGAGACTCAAGCAGGAAGTGATGTCACAACAAGATAATATGGCAGCTGCTATCCTAAACAAACAGAGAGCTTCCAGAGCATTCTGCAGAATAATATGGTGTTCTTGCTTTCACTATTATGGCTAATCTATTGGCAATAAATTACTTTGGTAGCTTTTCTTCTCCTTTAAACTTCACTATGCTAAATCATAGGGAAGACCATACTTGCAGTTCTTTCCTGGTGTCAGTTGTTGCTTGGAAAATGCTAAACTGTCAATATCCAGCACTTATTAAAGGTTGCTGGTGATGTTGCTAAGGTGAATAATGGGTCAAGAAAGGAGTATCTGGGAGTAATTAAAAAATGATTGAGGACCACCAGAGTCTGTCTGTGCTTAACAATCAGCCCTACTAAGTATCAGCCCTACAATCTTCATCTTCAAGAACTAAACTGTACTACTATGTGTCTGCACATAATAGTACTAGTAGTTATTGCCAAGGAGAGGAACTTTGGGAACATTTCTGCAGCTGATGCTCTCATCATAGAGTTGTGGTTCTATTTTGGTAGACCACTTTAATTTATCGTGTTCAATATTTTAGCCCCATTCCAAGCCTTCATGAGTTCTGAAGAACTTTTATCTTCCAGAATAATATCTATTTGGATACACACGCAGTTTATAATGTAATAATAATATAATTTTCTATTGAAGGTTTATTGACCGATGTACAACTGATGTTGTTTTTATTCTAAATGTTTACCTCTTTATTAAGGCCACATTTGCAGGTTTTTTTAGCCTAAAGAAAGGTAGTATCAGAAATCCTGAGAAGGACTCAATAGCAAGAAGATGGTACTAAATTAGGAGAGCATCACATTGGAAATCAGGTAGTATGGACCCTGTGAAGGAGGGTTAGCAGAACTGAGGACTAGCCTCTGTAATAGCTATTGAGTGATAAGAAGAAGTAGTGTGGGTAATCACCAACCAGTGTAAGGAATCCATTGGATACACCTAGGATAGTGGATGTTTGGAGGTAAAACTATTATAGTCAAAACGTTGGGGCTGGATACTGTACCTGGGAGGTTATTTACTAAACCTCATTTTTTTTGATAATCAAGGTTTTTTGGCAAAAACTCTATTTTTTTGAGATTTATTATAGCCTGAAGATGCAAAAAGTCCAAATCTTCAAATCTGCCATCTCAAGCCTGTCGAGGTTATGTAGAAGTCAATGGCACATGTCCTTTTTACAATTTAAAGATATTGTGATCTGCACAATATGAATACGGTTTGGGTTTGCACTTGATTTTGTTGAGTTTTTTCCTGACCCGCTTGGTTTCAAAAATATATGAGATAAATATAAGTTTTAAGTAAAAGTTTGATTACTGTATGTCATTTGTGTCTGTATCATGTACTACATAAAGCTCCTATTGTGCAGCAATTAATTATTTTTTTTTAAACCACTTGTAAAGTGCGTGTATCGTCTTTGAAACTCTTTAATCATGCACTAGCATTAGGGCCCAGCTAAGAAAAACACGTGCTCTGCCTATGAGCAGCAGGAGCCACTTAGTTAAAAGTAAAAGTTGTATTTTTATAACATTTCTGTCCTGCTATTAAACAAACAAATTCATTGAGTTGTACAAAATAAAGTGATTTGTTTATCATTTATTTAAACTTAAAATACTATGTTGCAGTGGAACAGAGCGCCAGCCCGCGCATGCATGAAAGAAATTCTTTGGAAGAGACTGGCACGTACCTACCTGGACCTCCCTCCACCCCCCCACATAATCGTGTCCCCTCACTCCCCAGCCACTTGCGCTGGGTATGTAAGAATGCATCTGGGAATGGGGGGATACAGCTATTGAGGAAACAGTCCCTGCGGTCCTGGCCCACCGCAAAAGTGGGGTCTACTTCCTCTATAGCTACACCACTGCTTTCTTGAATTATGCAGTGAGATTTTGCAACTATGAAAATAGATTCTGGAGGTAAGCACCACCATCTGTGTTAAACACTCTGGTATAACATAATCATAAGAGTTCAATTCCAAATTTAATGAGGCAAGAGGATTAGCTCAGAAGTACAGTTATGTATGTTCACTGTTGCACTACAGTTATAAATTAGAAGAGGAAAAATTAAAAGCCCTTTTTCACAATCTGTCACAGTGAATATTTGTTGAATTTAGTTCAATTTTTTAATTCTTGGCTTGGCCATTTATGAAAATCCTTGATCAATAAACGTCTAATCACCATCACCTTTCCATTTCAACTGCTTTTATTTTTTCCTAATGTTTATAAAGAACGTTTTTGTGGCAAGAATCTCTGTCCAACAACTGTCTTTATTTAATCTGAGCTTTTCAAATATTCCTAAGAAGAAAGGAAAATGTTATGATAGCAAATACTTTCTGAAACAAACTTGATGACTTCTCCCTTATACTTATATCACCTTTGAATACTTCTACTTTCCCCATACACATCATAACTGAAAATAAAGCAATAAACATTACAGAGTGGCCCATTTATTAGCATCAAATTTCATTTTTTTTCACGAGTCTCTAAAAATATGTGGTCCTCCTATTGGTTTTAAAAGCTCTTAGAATTGGAGATTTAAGTCTAAAAACCATAAAAAACACTTATACAAAACTTTTCCAGGAATAGTTGCCAGGTATAGTTGGGGTCCTATAGAAGTCAATGGGAGCTGTGCAGATCCTATTGGACTGTTTTAAATCAATTTAGACTTTTAGAGGTTTTTGGATTTATTTTCCACTAGGAATTGTCTGAAAAACTTTGTTTTTTTAGAGATTTTAGAGGTTTTTAGATTTTTAGGGCACCCTTCAGCGTTATTTTCCATTTTTATATTTTTTTATTCGGATCTTTTAATAAATCTCATGACATTCATGGTTTTAGAGAAAGTGAGCTTAGCTGTGGTTTCAAAAACCTCTAAAACACTAAAATCCAACCTTTGATAAATAAGCCTCAGAGTGAGTACCACCTCTTGCCATTTCATATTCAAAATTCTTATCTTCCTTTGAGTGTTGCTGCATTGTGGAAGGCTAAGAATGAATTTCAGAAGTGCTGCATAAGGACATGATATATCCATAAATGTTGGAAGCTACTGCTGTAATGTATTATGTTCTAGTAGCACTTACTGCCAGCTGGTATATATTGTCAATGTAACATTTTGCACACCTTTATTTTAAGAAGTACTGTAACTATAATTGTTAAAGGGGGCATATTGTATAAAAAACAAGGTTATGTTATTCTTGTTTTTTTACATTATACTGTTTCAAACAGAAGGAATGAGCTTTAAAAAGTTTTTTCTTGGGCTGATATCTTGAAAATATCTCCAAAAATCCTACTAGTTTCACCGATCAGTTTCAGTTCCTGCTGCCTCCTTTTGCAGGGGAGCCTGTGCCACTCAGCACATTGCATTGTAGTAAGAACCAATCAGCAGCTAAGTTAACCTGATAGGGAACTGAAGCATGTCTTAGTTTGTGTGACTGCAGGGCTTTGATTGGCTATCCCCCTCCTACTGTGCTTCTGGCAGGGGCTGTTAAAACATGTCCACTCCTCATTTAAAAACATGAGCAGGGACCAGAGAGGATCTAAAGGATCTAATAAAGGGGCCAAATGATGATCATTTGTAGCCCAGAGTGAAACCAGCACCATATAGTACTTTTTTTTTTTTTTTTATAAATTCTTTATTTTTCATTTTAGTAAAGAAAGAGACATGGGGGATACAGAAAAAAGAAAGGGTAAGTGGGAAATAGACAGTATTAATATCCAATATAAGCATATGCATCCTGGAAATCAGAAAGCTGAGAAAAGAGTAGGTCCATGTTAGAAAAGACCCTTCTGTAATTTTTACATCAAAACACAGCAGTACTGTTGAATACAACTATAGAGTGTGTTACTAGAATAAAAGTTCCTATTGTCCTACTTATCCAAACTCGCAACATTTGAGTTCGGCAAAATACCGCATAGCATACATCAAAATCTGCATAGATACCTTTGCGACTGCTCATATTGCTATCTAGTAGTAATGCAATAACATATGAATCAGCTATTATTATGAAGCTGGTATGCCAAAGAGGGAGGAAAAAAAAAAAGGGGGGGGAAGGAAAGGTGAGCTAAGAAAAATCCGAAAAGACACAGAGTAACTTCAACAGGATCAGAGTTAAGCTGCTTTTTGTTATTTATTCCTTTTTTTTTGCCGTTCTATTGCCTGAGTTTTCTAGTTGCTCCGTATGAAGGCAAAGTGAGAGGCATTAGTAACTGCAACTTAAAATTACAGGTATGGTATCTAAGCCAGAACGGTTAGAACCTGAGGTTGTGTGAAATGCATGGTAGGAGGGAGGAATGCCAAGGGCACCCGAATGCGCATTAACACTGAGCCCAACACTTCACTAGGTGATCTCATGCAAAGAATGTTTATGTTGTTGAGGAAATTAAGGCCTTATATTCCGGAGTTTCTGTATATAGCAGCCAGTGACACCATTTTAGTCTGCATCGAGTCTCACTCATTTGTCCTTCATCAGTGTCTTTCAGTTTTTCAAAGAGATACAATTCTTGTACTTTCTGTGCCCATTCTTTAATAGTGGGAATTCTCTCCAATCTCCAATATTTGGGTATTAGTGCTTTCGCAGCATTGATCATCGTTGAAATACAAGTATGTCTATATTGTGCCATAGACATGTGGTTGTTATGTAATAAAATAAAGGATGCCGAGTCAGTGATCAATAGATCGGTAAATTTAAGTAAATGCTGCATGATGGCCGTCCAGTATGGTTTTATCTTAGGACAGTCCCATAAGATGTGAGTGAGTGTCCCTCTTCCTTGGCTACATCTCCAACAGGTATCAGGCAGGTTTGGGAATATCTTGGACAACTTGGTAGGGACTCTGTACCACTGCGAAAAAATCTTATAGTTGAGCTCCTGTAGTTTTGTGCACTGAGCTGATCGAAACGTTTTCTCTTGGATAAGGGACCATTCAACATCAGTAAAGGTAGTATGGAGTTCTGTTTCCCAAATATGGCGAAATTTAATTGCAGGGGATTGGTATGTGTCCAGTAAGATTCTATACAATAGAGATATTTTGTGGGGGAATCGAGAATGACTAACAAAGAGTTGTTCAAAGGGTGTATCCGTTGGTTCTTGTGGCTTCAGTATTCCCTCTGAGAGAAGAAAATGTCGGATTTGACAGAATCTGAGGTGATCCATGAAAGTGATTGAATCTGATTCTAGTATCTCCTCTAATTGTTTGAGTTGTCTCTTGGACATTCACATACCCTCCTTCTATGGTCTTCTTCTGACCTTGACTTCTGTTCTCATCTCATTCTTTCATCATTGCAGTGGGATGAAGATACAAATGTTGAAATCAAATAAAGAATCATCAATTGGCCCTCCAATCTAATTTTTATTCTGTTACCCATGTTTATTAAATGATTGGAAGACCCCCTTTTTGTAATAGTCCCAAACTATTGTGATATTAAGATCTAGAGTTAGTTAGTATACATATTATACTATGTATAGGATGGTATGAATGTTTTTATACATGGGCACTAGGGTTCATTTGGAGGGGTTGAACTTGATGGACTTCGGCCTTTTTAAATAAACCATTTTTAATAAAGAAGTGGTAGAAGAGTTTATTATGTGAAGCTTTATTTGAATGAACTAAAACTAGTTTATCTAGTTTTTTTTATTAAAACAAAGTCAACTTAACTCCCATCCACAAATTTAACTCAAACGTTGCAACGCAATCTAGGTCAATTCAAATTGTATGATTGGCGCTTCACAAACTTGACTTTATTGAATTGTCGCTGTGAAAACTCAACTTTATCACATTATTGAATGAAAACCAGTGCAGAGCACAATGTCAGGAAACATCTTCAGTGACATCTGCCATTGACTACTACATGACCTCGACAGGCTTGAGATGGAGTATTTTCAGATTTGGATTTATAGCATGGGTCATAATAAATCTCTAAAAAATGTAGTGTTTTTTCCTCTAAAAATGTAAGTTTTCCCTTCAAAAAATAGATCAGAAACATTTGAGGTTTAATGAATGGGCTCCATAGTACTGATGTGCAGACTGAGCCTGACACCATCTGACCTGTGAAATCGCCTCCGTGCAGGTTGTTTCACACTGTCTTAAGAATTTATCTAGTTTTTCAAATAACAATAGTGCTCTGAAAATGTATTTGTGACTTTTTACATACAAACAATTATGTTCATTCTTATGTAGACAAAATTGTTCATGCAAAGTGAGTTCCTGCCCCAAATAATTAACTGTCCAGTTTTTTGTGCATGTGGTGCAGGGAGATAAAGATTTATACCAAATATAGTTAATCAAAAATAAAAATATAGTTACTTAAAACTAAATATGCAAAATACACTTTCTTACATCTGCTTACTCAGAGGGATTGTTGGAGTCATAGGTAGCAGTACTTGGAAGGTCCGTGGAATGAAAGTTTAAGGAAACACCTTTTAAAAATCTTCCCATTTTCAAAGAGGTACTTCACAATGTTTTAATACATTCTTGTGGTACTCATGGCCAGGAAGACAGCTGTGTACATTGTCAAAGTAAATTTGCACATTATACCAAAAGGTTTAGTGGCGTTTTATAAAAGGAGAGCAGTGTGTTTTGTAACACAGAACATTATACATTTGTAGGAGGGTAATGGTCTTACGCAACCATAACCCTAACCATAAGGGTTAATTCTAGCACTGGGTTTCACACAGTCCTTGTAGGAAGTATTCCATACATGTCCCTATAATGAATTCAACTTTTGCTGTACTCTGGCCTGGTAGAGACTTTTATGTCACAGAACAGAACCACAACTGTGAGATGGGAGCCACAGCTGGAGAAGATCTTGAGTTTTCCTGCTGAAGTACGGATCTTTAAGACAGAAGATATAATGTTTCCATAGGAGATCAGAATTAAACCAAAGGGAAGTAAACCAATAAGTACACATGTTACAGACATTAGAATTTTAATATTTACCCCTCTATATATTCCTGGATAATCCATTATTAGAATTTTAATATCTACCCCTCCATATATTCCTGGATAATCCATTATATTTAAAGAAGGTCTTGAGCATTGCACCCTGTGTTCCTACTGGTGAACTTCTGTCTTCTGTTTCCCTCAAGGACACAACATGACTGAATGTAAAGCAGGAAACAGCACAGCACAGAGAGAATTCCACCTCTTGGCATTTCTGAGTCATGAAAAACTGCAGGTCCCGATCTTTATTTCAGTGTTACTGATGTACATTCTAACTGTATGTGCAAATCTTATTACTACACTTGTATGTTTGGTGCCCAGACTGCACACTCCAATGTAATTTTTCCTGTGCAACTTTTCAGTCCAAGACATTGTCTATGTCACTTCCATTTTGCCAAAGTTTCTGGCCATCACTATAACAGGTGACAACATCATTTCTTTCATGAGCTGTATGGTTCAGATGTTTCTTTATGTGTCATGTGTTTCGGTGGAATTTCTCCTCCTGACCTCTATGGCTTATGATCGCTATGTAGCCATCTGTATCCCCATGCGTTACTCTCTCATCATGAAGAAAAGTGTATGTGTTCTCCTTGCCTCTATATCTTGGTTTATCAGTGCCACCGTTTCATTCATGTATTGTTGGTTAATTTCAAATGTACTAACCTGTGATCATCACAAAATCAATTATTTCTTTTGTGAGATGAAAGCAACACTCGAGCTTTCTTGCAGTGGCCTTGAAAATATTAAAATTCTAATGACTGTAACATGTGTACTTATTGGGTTACTTCCCTTTGGTTTAATTCTGATCTCCTGTGGAAACATTATATCTTCTGTCTTAAAGATCCGTACTTCAGCAGGGAAACTCAAGATCTTCTCCAGCTGTGGCTCCCATCTCACAGTTGTGGTTCTGTTCTGTGGGACTTGTATAAGTTTGTATATGAAGCCAGATTCGGAAAATTCCCAAGAAATGGATAAGTTGCTGTCTCTACTTTATGTGGCCGTCACTCCCGTGTTAAATCCTTTAGTGTATAGCTTCAGGAACAAAGATATTATTGATGCCATTAAAAATATCACAAATCTCCCCCTTTATACAAAATGATGTGGAAAATCCTGTGATGCTTTCAGAAAAATACTGCTTCTATTGGCCAAGTAATATGGGAACCTAACAAAATATGTAAAGCTTGCCACAAGATTGCAATTAGAGCTACGTATAGACTCATGCACATCTCTTTATGATGAGTAATTGATATAAAATAGATTTTTTATGTGCTTCAAAAATTGATAAATTGTTTCTTTAAGTATTACTTAAAATCAGTGAGCTATCCATATTTACAAAGCTATATAACTTCTTTATATGCTCCCCAGATACATTCTATGGTTTGGATGCCCATGCCCTGAACCCGCCACTTATTTAATCCCACATGCTGTCTCAAAATTAGGGTCACTCACGGCTCTCGAAGGGTGGTCTGAGTGCTGTTTCCCAAACCTGTAGAAGGGGAAGAGAGTCCACCAAATACACACTGTGGACGAGCACTTCACAGACTTCTTGGATGCAATTAAAATTCGACAAAGCTTTGTTTCATAGACAAAGTTAAACACCCGACGAGTTTTGTGTATAACCACAAATATTCATAGATTTGATACTTATTACTCTTACCCTATGAAGCTTTTCGAAGGGTTAATACAGAATAAGATACTGGACTTCATAGCAAATCATAATACTATGAGTTTGTGCAAGCATGGTTTTATGCATAATAGATCTTGCCAGACTAACTTAATTTCTTTTTATGAGAAGGTAAGTAAGGACCTCGATTCTGGGACGGCAGTGGATGTGATTTACAGGTACTTAGACTCTGCTAAAGCATTTGATACAGTGCCACACAAAAGGTTACTGGTTAAATTAAGGAATGTTGGCCTGGAACATAGTATCTGTACCTGGATAGAGAACTGGCTAAAAGATAGACTACAAAGAGTGGTGGTAAATGGAACATTTTCTAATTGGACCAGTGTTGTTAGTGGAGTACCGCAGGGCTCTGTACTAGGTCCCTTTCTTTTCAACTTGTTTATTAATGACCTGGAGGTGGGCATTGAAAATCCCTAAATCATAGGGAAGACCATACTGGCAGTGCATTCCTGGTGACAGAAGGTGTTGCTTGGAAAATTCTAAACTGTCAGTATTCAGCACTCGTTAACGGCAGGCTTGAACTGGGCCAGTGGGACACTGGGAAAAAAGCGATAATTAGAAAACAGATCTGCACACACTCAATTGAATGCAGTCGGTGAAGATGCCCCTTTTATTATACCACCAGTAATTTAACGTTCCCATTCTCCCTTCATCAGGATACAATTCAGAGTGCACAAACCAATTTAACCCCATCAAAAAAAAACCCTGTGGTGCTCTCACCAACCCAGGTCTGCTTCTTCTTCTGCGCAGATCATGGCTCCCTCCGCTGTGTGCGCGTGATCATGCCGACAAGGAAAAAGCAGCCGGTACTTGCAAGGGGAGGGGGGGTGTCGCTTTGTGGTGGGGGGGTTGGTTGGTTATGTTGCTAAGGTGAATAATTTGGCAAGAAAGAAGTATCTGGAAGTAGTTCAAAAACAATTGAGGACCACCAGAGCCTATAGAAGAGAGAGAGGCAGTCTAGGAGTGCTGTCTGTTCTAAACAATAAGCCCTACAATCTTCATAAGAACTGAAGTATACTACTATAATATTAGTAATAGTTTTTGCCAAGGAGAGGTATTTTGGGAAAGGTAAGCTCTTAAAGGAATTTTTATTTTCAACCACTGTTGTACTGATAGTGTCACGTTCGGCACCCTAAATCCAGAACCAATGCTAGGCTCCCTGGTCTCGGCTCTTGCTTCTGCCTTTAACAGCCGCCTTTCAGCTCGGGAGCAGCCCTCGGCTAATTGGATGCCGCCAGGTCTTACTAAGAGAGGAGCAAAGCTACAGGTTCTGGACGAGCGAAGGGGATACGAAGGGGATCGTCTCACCAAGGATACTGGATGGAAGAACACAACTTCGAAGGCAGGCCAGTCAACACAGCGTGGAACAGGCAGGCCAGGCCAGCACAAGCAGAATTAGAATAGTCAGACACGCTGGAATCAGGATTGGAGAGTGTAGAATAATCAGACAAGTAAGAATCAGCTTGGAGAGGTCAGAATATACAGGCAGGCAAGGGTCAGGATACAGAGTTCAGAATAGTCAGGCAAAGCAAGGGTCAAAAACCAGAGGTTCAATAGGAATCACTAAAGTATAGCACCAGGAACAAACTAATTGAACCTAATACCGGGCAATGTTACAATACTGATATCCCTTTAAATAGTTTGAATGTCGCGTCCTTTTGCAATGACGTCATCACGGCGGCGCATAAAACCCAGAAGTGAACTTCTATTTAGATACTTCCTAGTTTCACCAGAAAACCTGACATCCAGTGCTTATTCTCTCAGCAATTAGATGTAGATTGTGCTAAATACTATAGGTTTCATATAAGCCTATGTTAAAAGCAAGAAAGGGATAGTGTCTAGCTGATGCCCACAGAAAGAATTTCTGATACTGTGGCAAGCCGGTCCAACCCTGTCTTCATCCCCAAAAATAATATATATAATATTATATATATAATATATATACAGTAATTGTATTTTTCAATTCTTCATTTCTGTATGAGAACAAAGAGGTGAAATGGAGAAATGGACATGTGAGAGTATATCAAGAGCAGAGGGTAGTTGAATGAGAAAAAAAACAATATTTTGGAGGGTGAGCTGATGGTCTAAGGTTTTTTGACAAGCCCCTAGCACCCCAGTTCCAAACTCCATTCCTCAATTTTAATCATTTGTTTACCCTAAAATATGCATTGTTGACCCATGTGACAGATAAAGATTAGTTTGAACAGTACTTATGGCACCCCCCCCGTTCAACTTTGTATACCATAATTTTAAGATGAAAGGCACATCATGGAATGACTCGGCAGTGGGCTATGGAGGTTCTCTTTAAAAAGCCTATCCTGCCTGCCACATCAAAAACAACATACATACAAATTCACTAAAGGGCGGATATTCACCAGCGACCAATTCATCACACTCCGTGTCCCCTCGCCAGGTGCAAATTTGTTACCACTATGCTAATTCACTAATATGCAACGTTGCGACTCAGAAGCTGAACGCCGGAGAATTTTTGCTAGCATTACTTCGACTGGGCAAGCATTATAGAGCTAGGGTTCATTTCTGCCTAGCGAACCTTTGCTAGAACTCTTACACTTATGTTAATTTGAATAGGGTGGGTACCTAAAAGTCGCATGGACGTCTTTATTAGTAATGTTGGCGCAAATGTTTGAAATGGCCACATGCCCAATGAGCCATAATAAAGACAGATATGAGCCCACCCGTAACATTCATAAAAATTCACATTTTAGTGAATTTGTGGAGTAATGGCCGTTCACCAGATCGAAAAGTCGCCTGGCGATAGGGTGTGAACAATCATTAGCAATGGTCTAGTACGCAAGCGAATTGTCCTCTACGCTTGTTAGTGAATTGTCGATGTCCCTGCGGATGAGATTTCTGGCATATTGCCGCCAACAACGGCCACTTTGCCCTTTAGTGGATCTGCCCCAATGTTAGAATGACTTTCTCAGTGTTTCTAATATGGGCATACATCACTGTAGGGATTGAAGTACACAGGATAGGAATGCTGAAGGCTTAAAGAACAAAACATACTGCAACAAGAAAATACATGCCATAGGCAGAAGTTGAAGCTTTTGCAAAGATACAAAGGGTTGGATTAAGAATGTGATGAGTGCGATGTGGGGTGTGTAATTTGGAATAGAATGACCAGGCATTGACCGAAATGTTTACCTGACAGTGATACTAGTGTTTGGAGTGGGGCAGACTGAGTTCTCAGTATAATCCACTGCAGACCACTTACTTCACCAATCACAGGCTTTGTAAGCTGACAGAATAATGTTGGTTTAAGCAAACGTAAAAGTCATATTTCATATATCATATACAGGTATTCACTAATGTAAGTTAAATAAATTGTTTTTCTAAGCAGGTAAATATCCCCTTAAAAAAGCAAAATATTCTTGCATTAATCAGTCACTGGTGGGAATTCTTCCACAAGAGACTCCTATATCCCTCATGTGTCTTACAGTTCTTTTTAAAGCTGCTGAATCAGCTAGAGCCATACAGGTTCTCCGTTAAAATGATCAATTGTTTGCAGTAAGAAGGTCTGGGGTCTGAGAACAAGACTCCATATTAGTACTGGTGAGCCTCTACTTTATTTCTGTGTTGGATTTAATAATTTGTTCCAAAGTGGCACCAGATCATCCTTAAAGACATTTCTCTGATATCGTTCCACGTAATTTCACAGAAATTAACACAATTATATAATATATTGCTATGCTGTAATATACTGGCAGTTGTATTTCATTTGTTGTTTGATACCTTTTTTTCTTCTGCTTTCCTATCCTCCATTTGCATCTCATTGTTGGGTGCTCTGCCCCCTCTGCTTTCTTAATCTCCTTTCTACCTCCTCGAATCACTAAATCAGTGGTCCCAACCAGTGACTCATGATCACCATGTTGCTCACCAACCCCTTGGATGTTGTTCCCAGTGGCAGGTACTTATTTTTAATTCCATGCTTGTAGGCAAGTTTTGGTTGCATAAAAACAGATATACAGTTAAACGGAGTCTCCTGTAGGATGTCAGTCCACATAGGGCTGACAAATAGCATCATAACCTTCATTTGGCACCCCAAGGAACTTTTTTCATGCATGTGTTGCTCCCTAATTCTTTTTATATTTGACTTTGGCTCATGAGTAAAAATGGTTTGGGACCCCTAGACTAAATAATGCTTGAAAGCAGGTGGACCTGGTTTGGCTTCTTAAAATAGGGCTTTTTCAGTTGATTTAAACAAGTGGTCTCAAGTTACAAGTTACTCATGATACCACTTATCTTGCCCTAAAACCATTCAAAGTTACAGTGTAGAATAATCTCCATTGGGTATACCATTCTAAACCAAGTGGGTATATGGGAATTATTTCATGAGAAACTTACTGTATCTATGCATGCCCTTTCATCATCCGCCTACAGTATTTATCTCATAAAGTTATCTCGATTGTCATTTCTATTGTTTGTTGTAAATAAAGAGAGACAGGAATATTTACAACAGGAATATTCTTCCACAGGTTTGTATATTTTTCATATGTTATGTGAAAGTGCCTTAACATATCCCACCATATAATTCAACTTAAATATAAAATGGGCTTGCCTTTCCCAACACTAGATTGTAAATTATGTAAAGGCATTCTGTCATAATTTTTATGATGACGTTTTTTTTTTTTACTAAATTACACGGTGTATACTGCAAATAATTCACTTTACAATATAAAATGTCATTCCTGAACAGGCAAGTGTATTTTTTAGTTGTAATATTGGTGTATCTAAGGTCATTTTGCCTGGTCATGTGCTTTCAAAAAGAGCCAGCACTATAGGATGGAACTGCTTTCTGGCAGGCTGTTGTTTCTTCTACTTAATGTAACTGAATGTGTCTCAGTGGGACCTGGATTTTACTGTTTTCAGATTTACCAGGCAGCTGTTTTCTTGTGTTAGGGAGCTTCCAGCTGGTTATCTTCCCATTGTTCTGTTGTTAGGCTGCTGGGGGGGAGTGATATCACTCTAACTTGCAGTAGAGCATTAAAGAGTGACTGAAATTTATCAGAGCATAAGTAACATGACTGGGGCAGCTGGGAAAATGACAATATGTCTAGCCCCATGTCAGATTTCAAAATTAAATATAAAAAATCAATTTGCTCTTTTGAGAAATGGATTTCAGTGCCGAATTCTGCTGGAGCAGCACTATTAACTGATGCGTTTTGAAAAACAACATTTTCCGATGACAGTTTCCCTTTAAGCTTTTACTGTACAACATTTCAAAACTTGCCTTTACTTACTAGATGCAGCCTGTGATGTATGTATTTTCCTCAATGAATATCCATCCCACTTGCCTGATTTCCATAATCTGCTATTCTGACATATCAAAAGTCTACTGATATCTCTGGGTCTGTAAAGCTACATACGATGTCACTTACTATAAACTATTGACACAGTGATTGAATATCACACATGGGGGTTTGATTTTTGCTCTTAGGGGATTGTTTATTAAAGGTTGAATTTTAGAGTTTCGGATACCTCGAATGAGCTCACAACTCGAATAGCTCCTAATTTAAAAAAAACATAAATGGAAAAAAATTGAGTCAGCAAGATTGGGTTTAACAGCCTGAAAACTTGGTGACCTAGTTTTCAGTGGGAAATAAAATGAATCTCTTGAATTGGTCAAGTTTTCAGCAAAACCCTCTGAAAACACTCAATTTTTGAATGGTTCAAGGGACCTCTGCCATTGACTCCTACATGACCTTGACAGGTTTTTAATGGTGTACTTTCAAATTTCAGCTATTTCCAGCTTCAGGGTATAACAAAACTCGAAAAATTCAAGTTCTTTTTTTAACCCAAAATTGTGAATTTTGACCAAAAAAATAAACTTGTAAGCTCTACTTTTCGTGGAAAGCACAACTCGATCTTTAATAAATAACACCTTAATATTATCCCCACTAATAGTAAATGAGGCCCAAAGGGACCTATATCACTTTTACATGATTCATTCTTTACATGTGCAAATTCATTGCTTGTCTTTCCTCAAGGACACAACATGAATGAAGCAAGAAACAGCACATCACAAAGAGAATTCCACCTCTTGGCATTTCTGGATCATGAAAAATTACAGCTTTCAATCTTTATTTGGGTGTTACTGATGTACATTCTAACTGTATGTGCAAATCTTATTATTACTGCACTTGTATGTTTGGTGCCCCATCTGCACACTCCAATGTACTTTTTCCTGTGCAACTTGTCTGTACAAGATATTGTTTATGTCACTGCCATCTTGCCAAAGTTTCTGGCCATCACTATAACAGGTATCGACAGCGTTTCTTTCCTAGGCTGTATAACTCAAATTTTTATATATGGATCGTGTGTTATGGCAGAATTTCTTCTCCTGACCTCTATGGCTTATGATCGTTATGTAGCCATCTGTATGCCCATGCGTTACTCTCTCATCATGAAGAAAAGTGTATATGTTCTCCTTGCCTCTGTTTCTTGGTTTATTGGTGTCACAAATTCCTTTATGTATTGTAGGCTCATTTCTAATCTATTATTCTGTGATCATCATGAAATCAATCATTTCTTTTGTGACCTTAAATCCTTGTTGGAGCTTTCTTGCAGTGACACTGAAAACATTAAAACTGTAATAATTGTACTATGTGTAGTGTTTGGATGCTTACCCTTTGGTTTAATTCTGATCTCCTATGGAAACATTATATCTTCTGTCCTAAAGATCCGTACTTCAGCAGGGAAACTCAAGATCTTCTCCAGCTGTTGCTCCCATCTCACAGTTGTGGTTCTGTTCTGTGGGACATCTTTAAGTTTGTACATGAAGCCAGATTCTGAGAATTCTCAAGAAATGGATAAGCTGCTGTCTATATTATATGTGGCTGTCACTCCATTGTTAAACCCTTTAGTGTATAGCTTACGGAACAAAGATATTATTAATGCCATTAAAAATATCGTGAAACTGTATTTCTGGTATAAACTACAAATTTGTTATTTTACGAATCCTAATATTTTTTTTTTATAGAAGCAGAATTATTTATATTCAGTGATTTTTCTGCCCCAATTAACTAACCTGAGTTTTTCTAATGCATGAGGTGGAACACATATAGCAATAACCAAGCTCAGTATCCTAAAATCCCTACTTACTGTATATAGTTTCTACTTTGCAGCAATGTACTGCTGGGTTAACAGAGCACAAGCTCATTGGACTTATTGATAGGCATGATATTTTGAGGTAAAACTATGGAAAATTGGAGTTTAGTGCCTTCCTCCCGACTACTCTTCCAAATTAAGCACAAGTGCATCTCCTGATGCAGGGGAACCCTGAAGCTGTCACTGCCTCTGAAGGTGGTGGCAGGGTTCTTATTGCAGTCTGTGTCTTTAGGTGCAGAGCACTTGCTTCAAAAGTATCACACCCAGAAATCATTTTGATGGTGATGGACACAATCAGGAGAAAATGTTTAGCCAAATTGCTTCGAAGTGCGGGCATAACTGCATCAATTTTGACATACAGCATGGTCTGCAACTGCATTGGGCAAAACTCCCCCGGAGAGAACCATGGTAAAAAAAAATGCTTTCTTGTGTGTAAAAACATGTCTATTGAGTCTGAAATTGCTCTCTGCATGCCATAAATAACCCTTTTATTAAGCTTGATAATAAGTCTAACATACTTCTTTTTCTAATCTGATAAAGAATTAGATGTAGATCAAACCAAACTTAGGGTTTTTTTTTTTTTAAAGATGAACCTACCAAATTTGCCAAATAAGTTAATATTAGAGAATACAACCAAAATCAATATTTTTACGAAATTCTAAAAAAGGGAAAGGACAGAGATCCCATTCAAATATGATTAAACTCAAGTCAAGTTGACAAATCAAAATTCGCTATTACCACAAAAGAAGTAACAAAAACGTATGTTTAATTTCTACAAAGTATTATAAGACATTTTATTTCTAGTTTTATTTCAAATCTTACATTCATTCCTAAAGAAAGTAGAAATGTATCAAGACTACAAAATCTTTAAAGATATGTAAACTGCAGAGATATATAGAATCCCTTGTTCCTTAATTAATTTGGATGTGAAAAAGGTGTAAACATTTTTTGATTATTTTAAATTTTTTTGGCTAAATGGTTATTTATAAACTTTCTAAAACAAATGTGATCCACATCACTTGCCAGAGTAATGGCAGCTGGTGAACAATTGCCGGCCTTATCACCTCTGCATATATCAGTTGATCATTAGTTTTGGTTTCTAAACCAAGATCATTTTTTTCAAGGGATAGAAATTAAAGGGAAATCCCAAAAAATCAGCATTTGTGGATGACCTACTTTATTGTACAAAATCAAAAAACAAAAAATGTAAAGAAACCTTTATAATTTTAAATCTATACAGTGAGTTATTTATTTTATGAATTTATTTATGAAGATATTTCCCATGGTATAAGCAAAATGCATTCATACCAAATTTTAATGTCTATAAACATTAATAAGGGAGTATGAAATTTTATCAATGTGAAGTCTTCCGCTTTCTATGTGCTGCAAATTGAAATTAATTTTATTCATACAGTACAGTTTTTTCATCAATATGTGTCAATATTAATCATCAGTATCAACTGAAATACCGTGTTTTTGTGACCAATATACAGATCTCTGTATTTTTTTCTGTATTCAGAGTTTATAGTGTGTTTGCAAACTATGCGTGTGTTTGGATTTGTATATACACAATATTTATACAAAGATCAGAATTAAAAGTTGATACCAGTATGTGGTTATTTCTTCAGAAAAACGCAGAAGACCATCTCCCATAGAGTCCATTTTAAGGAAGTAATGAGTAAATTTATACCTAAAATGTACTTTTCCCTTAGTTCCTTTGGCAGCAACCCTGACATTTGCTCAGTAGGCTCGAAAAGATCCAGAAGTTCCAGGCCATTCTCCTCCAGCTTCTCTTGGGCCAGAAGGGAGCTATCAGTATAGCATTCATCTGTTCCTGATGGATCTTCTGAAGGATACTGGGGGTCATGGATAATCAGGGCCGGGCAAAGGGGTAGGCAGAGTAGGCACATGCCTAGGGCGCAAAGCTGGGGGGCACCAGGCACGTACCTCCTCTGTTGCCTACCCCCAGTCCGGTCCCCTCTCTGCCCAACTCATTGTGCTTTTTGCGTCTTTTCGCTCACAAGCGCCACCTTGCGCACGCGCACTCACGCTAAGCTGGCCCCATGTCCGACAGGTATGCCTAGGGTGCCTGTGCGGCGCAGCCCAGCCCTGTGGGTAATGGAAAGAAAATGTACATTACCTGAATGACATGGCGTCTTGGTAATCTAGTAGATCTTTCTAGTAGATTCATTCATTAATATTTGCTACACTATATACTCGCTTCCATGTTTTATGTCCAACCTGTGAAGCATTAAAAAAAAATGTTTTCTCTACTGGGACATTTGAAGATCTTTTGCAGGACCATATGCACCTTTACTCCTTTCCATTCGGCTTAAAATTGGTCTATGTCTGGGGAGTAGGCTGACTCACTGGGTGTGCGGGAAAGGAGAGATTACACAAGTGCACTAGTCACTTTAAGTGGATTTTATTGGCTCTTTTTTTTACACATCTTTTGTATATACACAAATGTTATTAACTAACTATACCAGATTTGGGAGGGGATGATTCAGGAAGTTGCAAGTCACTGATTGGATATTGGACATTTGATTGTTAAGATTACATTTTAGCTCTGAACATTTGTTTAACTGTTATGCAGTCTTAGACATGAGGAGTCGGAAAATCACATGTTTTCCACCTCTAAACAGGTGGCGTGGGTAAAAGATGTCTTTTGTTTAAATACCTGTTGGCAGACGTGAGTAAACCACTTCACTACTGTCAACAATCTCCCAATCTCCTCCAATAGCGCTACTGAAGTGAGCAACATAACTTCCTGCTACATCAGTGGCTGGCAGGAGAGGAGCTGGAACACCATCAACGAAAATATAGTTGGCCATTTTGGGATTGGCAGCACTCAGCTGCATAGCAAAATGTATGGCCTACCTAAACCAAAGGGACTCGCATGCAAAGGTGGCATGCCTATGGTCATCAAGCCCCCTAGGAACCAGGTAGTGCTCACAGTACAACCTGCAAGAAAAAAAGACAAAGAGCGAAACATTAGCACGTCTGGCCCCAACACCTCACTTGCCTGCCGCAGGTTCGAAAAAAACACATGATTAGTGTAAATAACCCATTTTTTTATATTAGGAGTTTGGGTTAAATCTTTATTGAGCCACTTGGTTTACTAATCAGGAAGGAGACTGAATCTCAGGGTCGCTGCCGTAAGGGGACATAAGGGAATTCTTTTTTTAATTCAATTTTTTATCTGTAATAATAAAGCAGTATCTTGCACTTAAACTCAATATTGATGACAAATCAATCCTTTAGGATTTATTTAATGTTAACAAGTTTTATATTAAACATTAAATAAACCCCCCCCCCCGCCCCATCCAGAACGCATTCTAGATTAAAGGAATTCTGGACTTTGTAGTAATCATAGCTACTCTTAACTATCCTCCTCTTACCACTTTTAGAATGTATAGGCAAGACCTGAAGGCTTAATTAAAATACCATATTGAATAGTAGAAATTATTTACACATATAGGCATAATATTTGTGAAGGATACAATGACACAGGAAAAAAGAAAATCAACTGCTTTTTTGATCTTGCCAACTTGCTCCTGATTATGCAAGGGCTCCACCCAATAATATTTTCCCCAGCAAGTGTTTTTTAGACCATAGAAATTTGCTTTGTAGGCTCTACAAAAGACACTTGAACATGTATATTTGAACAAAGGTCCATGACAGGATGATATTCACCTCAAGGTACTAAATGAGCTTAGCTCTGTGATTGCCAAACCACTTAACTGGTGAATTGCCATTCATTAGTTGTAGTTCCTCAGTTTCCACCATAGTGCTGAGCAGATAAACAAAAATACCCATACAATGCGTCACTGCCTGTACAACACCAAGACCTGGAGTATATGCATTGTATAGGCTTGCCATTCAGCGCATGTGCATAAAATACTTTTCATGAGCGCCCTCTATTTATTGCCAGTAAGATCGCTCACATACATTAACTCTGCGATTCACGCTTGCTCAGTGCAGAGATGTCGTCCATGTTGATGATTTAGGGCCTGTAAAGATGGAGATTGCAACCGAGCTGAGACTGGGAAAATTCAGAGGTGGAGCAGCAGTTAATACAAGAGATTTTGATAAAAAGAAACCTAGTGATCGTGTACATAAGGGGGAGACTAACTGTATGGGGAATTTATAAAAATATGTGTTTCCTTGTACTTTAAACTCCTGTATTGTTCACATTTGTAAGCCCCCCCTGTATTGTTCACACCTATAACACATTTATTAATTACATCCTAAAGCCCTGTACTGTTCACATCTGAGACACAGACTGAAACTGCCCACATTGTTAACCTGTTCACACTCACTCACATTCTACCTGCCCCATTCTCCCTGCCCTATTTTCCATATGTATGTGCCATACTCTGCCCTACACTACTCGTGCGACATAAGCCTAGTAGGGTTTGTTCTGGGGGTTTGTTAGTGTAGGGATGTGATAATTTAGACACCCTCACATAATATTGGCAGGCACATCCTAAAGGTTTTAGACACCTAAATGGGTCCAAATTGGGACTTATGTTATTGTGCTGCTTATGTAAGCCCCTGTAGTTCTCACAGTGTATGCTAGATGGCACTGTACTATAGTATAAAGGTCTAGAAAACCATACAGTCTGGGTCCATTTTGCTTTAGCCCTTACCAAGCAGGCAGGAAGGGAATGGGTAATGGAACTTAGGTGCTTAGTAAAGTGAATAGTCATACTCTTTCATAGATCACTCTAGGAGTGATAGATAGGTTATATAGTTGAGCAGCTCAAGGCTCCGACGAGGAGAGTTAGAGGGATTAAGATCCCGGGTACTGAAAACCCAGAAGTAGGGACTAAGTGCATAGACTTAGGGATGGTAGAATTTCCCCTAGGTTCCACTTAGGGCACAGGCTGAAAGCTGGGGTATCTTCTCTATTTGCTGCTTAACTACTGCTGTAACTGTTTCCTTGCCTGCAGGAATCAAGCTGTGTTCTTGGTGCTGTGAGTATAAACTCATCCTTTATGCTATATGATCTCTGTACTCCTATGTGGATCATCTTGTAAATAAACTCAGTTTCTGTTTAAGCATAAAAGAACCACTGGCACCAAGTTCTTGTGCATAATCACAGTGTTACAGTTGCACTACACCCTGCCTCCAAACCGTTGCGAGGGCTTGCACCTGAGGGAAAGGTCTCATCCGTGGCACAATTATATTTGAAAGTAAGCTCATAATAGAGACGGTGCCACTCAATTTGTCATAGCACTACATTAGCATTTGGAAATTATTATTGTGGTGCCTAAGGTGTTTAATCATATACTGGGTGGGGGGTGTTATTCACAGGGTAGGAGAAGGCATATGCATTTATGGTTTAATATGGCTTCATTTTTTTTACATATGAGTGATAGCCATGCAGTGAGCACCAATCATTTGGTTTTTTGGTGTGCTACCACCAGTGGACATGCTCTTAAAAGATCTTGTGGCAACATAGGTGTGGATCAAAGTGGGTGGGGTTTAAAACAGGAAGTGGTCAACACTGGCTTCCATAATCGGCACTCCACCATGTAGGCCAAAAAACTGAAGACAGCACTGATGTAATTTAAGCACCCTGGCAAGGTACACATTGCTTCTGTTTTTTTAAAAAAAAATATTTATTTATTTACTTTTGATACATTGTTAAATCTTACACTTGATCACTGTAATACATGCTATGGAATATTTGATATAGCAACTTGATGGAACACACATAGTTACATATTCACATAGTTAAATTGGGTTGAAAAAAAGACAAAGTCCATCAAGTCCAATCCCTCCAAATGAAAACCCAGCATCCATACATACACCCCTCCCTACTTTCACATAAATTCTATATACCCATACCTATACTAACTATAGAGTTTAGTATCACAATAGCCTTTGATATTTGATACACTGTCACTATGATTGATATGTGAGAAACCCAGTGGATGGACTAGTGAAATGCACTTCAATATGTTTGGTATTTTACATTTTTAAACTAACTTCATTGAGGCCTGAATTAATTGATTGTTTGGTCTCGTTTTGGCTCCATTTTCAAAATGGTCATGGGTATTTAAAGTAGGGATACACAAATCCACTATTTTGGATTTTGGAGAAAGATTCGGCCAAATACCGAACCAAATCCGAATCCTAATTTGCATATGCAAATTAGGGATGGAAGGAAAAAACATTTTTTACTTCCTTGTTTTGTGACAAAAAGTCATGTGATTTCCCTCCCTGCCCCTAATTTGTATATGCACATTGGATTCGGTTTGACCATGCAGAAGGATTTGGCCAAATCCGAATCCTGCTGAAAAAGGCAGAATCCTGGCAAAATCCCTAACCGAATCCTGGATTTGGTGCATCCCTAATTTAAAGGAGAATGAAAGGCAAAAGTAAAAAGTTATACACCCCCAAGTAATTATATTGACTTACCTGACACCCCAGGCCTGTGCTCCTATTAACAGAAAACTGCACCGGCCCAGGGGTTCTTCCAGCGAGGACCCTCTTCCTGCTTTGCATGCGCAGTAGAGTGAAAAGCCATGTCTGCCCTGGGAAATTTGAAAAGCAAACAATAAGGAAGAGGATCGCTCCGTGGTGCACACTGGAATAACTCTGGGCCGGTGCAGTTTTCTGCTGAAAGGAGCACTGGCCCGGGCTGTCAGGTAAGCAAATATAATCACTTGGGGGTGCCTAACTTTTGGCAACACCAATGCAAATTGCCTTTCCTTCTCCTTTAAGATTTGCACAAGTCACTATTTGTTATCCTTGATAAAGGTTCTAATGTCGACCGAAACAACACAAGTGGTATGTGAAATAAACAGTTTTTTGTTTTAAACTGAATACAAGAGAGAGCTGGTCTTTACCAACCACATGTATATATGTAAGTATACACATAAACTGGTTATAATACTTTCCCTATAAGGTTTTCTTCACTAAATGCTATTTTTCCATACTAGTTAATATCCCTTTAAAAAATAGTATTCAATATATATGTCAGTCTCTGGAGATTCCATCACAGTAGATTACCAAACCCCCTATGTGTCTCACAGTTCTATTTAAAGCTGCTGATTTAGAAGAGCCCTAGGGGTTCTCATGTTAAATAGACCACTGCCTGCTGAAAGAAATAAAAGTCACAGATGTGGATGCCTAATCAGAAGCCATATTGCTTATCCCATCATCTCAGTATATTGTATTCCTTCCAGCAGCGCTCAGGTATTGTCTCCTTGTTGCTGAGAGTTTCAGCCTATCAGATAATGGTTTCAACGAATGATTTACTTTGAATGATCACTGATCAGATATGTCACACTTTGGCCCTCTTTTTTTTATCAGCACAACATTCATATCCAGAATCTTCAGCACAATCCCTTAATATGTGCCTTGCCAGGCTGTATACTGGCAGTAATAGACATTGGGATCATACTAAAATAAGAAACTTTGTAAATACAATCAATTAAAAATTCTGTACCTTTTCTGAAATCAAGTTTATGTTCATTATCCCTCTCTCAGCATCTGTTAATCTTCATTCTGTCTTCATGCAGCAGCTGGGTGTCAGATAATCATTGACAGTTAGATCTAATATTTCTTATAAGGAGTCTTTTTTTCCTAGCAGATGTATTAGAGCTCACTCAAATAACTGATTCCAGTACAAACAAAATCTAACAAAATAAATGCCTTTTGCACAAATTCTGCATGTAGAGAGACAGGATTTCTGGTGATTTTAATAGAGTGAGGTCTAATACATCTTCTAGGCAAAATGAGCCCTCCCATAAGATATATTGGATCATTCATCTGACACCCAACTCATGCATGAAGACAGAATGAAGAGAAACAAATACTAAAAGAGGAATAGTGAAGATAAACATAATTATTTCAGAAACAGTACAGAATGTTTAATTGTTTTTAGAAAGTTTCTGATATCAATATGATGAAGCTTGTATTACATTAAATTTCTATTCTATTCCTAGATGTTCTGTCACATTAAACCTCTTGAACCCTGGAACCCACATTGCTATTGGTGATCTACTATCTTTTATTGTATTCCTGTGCTTGAGAAAGTCTTGAGAGATCTTTTTTCTTCTGATTTAGTTATAGTCAGTTATAGGGCAATTGCTGAACACAGAACAACAAAAATTATTCGCAATGCTTGGGACCTTGGTTTTTCCACATATGGGATCTTTTCATAACTTGGAGCACTGTGTCTTAAGGCTACTAAAATAAACATTTAAAAATAACCCAATAGGAATCGTTTCCATTAGCATGGGCTTCTACAGCTTAGATAGCATCATGTACAAGGTACTGACTAATTATTCCACTAAAAAAGAAAATCTGTCAGACGGCTCATTTATAAACACCGGTATTAAATGGCACTAGTATAGTTGCCCCTATTAACCAATAAGATGTTTGTTTTCATTTTATAACTGGCAGTGGGCTAATGAAAACTACAATATATCACTCCCACTTGCCTAATCTCCATAATGTGCTATTTTGACAGGTACTGACAAATCTCAGGACTACAGATGCCAATGAGTCAGCATGGGCATAAATATGGGTATAATTCTCCAAAACCCACGTGGTGGAGGTGGACCAGTATGCCAATGTTTTGCAGTAAATAGAACAAGAAAGTGATGAATTTCAGTCCAACGCAGTGGGTTGCTGCAAAATCAGTGCTTTATTCGACAGTGTCGAATAAAGCACTGATTTTGCAGCAACCCGCTGCGTTGGACTGAAATTCATCACTTTCTTGTTCTATCTGATATTGGCTTCATTGGACAGAGGCTTCGTGATTGAACAGTCTGGTCGAATCCACTCTATTCTGTTTTGCAGTAAATGTTGTGTGCCCAAATAAGAAATGTGGATACAATATGTTGAGATGACCATTGCATGGCACATGTTCAACTACATTACTCGTCTTTCCCCAAACACATATCATGGATGAAAATGAAGCAAGAAACATCACATCACAGAGAGAATTCCACCTCTTGGCATTTCTAAGTCATGAGAAGGTATGGCTTCTGATCTTTATGTGGGTGTTACTGATGTACATTCTAACTGTATGTGCAAATCTTATTATTACTGCACTTGTATGTTTGGTGCCCCGTTTACACACTCCAATGTACTTTTTCCTGTGCAACTTGTCAGTCCAAGATATTGTCTATGTCACTGCCATCTTGCCAAAGTTTCTGGCCATCACTATAACTGGAGACAACAGCATTTCTTTCCTAGGTTGTATGGTTCAGATGTATCTATATGCATTATGTGTTATGGTGGAATTTCTCCTCCTGACCTCCATGGCTTATGATCGCTATGTAGCCATCTGTATCCCCATGCGCTACTCTCTCATCATGAAGAAAAGTGTATGTGTTCTTCTTGCCTCTGTTTCTTGGTTAATTGGTGCCACAGTTTCATTCTTGTATTGTTGGCTCGTAGTTCATTTACAGTTCTGTAATCATCAAGAAATTGACCATTTCTTTTGTGACCTGAAAACCATTCTGGAGCTTTCTTGCAGTGACACTACAAACATTAAATTTGTAATATTGATGGTATGTGTGTTTATAGGGTTCTTACCCTTTGATTTAATTTTGATCTCCTATGGAAACATTATATATTCAGTCTTAAAGATCCGTACTTCAGCAGGGAAACTCAAGATCTTCTCCAGCTGTGGATCCCATCTCACAGTTGTGGTTCTGTTCTGCGGGACATCTTTAGTTTTGTACATGAAACCAGATTCTGAGAATTCCCAAGAAATAGATAAGCTTCTGTCTCTACTATATGTGGCTGTCACTCCTCTGTTAAACCCATTAGTGTATAGCTTGAGGAACAAAGATATAATTAATGTAATTAAATTTGTCATGAAACTATTATAAATATGTACAAACAGCCAGCAGTTCTATATATATCATTCATGTTAATTCTTATATAGACATGTTGCAAGGTCTGTCTCAAAGAACTGTGTGATATGTAGCACAATAAAGAAGATACAGTCCAGCTTGATGGGGATTGAACTTGTTCATTATTGTTGAGGATGCCTTTCCTTTTCGATTGGGTTTTGGTTTGGGGCCCTCTGCTTTGGGGTGAAGAAAGGGATTAGGGTGGGTGTGGAATGTGGACTTTTTGCTTTGGTGGAAGGTAATGGAAGCCAAATGGATAGAGAGAGGACATTGAAACTGGTTATCAATTCAGTGTTGGTAGGATTAGTGTGGGAGAATGAGGGTGGTAAGTATGGAAAAAAGGGTGAACTTTCATAGTTTTCCATTCTCAAACAGGTGGAAGGGGGAGCAACCTTGTGATGGGTATAACAACTGGACTGCTATGAAGCAAATTTACCCCTCCAGTACTTACTTTATTAGTTGGAGAACTGTATTATGTATCTTTTTCTTTATTGTTAGCGGGTTTAGCCTAATAAAAATCCCTATATACCATTGTTGTTACTATAATGTGGAGTGAGTGCCTTGATAACCCTAGGACAGTGGTTCTTATGAGCTAAGATCCTGGTGTTGAAGTGGGGAAAGCCAGAGCACTGGCAGCACTAAAGGTCAATGTTCCCTTATCTTATCAAATTCACATTGCCTTTTATAAATATGGAGTTTCATTTAAGTATTTAACAAATCTGCTACAGCAATTGGTATAGTTTATTGTGCTATAAACACAATTTTAGATTAATTCAATGAAAACGAAAGCCCGCCCAAGGCTCTCGTACCGCTTTGAAGCAAACTTGAAGCTGAACTGGCCCTGAACTCAACTTCACATGTGCCAGTCGAACAGAAGAAGCGGAATGAAATGGTGCCTGCCAAACCCACTGCACAACTCTGCATTTTTAAAGAAGGTACACGTCAAGAGACAATAGTGAGACTAATTGGGGGGTGCATGGAGGAAGCAAGTAGTGAGTTGTTAAAGGATGGGAAGGAAATGTTCTCCATTAATAACATCAAATTAAGAACAATTGAGTTATTGTGGAGAAATGGATTCAATTATAGTTTGGACTCCAACTTTTAGTTCAAATAAGATTAAAAATTAAACTGAAATTTTGGTTTTCTGGTGTTAATGAACATTGTATGCCAGTTTGGGGTTACTCCACTTTTATTAATACCAGGTCTGAATCTGAATAGATGAGACACAGTCCAAGCAGAGATCCAAATCAATTTTTTATATGCAATTATATACTTTACTTGCTTTAGAAGCCACAGGATGACACTACAGAATACCATTGTATTATATTAAAGAGCTTATCTGTCATCTGCTAACTAGCCTGCGCCTTTTCTCCTTTTTTAGCTTTAATGGCTGCCCCCATGGCTACACAGCAGCTTGTTTATATAAACTACAGTAGTCTTTCTGAAGCAAACACATAACTTTTACAAGTGCAGGGCAACAGTACATTATATTCAAATTACTTTAAAATAGTTTCATTTTTTGCTGTTAATGTTCCTTTAAGCCTTGCAGCGTAAACAAAAAATTTTAGGTTCCCAAGTGTCATAAAAAAAGAACAAACGGGTTGCTTTTTAAGTGGCCTAATGCATGTTATACTTTTTGCAAGTTACTCTGTACAGATAAAAACAAAAAAGCAGAAAGGTGCCTGATGCATGTTTTACTTCACCGAAGCTTTGCCAGTCCTTTGACAAAAGAAAAGTACACACAACAAAGACAAAATTATAATAAATAGTAAATAAATAAATACATAGCAATGTAAACAAACGATATAATCATGAAGTGATTGAGAACTATGTACCATATGATGACAATTCAGTATGGGAGTGAAAACAATTTGTGTCAAAACCCAGTAAAAACAAATTAAAGAATTAGTAAAAAAAAAAAAAAAATATGAAAGAAGGCATTTCCCCCAGGATTAAGCCATATTGCCGCCAGTTATGTATTTTACTTCCAAAGATTTAAATTTTAGCAAAGGGGTGACGTTTTATGGAGATTTGTCGCATGCGGTAGCACCATTTTCCCTTGTGCCATTGTCCATATCAATGATTACTGCCATCAGCCTGTTTTTCTTCAGGTACTAAGGGGTTGAAGGGGTCTTGTTTCGAGATGCCAGTCAGATTCAGCACATCCAGCTGGCGTCTGTAAACAAGAATGCCTACACGTTTTTTATTGGTGTGCGGGTGGGAAGAGGCTGCCGCTGGTCGTGAAGGTTTTCCAGGGCCTGAACTAGGGGTAGGCAGAGTAGGGACGTGCCTAGGGCGCAAAGCTGGGGGGGGCACCAGGCACGTACCTGCTCTGTTGCCTACCCCATGTCCGGTCCCCTCACTCCCTGTACGATGATTGGCGCTTCTGCGCACGTGCACCGGCGTTGACACTCACATGCATGCCGGCATTGACAAGCACATGTGAGCCGGCGCCATCAACTTGCACATGCGCACGCTCACCCGGCGCTGCGGCTGTCCAGGGTGCCTAGGGCGCCTGCCCAGTGTGGCCCGGCTCTGAGGTTTTCAGCGGCTGTGCAGGTGTATTAGAGTGAAAATCCAAACTTTAACAAAAAAGCAGGCAATTTCATTCAATTGTGCATGTGTTAGCCCTGGGAAATTTGAAAATCGAAGAAGAAGGACGAGGATCACTCCGTGGTGCTCGCTGGAATAACCCTGGGCCGGTGCAGTTTTCTGCTGAATGGAGCATTGGCCCAGGGTGTCAGATAAGCAAATATAATCACTTGGGGTGCCTTACTTTTGGTAACCCCAATGTAAATTGCCTTTCCTTCAACTTTAAGATTTACACAAGTCACTATTTGTTATCATTGATGAAGGTCCTAAAGTGAACTGAAATGACACAAGTGGTATGTGAAATAAACAGTTTTTTGTTTTAAACTGAATACAAGAGAGAGCTGGTCTTTACCAACCACATGTACAGTATATATGTAAGTATACACATAAACTGGTTATAATAATTTCCCTATAAGTTTTTCTTCACTAAATGCTAAAATTTTTTCATACTGGTAAATATCCCGTTAAAAAAATAATATTCAATATATATGTCAGTCTCTGGAGATTCTATCAAAGTAGATTACCAAACTCCCTATGTGTCTCACAGTTCTATTTAAAGCTGCTGAATCAAAAGAACCCTAAGGGTTCTCAGGTTAAATAAACCACTGCCTGCTGAAAGAAATAAAAGTCACAGATGTGGATCAGAAGCCATATTGCTTATCACATCATCTCACCATATTGTATTCCTTCCAGCAGCGCTCAGGTATTGTCTCCTTGTTGCTGAGAGTTTTAGTCTCTCAGATAATGGTTTCAGCATTGAATGATCAGATATGTCAGACTTTGGCCCTCATTTATTATCAGCACAACATTCATATCCCAAATCTTCAGGACAATCCCTTAATATGTGCCTTGCCAGGCTGTATACTGACAGTAATAGACATTGTCACTCAGCAAACCCATGGCCAGGCCAAATTAAAGAAAATCTTAAATGGGAACTATTGTGAAAATGAAAATTTAATAGAAACTTCATCATACTGACTTTGTAAATACCATCAATTGAAAATGCTGCACCTTTTCTGAAATAATCAAATTTATGTTCATTGTCCCTCTCTCAGCATCTGTTTCTCGTCTTCATGCAGCAGTTGGGTATGAGATAATTATTGACAGTTAGATCCAATTCATCTTATAGGGAGTCTTCCTTTCCTAGCAGAAGTATTAGAGCTCACTCACATAAGAGCTCAATTTTGCACAAATTCTGCATGTAGAGAGTCAGGATTTCTGGTGATTTTAATAGTGTGAGCTCTAATACATCTTCTAGGCAAAAGGAGCCCCCCTATAAGATATATTGGATCTAACTGTCAATGAGTATCTGACACACAACTGCTGCATGAAGAGAGAATGAAGAGAAACAGATGCTGAGAGAGGAATAATGAACATAAACTTTAAGATGCATTTAAGGTGCACAATTTTTTCAGTATGATAAAGCTTGAATTACATTATATTTTATTTTCGCAATAGTTCCCCTTTAAGTTTATAGCATGATACAGTACTCCTTATTTTCAAATGCCTAAAGCTAAGTCCTCGTAGCAAGAAACTCATGCATATTTCTATAATCTATTCTACTTCTGCTGTACTCTGGTCTAGTAGAGAGTTGTATGTGTGCCTACCCCTCTACATATTCCTACATGATCTGTCACATTTACTAAACCACTTGAGCACTGGAACCCACATTGCTATTGTTGAGCTTCTATCTTTTGTTGTATTCCTGTGCTTGAGAAAATATTGAGAGATCTTTTTTTTCTGATTTAGTTATAGTCAGTTATAGGGCATATGTTGAACACAGAACAATAAAAATTATTCGGAATGCTTGGGACCTTGGTTTTTCCACATATGGGATCTTTTCATAACTTGGAGCACTGTGTCTTAAGGTTACTAAAAAAAAACGTTTAAATATTAAATGTTTTTTAACATTATTCCGTTAGCATGGGCTTATACAGCTTAGATAGCACCATGGACAAGGTACTGGCTAATTATTCCACTAAAAAATAAAATCTGTGAGACGGCTCATTTATGAACACAGGTATTAAATGGCACAAGTATAGTTGCCCCTATTAACAAGATGTTTGTTTTCATTTTCTAACTGGCAGTGGGCTAATGAAACTACTATATATGGTTCCTTCTTGCATAATCTCCATAATGTGTTATTTTAACAGGTACTGAAAAAATCTCAAGACTACAGATGCCAATGAGTCCAAAACCCACATGGGGGAGGTGGATCAGTATGCCAATGTTTTGCAGTTAATGTTGTGGCCTCAAATAAGAAATGAGGATAAAATATGTTGAGATGACCATTGCATGAGTCACATGTTCAACTACATTACTCGTCTTTCCCCAAACACATATCATGGATGAAAATGAAGCAAGAAACATCACATCACAGAGAGAATTCCACCTCTTGGCATTTCTAAGTCACGAAAAAATACAACTTCTGATCTTTATTTCTATGTTACTGATGTACATTCTAACTGTATGTGCAAATATTATTATTATTGTGCTTGTATGTTTAGTGCCCCATCTGCACACTCCAATGTACTTTTTCCTGTGCAACTTGTCCGTCCAAGATATTGTCTATGTCACTGCCGTCATTCCAAAATTTCTGGCCATCACTATAACAGGTGACAACAGCATTTCTTTCCAAGGTTGTATGACTCAGATGTATCTATATGCATTATGTGTTATGGTGGAATTTCTCCTCCTGACCTCCATGGCTTATGATCGCTATGTAGCCATCTGTATCCCCATGCGCTACTCTCTCATCATGAAAGAAAGTGTATGTGTTCTTCTTGCCTCTGTTTCTTGGTTGATCGGTGCCACAGTTTCATTCTTGTATTGTTGGCTTGTAGTTCATTTACTGTTCTGTAATCATCAAGAAATTAACCATTTTATTTGTGACCTGAAAGCCATTCTGAAGCTTTCTTGCAGTGACACTACAAACATTAAATTTGTAATATTGATGGTATGTGTGTTCATTGGGTTCCTACCCTTTGATTTCATTTTGATCTCCTATGGAAACATTATATATTCTGTCTTAAAGATCCGTACTTCAGCAGGGAAACTCAAGATCTTCTCCAGCTGTGGCTCCCATCTCACAGTTGTGGTTCTGTTCTGTGGGACAACTTTAGTTTTGTACATGAAACCAGATTCTGAGAATTCCCAAGAAATAGATAAGCTTCTGTCTCTACTGTACGTGGCTGTCACCCCACTGCTTAATCCATTAGTGTATAGCTTGAGGAACAAAGATATAATTAATGTAATTAAATTTATCATGAAACTATTATAAATATGTACAAACAACCAGCAGTTCTATAGATATTATAAATGTTAATTCTTATATAGACATGGATGGATGGATGTTACTGCACAGCAAGTTCTGTCTCAAAGAACTGCCTGTATTGTTTTGATGTGTGATATGTAGCACAAAAAAGAAGATACAGTCCAGCTTGATGTGGCTTGAACGAGTCTTCTTTATTTTCGAGGATGCCTTCCCATTTTGTTTGGGTTTTGGATTAGGGCCCAGTTCTTTGGGGCGAAGAAAAGGATTAGGGTGGGTGTGGAATGTGGACTTTTTGCTTTGGTGGAGGGGAATGGAAGCCAAACTGGATAGAGAGAGGACATTGAAACTGGTTATCAATTCAGTGTTGGTAGGATTAGTGTGGAAGAATGAGTGTGGTAAGTATGGAAAAAAGGGTGAACTTTCATAGTTTTCCTTTCTCAAACAGGTGGAAGGGGAGCAACCTTGTGATGGGTATAACAACTGGACTGCTATGAAGCAAAGTTACCCCTCCAGTACTTACTTTATTAGTACGAGAACTGTATTATGTATCTTTTTCTTTATTGTTTGTGGGTTTAGCCTAATAAAAATCCCTATACACCATTGTGGTACCATAATGTGGAGTGAGTGCCATGAAAAAGATTCATCAGCCCCTGGCTGCACAGGCCCTTTTGATGTTAGAGGGGTTAGGTATAAAAACGCCCAGCTAATGCTAAATAACTATCCCCTCCACCCTCCAAATGAGCCACACCAGATAATGAGAAGGCAGCATTACTAGATCAAATCAAACCACTCCTGGGATCAGGGGATCACCATGTTACCCTGTGTATACAAGAGCTGGTTGCCAATAGTGATGTGCGGGTCCAGATTATCTGGACCCACTCCCAACCCTAATGTGCCCTCAACTAACCCATACCTGACTTGATCTGACTCGGCTCCTGCAATTAAAGACCCACCCGTGCCCCACAGTGATGTCACAATAAGTGCGGGGCTGGGCAGGCGCAAATCTATAAATGGAGCAGCCAGAAGCCAGGCGGAAGAATGGACAGAACTGCTCAACCTGAACCTGCCAGCGACCCCAAGACTTGAAGTGATCAAAACCTAATGGGGAAGAAATCCCAACCGTAATTCTAGCTAAGGACAAAGGAAATTATAGAGGTCACAATGGGGAGCAAACTAATAAACCATTGTTTCCTTTTTCACCAAACCCTGTGCTGTGCGGTACCATTTTTTGATTATTTCCAATTATTTCCAGTTTTTACATAGCTGTGTACTTTATAGACAATAGCTATGTACCGTATGGGTGTATCCTGTTTACATAGCTGGGCATTTCATTCCATAACATTAGGGTAAAATGCCATGTCTTTCTCTAACATTTGAATCACAGCAAGTAAATTGCATTACTCACTGAGATTCCGAGTAATTGTTGGAAATGTGAAAGAAGGCATTTCCCCCAGGATTAAGCCATATTGCTGCCAGTTATTTATTTTACTTCCAAAGATTCAAATTTTAGCAAAGGGGTGACATTTTATGGAGATTTGTCGCATGCGGTAGCACAATTTTACTTTGGTGACACATCTTCCCTTGTGCCATTGTCCTTATCAATGATTACTGCCATCAGCCTGTTTTTCCTCAGGTACTAAGAGGTTGAAGGAGTCTTGTTTCGAGACGACAGTCAGATTCAGCACATACAGCTGGCGTCTGTAAACAAGAATGCCTACACCTTTTTTATTGGTGTGCGGATGGGACTAGCAGAAGAGGTGGGTGATGGCCATAAAGGTTTAACGTGCTTACAATTCAAAAATGACTAATTAAATAAAATAATTTTTTGCAATCGGAAATATGCTCATCTTCATTCCCCACAGGCTAAGGGGGATAATAGATACAATTTATATATGAATTGAACCTGGCATCTAGCTGTGGAATACAATACAAAACTAGGTATTGTTCTCAGAAAGAGAATTGCTGCTGCCATATAGAAGCTCTTAAATCTGCTTGTATTTAAAGTTATTAGGAGTCGGAGTCTGAAACATTTTTGGCGACTTCAACTCCAGATACACAAAATTGCTTCTGACTCCAACTCCACAATTCTGACTCCAATTTCACAGCTATGTGTAAATCACACTGCAAATTAGAGCATAACTCTACATATGTTTTCATTGTTGTTGTACTGTATTCTATTTTACTAGATAATTTAATTATAAAATGTTGTTTCTTGCTGCCAGATTTCACTTTAGAATTCTGCCTATATATTTAACAAAAAAGTAAGTAGTTTACCAAAGGCCAAAGAACCTTTGCTGTCCCATGCCAACTAAAATGGCAACCACTTCCCTACCTGGTGTATTCATTTACTATGCCTTCCCTATTTTTGACTTTTAACATCACATGAATTAAATGAGCCTATCCCAATCTGTGGACCGGCCTCCATCATGAAGACCCTTCTCTCAGGCTTCAGCAGTATCTTGGCCTTTTTCCAGATCCATTGTGCTTTAGGATTCAATGTGTTTTCAGCAATAAGAGGGATGACAGGATCAAAATAAAGTTATCCATCTGACTGTACACTGTTTGCATACCCTTTTTTTTAAATTAAATCTCAGTTTGAATATGTAGTGTACACCCATGCAACCCCTGTTATATGCTCATAGGCCACCGACTGTAATTCTGGAGAGAGTGCAGAGACTAAGTGCAACTAAATTGGTTAGAGAGACGAAAGACTTAAATTATGAGAGTAGACTGTCAAGGTTGGGGTTGTTTTCTCTGGAAAAAAGGCGCTTGCAAGGGGACATGATTACACTTTACAAGTACATTAGAGGACATTATAGACAAATGGCAGGGGACCTTTTTACCCATAAAGTGGATCACCGTACCAGAGGCCTCCCCTTTAGACTAGAAGAAAAGATCTTTCATTTGAAGCAACGTAGGGGGTTCTTCACAGTCAGGACAGTGAGGTTGTGGAATGCACTGCCGGGTGATGTTGTGATGGCTGATTCAGTTAATGCCTTTAAGAATGGCTTGGATGATTTTTTGGACAGACACAATATCCAAGGCTATTGTGATACTAAACTCTATAGTTAGTATAGGTATGGGTATAAAGAATTTTAATTAAAAGTAGGGAGGGGTGTGTGTATGGATGCTGGGTTTTCATTTGGAGGGGTTGAACTTGATGGACTTTGTCTTTTTTCAACCCAATTTAACTATGTAACTATGTAACTATGAGACTTGAGAGAATGGGCTTTTTGGCTCCTTTTAGCCCATTTCACCCTAGCCAGGTTTGGGTTTCTATTTCACTACTCTCCAAGTCCTACCACATCAGAAGCCATGTTCTAATATCTTGCACTGATGAGATCTAACAAATTGCAAGTTTGGATATAAGGCTCTGAGCCATTAGGCTGTATTTGTGCTATAAAACAGCGGTTCTGGATGTGTAGTTGGCCAAAGTGATTTGCATGTTTCAGAAGGTATTTAATTGTCTATGTGTATGGCATGAGACAAGTAGATACTCCACTTTTTTGTGAGTATGGGCGTTAGATTGTAAATATCTCTGCAGGTTTAGAAAGGAGTCTCTCTGTTCAGACCGATGGCTTGAGACAGACAGACAAAATAATGTATTAAAACCTTTGTTGTGCTTGAAGTTGGGATCCTATAATTGCAGAGGCAAATGTCAATCACCCTGTCCTGTTATATATGCATAGGCCAGCAGAAAACCATGGGGTATATTTATCAAAAAGCGAAGTTAGAGATGGGCACAGTCTTCTAGAGTGAAATTCCGCCACTCTACATTCATTTCTATGGGATTTTGAAAGGCATATTTCATACCTCCCATCTGTCCCATTGACAGTCACTCTTTTGACAGCTCAACAGGCAGTCCCTCTTTTGTACTGGAAAGTCCAGTTTTTCTCTGCAATGAACAGCCAGAAAAAGAAACAATGTTTCTAACTTTATTGGCTTTTAGCAGAGAGCCCAGAACAGCCACCAGGTGCACTTGGAAACTTTTGTAACAATTTCAGATAAGCAATTAGTAATTGTAACAATATAAGATAACAGGTGTCTTGGGAGAAGTTCGACACACAGCTTAAAGGACAATTCACCTTCAAAAATAGTCATTGTCAAAAACGTTTGCCAACTTTTTTGTCCATCTTTTTATTTCTGAGATGTTGATAGGTATGAAATTTATCAAAGGATGAGCTTTCACTTTCACCCATTGATAAATACTCTTTTAAAAATCCCATAGAATTTAATGGAGCGGGAAGGACTTTCACTCTCAAGGATTGTGGTGATCTCTAACTTCACTTTTAGATAAATATACCCCATTGAGTTCTTATTTAAAGGACCAGTAACATTGACATTTTTTTTAAAAAAAAAACAAAATCAGTTTGTATATAACGGAAAAAAACACCAAGACATAATTAAAGGGATACTGTCATGGGAAAAAAACATTTTTTCAAAATGAATCAGTTAATAGTGCTGCTCCAGCAGAATTCTGCACTGAAATCCATTTCTCAAAAGAGCAAACAGATTTTTTTAAATTCAATTTTGAAATCTGACATGGGGCTAGACATTTTGTCAATTTCCCAGCTGCCCCTGGTCATGTGACTTGTGCCTGCACTTTAGGAGAGAAATGCTTTTTGGCAGGCTGCTGTTTTTTCTTCTCAATGTAACGGAATGTGTCTCAGTGAGACATGGGTTTTTACTATTGAGTGTTGTTCTTAGATCTACCAGGCAGCTGTTATCTTGTGTTAGGGAGCTGTTATCTGGTTACCTTCCCATTGTTCTTTTGTTTGGCTGCTGGGGGGGGGGAAGTACAGCAGTAAAGAGTGATTGAAGTTTATCAGAGCACAAGTCACATGACTTGGGGCAGCTGGGAAGTTGACAAAATGTCTAGCCCCATGTCAGATTTCAAAATTGAATATAAAAAAATCTGTTTACGCTTTTGAGAAATGGGTTTCAGTGCAGAATTCTGCTGGAGCAGCACTATTAATGGATTCATTTGGAAAAAAAACATTTTCCCCATGACAGTATCCCTTTAACTTACCGAAACTCTGTTTGCGCTCCTCTTCAGAAAAGGCGACAGTATGATAATCCATCGCACGTTGCTCCATTTCTCCTCCATGGCGATCTCCTATAGAAGGCAGGGAGGAGAATCGAGCACCGCACAATTTATCGTTGCCCTGTCACCTTTTCTGAAGAGGAGCGCAAGTAACGATCCATCGTGCGGAGTTCCGGTGTTATCTTTTAATAAAAACTTTGTGATTTTAAAGTTAAACATGTCTTGATGGGTTTTTTTCAAACAATATACAAACACATTTTTTTTTAAATAATGTTGACATTACTGGTCCTTTATCTCACTTAGTAACGAGTCCCAGGCAGTTAGCAATTCATTAAACTGGCAAGCAGGGAAGCTTAAATGCAATGATGTATTTTTCCAAATGATTTTGAATAGTCAACAATAAAAATAGATTTTTTTTAGTATTTATTTTATTTTTAACAAACATATAAAACATATCACAATAACAATTAACACAAATACATAGAGTTGCCAAGCCACATTGACCGTTATTTATTTACATACCAAAATTATATCAACCAGATACCCTTGATAGGTTAAAATAACCAGGATGTTCTCTACCACACATCATCTACTTTTCCTTTGCCCTCCCCTTTACATATAAAAAATTGATTCTTAAAGGGGTGGTTCACCTTTAGGTTATCTTTTAGTATGTTATAGCATGGCCAGTTTGAGGCAATGTTTCAATTGGTCTTTATTATTTATTTTAATAGTTTTTTATTTTTTAGCTTTCTTCTTCTTACTCTTTCCAGTTTTCAAATGGGGGTCACTGACGCCATCTAAAAAGCAAATGCTCTGTAAGGCTACAAATGTATTGTTATTGCTACTTTTTATTACTCATCTTTCTATTCAGACCCTCTCCTTTTCACATTCCAGTATCTTATTTAATCAATGCATGGTTGCTAGGGCAAATTGGACCCTAGCAACCAGATTGCTGAAATTGTAAACTGAACAATTGCTTTATAAAAAGCTAAACAACTCAACCACAAATAATAAAACATGAAAACCAATTGCAAATTGTCTCAGACTATTACTCTGGATATCATACTAAAAGTTAACTCAAATATCATTTTTGGAGGCGCAACTTGTTCTCTAGCTAATTTGATGGATTTGTCTGGGGCTGGAAGTGAAGAGATTAGATGTCATAGCTGGAGTGGTCCTCTGTTTATAACATGTAGAGAAGCTAAAAGACTTAAATGAATAAAGAATCATATGAATGAATATGATTTTTCGCTTGCAGAAGTGCATAAGACATATAAAGGAAAAGAGATAATATAAGGTGAGGAGGATCACAAGGGTAGGGTAAATAAAACTCAAGTAAGAAAGATTAGTGGAATAAAGGAAGTTACATTCCTCAACTCAACTTTTTTGAATAAAGTTTTTTTTGTATAATTTGGTCTCACATTCACATTCCAGGCACTACTTTTATGAATATGGATTTCCATTTAAGTTTTACACATAAACACACCAGGCACCCTTCAGTGGACCCACTCCCTCCCCCACATCACCACTTAGTGCCAAGCAGAGAGCACCAAAACCTGGACCAGGCAGAACGTTGGCAGAATATTGTTATTCATATTTATCCAATACAGTTTAGAGAATAGTGAACGTGATGACAGAAGCTAAATAAAGTGGACTAGTGCAATGAAAAGTAGAAAGTGATGGGTTTAGCCCTTGACTGGGGCCCTTAGGACTGGAAGATCCTGTGATACTGTAAAAGGCCAGTCTGACCTTGTGGTCTCAATTACACATAATTACAGTATAGCCATAGTCGTGCAGATTTACCTTCGCATTGGACGAAGGATCATTTGGTGCCATTTCCCGACCTGCCACTAACCATTCAGATCAAATAAAGTAGTAGAAAGAACAGATCAGAGCGTGTTCTGCCCCTGACATCAATTGTACAAAAGTTTATCTCCGACAAATGCTGGTGACAGTCTCCCACTGATATCGTCAGATCGGCAATACATGCAGAGATATTATCGGCAGCAGACAGAAATTTTCTAACCTGTCCGATCAACTGAATGACACTCCACACACAGCCTGAAAACCGTACAAAACGAAGATTCGTATGATCAAATCTTTGCGTCTATGCCCAGCTTTACTGCTGGTTGCTCAGTGGGGCATCCTCAACCGTTCTGAAACCTGCTGCAGTGCCCTAGTGGGAAATAAAGTCGCTCAGTGCACTGGCGAGTACTCATGGTACCCACCCCAACCATATTTTCATTATATAATAAGGTTGTGAGTTCTCACAACTCCATAATATGTTTATTACTTTAAAGTGGACCTGTCATCTACACATAAAAAGCTGTATAACAAAAGTCATTTGCAAATTAAACATGGAACCCAAATAGTTTTTTTTCATTAAGGCATCAATACCTGTTTTAAAGGTGTTTAAATATTTGAGCTGTCGATCAAATATTACCTGCTCCACCTCTATGCCCGAGGCACCTCCCTCCTCACACGATATAATTGTGTAGGGCAATGTGTATGGGCATTAGGTCCCCCATTCGGGCGCATACACAAGATTTTGGGGTGATATACAACTTGTCTTAATAACAGTGTCCACAAAATGGCTCCTGCCTGCTGTGATTGTATAATTCCAAGACTGAAGGAAACAAAATTTAAATAATAATTACATTTAGTGTAAATGTAATAAAATACTATGGTGGTCTAGTGGGGGGAACAGCAGGGACGCTATAGGTTATAGGTTTTCTCCTAGTGAGTTTCCTGGTGGTTTCTGTGCTGTTATAGCTTCTGAATTCTGTGATCTGATTCCTGTTTTGACCCCTACCTGGCTTTTTGATGATTATGACATCTGTATTCTGACCCCTGCCTGATATCCGACTTCGCTTATTCTGTATCCCTGCTGATTGATCTGCTGGTTTGACCCTTGCCTGCCTGACTCCGTTTTGTACTCTGCCTGCCCCGACCCGGCCTGATCTGACTACGATTCTGTTTACGCCTTGTACCGTGACCATCTGCCCAAAAGACTCTGTACTACAGTTGTGCCCCATTGCTTGTTCAGAACCCCTCGCTTTGCACCTCTCTTAAAAGACCTGGTGGCATCCAATTAGCCGAGGGCTCCTCCCGAGGTGAAAGGCGGCTGTTAAAGGCGGAAGCAAGAGCCGAGAACAGGGTGCTTAGCATTGGTTCTGAATTTAGGGTGACAACCGTGACAGTAAGTAAGTTTTATTTTGCTCAACTAACATGATAAAAATTATTTGGAATTATTTCTTAGGGCGACAGGTCCCCTTTAAAACACTTTAATCTTTTGATGTTACTGTTCCTTTAATGTCAACTAAATAGTGTATTTTTCTCTGAATTTAATATATTCCCTTAAAAACCACAATATACTTATATTAATTAGTCTCTGGGGATTCTTTCTCATTAGGCTCTCAAATCCCCTATGCGCCTCACAGTACTTACTTACTTACTTACTTTAGGATTGTTAAAGCAGCTCGAGCTGTTTTCAGGCAAGACGCCCCACTGTTTGCAGTAAAAACCCCAACATCACATCTGTAGATACATAATCGCAAGCTGTATTGCTTTTGCTATCAGATCACAATTTTGATATTCTCTTGATTTCTTCTTTCTCCTTGATGCAGCCTTTTACCTAACCCAGCCTTTCAGCTGAGTATCAGCACCATCACTTCTACAAGGCGTGAACACACTTTAAGAAAATTAACTTCGATGGAATCCGTACAGTCTGAATGATTCATCTGACGGTTCTGTTGTTACTTTATCTCCTGTTTAATCTCCCCATATTTAATTTGGCCTTTTGGAAGTGTAGTCTTTATTTCCTCTGCAAAGACAACTGTCCCATTCAGCTGATTTTTTTTGAAATCACAGATTTATACGACACATTAATCAAGTGTCAAGTGTCCACAAATGTAGATGGAGCTACATCAAGCAACATAAAAGTTGAGTATTGAAGCTTTAACCTGAAACATTTCAAAGCTCAGCTTTACTTAGGGGGTTATTTAATCAGCCCGAATGCAAAATCACGAAAAATTTGTGATTTTTTTTATAAAATCGGGCTTTTAAAAAATCATGCATTTTTCAGAAGTTATTAAACTTCGAATCTGAAATCCCGGCATCTCAGACCTGTCAAAGTCAATGGAAGAAGTCCCAATGATTTTATTGATTTGCGCTGGGTCTTGTGCCAAAACCCGAAGTTTTTGGAAAAAACGAAAAGCAAAATTTCGGGGAAAATGTAATAATAAATAAGCGTTAAAAACCGGAGCGGCTTAGATCAGAGTTTGTAGCAGCCAATATTGAGATAAGTTTGGACCTTGATAAATAACCCCCTCACTGTGCTGAGATATGTAGGGGGTTATTTATTAATGTCCGATTTTATCTCAACATTATCTGCTACAAACTCTGAGCAAATTCAGGAATTACACTAGGTTGTCACCCCATTCATGTCATTTTTAATTTTTAAAATGCGTTTACTATTTCTTTTTTTCTGATCATGCCATTGAGGTGTTATGGAATACCTAGGTTCAGGTTTAATTAAGAAAAATATTTTACAGCCATAAGTGCTAATCATTTGCTTGGAGCACCCTGAAATCTCTGTAGCTACTGGGAGCTACCATGCTGTACAACAGATCCACAATAATATCTCGAGAAATGGCCTTCTACTATAGGAATGTGTTCTTGGTACAGTTACTAGATAATAAAGGCATACCCCAAAATAAACTTTTTGAAGGTTTAAATAGATTCCAAATCTGGAGTTTTCTTTGGTATTATTTTATACCAATGTCCCATTGGGGACAATACAGAGTCTCTCTGCTCCCAATATTGTTGTTTTTGATTAAAAACATACGTCTAGATTGTATGTGGAAATATTTTTTAACTTTTAGAATTTATAACAAGTTTTTTTTTAATTATAATGTATAATAAATGGAGAACACATCAGTATTTCAGTCCAATCAGAGAGTAAGCAATTGGATTATTAGTCCAGCTGTCAGTCATTTAGAAGTCAATGGAAGTTCCCTTTCTTTTGTGCCAAAGACCAGTCTTGCATTTTTGGTTTTAGAGGCTTTTGAAGATGCAAAACACTCCTGCAAATTTTTCACGTTGTTCGTGAAAGATTTGAGGATTAACTAATTCTTCCAACAACTATTTTCATTCATACTCTTTTTAGTCTGATCTTTTAATATCTTTCATCGAAATACATTTTGATCATGGTTTCAAAAAGCTCCAATACCACTAAAATTTAATCTTTCGTAAATGGGCCTCTAAATGTTGTGTAACTACATGGTGGTGGTATCCTGAGCCGTCACATGACTGCTGATGTCTCAAGGAACCCTTACCATGATAGCAGTACTATAAATACCATGACAGCTGGTGGTGCAACTGCAAGCAAGCCAAACACCCCCATGGGTGCCTCAATAATATGGGGGGTTAAAGTTTTTGCATGGAAATTTGTGGAGGCGTAAAGTAAAGTAAAGGATGATAACTTTGCATATATTTGGCCTTTTGGGTCTTATTTGCTTTAGTTGGGTGCGATGGTAGGTGCACAAAAAGCGTGCAAACTTGCATTCAATAAAATACCATTCAGAAAGCACTTGCATCTACAATTTCAGTAAGCAAGTTTTGCTTACTATGGTAAAACAGACAAAAGTAGAAATTGCAGTGGAGTAAGGTGCAAATGACCCCTGTACATTTCCATTTAAAATTCCAAGAAGTTTAAAGGCATACAGTATATGGAAATGTCTAATGTGTCTCATGTGACATCCTAGCCCCTCAGGCAAGTGAGGAAAGTGATTCTCTTCTGTTAAACTGCTGATATGGATCTCATAAAAACTATACGCAGTTGGATCTATGTGTTGAATCAAGAGCACACGCACCTGCAAGATCCATACTGGGGTTTTCCATACCATACTGGGGTTTTCTGGATAATGGATCTTTCCATAATTTGCATCTTCATAGCTTACGTCTACTAGAAAATCAGGTAAACATTAAATAAACCCAATAGATTTTATTACTATAGAGAAAAAGAAAATCACTTTTAAAAATTTGGAATTATTTGGATAAAATATAGTCTATGGGAGACAACCTTTCTGTAATTTCGGGATAACATATCCTATACCTGTATCTGAGAAATGACAGATGAGGATCCAAAGAGGGGTAAAGGGCAACTTTGAACTCCACTGCGCAGCTTTGCATATTTATGGCAGGTTCACACACAGGGGAACTTTTTAACACAATAGATGTTGGGGGAAGGGAGCTTGGAGAAGGGAGGGGACGGTAGGAGCCCAAAAGACCTACTTGAAGAAGAAAACAAGCCTGATTTGGTATTCAGAGCAAGAGTATTGCTACCACAACCTATTGAGGGATCTTTTTTCCATTGGCCTTCAAACATTATAGAGAGCAAAAGATCTAACTGCCAACTGCAAGAAACACATAGCAAAATGATTCAGCACTGCAGATCTGCCTTTAATCTGCACTAACCTGTTTTTTCAATTTAATTTCTACAGTATATACTATAGACTGTGTAAGTCAGGTAGCTAGCCAAGTGCATTATAAAAGGTCATGAAAGAGTGGGACTTCTGATATCCTCATATTTTACAACAGGTGGTTCTTTTTTTATCATACATACATTTACGTGAATCATGTAACAAATTACATCACTAAGCACCGGTTATAAACCCCCCACTCTTCACTGACGCATGGCCCAGCTTAAGTCTATTTCAGATAATTCCTGGGTGTGATCATCTGATTAACAGTTTACCCTTGCCTGTTTTTGACCACTTTTCTGAATCTCGACTCTGTACTGTGTCACCTGTTGGTTTTGACCCCAGCCTGTTTATCTTGATTACACTCCTCGTTCCTGATTCTGTGCTGATTGGTACTGACCCGGCCTGTTCCATGACTATGCTCTCTGTTTCCTGTCGTTCCTGCATACATTACGGTTCCCTTGCCTGCCCAGATCTTCCCCCTTGGTCCTCTCACTTAAAGACCTGGAGAAATCGGAGTATCAGAGGGCTCGTCCCGAAGCAAAATGTGGTTGTTAGAGTCAGAAGTGTGAGCCGAGACTCGGACCTTAGGGTTTGTTCTGGGTTTTGGGATACCATACATTATGCTGTTATATTGTACAACCGAGCCTCTTTTGGTCAAGCAAACTATTGACTACAGTTTGCTTCACAACTAACTTCTACATACAGTTCCTTGTGGAGACCTATTTATAAAAGGTCAAATTTTTAAGTGGTTTTAGAGGTTTTTGAAACCACATATAAACTAATTTCCACTAATGCCAGTCATTTATCAAAAAATCCAAACTGAAAAAGCAGGAATTGGAGAAAGGCACAGGAAAGTCACGAAAGTCACAACTTTTTTTTTTTTTAAAGGTGTTTATTTATTCACATTTAAAACATAACAAACAACATAAAAGTATACGTCAGGTAACATAGGCAGTGATCAGAATACATCGAGGTCACGCAGGACCCCTACAGTGCAACATAGCAAGGAACACTCCACACAGTTATCAGTAGATCCCAACATGATACGATCAGACATGTAAATAACAAAATTCCCAAACGGTCACACAGGACCAAAGCACACCCCCCTCCAGGCAAGAAAATATGATATAGCAGAACAAGATCAGAAAGCAGAAGGTATCCCTAATAAGGCCACTTCATCATGCGCCTCTAGCCATGGTCCCCAAATCTTATCAAATTTTTGGGGGCAGTGCCTAACTGAGTACGTTAGCTTTATGACTGGATGCCGAGCATTGACCAGTTTTTGCCATTGCTTGATTGTCGGGGGCAGGGAGCTCATCCATTTGATAGCTATCTGTTTTTTTAGCATAGAATAGTAGGGTGCGTAACAGGCATCTGGTTTTGACAAGGGGCGCAAGGGCCTCCACCTAACAGACATACTCTGGTGCCAGTACCCCAGGAAGTAGGACCACATCAGAGAGGTGAGAAACCACCCTTGCCCAGTAACGGTTGATCAGAGGACAAGACCACAATAAGTGAAAGAAATCAGCATCCGGACGCCCACATTTGGGACAGGCAGCATCCGGGTTCCTACCCATGGCCTTAAGCCTAAGTGGCGTAATGTAAGTACAGTGTATTATCCTAAATTGTACCATTTTATCTTTAGTGGAAATCAGAAAACTGTAGAGCTCGCTAGTTGCCTCCTCCCACACATCATCCTCCATATTGGGAATAAGTGTGTCCCTCTTAGTTCTGGCTTTAGCAAAGGGGCTACCCATGGAAGTCACTAATATTCGATACAGGCTAGACACTAGTTTCTGGGGATTCGGATAAGTCACAACTTTTTTGATTCACACACAGTAACTACACCTTATTCATATTGTCATACAAAAGCCAGTATTAATAACACACAAAAACCACAAAGCAAAAAAAGATCTTCCAGTTGTAAAACAGACATCTACCATTGACTTCTACATGATTCAGACAGATTTTAGTTGGAGTATTTTTGTATTTGGAATTGTCACAGTTTTGTCACAAAATAAATCCTGGAAAAGTTATGTTTTTTTCTGTGACTTTTTTGGGTTCTTGGCAACAAAAAGCCTGACCTGAAAAGCCACTGTTAAATAAATTGGCCCCATAGTAACCAATCAGATCTTTGCTTTCATTTATAAATTCTCATTCCCATTAAGTAAAATACATTTACCATTATATATGCTAACCTGGAAATCATTTTACATAGGCTTTCCAAGTGATGCCATAGATATGAGTGGGGATATAACATGATGTCTCTTGTGACTTTTAGGGGGGTTATTTATCAAAGTCCGAATTTATCTCAATATTTTCTTCTACAAACTCAGATCAAATCCACTCGGGTTTTTTACGTTTATTTATTATTACATTTTCCTGAAAATTTGTTTTGCAGAAAAGAGATCAGATTTTCACAAATTTTTCAGACTGTTTTTGACGATTTTCCCATTTTCTTCGTAATTTTCACGTAAAATCTCTGAAAACTTCGGGGTATTGCCCGAAACCCAGCGCACATCAAAAAATCATTGGGACTTCTCCCATTGACTTCTATGGAACCTCGAGATGCCGGATTTTAAGATTCAGACTTTTCCATCCTCCGGGTTTAATAAATTCCGAAAAATTAGTTTTTTTTAAAAGTCAGATTTTATAAAAAAAATCACACATTTTTGTGGGACATATTGAAGAGAGCATTTATGGGCATGCTGGTAGACTGATATATTTTAATTCTAAACTGATATATTTTAATTCTAAAAGCTTTTTAATATTATAAACATCTAGGCTGAAATTGAAAACCTTCATTTTTTAATAAAAAATATGTTTCTACTTAATGAAAAAAAAAAACACCAAGACAGTTTTAACTTTAAATTTGCAAAGTCTTTATTGAGAAATTGCTTACCAATTCTCTGCTTGCACAACTCTTCAGAAACGGCGACAGGGTGACGATCCATCATGCGGCGCTCAATTTCTCCTCCCTGGCTATCTCCTATACAAGGCAGGGAGGAGATATCGAGCGCCGCAAGATGGATCATCACCCTGTCGCCGTTTCTGAAGAGGAGTGCAGTGCAAGCAGAGAATCGGTAAATAATTTATTAATAAAGACTTTAAAGTTAAAACTGTCTTGGTGTTTTTTTTTTGGTTAAGTTAAAACAATTTTTTTTTTACAAAAATTATGTTACTGGCCCTTTAATTATAATTGAAAAAACATGATAGTGAAAGGATTCTCAATTAAAAAAATGCATGATAGACAAACTAAGCAGGACCATTCTTGAAGTCCTAGTCTGTTCTAAAGAATCCCTTACTGATCCAATGGAACTTGGCCAGCCCAATTTGGCCAGACGGGCATTGTACTAGAGCCTAACTTCTACAACCAACCCAATGTAATTTGGGCCAACTGAAGAACCAGACCTTTAGGGATTCCTGCCTACCAAAGAACTGGTGGCAGTAAGCGGGACAAACCTGGGGTGACTGGAGCCCAACAGAACTGGGGGCCCACCAGGATTTTTCTTCTGATGTTTCTACAGAAGGCACATTAATAGCCTGACACCATTCCCAAAAAAGGCTGGCGTTTTTTTTTTATGGGTGATAGGCTGAAAAAGATCGAAAATTTTCCCCCCCTACATTTCCTAACTCATGTCACCTTAACTATACAGTGAGCACATGTGTAGGGCAAAATAAAAATGTTATTTGCTGTTTTGAAGGTGTCTCAGGCTTGTGTAGTGATGCTACATATACCTCCATTGTAACTTAAATTTTGCGCCGTATGCAAATTAATCATCGCTAGCGTAACTTCACTTTGCTTGGCGAATTAACGCTAGCACAACTTCGCAACCTTATGCTTCCCCTGAGCGCAACTTCGGATTTTAGCGCTGGTGAAAATATGCCTGGCGAAGTGCGGCGAATCGGATGCTGGTGCAACTACGAATCTTAGTGAATTTGCCCCCATGTCACCAATTCCTCAACTGTTATTGGTGTTTGGGGACATCTTTTCTCTAAAAAGTCAACTGAAATATGTAGAACTTTAAGACTTCCCTCGTTTTTCCACTCATCTCAAGTTAAAAGGAACGTTAAAATGTTAATGCACTGAAGGAATTTTATATTTATTTATAATCCTTCGAACTCGAAGGATTTAGCGCCGATAGTTCGATCGAACGATCGAAGGATAATTCCTCGGACTCGACCCTTAGTGAATCCCCTAAGACTTGTTTATTTTCTATTTTCCTGTTTAGGTTCAGGTAAATTCTACACCAATGGAGAAGTGCCCAAACCAGATGGCACAGCCCGTCATTTTTCTGAACTTCCTGACATTACGTTTCCAATAAATCAAATGACAAGCTGCATGGTTGATCATCTTTATGGCTCTAATAACTTATTCTGCAAAAGTTTCTTTTTTAATTGTGAGAAACATTATCCAATAGATATCTGTACGACAAGACCTAAAATGTCCCAGGAAATAAATCATTGGGAATCGGCACTTTCGGCCAGATCTCGATCGGGGAAGCCCGTCGGGGGCCCCCATACACGGGCCAATAAGCTGCCGACACGGTCTGTCGGCAGCTTTTATCGGCCCGTGTATGGCCACCTTAAGGTATATTTCCCAGGTACAAACAGAACAGGGTAACAAATTGTACTGGAGGTTGGGAGTTGGATCAGGTAGGGCAGATGTTTAATTATTTCATTTCCTATACATACATCATATATATATATATATATATATATATATATATATATATATATATATATATATATATATATATATATATATATAGTTCAATGTGAGACACATGCACTCTGTCCTCTGTAATTCTTTGCCGGGTGCTCGGTCAAAAAGATATGTATCAATTGAAGATGGACCAGCACTCCGTTTTCTTTGTCAAAAGTGTTTATTCAATACACTGTGCATCCAACGTTTCGGCCCGCATTGGGGCCTTTATCAAGGATATATATATATATATATAATAGATAGATAGATATACAGTAAGCTTGGAGCCAGACGGGTTTTTGCTATCCCAGCTACCTCCATCACTTTCCTGGATACAGTGGGGCAAATTCACTAACCAGCGAAAATTCGCCAGCGCTGGCTTTGCGCAGATCGCAACACTTCGTCAGGCGTAAATTTGCCTGGACAACGATAACTCACGAAGATTGCGCACAGGGTAACAAACGCTGGCAAAATTACTCTCAGAAGTTCGTAGTTACGCTACCAATGGCTAATTAGCATAAGACGTGCAGTTAAATTACAATGACCGTATATGCTGCAGCAAATACATTACACTACACAAGCCTGGGAACCTTAATAAAATTATATAAAGTTGTTATAATGCGCTACACACGTGCCCACAGTATAGTTTAGGTGCCATATGTTAGCAAATGTTGGGGGGAAGGAGGGTACCCCAAAAAAAATGAACAATCTTTTTCAGTCTATCACCCTTTAAATAGGAAAAAACGCCAGCAGAACTCCTATCTACTCTATTGCACTTCGCCTGGTCTGAGGTAGCGAAGGCAAGTCTGGCGATAGAGGTAACGTTCAGTAATATCAAAAACTTAGTGAATTTGCGTAGTAACACTATCGAAAATTTGCCTGGGGGTTAGAGGGTGAAGTTACACCAGAGTCTATCTCCATTAGTAAATCAGCGAAGTGCCGAAATGACGTCAGGCTGGCGAATTTTCGCCAGCGTTAGCGACTTCGCCCTTTAGTAAATTTCCCCAGTATGTCTTGGGACTGAGCTAGGACTTCAGGAGGATAAGTTGACTGAACATCACAGTTTTAGTGTGAAAGAACTGCAAACTCTACTCACACACAGGGCTATACTGGGGTGGGTGAAGGACTCTCAGAGCCAGAGTCCATTGTTGCTTATATTCCCCATACCAACAAAGGTACATGTTTCATGATTGCCATTTATTAGTTTAAGGTTTAAGGCATGGAAAAGTAAACAGGTGCTTCAATTTTAGTTTCTATGTTCAGACCTAGCAACCAGGGCAGTAGTGCTTATTTGAATGTCAGGCTGTAGGATGAACAGTAGAGGAGTTAAATACAAAGATACATGATATGAGAAAGATATATGACTGTACCAATCAAGCCTCAAGAATCTTTGGTCTTCTATTCACAAGCTCCAGTTCTGGCCAGAAAGAGGTACAATATGAATGCAACTGCTTCACATCCACCTTACATGAAGACACATTGCAAATCAGAATATCACGGACCTCATAAAACATAAAGTTCAATATATACTTCTATATCCATCAGCTGTAGCTATATTATACCCCTACACTTAATGCTGCTATTAATGTGCCACACTGCCCCTTTTGGTGCATTTAATGTTTTGCATTGCCCCTGGTGCAAAGAAATCAATAACTGAACCTCTGTGGGATGAACTAGAACGCTAACTGTAAACCAGGCCTGATGCACAACCTCACCATTGGAAACAAATCCCAGCAACAATATTCCAACATCTAGCCAATTTGTTAGGCACCACCCCAATCATTATAGCTGCTAACCTCAGATGCTAGGCCAGAGCTCCTCTAGTGTAGGATTGTAATACAAGTGGAGAATAAAAATGTGCAAAATTTAGAATGACATTTTTAATCTTTCAGCGACTTTGATGCTTCTTTTTTGTCGATGTTACTGTTCCTTTAAGATATGCTTTACAAGTAGTTTTTTGGTGCAAAATTGTGATTTTTACTGCACTTTTTTTTCCATTAACAGCAGACTTTTAAAACGAATACAAAAATGGCTATATGTGCTAAGCAAATATTTGCAAAGAAAACAATGTGTTTGTTCAGTCAATAACTCATTACATTCTCTCCAATATTTAGCCAGTTTAGGTCTGTATATATTTGGGCACAGCACAACGCCTTTTTTTTTTAGTAACATAGTTTAAAAGTAGATTAGGTTAAAAGAAAGACACACATCCAACCATCAATTCAAGACATTTGTCTAAGTGAAATTAACCTAACTGCTCTGCTAGTTAAACCAAAGAAAGGTGAACAACTGTGGTCTTAAAGGAGAAAAAAATCTCTCCCTGATTCTAGGATAGCAATCAGACCAGTCCCTGGATCAAATTCCTATAAACCTGACAGAGAACCAGATACACATTCTGTGTATGTATACTGCTATAGTGTCACCTCCTTTGAAATAAGGGACACCTATACACTTACTACTACTGCATTCCATTGCATTCCAATATTTATTCCCACACAATGTGCCTGCTATTTCATTCCAGTTATGGCAGAGACCCCTACATGCAGTAACAGACACCTTTACACATACAAAATAGGGTTACACTAGCAAATTTACAGTGTCCGAGTGGCAAGGGGGAAATTGTGCATGCATGCAACTTACCCTTATTAAAGCCACAATATCACCAGTACATAATAAATGATTATTTAAAGGAAAACTATACCCCCCAAAATGAATACTTAAGCAACAGATAGTTTATATCAAATTGAATGACATATTAAAGAATCTTACCAAACTGGAATATATAGTTACATAAATATTGCCCTTTTACATCTCTTGCCTTGAACCACCATTTTGTGACTCTATCTGTGCTGCCTCAGAGATCACCTGACCAGAAATACTACACTAACTGTAACAGGAAGAAGTGAGGAAGCAAAAGGCAGAACTCTGTCTGTTAATTGGCTCATGTGACCTTACATGTGGTTTGTATGTGTATGTGTGAATCTTATGATCTCAGGGGGCGGCCCTTATTTTTTAAAATGGCAATTTTCTATTTATGATTACCCAATAGCACACACAACTAGAAAAGTATATTATTATGATAATGGTTTATTTACATGAAGCAGGATTTTACATATGAGCTGTTTTATGCAATATCTTTTTATAGAGACCTACATTGTTTGGGGGGTATAGTTTTCCTTTAAACTAAAAAATATTTGCATTATTTACAGTGAAAGATTCATTATGCAGTCTACATTATTATTACCATTGAAGTAATAGAATGGATGAAATTAATGAGGTTATTTGTCCTTTCTCCAGCAGGTCCATTAGGGCTTCCCTCTGGATCATCTGTTGGCTCATTATGCTATTGTCACTACAGTCACATGTCATCCTCATATGCACACCCTCACTATTGTGCAATGTTATGCTGGTTTACAGCACCTGCTCCCAGTTCTAGCTAACATGCCCAGACTGTTCAGATGGGGATAAGCATGTCTCTTGCGTTCAGAAATGAGATTTATCGCTGCTGTAACAAACAAACTGATGAGTTACCATTTACATGAATCCCTTTGATATTGTGATTTAGCTTTGGGTGTCATTTAGAGTGCAAGCTTCCTAGGAAACTGGCTTTCTACTAGGCATGTATTACTCACATATCATGTATATGACCATGAACACATACAATATTATATATATCAGCAAAACCGACACAACAATTTCTTACACAAGAAGCATACAGTCATATACATGATATGAGAGTAATGCATTCCTAGTAGAAAGGGATTCCTGTAAATGGTAAATAATCAACAAGGATAATTTAGAAATACAAGGCCAAGTGTACATGTGCCTTTATGAATTGTGTTTTCATTAAAGCAATTTAATACTTGGCCTTGTATTTCTAAATTATCCTTGTTGATTGTTAAGGCTTTAAGGCAGGGACTCACTATGAATACAAACTAAGTGTGTCTATATTGGAACATACCCTATTATTTGTATTTCAAATTATATAGGATTTTGTTACCTATGTTTCTATTAATTTATTTGAAGAAATTCGATTAGATATCGCTTACATCAAAAATATAGCTTCATCGATTTCTTTATGCAAATAGTAATATATTTGTTCCATAAGCTACATACTAAACAATTTAACAGTGGGGTGGCAGCCATAGTAACTAAAGACAGCAGCTTATTGATTTTGTGAGAATTCTCGGACTCTGGCTTTATGTACAAACTTAAAGATGTCCTGCTAAAGTACAGATCTTTAAGACAGAAGATATAATGTTTCCATAGGAAATCAGAACTAAAGTACTAGATAGAAACCCTAATAATTACATTGTAGATTGTCAGAATAATATATTCATAATATATTTAATTGCATTAATAATATCTTTGTTCCTCAAGCTATACACTAAAGGATTTAGCAGTGGAGTGATAGCCACATACAGTAGAGACAGCAGCTTATCTATTTCTTGGGAATTCTCAGAATCTGGCTTCATGTACAAACTTAAAGATGTTCCACAGAACAGAACCACAACTGTGAGATGGGAGCAGCAGCTGGAGAAGATCTTGCGTTTTCCTGCTGAAGTACGGATCTTTAAAGCAGATGATATAATGTTTCCATAGGAGATCAGAACTAAAGTAAAGGGCAGGAACCCTAGAACTAAGCAAAGCACAATTATTAAAATTGTAATTTGTTCTGTGTTACTGCAAGAAAGCTCCAGAATGGATTTAAGTTCACAGAAAAAATGATTCATTTCCTGACAACCACAGAATTGCAAATTAGAAATGAGCCAAGAAAACATGAATGAATTTGTAGCACTGATGAACCAAGAAACAGAGGCAAGAAGAACACATACACTTTTCTTCATGATGAGAGAGTAACGCATGGGGATACAGATGGCTACATAGCGATCATAAGTAGGGATGGGCGAATTTTTTCGCCTAGTTTCGCCGGAAAAATGACGCCCATAGACTTGTATGGAGTTGTGCGTCAAAATAAAAAGACGCGCGACAAAGAAAATTCGCCGCGCGACAAAATTTTTTTGACGCCCATAGACTTTAATGGGCGTCAGCGTCATTTCGCCGGCGGCGAATTTTTGGCGAAACGAAACGGGTCAAATTCGCCCATCCCTAATCATAAGCCATAGAGGTCAGGAGCAGGAATTCCACTGTAACACATAATGCATACAAATTTAACTGAACAATACAACCCAGGAAAGAAATGCTGTTGTCACCTGTTATAGTGATGGCCAGAAAATTTGGCAAGATGGTAGTGACATATAGAATGCCTTGGGCTGACAAGTTGCACAGGAAAAAGTACATTGGAGTGTGCAGTCTGGGCATCAAACATACAAGGGCAATAGTAATAAGATTTGCACATACAGTTAGAATGTACATCAATAACACCCAAAGGAAGATCAGAAGCTGTAATTGTTCATGACTCAGAAACACAAGGAGGTGGAATTTTGTCTGTAATGTGATGTTTCTTACTTCATTCTTTGTCATTTTTGAGTCCTTGGAGACAGCACAATGATGTTGACATGTGACTGATCATACAAAGGCGATAAAATTAATTATAATCAATCCTTTTGGCCTGATTTGTTTTTCAAACCTATAGATTGAAAGTGCATCTAGACTGCCTAGAGTCAGTACACTAAGGGGCACATTTACTAAGCTCAAGTGAAGGATTCGAATGAAAAAAACTTTGAATTTCGATGTTTTTTTTGGGGTACTTCGACCATCGAATAGGCTACTACGACCTTCGACTTCAATTCGAACGACTATACGACCATTTGATAGTCAAAGTACTGTCTCTTTTTGACTACATACTTCGACACTACCGAACCTACCGAAGTACAATGTTAGCCTATGGGGACCTTCCCCATCACTTTTCTAAGCTTTTTTTTTTGATCGAATATAAATCCTTTGATCGATTAAAATCCTTCTAAACGCTTTTTACTTCGATCGTTCGATCGTAACATTTGCGCTAAATCCTTCAAAAACCCATCATGTTTAATATGCATTCTTTGAGGGGTGCACAATATCTTTAAGGTGTGCACAGGGTGGACATCTTGAAAAAAATAAACTTTACTCCCAGCCTTTCAGTTTATACCTGCTTCAGACCAGTTAATCCTGTTGAACTTTGAAGGGGGACAAATGTTTACGGAAATGTAGTTTGCCATGCTTTTTAAATTTAGGCCAGTAGTTGGGGGTAAGAAAAGCACCGACCATTTTATTTATATTGTTTTCTTGATATATTTTACCTTGTAATTATTTGAAGTGTGAAAAAATGAATCATCATAATAAAGAAACTAACCTTTATCCATTATGGTTACTGTTGTGATAATTAATAGGCACAAGGTCATCATGTTATCCATGAGTCAGGTAATCCATTAAAATTATATCTATTGTGCTGCTGTACATTAGACAAGGTTTATTCAAGATATCCCAATCACAGATTTGTATACAGTGCGGCTACCTGTGAAACATTTTTATCCAATTAAAACATGCCGCCAAGCCTAGAATTCAAAAATAAGCACCTGGTTTAAGGCCATTGAGAGCAACATCCAAGATGTTGGTGGGCCAGATAAATGGGCTGAATGGAGGAGAGCAGTGTGGGCCCTCCATTCCATACTCCATTTAGGGTTTTGCAGCTGCCCAGCTAGAGGTGGTTGTCTGATTGGGCTTCAGGTGAGCAGCAAATAAAAGAGGGTGTGAGGCCCCTGGAGACCTCCTTGTGCTGGAGGAAGGTGTGAGGCCGTGTGGTCACCTCCTTGTCTCCTTGTGTTGGAGGGAGGTGTGGTGCTGTCACAAGGTGAGCCAGGCCAGAAACTGATGAATTTGTGTCCCTGGGGGGGAAGTCAGAAGGGTATATTGAGAAGCCAGTGTGGAAGCCACCCTGAATGGTGAACACCAAAGAGAGGGGGAAAAGTTTGAATGTGTTATGTTGTATCCCTGTGTGTTTATGTTGAGAAAGACTTGAAGAAATAAACCTGTGTTTTGCCTGAAGATATAGTGTCCGTGTCTTTTGCTCCTAATCCTCTGCTAAACCTGCCTACCATTGCTAACTTCACCCATAAACAAAGTGTAGAGGCAGCAAGCTTGTCACAGAGGTAACATTGCTGATGCTTTTTTTTCAGAGCCCCATAAATAATTTGGGTCAGCTAGAAGAGTCTCTTTCCATCACAGGGATGCAGATGTATTGATTTTCAAATCTGAGTTGTCTGTTGTTGTTTTTCGTTTGCTGCATGTTCGTGAAGAACTCAATTTGGAAAACTTGGTCATGTTCATTCATGGGGAAAAACTGGATTGCAATAGAAATAATATTGTTCCAGTTATTTTTACAAAAAAATAAAAAAAACTTTTTATCCTCCACTAAATTATGTAGATAAGGGGAACAAAGGGACAGGATGCAGGATTACTGCCACACAACATGTTCAGGCATCACAGGCCATTTTTCAACTCTTGAAAAAGTACCTGTGATGGCTGAAACATGTCGTGTGGATCGCTATAAAATTGCAATGTGGAAGTAATCCTGCATCCTGTCCTTTTGTCCCCCTTATCTGCATTACTTGTTGGAATATATAGTGTTGAGACGGAGCACCAGTGGGACATAGATAGGATATAGCATACACTGCCCTTGAGTGTATAATTACAATGTAAATTACAAATAAACTCACCAGAATTTAACTGTCAAATGTTTTCCTTCAAACTTCTGACCCTTTTTCTATTGTATCCAATGAGGGTTAGGATAAGTTTCTTGAAAAATGCATTAAAATTTCAATAAATTGGCCACTTGGTGATTGAGAACATCCAGAAAAAAAGACAGAATACTTTCTAAAATGTAAAAAAGTTAAATCATTAAATTCAATCATTAAAACTGCACCTTTACATGTGTTGATCTGTACTAGCATTTAAGTACAAGTTAATAAATTAATCTATTTGATAGAAATCTTCTGTGATTGAGGGAAAAGAAGACTGTAGTATTCAACAATATCCATCTTTACAGTCTGGGCTGTTTTCTGGCTATAAAATGGGGTGGCCATATGCACTCACAAAATGGTAAAAACATCCAAAATGAGATAAACATTTAGAATAAACCCAATATCAGTTGTAGGACAGTTGCACAGTTTTTAAGATGATTTCAATGAACTGCTTCAGTTTTAAAATCTGACACTGAAAACTAGTTCATATAAAGCCATTTAAAGGAAATTGTTATTGAAGGAAAGAGCTAGGAAATAAATAAAAAGGAAATAAAGAAATTGTTGTTAAAGGAAAGAACTAGCAAGAATAAAGCAGTATAACTACTTCATGTAAATGTATTTTAGGCCACAACCATTTGGAATAAAAGTGATGCAAGTGATGCTGGAATGAACCTTTCTGCAGTGTTTATATAATAGTTTACTGATTTTGTACATAAGAGATTTATACAGACAGATAAATATAGAGTTCCCCATAGGGCTCCTGTTCTCCCAAGAAACCCATCTGAGAATGCCGTGAGAAATTAGATCTTTGGGAATTAAAAGGCTCCATCTTATTTACTGTATATGTTTTATTAAAAAAATATTTAGCTAGTGCCTAGAACACTATTGCTGTTTATGTTACGTTTAAGGGGACATAAGAAATTAAAGGAATAGTTATCCCTGTAAAGGAGCAGGCACAGAGCCATTGTGTGTGCTGTAAGCTGTTACCTAGCAACCAGCTGTACAGCAATCTCAGTGCTACAGGAAATTACACAGCCGCTAGTGAATGGCTGAAGAGGAAGTAGCAGAACCTGGCACAAGAGAAAAGCCTTGCACAGAGAACCATGCAGTGGACAGAGAGAGAGAAAGAGGAACTAATGGTGGGCACAGAGAGCTGGAAGGCCCCACCAACAGACATTCAGATCAGGCTGGCACAGGGACTCTAGATACTGTGCATGGAGTGAAATAGAGTGTGAAAGAAATCCAGTTTGGAGAAACCAGTATCAGTAGGGGATTTCCATCTGAATATCCAAAGGGGCTGGTAGTGGCACTTTATTACTGGAAGTGCTGGACTCACCTAAATGATCTGTGTGAATCATCCAAAGAGACTTTTGAAATGAGTATTCGGTTTAAAGTAGGGTTGCCACCTGTATGGTTTTGACCCGGACAGCCCGGTATTTTGAGGGGCTGCCCGGGTCTATGCTTCCTGCCCGGTTTTCCAAATAAGGAAAACCGGGGCGGGATTCCCTTGATTGACACAGTGATCGGCCAATCGCAGATCGCGTGTCATAGCCCCGCCCACTGACATCATGGGTCCGCCCACCTACTGATGTCACTGGTCCGCCCACTGATGTCACAGCCACGCCCACTGACCCACCCCTGCCCGGTCTCAGCCAGACATAAAGGTGGCAACCCTAGTTTAAAGGGACAGTACCCACTCAGATTCCAGGAGATTCGTCGCCCAGCAACTAATCTCCCCTAACTGCCTCCCGCCAGCTAGAATGTAAATCACTGGCGGGATGGCAATCGGTGCGCTTCATTTTCTGAATTTGCCCGAAGCCTCATGAGGAAACTTCAGGCGACTTTGGAAGATGAAGCAATCCGAGTGCCATCCCAACGGGAATTTTAGATCACTGGGTGACTACATCTCCCCGAATCTGAGCGTGTGTTTCTGCCTTTAAAGAGCGCTTGAAGGTTCAGAGACTGTGTTTTTAGGAAATACATTAAAGGTCTTTGAATTCCTTTAGTTAGGCAGATAGTTAGTGCCTGCTAACCTGGTTAGGAGTGCTGCCTGTATTAGTTGCCCATTCATTTTAGATCAAAAGTAATTCAGTTTAAAAATTACTGATCCTAGTGGGGCCACCTGTAGGTGCATTCCCAGATAGGTGGAGGCACTGCGCTAGTAGGTACCAGGTACCCAATCTCTCCAAAAACCACTGCGGAGTGGCTCAGGTTTGTGCCATGCCATTAGGTAAGCGACACACATGCAGTGTAACACAACCCAAGGGGTGTTAAATGGGTTACACTAATAAATGAGCATATGAGCTAAACTTTGTGGCCTGAACATATACCTGTGTGGAAATGTTTTCAATTTGTGGCATTGCCACTATAAGTTTGTCACTTGGTGGACTGGCTTTTTATCTTTGTCACTGAGTGGATTGGCTTTATATCTGTGTGCACTTATATGTGTGTGCAACTTGTAATGATTAGTGATGGGCGAATCTGACCTGTTTCGACAAAATTTTTGTGAACAGTCAAAATTCACCAAAATGCATTACAGTCTATGAAAGCCAATTTTTTTTGTCACACAATGCTTCAGTAATTTTTTCACCCATTGAAGTCTATGGTGTAATTTTTGTGGTGAAACTCACCAAAAAAATTCACTCACCACTAGCATTATATGTGTATCAATCACTTATCACATATATGTTACAATCACAATTATATGCCTACAAATCGAAATCCTAATTATATAACAATCATAATCAATTGCGTAACAATACCACACTTATGTGAAGAAAAATTGCAATCATTTTTGTTATGATTAAAATGAGATACATTATAACACTTATATGTAGATACCAATCACAATTATAGTATTAAGTGTGGATAAATGACAATCATAGATGTAAATATTCCTAATTATATGTATAATACTTACATACACATACCAGTCGCAATTAAATGCCTAACAGTAACAAATGTATCACCTATATATAGGAATACCTATCTTAAGCTTGAAATATAAAGAATACTTTACACCTGGGAGTGTATCTGGGAGGGCAAATAATTTGTCTGGGGCACCCTAATACCTGTGTTGAGATCTCTGTACCTGCTGGGAAAAAAATATGCCGAGCTCATGCTACAATATACCCGATACCATCCCCGTAAATGGCCTCCTGCTACAGGAATTTGAATTAGATTGCCCTTCAATCTAATAGATCTATTCAATTAACTTTGTAATGCTGGAATTCACCACATGTGATACAGCGACTTTCGGTTTTATAATTTTAGGTACTAATTCCTTTGCTCTCAATTGATCTGTGTTCCCTCTAAGAACCTTTGGGTTTGCAGTTTTTCAGAATAAGATAGCCTCTCCTTCATTAAGTTTATAGAAGCTAATATTTAAGACTGCAGCCCTCTGGCTTCTGTCGTCTCCCTCTTTGTGGTGTTTCCAGGGATTAGAAAACATCTAGATAGAAACTAAGAGAACAACTCCACCAGCTATCTCATTTGACATTTTAATCTTTTTAAATCAAGAAGAAGAAGAAGAGATTTGTTGCCGAATTTGTCCCTGAATCTGCTTCTGTGCCCTGACCCTTAATTGTATGCAGCAATTAAACAAAAAAATATATATATATAAGTATAAACTGTCTGTTCCCTTTCACACCTATGCCCCTTAATGTTGGGTGGTGGAGGGTTGCCAACATTTACCACTTGCCACTTTACAGCACAATTTGCAAGCATTTAAGAAAAGCAATGCAACAGTCTTGGTTTCAGTCTTAATTATTCCAAAGATTATTTTCTCGCCGTGTTTACACCAAAAATAACGAAAATTACAAATTGAATGGTAGAATTTTCAGTTAGGTAGGCTATTGCTTTTCCTATTACTTTTCTAAGAACAATGTTCTCAAACTTAATAATCTTCATTACTAAACAGACATGGAAATTCTTCATATTAAACTGTATTGCTTAATTGTGGAGCAAATGTATGGTTTGTCATTTGAAACAGATTTAGGGCAACACTGTCACAGGGGCAACTGTTGTTGAGAATAATATGCTGAATCGAGAAAATGATCCTCAGTAATAGGAATCCCAATGCTATACTTTAGAACTGTTGTATACAGGACTGTGTGATCACAATGATCATTGTAGTATAAAACAATGGAAATATAAGAAGCAAAGTGCTTGTTATAATTGTCTTTGGAAAGTGTAGGGTTTAAAGCATATTACAGCAATTATTAGATAAAAATGTTGGTGTTTTCACGTTTACAGTGAAATCACTAGTGAGTGCTATAATTACCTGTGGGCTGCTTTTGGAGTCCCTCTTTTCTCTGGAGGCTGAGTACAATTAATTTGCGACATAAAAGCGACATACTGAACCATTTAGGGTAGGACTACATGAATGTTTTTGGCGCGAATTAAAGGACCAGTAACATTAAAAAAAATTAAAAAATTTGTTGCAATACAACGAAAAAACATCAAGACCAATTAAAATTTAAAGTAGTAAATCCTTTATTAAGCTATAACTTACAGAAACTCCACTTCCTGTCTTCTACAGAAACGGCGAAAGGGCGACCATCCATACTGCTGTGCTTGATCGCTCTTCTCTAGCTCTTCACTGATAGCGTGTCGATCTCCTCCAGCTCTTCAGAAGGCCGCAGCGGTGTTATTATGCCTGTCCCCACTGTAACACAGCAGACCGCCAGCATACAAGGGAAACCCAGAACCCCCTGCATTATTTCAAACCTCCTGATTCCTTCTGCCTGCTGCTGTGGGCTGCTGGGGAGACGCGCAATCAATGTATGGTTTATTAAAGGGAGCTGCATCTCTGCAGAGCCTGCCTTCAGAAGGTGAACCAGCTGGCCGGCGTGTTTGTGAACGGCAGGGCCCTGCTCAATGTTGTCCGGCTCTCTCCGCACATCCCCAAGGCGAGCTGCTGCCTTCATGATGGCTCCAATCACCTAGCAGCGCCAAGACCGCTCGTTTCCCGATTCCTCCAGAGTGGAGGTTATACAATCCTCAGCCTTTTGCCCTGCTTCCTTATTGTGTGCAAGGCTCTCCTTTTGGTGCCAGAATCACTACGGTTTTGTTACTGATGTAACCGCTCTGGAGGAATCCGTAAATGAGAGGCGGGAGCTGCGGAGTCTCGGCACAGGGAACTAGGCTGCTAGGTGATTGCCATCGCAAAGGCAGCAGTTCGCGATTGCCTTCCGAAGGCAGGCCCTGAAGAAACGCTGCTCCCTTTACTGATCCATACATTGATTGCACGTCTCCCCAGCAGCCCACAGCAGCAGGCAGAAGGAATCCTCCCGGTGCCAGGAGGGTTGAAATAATGCAGGGGCAGGGGGTTCTGGGTTACCCTTGTTTGCTGGCGGTCTGCTATGTTACAGTGGGGACAGGCATAATAACACCGCTGCGGCCTTCTGAAGAGCTGGAGGAGATCGACACGCTGTCAGTGAAGAGCCAGGGAAGAGCAATCAAGCACAACAGGATGGATGGTCGCCCTTTCGCCGTTTATGTAGAAGACAAGAAGTTTCTGTAAGTTATATCTTAATAAAGGATTTGCTATTTTAAATTTTAATTGGTCTTGATGTTTTTTTAACAAATTTTTTTGTAAAAAATTTTGATGTTACTGGTCCTTTAAGTTGACATTTTTCAAGGGTGTCCAAAATATGGGCAGATGTAAAATTAAAAACAAGATGTATCATTTTTTATATTTTTAACCATTGTTAGATTTTATTCATAAAAATATATATTTCCTACATACACGGTAATGGGTAGATCTATTAAGGGTCAAGATACAACATACTTAGGGGCCGATTCACTAAGGGTCGAATATCGAGGGTTAATTAACCCTCGATATTCGACTAGGAATTAAAATCCTTTGACTTCAAATATCGAAGTCGAAGGATTTAGCGCAAATACTGCGATCGTACGATCGAAGAATTATTCCTTCGATCGAACGATTAAATCCTTCGAAACGAACGATTCGAAGGATTTTAATCCAACGATCGAAGGAATATCCTTCGATCAAAAAAACGTAGGAAAGCCTATGGGGACCTTCCCCATAGGCTAACATTGACTTCGGTAGCTTTTAGCTGCCGAACTAGGGGGTCGAAGTTTTTTTTAAAGAGACAGTACTTTGACTATCGAATGGTCGAATAGTCGAACGATTTTCACTTCGAATCCTTCGATTCGTAGTCGTAGTCGAAGGTCGAAGTAGCCCATTCGATGGTCGAAGTAGCCCAAAAAAACTTTGAAATTCGAAGTTTTTTACCTTCGAATCCTTCACTCGAAGTTAGTGAATCGGCCCCTAAGTGCTCTGCCTCAGTGAATTCAAATGTGACTTCAAAGCACTGTAAAACTGGGACGCCAATTTTTTTTCCAGATTGTGCTATTTTTTAAGGAGTTTGTTCAGATTCCAATATACAAATGAGGGTTTGGAATCAGTTCGGATTCATTCTAATTATCATGCCAAGAGTTTCAGTATTTGCCCAAATCCAAAAGTTATGAATTCATATAATTTTTATTGTTAAATCTTTGTGTTAAAAATGAATATATATGAGTGTGCCTATGTTCTGCAGCTTCTTATTGCTGCAAACACTGCAAATACAGTAAATAGTGATGGGCTAATTTGTCCTGTTTCGCTTTGCTAAAAAATTTGCAAATTTCTTGCGAATTGGCGAAAGTCCATGAAATGCGAATTTTGACTCCGATGTGCATTAAAATCAATGGGCTTGGATTAATTGCCGGGTAATTTTTGCAGCAATTTTGCAAATCTATTCACCGACTTTGAAACGTGGAAATTCGCTGCAAATTCGTGCCTGGGCAATAAATTCACCCATAATAAGTAATAAACTAACGCCATGCACACTTCATTTTCTGCAATAATCAATGGCAAGTTGAAAGACAGTAAGCCATACAGAAACATCTTTTTCCGGTTCCAAAACTTCATTCAGATGTATAGTTTTGCAAATTGATTGAAATGAAATCGTGCCCCATACTTGAGCAAACTCTGTCCCAATTTTTATACACAGAGGTGTAACAATGGAGACAATGGACCCAATAACTATTGGGGAGGTGGAAGTATAGGGGGGCTTTTAATTAACTTCAACTGAAAGGGACTGCAGTGGTACACTGAAAGCTTAGTATTACGTATTTATAGTTCAGTGTTAAAATAAAAACTGGATAAATAAATAGGCTGTGCAAAATAAAAAATGTTTCTAATATAGTTAGTTAGCCAAAAATGTAATGTATAAAGGCTAGAGTGAACAGATATCTAACATAATAGCCAGAACACAACTTCTTGTTTTGAGCTCTCTAACTCTGAATTAGTCAGCGACTTGAAGGGGGGCCACATGGGACTTTTCTGTTCAGTGAGTTTGCAATTGATCCTAAGCATTCAGCTCAGATTCAAAAGCAACGGGTATGACCCATGTGGCCCTTCCCTTAATTCTCTGATTGGTTACTGCCTGGTAACCAGGGTAACCAGTCAGTGTAAACCAAGAGAGCAGAAATGCAGGAAGTAGTGTTCTGGCTATTATGTTACACATTCAGTCACTCCAGCCTTTATACATTACATTTTGGCTAACTAACTATATTAAAAACATTTTTTTTATTTTGCACAACCTATATATTTACCCAGTTTTTATTTTTACACTGAACAATTCCTTTGTTATATTATGATGCTGATCTATCACAAAACTATCCCCCTATTTCTCTAAAATGATGAATGCCATGAACATTATTTAAAGATCTGAAAATAAAAAATAGGAATGGAGAAAAGTGCAGAAAAAATATTAATACCTCTAAAGCCTATAACAATTTTTAGTTTTCAGATAATTAAAAAAAAACAGAAGTCCAATATGATCAGCACAGCTCCCATTCACTTCTATGGGACCTAAACTGCTTTTACTTGGAGAAGTATTGTATCAGAGTTTGTCGTGTTTTTTACACTTAATAAATCTCAGTAGAGTATTAGAGAAATTTTAAAAACTCAAATATTTAGCAAAAAAAAAAACATGATTAGTAAATAAAGGAAATCTGAATGTTAGTAAATAGGCCTCTTGGTGTTTTCGGCATTCTTACAGATAGAACTGTATAATGGATGACCTTAAAAGATTCCACTTGATACAAGTAGACTGAATATTCATGAGAAGAATAAGAATATAAGAAGTAATCACTTTATTGTGGAGAAATAAGGAGGATATTATATTATTACAAGAAAAGAGTGGCAGAGGAGTTCATCTTTATGTAAAGCCAGAATTAAGGCCATGCACTAAAATAAATTTAAAAGAATGAAATTGGGGAGGGTGTAGAATCCTTTTTGGTCGAGAAATCACCTGGACTAAAGGTTACAAAAAATTATTATTGGTGTATGCTGCAAACTGCCCACTATACCGGAGGAGAATTAAGTCCACCTGCTATTACCAATGGAACAGGCTTCACAGTTGGGTTAAGTTGTTATCATGGTTGACCAGTATCCAGACAAGAGTATTTGCTGATGATTTGATCTTTGTAATGCCCAACTTACTGGAGTCATTACCCTCCTTCCTACAGAAACACAAGGGAATCATTTATATGGCAATTTTCTCCTGTTGGCCTCAAAGTATTTTTTATAGCAAGCAATGCAGCCATTATAGGTGCACAAAGTAAGCCGGGACACTAAGGAGTTGTAACAGGGAATCAAACCAGTGTCTCTAATATGAGATCCCACCTCAAGGCTGATCATTTAACCTCTAGGCCAATGACTACTTCTCCTAGAAAGCTCTCTTCAACTATAAAATCAATATGGACAAATCAGAAGTTATTCCTGTGTTTCTTCCCCATAACTTGAAGTTAATTGGGAGATAACTCAGATATCTGGAAGTCTACATTCCAACTGACCCATTAGATATTTACACATATAACTGCAAAACAATGCTTTTGGAATTGCATTGGAATTGTTAATGTCCCTGCACCGCTTGCACACAAACTGGACTATAAATGATTTGAACTCAATGGGCAAATTTGCACCTTGGCAGTAACTAGAGTTGCCACCTGGCTGGTATTTTAGTAGCCCAGTCAAAATGGGACTTGAATTTCAAATTTAACAACAATATACCTGTCAATACATTTCTATAAATGTTACCCCTGGCCTGCCTACCTAATCCCTGATACACCCCAAATATATCTCCATTTTACCTCATATCTGCTGTGATGGTCTAGAATCCACTGCAAGGACTGCCCCATTACATCATTGATCTGCCCCTTTAAATCACTGGCCAGCCTATTTATACCATCATCCTGAATTCTTTGTCATTACCCACCTCCAGCATCCCAGTGCCTCCTGCCTGGTAAAAGGTGGAAACCCTAGCAGTAACCCATGGCAACCATTAAAGTTTTGCTTTCATGTACTACCTGGAGTTTGCTAGAAAAATCAAATCACTCATTTGTATTTGTTGATATATTTAATTCCCATGTGCTCCATTGAGCATGAGTAATTTATGTGTATATTAGAACAAAGATAATGCTATCTATAGATTTCATTGGGTTTAAAAAGGTTACAAATTGAAGAGTCAGTGAAATACAGTACAGACAGCGTTATATGTATTTCTTGGAAATATTTTAAATCAGGATCTGATTTCATGTAGAAGCTAGTGACATACAATGGATAATCTTTGACACCTCATCAAAGACTATATTTCTGGACCTTAATGTTCTATTGGTTTTATTCACAAAAGTGCATAATCTGTTTCATTCAAAACAACTGCAAAAAATAACAACAAAATAGACTTTAGACTTTGTGAGGTTATCACAATGGTTGCATTGGTTACCATTGTTAGGTCATCACAATGGTTGCCATGGGTTACCATTGTGATGTTTGGTTGCCATGGGTTACCATTGTGATGTTATCACAATGGTTGCATTGGTTACCATTGTTAGGTCATCACAATGGTTGCCATGGGTTACCATTGTGATGTTTGGTTGCCATGGGTTACCATTGTGATGTTATCACAATGGTTGCCATGGGTTACCATTGTGATGTCATCACAATGGTTGCCATGGGTTACCATTGTGATGTCATCACAATGGTTGCCATGGGTTACCATTGTGATGACCTCACAATGCTTGCCGTTGGTTACCATTGTGATATCATAATGAACCTCTTTTGTTACCATTATGATGTCATAATTGACCCTAAACTTTCTGTACATGTAGTACAGGAAACAGGATCCAAGTTGTCATTTGATTTTCCAGCCAACTGAGGTAAGTACCAGAGGCAGAGAGATAGGTATATTAAACTATTAAAACTGATATAAAGGATAGAAATAAATAAATAAATAAGAGAGAAATGTGTATATATAGTGAATAAAGTACCCCTTGCAAAATATAAGGATCTTAGAAGTTAGCAAGGAGTTCCAGGCCATGGAACTCTAAAGTGAGTTCTAATATCTTCATATTTTGCAACAGGGGATACTTTATTTATTATAATACACAAGTTTGTGTGAGTCATAACAGAAATAACATCACTAAGATCGGATTACAACAATGACATCACTGAGCTCTGATTACAACAATGACATCACTGAGCTCTGATTACAACAATGATATCAATTCAATGACCATATAAGGTCAAAGGCTGAGTGCTTTTATACAGGTCATAAAACACCATTATGATGTCATAATGGACCCTAAGCTTTCTGTACATGTAGTACAGGAAACAGGATCCAAGTTGTCATTTGATTTTCCAGCCAACTGAGGTAAGTACCAGAGGCAGAGAGATAGGTATATTAAAACTACTAAAACTGATATAAAGGATAGAAATAAATAAATAAATAAGAGAGAGAGGTGTATATATAGTGAATAAAATACCCCTTGTAAAATATAAGCGAATTAGAAGTTAGCAAGGAGTACCAGGCCATGGAACTCTTAAGTGAGTTCTAATATCTTCATATTTTGCAACAGGGGATACTTTATTTATTATAATACACAAGTTTGTGTGAATCATGACAGAAATAACATCACTAAGCTCGGATTACAACAATGACATTACTAAGCTCTGATTACAACACTGATATCAATTTAATGACCATATAAGGTCAAAGGCTGAGTGCTTTTATACAGGTCATAAAACACCATTGTGATGTCATAATGGACCCTAAGCTTTCTGTACATGTAGTACAGGAAACAGGATCCAAGTTGTCATTTGATTTTCCAGCCAACTGAGGTAAGTATCAGAGGCAGAGAGTGAGGTATATTAAAACTACTAAAACTGATATTAAGGATAGAATATATATATATATATATATATATATATATATATATATATATATATATATATATATATATATATATATATATATATATAAATATGAGAAAGAGAGGTGTTTATATAGTGAATAAAGTACCCCTTGTAAAAGATAAGAAGTTAGCAAGGAGTTCCAGGCCATGGAACTCTGAAGTGAGTTCTAATATCTTTATATTTTGCAACAGGGGATACTTTATTTATTATAATACACAAGTTTGTATGAGTCATGACAGAAATAACATTAATAACTAAGCTCTGATTACAACAATGACATCAATTCAATGACCATATAAGGTCGAAGGCCGAATGCTTTTATACAGGTCATGGAACTCCAAGGTTACTTCTAATATCCTCATATTTTTCAACAAAGCGTACTTTATTAATTATAATACACAAGTTTTAGTTGTGTGACAAAAATGACATTACTACTCACGTTTATAACTGATGACATCACTAGTCACCGTTTATAAGGACATAATTCACAAGGCTTTTGTGTATTATAAGGATATAATTTGCAGGATATTTATGGGTCTTGTATATTATTATATATATAGTATAACATATATTATTTTTTTCTTCCTTTATAGAAAATCAAATAACATCTAGATTCTACAATGAACACCTTAACTAAAAGACTTTGGAAATCTATTTCTTATTGTTTCACATATTGTAAAAAGGTAAGATTTCAAATACTATAATTAATTGCAATATGTTGTTAAGTTATCAGACTCAGCTTACCAATAAAAAGTCTCAAAAGTTGTAAAATCTGCAGTGACAATTTATCAGAATTTCACAAATATTTTATTTACCTTTTATAGAAATGCTAATCTCAGTTATCTGCATAATATTAGCTAAACTATCATTTTAAGAATAACAAAATGCTTTGAATCATTTTCTGTCAGAAAGATCTTAAACCCTCCAATCATCACAATCAAAGCAATTCTTAATTCATTTGATACGTGTGATAAACACACTGTTGTTTATTTACCAACACAAGGAATTGTTGTGCCTGGGCCGTATCCAATAGAGTTTTTGCTTCATTGTTGCACTTGTAGCTGGCAGAACAAATATAGTCACTGACTGGCTGTTTTTTTTGTGGCCACGGGTGCAGATTTCCCTAGTGTTAGTAAATAAGCCATATTGTTTATTCATGAATAATTAAAAATAAAAGCCAAAATCCATATAAAATTTGGATTCAGGTATTTGTCAGTTGGCACCCACTCCAGATTGGGCCACATATTATGAAGAATGTAGGTACATGAACATACTTTAATATGCTACAGTTGATATGTATGTTCAGTGTATACCTCAGATATCCAATGTGTAGCATTTCAGGCAGCAGGGGTCTGTTAAGAATCAGTGATACCTCCCCTTTGACTTGTGCTGCCAGATGTATACATGTTGGGTATATGGAAATCATGGGCTGCAGGGGACCTACAAATGGGTTTTACTGGCCTGGGGAGGTCTAGTCCTGCCCCTGCCTCCGACTGTTATTAAAGCAAATTTTTCTACACCTGGCCCATATTAATAGGGATAATTTGGCAAAGGGCTATGTTTAAATACCCAGTATTAGCATATTCTTTACTGTCAAATGAAGTTTTTAACTATAAACTGATAATATATATTTTCTTTCTTTATCAGAAACCAAAAGAAAATCCTGATGAAGAAATTGAGGTAGGCAGGAGATATTTGTAGATTAAAACAGAAAATTATTTTTTCTTCACACTGCCTTTCCTTTCATAGTACAGATTTACTTTAGCAACTTTCCTACATACTGACCTAATATATAATGGACGTTTAAGGTGCAAGTGGAGTTTTTAAAGTATCTTCAATGCAGACAAAATCCCCTTTCCTCCTTATTACCTCTTCTTTTTTGAAAAATTAAAAACAAGTGTGCATATATATATATATATATATATATATATATATATATGTATATATATATTAAACTTCTACATTGCTGCTTCTTGAAAAGGCACATGTTCTAATATCGAAGTCGAAGGATTTAGCGATATTCATTCGATCGAACAATCTAAGGAATATTCGTTCAATCGAATGATTAAATCCTTCTGATCGAACAATTTGAAGGATTTTAATCCATCGATCGAATGATTTTCCTTCGATCAGAAATTGGCTAGAACGCCTATGGGGACCTTCCCCATAGGCTTACATTGATGCTCGGTAGGTTTTAGGTGGCGAAGTAGGGGGTCGAACTTTTTTTAAAGAGACAGTACTTCGACTATCGAATGGTCAAATAATCGAACGATTTTTAGTTCGAACCGTTCGATTCAAAGTCGTAGTCGAAGTAGCCAATTCGATGGTCAAAGTAGCCAAAAAAATACTTCGAAATTCGAAGTATTTTTTATTCTAATACTTCATTCGAGCAAAGAAAATGTGCCCCCAAATGTTTACACAATTTTCTAGTAGACTAAAGGTATGAAGAGCCAAATTACAGAAAGATCTCTTATCCAGAAAACCCAGGTCCCGAGCATTCTGGATAACAGGTCCCATACTTGTATATACACAGTTAAACAAGAGAGGACATTGGCTGCTCATGAATCTTTGGTTTTTCCTATAAAATTAGACACATTTCCACATTGCACCAGTGGGTTATGGGCCTAATGTGTTTAACTGTAGCATTTCCTTTACACTTTTACCTTACTTTTGTCAATTTCTTATTCTTGCAATATTTTATCTTAACAGATCAAACAGGAATCACTACAAAAACAACCTATTGAAGTTAATAGTGAAATGAAAATTGAAGGTAATAGTGAAATAGGATCAACTGTTGAAGCCAACAGCGAAATTGAAACAACTATTGAAGCCAACAGCGAAATTGAAACAACTATTGAAGCCAACAGGAAAAGAAAACCTGCTAATAAAGCTAATGTCAAAAGAAAAGCTCAGAGGAAAAGAAAGACGGCTAATAAATCTAGTAAGAGTGAAACTGCTAAGAAGCCTAATGGTAAGTAAACATTTAGCAAAAACAAAGCAGAATAGGCAAGTGTTGTAGTGCCTGTGGGGGACATAAATACTAGTGCCTCTAATATGGCTGTAAATGGAGCAGGACATTAAATGCTAACTTCTGATTGGCTGAACGGTTGCTACCTGTTACTAGTGATGGATTAGTTGGTACCTGTTACTACTTCATGTCCCATCTTTAATCTTATAGTCCAACACTTCGTTCATAATAGTGGTGGAACATGATTTAGATGAGCAAATTAATGATTGTGTTCATCTTCTAATCTACACCTTTACCAACTGTGAAAAATTGTTGTGATTAGTTAACACTTTCCTAACTGTCAGTAAATAGATTTGCCCCTGTATATGTCCTACTACTTGATGTTCTACAAGATTATTTCAAAGAACTGTCTTGTGTTCTCATGTGGCTTCATAACATATGTTTATGGTTTTATTCTGAATTTCTCCAGTCGTGGGTATTTTGTAGTAAAATTACCATCTTCATGTTGTACTCTTTGTGGTTTTTAAAATAATACATCATTATTCATAAATCATTATAATATAATATATGTATGTTATATCTCTTTTGCAGATGCAGTTTCACCTGTACGGGAGAAATTGTACTGTGATGAATGTGTATCCAGACAGAAGAGATGCTTCGAAGACCAGATTAAAACAGCAATTGCGGTAAGTTATGTACCAGCACCAGGAATTCTTTTAGTCTATGTTGTGAATATAAGTATATTAGGAGAAAAAAAAACTATAAATGACATTGCACAGAGAGACCATCTCTTAATATGTAAATGATCTTAGTTTGGTGCCTGACTTCCCCAAGGCTATAAAAACTTTACATAGAAAGTAAAGTAGTGTCCTGTTGTGAGAGCCACAATTGGCTGGAAGGAGGCTCCTGGGTCTAACATAGACACAAGCCACTAAAGTAACATAGAAATGATGAATATACCTGTAATGTCCATTTTTGCAAACTACAATATTAAAAATATTTTACATTGGTACCAGTGTATTGCTGTGAGTAGATATGCTGATAGCCAACTCATAAGGAAATAGGTAGATGTGAAGAGCATTGTTACATTTATCCCTGATATCTGCCCAATATGCAACAAGTACACAGTTAGTATTAGTTGTATTACAAGCCTTTTTCTTTTATGAACAAACTGTTATGTTTTTCCACTACAGCTATTTCCATGTATAAAGGTGGTGGGAAAGTTGAACACCACTAGCTTTTCTCTGTATAGCCCAAGTGAAGGATTCTGCAACATAGATGCATTAAACTGTTGCTCAGCTACAAACCACAAGACTTATGAATTAATTTCTCTTACATTACTTAAGCTCCCTTAATATCACACATATGAAACATGATCCCATGCAAGCAATGTATTCTGTAGAAGCCACTTTTAAGAAATTTCTATATTTGGAATCTCTAATATGTTTCTCTTTAAATATCCCACAGAAAAAGAAAATTTTCTGGATGGACGGTGAAATATTAAATGACACTGAAAGCAGCCTAATGAGTAGAGGATGGGTGAAGAAAATTGCCCCCACCTTCAGTAAGTCTTCTTAAAAAATATCTCTTCAAGGATTTCAGTAATATGGAATTGCTAATGATAAAAATTAACCTAGTGCTCCCCACATGCTAGCATATAAATGTCTGCCCTGGGGTTTCATGAGCACAACGTTGATGAAGTAGAGTTGAATACAACCTCATGGAATAGGCGACAATTGCATGAAAGTTGCATCCAACTTTATCTTCCAGTGACTTTCTGATCATCATCATCATTTATTTATATAGCGCCGACAAGATATGCAGTGCTTTACCTTAGTTACCCATAAGGGGTTACAGAGTACAATAGGATTAGAGGGCCCTACAAATTAGAGTTTACAAAGTAAAGGTTAGGGTACAATTGGGACATTAAGATTCTAGAAACAATTTTGTGATTTTTGATACAGCAATGATTGATTAATTAAGGTACATTGAATAAGCTTCTTTGATCTGAAAGGTTTCCATGTAAACACATCCTTAGGCCAGAATTTATAAGGGATACTTTTTCTGCAGGCACCTGACACCAAATACCATGGTTTTGTTATACAGTTGAGTATATTATATTCCCTAATGTGCCTAAGATATATGGGCAGAACCTGCTACTAGTGGAACCTTTCAGAGCAATCTAATAAACTGCCATAATGATACTAATGCAATGTTTTTTCCTTGATAGATGCTGGTCCCAAGAAAACTATATTTTGTGACCCAACATATGGACATAAGGTAAATCCATATCTATGCTAGTACAATACAAAGATCTATGTAAGAAATGTGTGGGTAATCTTAATCTAACCAATCATGGAGATGGCCAATTTAATTGAGCATTAAGATAAATATTGTTAATGTTTACTATTATATGTTTTTTATTTTCACACCATTGTCATTGTTCAACCCAGAACAGTGTTCAATGACTTTCTCTTTCCTATAGCTAAACATATTTCTTTCTATGGACTTAAATATAAATGTTCTACATTTACTTGTCAGTTAAAGTGCATGATGTGACTGGTGGGGAGGAGCCAAGCAAGCTAGCAAGCTACAGTACTTAGTGCAACTTACTTGCAGAGTATGGTAGCAGTATAACTAGCAGTTACTAGGCCAGTTGTTATTTCTTCTGTGGTTAAAGAAGTAATATAATGCACCAGACGTTTACTAATCATTTGAGTGTACTTGCCTTCCATGAATAAACTTTTTTATTTATATTTACTTTTTTTAGTTTAGCAGTCCTTATTATACACAACCCAGCCTCATCCTGTCATTCAGTGAAATTCAACTCAGACTTCTGAAAGAGGATCAGATAACCAATAACTTTTACAGTGTGCACTTCACAAGCAAGGTGAGACAACTGCAGTGATTTACAATGACCCATATCAACCAATTAGGTCTTCCATTTAATTTCTATCTTGCAGTAGATTGATCAAAATGAATTGTTTATTAAATGCTACTTGTAAATGTATTAGTAAATCAACCCCACATCTTTGTCACTTGCCGTTTTATTATAATAGCCCAACAAAAAATAAAATGCAACTTGATTTAGATAATTTGATCCATGTCTGAACTGTAGGCCCTGGTATTTAAACTGTGTAAGGGCCCAAATAGCCCAACATTAGCCCATTAATAAATACTGGTGCATGGCATTTTGACATTTGCCTGTCTACAGTCTGCCTGTACAGGCCTGCTTCTTTCAGCTGAATCATATGGCTTCCAGTTAACATGATTGGAACCCATTATTTCTAAGTCAAAGGGGCACATTTACTAACCACCAAAAATTCTAGAGACGGCTTCGATCAGAGAGCAACACTTGGCCAGGCGTAGATTCGCCAGGACAATGCTAATAATTCACTAAAATCCGAAGTTGTATCCAGGGTGCCAAACTCTGACGAAGTTGCCCTAGCATTACTGCACCAGGCGAAGCGAAGTTGCGCTAGCGTTGCCTAATTTGCATATGGCGGGAAGTTAAAGTTCAATGGACGTATATGTTGTAGCAAATACATTACACTACACAATCCCAGGAAACCTTAATAAAATAAAATAAAGTTAATAAAAAAATAAACCTTAATAAAATAAAATAAAGTATTGCCCTACATATGAGCCCAGTGTATAGTGTATGTGCCATATGTTAGGAAATGTAGGGGGAATCTGGTTACCCCAAAAACATTTTACACTCTTTTTTAGACTATCACCCTGAGAAAGGAAAAGACGCTAGTGTTTTTTGGGACTTTCAACTATTTTTGTAGGAACTCTAATCTAACTCTATCTAATCTATTGCACTTCACCTGGTCTGAGGTGGCGAAGGCAAGTCTGGCGCAAGAGGTAACGTTCACTTCTTAGTGAATTTGCGTGTTTACATCCACTCGCCAGAGCGCAAATTTGCCAGGCATTAGGGAGCGAACTACCGCTAGAATCTATCTCCTTTGCTAGCGAAGTTATGCCGGTGACCTAATTTTCACTAGCGTTAGTCACTTTGCTCTTTAGTAAATTTGCCCTACAGACGGTTTCCAGTAAATGGAAGTGGAAATTATTTTACATAGGGTTTCCAAGAGAAAACAATGTGATGCCTCTTGTTACTGGTCATACTTACAGTGTAACTTCTTCTGACCTGGTGGGAATATAGAAGCCAGAAATGTGGCCAATTAGTGGCTCTCTAAATGTTGTTGCATTCCAATTCCTAGAATTTTCGTATATTAATTTGCTATAATCTTCTTTGACTTGGACTTTTTATTTTTATAAAATGGATAACTAAATGTATTCTTTGTATTCTAGATTGGTCTGTGCAAGGCATTAAGGCAATGGCGTTTGTTCTGTGATGTGAATCCAGGCACTTTCTTCCCTCGTTGCTACATGTTTAGTGAGAAAAATGAAAAACAAGCATTCATTGGTAAGTTTGTATAAAATAGTGTAGCATGTCATTATGTCTTGGGTTTAGTATCTAAAATCCGGGCTTTATATAATTCAAAACCAAAGTATTATTTAACTCAGTGATCCACAACCAGTGGCTTATGAGCAGCAAGTTGCTCACCAACTCTTTGGATGTTTCTCTCATCGGCCTCAAAACAGGCATTAATTTTTAAATTCCAGGTTTGGAGGCAAGTTTAAATTGCATAAAAACTAGGTGTACTGCCATGTAGAGAATCCTGTATGCTGCAAGGCCAATCACAGCCCTTATTTGGCACCCCTAGGTCATTTTTGCATTGCTCCCAAACTCTTGTTATATTTGAATGTGGCTCACGGGCAAAAAAGTTTGGGGCCCCTGATTTAACTCTAAGGTTATTTTATATATTGCATGTTTTTTTCATGGAATAGTTATTATGGTTTAGCTTTATGTATTTATATAATATTTGAAAAATGTTTTAAGGCGACAGAGCACACATTCCAATATAGAACACTGGCTAGGCCATGACTAGTCACTCCCCTTTCCTTGATGTACTTATCACCTAGTCACTAGAATGTTTGAGAGTGATTCAGATAATTGGTTCTATATAGCTGTCCTATGAAATAATGTTCCACCCCAAATAAAATGTGTTCTATTAGAAGTTACAAGCCGCTGGCACATGAAGTGAATGAAACTGGGGTCCTACCCCTGGTGTGTTTATTGATGCAATAAACACACCAGGGGTAGGACCCCGGTTTAATTCGATTTGTGTGCCAGCCTCTTGTTTCTTCGTATTGGACCATTGGGAGTGCCGTCTCCCTTAGGCTTTGGGCACCAGCGGTATTCGTTTGAAGGGCCTGAGTGTGCGTGTGATTTCCCTGCTCTATTAGAAGTTCCCATAAATATATTATAGTGCATGTTAATGACAACTCTCTGTATCTACTATAAGTTGTGCCTATATACATTAATATGTAAAGGAAAATAAATCAATGGTATTGCCTTTTTAGAAATATTATTCAAAGTTCCACCTCTTTTTATAAACAAAATATTGGACCTGTTTGTTCTCACAGTTATAGTTAGTCTCATCTTTTGGTTAAGTTGAGTATTCTAACAAAAAATCTGCCTTTATTTAGATGACTTTAGCATGACTGCGGCTTGTGGTATCCTAAAATGGGTTTTGAGACGCAATGAGAAGTCTTTGCAAAATGACATTCCCAGACGGAAAAAAAAGAAAAAAGCTAGAACTGTTCCAGAAGATATTATAGTAACAGCCCTTGTGGTTTGCCAATTTTATCTTTATGACTCAGCACATGAGGACGAAGATTACTTAATATGTTCCAGGATAATTAATTGGGAACAGTTCATACATGACTACTATCAGGTTATGCAGTAAGTAATTTCAGCTGAAACAATTCATAAAATTTCGATTTAGAAAAAAATTGTCTTGATTATAGGAAAACAATGACAGTGAACACTCTATGGGGTGATTTATGAATGTTAATAGAATGTTTGTTTCTTCGAATCATAGTTTTTGTGCAAATTCATGAATTTTTCTTATAGTTAATTCTTGATTTTTTGGTTTAGTGTAAAAACCATAAAATCTATGAATACAAAGGCCTAATACAAATCACATTGAACAGATATTTGTTGTGTATAATAAACCTATTCATATATAATATTCTCCATAAACATTATATTGCAATAGTGTGATGTGTATTATGTATAACTGTCTCTCATCCCTGCCCTTGTATTGTTACAGTCATGGTGCGCACATACGGAATTCAGACAAGTATGTTGATTACTGCCACCAATTGTTATGTAAGCTGAGACCAGTGTACCCACAACTAGATATAGATGGAGAAAAAAACATCTGGATTTTAAAACCAAGAGCTCTATCTAGAGGAAGAGGTAAGAGAATCTGTGAAATGGGTACTCAAGTGATGTTTAGGGAGAAAACAAAAGTTCAGGTTACTGGTGGGTGCCCCCACAGGATATTTATAAATGACTCACATACAGTAAATGAAGTAGAAAATCATGCAAGGGCTTATATAGTAATAGCTATTTCTATATGATCCATACAAGGGTGAGGGACCTCACCTCCATTGAGGTTTTGGGAGGAGCCATAAGGGTCTTCATCTCATCTCATACATTTTGGAACATAATAAATTCCCATTCTTCATGGCCAATTCACAGTTATGATTATTTCTGTGCCACAATACAGAATATGTATAAATTAATTCCTAATTAGATGTGTGAGATGTAGGAGCAAAGTGACAACCTTAGTTATTGGTCCAACGCATGCTGATTTTGTTGCTTCAGCTGTTACAGAATGGTTTACTACAATATTGATTTAAACAGAGATTGATTCATGTTTTACATGTTATTACAGGGATACATTGCAGAAATGATCTGAACGAGATATGTTCCTTTGGAAATCAATGGGTGGCTCAAAAGTACATAGAGAGGCCACTTCTTGTATATGGAACCAAAGTTGATCTCCGTCAGCATTTCCTCATAACGGACTGGTACCCGTTAACTATCTGGTTCTATAAGCACAGTTTCATCCGTTTCTCATCTCAGCCCTACACAGTGAAGCGTTTAGATACGTAAGTAGAGGGTACAAAATCTTGCATTCTATTTATTTGTTATGCAGTAATGACGTGATTTGTTGATATGACTTCACTGCTTTGTACTCTCAGAGGCTCATGTACAAACAGAAATAAGTCTACTCTGTGCCTTATTTTAGTATGTTGCAAGCGGGTATGTCTTGTCTTACAATCCTTTAGGAATATTATTCAAAGAAATGAAAAATACCATAAAACCTTTTTTTTATTTAACAAATTACATTATAAAACACCTTGGACAATTGTGCCATTGTTGCTAGTAATTTAAAGGTAATTAATAGGTTTAATCCACGGTGTATAAAATAGGGATACACCGAATCCAGGATTTTGTTTCGGGATTCGGCCAGGATTCTGCCTTTTTCAGCAGGATTCGGATTGGGCCAAATGCTTCTTCCTGGCCGAACCGAATCCCAATCCTAATTTGCATATGCAAATTAGGGGTGGGAGGGAAATCGTGTGATTTTTTGTAAAAAATGTTTTCCCCTTCCCACCCCTAATTTGCTATGCAAATTAGGATTCGGTTTGGTATTAGGCCGAATCTTTTGTGAATGATTCGGGGGTTCGGCCAAATCCAACATAGTGGATTCAGCGCATCCCTAGTCAGGCCCGGAGTCACAAATGCCAGAGGGGCTGCTGTATGGTTCCATAGAAAGTTACCATATAGTTGGCTGGTAGGGGGCTGTTTGGGCCTCTGTGTACTTGGAATGGAAGGGCCTATTTGGACTCCCAGTCCAGGCCTGTCCCTAGTATACAATAACGTTTGTGATAAATCACTTTATGGCATGAAATACATTTGTTTGTTGCTGCTACATCTGTAAAGTGGGCCAATAGTGTGCTAAAAGCTCTGTTCTTCTAACCTCTGATCCTGTAGCAGTTACATTGGTTACAAGGCTCTATAATTTTGCTCTAACTATGGTCAGCTTGCTAAGGCTAATGAATGGCTAAGGCAAGATTAGAATAGTTAGTAAACTCACTGGATACTGACATTGTATTACTAGTGATGGTTCATGCACATAAACCTGACACTTGTATTGTTTTATCCTTCCAGCGCCATCCATGTGTGTAATAACAGCATACAGAGGAAATTAAAGAATGCACCAAATCGTCACCCCAACCTGCCTGAAGAAAACATGTGGCACAGTGACGAATTCAAAGAGTATCTTTGTACAATCGGAAAAGAGCAAGTCTGGGATTCAATCATTATACCAGGGATGAAGAAAGCCCTCATTCAAACTATGAAGGCCACCCAGAAAAATGAGACATACAAGAAAAACAGTTTTGACATTTTTGGTGCAGATTTTATGTTTGGAGAAAACTTCCAGCCCTGGCTACTTGAGATCAATCTCAAACCTGACATAGAAAAAGACACATCAGTAATGGAGAAGCTTGTTCCACCAATGGTAGAGGACATTGTACGTGTGGTGATTGATTACAAGGATGACCCTAACTGTGACCTGGGAGGATTTGAACTTATATATAAACAGGTAAGTGCAAGTCAAGGGACAGAAACTTTGATTCTGATAAATGTCTAAAGAATAACATAACCTCAGGCATATAATCTGAGTACATAATGTTTTTGGGCTGTGTTTATTTATATAAGTATGCCATGGGTGGGTCACTTTCATGAGAGCATTTGATACATATTTGCTCTTCCCCATGGGAATGCCCTGTAGATAAGTTTATTGCAGCTCCAGCAGGCCCCAAAGGGGTGCGGGGGTTGCAATTGCACCCAGGCAAGTAGTTATGCCACCAGGGTTCTTAAAAGAAAAATGTACTAACATCAGCTTTGGACATAGCTATTAGTTGTAATTCTCAACTAAGCAGTTCCTCTTAATTAGAACAAGGTTACAGACATATTTTAAGCATATAAGTTTTAATAGTACCCAGAACAGTAACATATTTAACTGTCTTATAATTATAGGAAGATATAATGTGAGAACATACAAATTATGATTGTACGCAATATAGCAGACTTCCGGGGGCCGGACCCATGAGATGGCCGCATCTTACTAGAGCTCCTGTCGGCTGCCACCACAACGGTGTTTTTAAAGCAGCGTTTTGCCTCCAAACTCCACCAAAACATCAGGAGGCACAGGATATACTGAGGTGAAAAGCATCTTGAAGCGACACGGCTCCCCCTCACCTTTGCAGCCCGAAGTCTACCCGCTGGAGGAACAACCTTGTGGACCCGGACCGGATGTTAAGGGCAGAGGCACGGCACATACGGAAGGTGAAAACTTCATAGGCTGCAGCTACGTAACAGCCAACTGCCTCAAACCGTAAGTCCGGTCACGGGAGGGCAAGCACCACGGGAGTGGCGCATGCTCTTATTGAGGCCCACAGAGCGACAAGGCCATCAGGCGCACCTTAATAGAAACTGAGCAGACAGGCAGGCCATAGACCAGGGCTTCTCTCTACTAAGACCGCGACCTGTCATTAGCCCCTGTCACGGTCGGCACCCAACACCAGAACAAACACCAGGCACCCTGGTCTCGGCTCGTGCTTCACCAGTCGTGTGACCACCATTGGGCCTCGGGAGGAGCCCTCAGGTTACTTGGATGCCACCTGGACTTAAATGAGAGGTGCAAGATGGAAGTTCTGGATAGACAGAGGGGCACGACTGTAGAGTAAAGTCTTTGGACAGAAGGTCGCAGTGCAAGGCATGAAGGAGAAAAATAGTCAGATCAGGCTGGGTCAAGGCAGGCAGAAAGTCAGCGTAAACAATTCAGGCCGGGTCTGGGCAGGCAGCGTTCTAAGCATGGTCAGGCAGGCAAGGGTCAAAACCGGGAGATCAAACAGATGGGATGAGGCAGAATCGGAGTCAAATAACAAGCAAGGGTCAGGTTGCAGAGATCAGAGTAGTAAAACAGCCAGGCAGGGTCAAATACAGGAAATAATCAGACTAGAAGCTTAACAGTACAAAGTACAAGGCACCAGGAACAAACCTATCATGGGCAACCATAAAACAACAAATGCCCCTTTAAATATTTTGAATTTGGCGCCATTGCGCGCTGACGTCATCCGTCAGCACGGCTGCGCCTTTAAATAGTGATAATGCGCGCGGCGCGCGCACTAGGAAGGAAGCCGGCAAGAGGAACGGTGTGGAAGCGTCCCTGCCGATGGTGCGCCGTGCGTCTCCGTCGCACCACTAGACCACCAGGGTAAGTGTTCTTCGCATTACCCCCCTCTCCAGGGGGGCTACCGGACCCCAGGCCTCCCAGGAAACTTGGAATGGAATCGCCTTCTGAGGCGATCAGCACTAATGTCCCCAACAGGAACCCAAGAATTCTCTTCAGGACCATAGCCCTTCCATTTCACCAGATACTGGTGCTTACCCCGTACCCAACGAGAATCAAGGAGCTCCTAGACTTCAAACTCTGGATTACCCTCAACCAATACTGGAGGAGGAACAGAAGACTGATGAACATGTGAAGCAGGCTTAAGGAGGGAGACATGAAAAGTGTTAGAAATCTTGAAGTTATCAGGAAATTTGAGGCGAACAGACAAGGGGTTAATAATCTCAACAATAGGATATGGACCAATGAATTTAGACCCCAGCTTAAGAGAAGGGACTTTCAGCTTAATGTTCTTAGTAGACAACCAGACGGAATCTCCAACCTGGTAATTGGGAGCCTCCCTACGTGACCTATCAGCCGCCCTCTTCTGAACAGCTGTAGCAGCGGAAAGAGAGTTATGCACCCCAGACCAAATTTTAGCAAAGTGACCAATAGCAGTGTTGACAGAAGGGACCTGGGGACAAAGAACCAGAAAAAGAAAATGCTTTGGGGTGTAAACCATAAACAATAAAAAATGGATATTGACCAGTAGAAGAATGTGTTGCATTATTATAAGCAAATTCTGCCCAGGGTAATAGTTCGGACCAAGAAGATTGATTATCAGAGACATAGCAACGTAAAAATTGTTCGAGTGATTGATTTACCCTTTCTGTTTGACCATTGGTCTGAGGGTGATAAGGAGTAGAGAAGGATAAATTGATTCTTACTAACGAGCAGAATGCTCTCCAGAATTGAGAGACAAATTGTACCCCTCTATCCGAAACAATATTAACAGGGAAACCATGTAACTTAAAGACATTAGAAATAAATAATTCTGCCAAGGTTTTGGCGGACGGGAGGTGTGGGAGAGGAATGAAGTGACTCATTTTGCTAAACCTATCCACCACCACCCAGATTACTGTCTTCCCCTGGGAGGGAGGAAGATCAACAATAAAATCCATCGAAAGATGGGACCAGGGCCTATCAGGGATAGGTAGTGGCATCAATAACCCCTGAGACAAGGTCCTAGAGGGTTTAGACCTCTGACAGACTGGGCAAGAATTAACATAATTTTTAACATCCTGCCTAAGAGAAGGCCACCAAACGTTACAGGACAAAAGAGATACCGTTTTGGAAATACCAGGGTGTCCCGCCATTCTGGAGTTATGAGCCTCATTCAAAACCTATTTCCTCAGATCCTTATTAACAAATAACTTCTCAGGGGGAGTTTCCCTAGGGGCAGAAGCTTGGGCAGCAGATAATAATGTGGTAAGATCGGTTTCCAGAGCGGCCACATTTAATTCACTGGGAATAATGGGGTTATTCACACAAGGTTCAGAGGGTTGGGGTTCAAAGCTGCGGGAGAGGGCGTCAGCCTTAGTATTCTTAGACCCGGGTCTAAAGGTAAGGGTAAAATTGAATCGGGAGAAAAATAAGGCCCATCTGGCCTGTCTGGGATTCAATCGTTTGGCAGATTCAATATACAGTAGGTTTTTATGGTCAGTAAAGACCTGGTGCTTAGCTCCCTCCAACAAATGTCTCCATTCTTCAAAAGCCCATTTAACAGCCAACAACTCCCTGTTCCCAATATCATAATTTGCCTCAGCGGACGAAAATTTCTTAGAGAAGAAAGCACAGGGGTGAATCTTGTTAGTTGTAGGATGCCTTTGAGAAACAATTGCCCCTGCTCCCACCTCAGAGGCGTCCACTTCAACAATGAAAGGGAGAGAAGAATCAGGATGACGAAGAATGGGGGCAGATACAAATTCTTTTTTAAGAAATTCAAAGGCTTGAATGGCCTCAGGGGACCATATGCTCGGATCTGCACCCTTCTTGGTTAAATCAGTAAGAGGGGCTACAATCAAAGAAAAATTTTTAATAAATTGCCGGTAGTAATTTGCAAAACCCAAGAATCTCTGAATTGCCCACAAGGACAAAGGTTGGGCCCACTCTAGAATAGCTTTAACCTTATCAGGATCCATCTCTAAACCTTTGCTAGAAATGGTGAACCCCAGAAAATGGATAGAAGGAACTTCAAAAGTACATTTTTCGAGCTTAGCGAAAAGTTTAAATCTTCTTAACCTGGACAATACCTCCCGAACATGACTACGGTGTTCAGATAGATTAGAAGAAAAAATTAGAATATCGTCCAAATAGACCACTACAAATACTCCCAGCAGGTCCCGGAAGATGCCTTTAACAAATTCCTGGAACACTGCTGGTGCGTTACAAAGGCCAAAAGGCATTACGAGATACTCATAGTGGCCATCCCTGGTGTTAAAGGCCGTTTTCCATTCATCTCCCTCTCTGATTCGGATGAGGTTATAGGCCCCCCTAAGATCAAGTTTAGAAAAGATTTTGGCATTTTTAACCTGATCAAACAATTCAGATATTAGAGGAAGGGGATATCGATTCTTAATGGTGATCGTATTAAGACCCCTGTAATCAATACAGGGACGAAGACCACCATCTTTCTTACCAACAAAAAAGAATCCCGCCCCCGCAAGGGAACTGGAAGGCCTGATGAAACCCCTCTCAAGGTTTTCTTTAATATATTCCTTCATTGCCTGGGCCTCTGGCAGAGAAAGGGGATACGTTCGTCCCCGCGGAGGAGTAGACCCAGGGATTAAGTCAATTGGACAGTCATACTGCCTGTGTGGGGGTAATGCCTCTGCGGCTTTCTTGGAAAACACATCTACATAGTCCAAGTAAGCTGTAGGTAAGCCTTCAAGAACAGTAGCTGCCACTACGGAGGAAATGCAGGACCCTTGACATGTTATACCCCAACCAAGTACCTTCCTGGTTACCCAATCAATATGTGGGTTGTGACTTTGCAACCAAGGTAACCCTAAAATAAGAGGAGAGGAAGCACCCTCAATGAGGTATAGAGCTATCTCCTCACAGTGTACCTTGTCAGTAGTCATGAAAAGATTCACAGTTTTCTTGGATACTACACCTGACCCTAAGGATCTTTTGTCAACAGCCAAAATTCTCAAGGGGGAACTTAGAGAAACTAAAGGAATATTGTGTTTGGCTGCAAAGGCAGCATCCAAAAATTTCCCCTCCGCCCCCGAGTCCACAAAAGCGGACACCATAGGCCAAGTTAGTTTAACAGAAATTAAAACCCTTGAGGCAGATTGGGGAGAGGAAACTCCTGCACCCAAATGGATCAGTGGAGGGTAATCTGAGAGCCCAAATTTGAGGGTCACCCTGAAGCAGGGTCATAAGAAACCTTACTTTCTCCTCACCAGATGAGAATGAATGAGGAAAGAAACCAAGGTATAATTTACAGGCATCCTTAAACACAAAAAATTTGGTTCTGTCCCCACTGAATTTTTCAGGGAACACAATTTTGGGTTCATGGGTTTTAGAGGTGTTACCCATCATAGCTGAAGAACCCACAGGAGGAGAAACAACTGGACCGGGCAAAGGCTGAGGAGACTCCAGCCAGCGAGTCAGATTGTGGAAGCCTTGCATGAGATAGTCTTGCTTCCGCTCGTGGTCCTCCAAGCGCTGTAGCAAGGTGGTAAGGAGCGCTTCTGTAGTGGAGGGAGCAGCAGCAGTGGCGTGACCTTCGTCTTCCATGGCCCGTGATAATGTCACGGTCGGCACCCAACACCAGAACAAACACCAGGCACCCTGGTCTCGGCTCGTGCTTCACCAGTAGTGTGACTGCCTTTGGGCCTCGGGAGGAGCCCTCGGCTTACTTGGATGCCACCTGGACTTAAACGAGAGGTGCAAGATGGAAGTTCTGGATAGGCAGAGGGGCACGACTGTAGAGTAAAGTCTTTGGACAGAAGGTCGCAGTGCAAGGCGTGAAGGAGAAGAATAGTCAGATCAGGCTGGGTCAAGGCAGGCAGAAAGTCAGCGTAAACAATTAAGTCCGGGTCTGGGCAGGCATCGTTCTAAGCGTGGTCAGGCAGGCAAGGGTTAAAACCGGGAGATCAAACAGATGGGATGAGGCAGAATCGGAGTGGTGTGGCAGGCGTCCCTGCCGATGGTGCGCCGGGCGTCCCCGTCGCACCACTAGACCACCAGGGTAAGTGTTCTTCATAGCCCCTTTGTATGGTGACCTAAATAAAGGGATACAATCTTACTATATAAATACGCAAATTAAGCTGGTTACACCCTGTTTAGGGATATACAACAGATAAGGCCATAAGAAGCACACCAAACTTGGGATAATTCTTTCTCAATACCCAGACCTCTTGTACCCAATTATAAAACTACCAAAGGCTGGAGCCGTCAGGCCTGTTATTTTGTTGAGATTTTCCTGTTATTTGTCTGGCAGGATTACTCACAGGACATACAGATGAAGCCACTTTGATTTGTGAGTTAAATGCGTCATGACTCAGGGGTAATTGAAGAAACTGTGTTATCTTAAGTCATCTTAACTCATTTAATGCATTTAACCTTTTCATTAGCATACCAAAGCTCCATTGTTCATAATGGTGAATGCTTTAAGTAGATGGGATGTTGTGACGCAGTTTTCTGTGTTAAATGAGATAAATGGGATATCTGTGTTTAGTTATTCTGTGTCAAACAGACAAACCAAAGTGGCTGCATCTGTATCTAAAACCACACCCTGGGAAACAGCAGGGGGTTATAGTGGCTTCAATTGTTTGCTTCATTCAGCAGAAGCGAATCCCTATATAGGCAAGTTAAAAGGTTATTGACTGACTGTTTCTGGAATTTCCTCGCCCAGGACTGAAACTTATTTCCACCAGGGTTCAGCCACATTACGTACCATTGACCCTTTGAATGCTACATTTTTGGTTATTTCTCACCAGTTCTATTACATAAGAGAAGTTATGTGATACATCAGCATTCACGCTCAGATTTTCACTCCACACAATATTTCTAGGACACGCTATAAAGTTCTACCAGGTTGAACGTATATTACTCAGTTCTGAAAAGGAGACATGTTATCTACCCATTTGCTTTTATCCGTTATGGATAAATATTTGGACAATACTTCAACCATGCCTCCAAAAGCAATGAAGTCAACCAAACCAAAGGACACAAAAAAATTGACAGGGCATACTCAACAAGAGGCTGAACTAGATTAACAACATTCACAAACTGGACCTCAATTGTTGTCAGCAGAAGATCTTGTACAAATTCTTGGTCCATTACTGGATCAAAAATTGGCCTCCATAAAAGATTCCATATCTGAGGTTCTACAGGAAGTAACAAGCCACTCACAAAGGCTATCGGAAGACCGTATATCATCTTTGGAAGATGAGGTGGGTAAGCAATATAGCACTGATCTAGTAAACACTGGGTATAACCTTTGGTACTACATCTGAGTATAAAAGGCATCATTTTGTATACATAATAAAAATGATTTATTTAAGCCTATTGGACAATATATATTCTAGTTCTAAAAGTTTTTTGTTTTTTCCAGTTCTAGGCTAATTATAGTGGAAATGGGACTCTCAATCAAGAAAAAACCTTTACAGATCTAAAGAAAACAACCATCTCTGATCCATAGCAGGTGGCTAGTGGGATGAGTCTTGGAGAAAGGAATAGTCCAACCAACCCTTTCCTTTTGATGCCTAATTTTTTCTTTGTTATACCTGTACCTAAACATATTTAAAATAAAATTGGTATTAAATGTAAAATTATTTCCTTAATCGCTTTTTGTACTCTTTCTTCCTTATGAAAAATATAAATAATTTTCAGCATTGGTATTAGTTGACACACATATATATATATATATATATATATTAATATAAGTGTACAGTAGCACTCAATTATTAAGGTTCTTTTATCTGGTGCTCAGCCTTATAGGGGAAAGTTCCGCTTTTTTGCAATTATATAGCAATTATCAAATGAGGCGGAACTCAATTTATCAAAATTACAAAAGAATATTTTGTCAGTTCCTCATGTACAAATAATAATAATACAACCTTTTTGTTACATTATATCTCATAACAGCGACATTTCGGCATGCAGCGTGCCCTTTCTCAAGCTTGACAGAGAAACCAAATATCACAGGTGTGCTTCACACATAAAAAGGCTTTAGATAGGAAGTGCCATCACAACATCATAGGGGTAAAACACATTTATATTACACAAAACAATTAGGGGCAAATTTACTAAGCGCCGAAGCACCTAACGCTAGCGTCAATTCGCTAGCATTGGGCATTTTCGTTACTTCGCAAATTCACTAACGAATGCTGGCGTAACTTCGCTAGTGTTACTTCGCACCCTTACGCCTGGCGAATTTGCGCAACGGACGTAACTACGCAAATACACTAACACACGCATTGTACTGAACACTACCTTTTACGCTAGACTTCCTTCTCCACCTCAGACCAGACGAAGCGCAATAGAGTAGATAGGGATTGCTTCAAAAAAAGTTAAAAATTTTTCTGTCCCAAAAAACTCTGACTTTTTTTCTATATTATGGGTGATAGGCTGAAAAAGATCAAAATTTTTTTTGGGGTTCCCCTCTTTCCCCCCTACATACTAACTCATGGCAACTTAAAGGACCAGTAACGTCCAAAATTTTTACAAAAAAATTTGTTAGAATACAACGAAAAAAAAACACCTACACAAATTAAAATTTAAAATAGCAAAGCCTTTAATAAGAAATAACTTACAGAAACTCCACTTCCTCTCCTCTTCAGAAACGGTCGAAAAGGCGACCATCCATCCTGTAGCGCTCGATTTCTCCTCCTGGATAATCACTGACAGCATGCAGCTGGGAGAGTGTGCTTCCCCTTGTCAAGCAGCGGGCTTCTTGCAGCTCTGTAGGATGGACACGGTGATCAGCGCAATTTACCAGTTGAGGGATTCACCAACGTGCTCCTGCCGACCCTACCCGAACCCTTGTTCGTGTTCCCAGGAAGTGAAGTACTCGCACCTGGGCGCCCGCAGCCCCTCCAGAGACCGAGTGAGGTTGCTGCTGCCCTATGATGGCCCCACACGCACCCTCATCGCCTCCTTCTGGCGTGTTCTCAGTCCCCGCGCCTGGGCGCTCACACCGGCGCTATATCTTTCTCCAGCTCTCTGCAATTGCGCTGCTCCTCAACCGAAGACATGCTCGGTCTCTGGAGGGGCTGTGGGCACCCAGGTGCGAGTACTTCACTTCCTGGGAACACAAACAAGGGTTCGGGTAGGGTCCGCAGGAGCACGTTGGTGAATCCCTCAACTCGCACCTGGCGGGCGCCCAGGTGCGAGTACTTCACTTCTGGGGAACTCGCACTGGAACTTGTTGGGGGTCAGGCGGCCCGGCCTCTGAGACAGGGGCTCGTTGTCTCCCGGGATCAGCAGGTCGTGGATGGGATCCATCATCCAGGAAGACTGTCCTGCCAAAGGGCACTTGGATCCTGCTGTTTGCAACAAGGATCTCTTCCAGGGGTCCATAGGACAGGCTTGACATCATTCGCTGTGCGCTGAGCTGTGAGGTCACCAGCAGGAGCTGCAGAGAAGCACAGGCGCTGCTCCTCCACCAAAGACACAAACAAGGGGTCGGGTAGGGTCGGCAGGAGCACGTTGGTGAATCCCTCAACTGGTAAATTGCGCTGATCACCGTGAAATTGCGCTGATCACTGGTCCTTTAACTATACAGTGGGCACATGTGTAGGGCAAAATAAAAATTTTATTTGATGTTTTGAAGGTTTCCCAGGCATTTGTAGTGCTGCTACATATTCCTCCATTGAAATTTGAATTTGGCGCTGTATGCAAATTAACCATCGCTAGCGTAACTTCGCTTAGCGAATCAACGCTAGCGCAACTTCGCAACCTTACGGTTTCCTGAGCGCAACTTCGGATTTTAGTGAATTTGCGGAGCGCTGGCGAAACTACGCCTGGCGAAGTGTGGCGAAGTGCGGCGAAGTTACGCCTGGCGCAACTACGAATCTTAGTGAATTTGCCCCATTGAGAGAAGAGAGCTTAAACTTCAATCCAATTTTCTATGTATAGTCATATATAAACGAAATTTAACTTACCGTAATTTCCTTTTCCTTCAAGTCCATACAGCAGCACATTACGGGTTAACTCCCCCTCCCCACACGTAGGACGAGCACGGACCAATAACCTTTAAGTAGGCGCCTCCTCCCCCACCAACCCGTGTTATAAAAAAGTACACACACACACAACTGCATGTAATATTTATTAGGGTGGGCAAAAAAAGTGCTGCTGTATGGACTTGAAGGAAAAGGAAATTACGGTAAGTTAAATTTCGTTTTTCCTTCACGTCCTATACATCAGCACATTACGGGATATAGCAAGTAATAGGGTGGGATAATCACATCAATTCCCTTGAAGAACAGTTTGGAGCACTGCTCTACCAAAAGCTGCTTCCTGCAAAGCATCCACATCCAGCCTATAATGCTTGGAGAAAGTATGTAGGCTTGACCACGTCGCCGCTTTACAAATTTTGTCTGGTGGAACAAGAAGACGTTCTGCCCAAGACGTTGCTGTTGCCGTTGTCGAATGAGCCTTAATGAAAATTGGAGGAGACAATTTTGCAGCTATATAACAGGTCTGAATAGCATCTTTTATCCATCTAGATAGGGTTAACTTTGATACCGCCAGGCCTTTATTCTTCCCCGACATAGCAACAAAGAGATGTTCGGATCTCCTAAATGATTCTGTTTGAGAAAGGTACCTCTTTATCACTCTGCAGACATCTAAGGAATTATACCTCAGTTCTTCCTCTGTCACTGGTTTAGAACAAAAAGACGGAAGCTTAATTTCCTGGCTTATATTGATCGTGGACGGCACTTTGGGTGAGAAATCAGGAAGCGTTCTGAGAACAACCTGATCTGGATAGAATTGTAGATAAGGTTCTTTAGCTCCTAAAGCCTGAATTTCACTAACCCTTCTTGCCGAAGTTATCGCCGTCAGAAAAACTGCCTTGAAAGAGAGGTGTTTTAAGTCTATCCTATCCAAAGGCTCGAAGGGGGGATCACATAACCCCTCTAAGACCGTGTTTAAGTCCCATTGAGGAATCGGGTCTTGGACCAATGGTCTTAATTTTTGTGCTGCCTTCATAAACCTCTGAATTAGAGGAACAGTGGACAAACGGATGCCTAAATAAGCTGAGATTGCAGAGATCTGCACCTTGAGTGTTCCAGGTCTTAAATTCTTGTCTAGTCCTCGTTGGAGGAAGTCTAGTATATCCTTAATTGTAGGAGAATCCACATTCACATTTTCTTTGAGGCACCATTCCTTAAAGACCTTGACTGTCCTAGAATAGGCTTTTGAAGTAGAACTCTTCCTGGAATGAAGAAGAGTACTAATTACTCTTTCAGATAGTCCCGATGATGTTAGTAGGGGCCTATCAACCTCCAGGCAGTGAGCCTCAGGCGTGTTAAATCCGGATGAAGTGCCTGGTCTTGAGAGATCAAATCTTTCACCTAGGGAAGAACCCAGTAATTCCCGTGGCACATTTTCATGACCTGGGAAAACCAGACTCTCTTCGGCCAGTAGGGAAGAACTATTATTACGGATGCCTGATCCTGGTGAATCTTCCGGATTACCCTGTTGATCATAGGAATCGGGGGGAAGATGTAAGCTAGTCTGAATCTCCAGCTGATTGTCATTGCATCCAGAACCCAAGGTTGGTCCTGCTGGACTAGAGAGCAGAATCTGGGAAGCTTGGTGTTCTTCCTGGTTGCCATTAGGTCCACTTCCAGAGTGCCCCAAAGGCACATCAACTTCAGGAAAATATCTTCTTTCAAGGACCATTCCTTGGGATCCAACCTTAGTCTGCTCAGATGGTCTGCCAGAATATTGTCTCTTCCCTTGATGTGGATCGCTGATATGGCTAATAGATTGTTCTCGGCCCAAAAAAGAATTCTTTGAGATTCTTTGAGAAGAATATGGGATTTTGTTCCCCCTTGACGATTCAGATACGATACAACAATTGAGTTGTCGGACTGTACCCTGATCGCTTTGCCTTTGATGAGCTCTGCAAAAAACATTAGGGCATTGAAAACAGCTCTCATCTCTCTGAAGTTGGATGAGAGAGATTTTTCCATGGCATCCCACACACCCTGGGCTGAATGACTCTTCATATGGGCTCCCCAGCCCAAGGCCGATGCGTCTGTTGTTACTAAGTTCCATTCCGGTTCCAGGATTGAGAGTCCTCTGAAAAATCTGTCTGTCTGGAGCCACCATTCGAGAGCATTCACAGTGTCCTGGGAAATTATCCAAGTGGAATCTAATGACTCTTCCGTCCTGTCCCAGTGAAGCAGAACTTCTTGTTGAAGAGGACCCATGTGTAATCTCGCCCATGGGACAGCTTCTATTGATGATGCCATCAGACCTAATACCTTCATCATCTGTCTCAAGGAGACTGGATATGGCCTCATGAGGTGTATTATCTGATTCTTCGTGTTGTGAATCCTCTGAGGAGTCAGCGTGACATACATAGTTTCTGTGTTGAGACACATTCCCAAGAATTGCTTCTGTCTGGATGGAAGAAGAGATGATTTCTCTTCGTTGATTATCCATCCAAGATGCTGCAGGATCTCTAAGGCTCTTGTCAAGTGTTTGTGAAGGAGAGACGCAGAAACCGCCTTGAACAGCCAGTCGTCCAGATATGGCACGACATGTATGCCCTCCTGTCTTAGCACAGCCGCAACTGAGGCTACCACCTTCGTGAATATTCTCGGGGCTGACGTGATCCCAAATGGCAACACCCGAAACTGGAAATGATGGAGCCGATCCTGAAGATACACAGCTATCCTCAGAAATTTCCTGTGACCCGGAAACATGGGTATGTGGAGATACGCATCTTTGAGGTCTACTGTGGCAAGGTAATCTCCGGGCTCCAGAATCTGAAGAACTGATCTTATGGTTTCCATCCTGAAGCGTTTTTTCCGGATGAAACGATTGACAAACCTGAGGTCTATCACTGTTCGAAAAGACCCGTCTGTTTTTGGCACCAAAAAAAATAATAGAATAAGTGCCTGATCCTTCCTCCAAAGGTGGAACTTTTTCGAGCACCTTTTTGATGCGAAAAGAATGAATTGCTTCTTCTAAAGCTCTTTGTTTTTGAATAGAAGCCATTTTGGGAGTGGGAAGATATCTTGCAGGAGGGAATTGGTGAAATTCGACTTTGTATCCTTCCCTGATCAGGTCTAGGACCCATAGATCCGATATTAGATCTTGCCAGTGTTGAAGAAAAAAAGTCAGCCTTCCTCCCACCTGAAAACTTCTGGCGTCAGAAATCCCACTTTCGGCCTGAAGGGAAAGATCTGTTCTTTCCCCTAATAGCCTTTGATCCAGTCTGAGACCTGGGCTGATTCTTCTCTTTTTCCTTCTCACTATATCTTGGCTGTCTTGCCCTTGCTGGAGATCTCTTTTGCCGACAAAAAAAGGAACCTCTCCACCTAGACCTTTGCCTATCCTGGGGCAGAGTCTTACCTTTATCATCAGACATCTTTTCCATAAGACTGTCTAGTTTTGAGCCAAAAAGGTGGCCCGGCTCAAAGGGCATATTGCACAGATTAATCTTAGAGGTATTATCTGCTACCCAAGGCTTCAGCCATATCGCTCTTCTTGCTGAGGTGGAAAGGGCCATGGTCCTAGACGCCAATTTCAGAGACTCAATTGATGAGTCACACAAAAACTCGGATGATAATTTAATCACATTCATTGACTTAAGAAGTGATTCTCTTGAGACCTTATTCTTAATATCATCCTCCAACTGGGTCAACCAGTTTCTCATAGCTCTGGAGACGGCCGAGGCGGCAACCAATGGCTTGCATTGGGCCGAGGCAGAAGAATAAATGCGTCTCAAAGAGCATTCCGCTTTACGATCCATCGCGTCTCTCAATCCTGAACCATCTTCCACTGGAATTGTGAGCCGCGCGACTGCCACATCCACCACTGGGGGAGCTTCCCAAGACTTTGCTTCATCGTCAATTGGAAACAGAGACTTAAATCTTTTATTCAAGATTGGTGCTTTATCAGGCGTCTTCCATTCAAACTGGATTAGGTCCTTAATAACAGGATGTAATGGAAAATCTTTACCTTTCTTAACGGATTCCTGAGACTTATCCATATCAACCACTTTCCCTTCTTGAGCCTCAATTGCTCCCTTAACAGCCTTGATCAGCCTAGAGACATTATCCGCGTGAAATAGGGATGTGTCAATTATCTCTTCATCCGAAGAAGAAACAGCTTCATCAATCACAAAAAAATCACCTTCCCCCACAGACGAGGGAGTATCAGGAGTCGATGGTTTAGGAATATCCTTAAGGAGGGATTCTTTGAACTCCAAAAAAGTCTTCTGGAGCATATCTTTAAACCACCCCATAGCTTGCTCCGGCTGACCAGGAAGAGGATCCTCTTTAGCGAGGCAATTCTCACAGCGACCCCTAGGATATGCATCCGGGAGCGGGGTCTGACACTCTCTACAGGCAAGATGTTTAGACTTCGATGTTCTTTTCCCCTTGGCTTGCTCCATTTGGCTGGACATCTAAAAACAAACAAACAAACATCTCCTTGCCAGACCTCTTTATCACCCACAGAGATGAGAGAAAGAGAGAGAGAGAGAGCTGCATAGTACAATGAAAAAAAACAAAGCTGCACAGGCTACTCATAGTACCTCAGTATGCTTTGCAGGTGGCTGCAGCCCCAGGCAGAACGACACCGTCGCTTCCTTTAACTGCAAAAGGGCATTGCGCCCTGAAATGAATGGATTTTTAAACTTGCCGGTTCTGATGACGTCACCGGCGTGCTCAAACCCGGAAGAAGCGCTACTGCGCATGCGCCCGCTCCATTCCACGGACTTGCAGCCGCAACCTTAGGAAGAGAGTTTCCTGCTCTCTCCCCAGAGGAATGCTACCGATTCAGTAGTTCCTCCTGCGGTCTTCAGAGCTCTCAGGCTCCGGCATCCTGATCTTCAGTCCTCTGCTCCCTACCTGCAGGCAGGTAGGATGAAAAAAACACGGGTTGGTGGGGGAGGAGGCGCCTACTTAAAGGTTATTGGTCCGTGCTCGTCCTACGTGTGGGGAGGGGGGAGTTAACCCGTAATGTGCTGATGTATAGGACGTGAAGGAAATATATATATATATAGATATATATAGATATAGATATAGACACACACACACACACAGGTACAATATTTCCATCAAATGTAGATTTATTTTGATGCAGACAGTGATGTTCCAATAGAATATGCCATTTATTTTGTGGTATTTGATTTATTGACAGTGTAATTTATGTTATTCAACTGTTATTTGGTTGAACGTGTCATGGTTTTCCAACTTTCCCCGCTGTTAACACCAGGCCAGGTGGTGGCTCAAGGATGTCACAGGTGGCAGGTTGGTGACATTGCGAGGAAAGACCTGTAATGTCAGCGGGTGGAGTTATGGTGTGGCGATCAGTGATTGGCCTATCAATGTGTCAATCTTAGAGAATCCTGCCCATTTTTACCTGGTGGAAACCCACATAGACACAGAGAGAACATTCCAACCCCTTGAAGATAGAACAATAGCACCATCAGCTGTTCATTTTACCTGACTGTCTACAGTAAATTAAAATGAATTCTGAGAAAAGAATGTTGCTCTGCTAAAAAATCAAGCTAAAAGACCATGTAGTGTTTTTATGGCCGGTTATAAGCACTGCAAAATTAGCCAGCTTTTCTTTCAACTTTCAAATCAAGGAGCTTGTCAACAAATGCTTTTGGTAAAAAAAAATTGGACCCCTTTTATGTAATGGACGAGCATATCTTGGTTCTAGTGATGTGCGGGTTGGCCTGCGGTTTGGCCTGATCTCGCACCCCCCTTTCTGGGTCACGGGTGGGTCTGGGTTGAGCTCTTCTGCCTGCTCTCCCCGCCCACGACCTTACTATGCCGAATTCCAGGTTCAACTTTTATAGCTGCATGCCTGCTAGCCCCGCCCCTATTGTGATATCAACGGTGGGGCAGGGTGGTGCAAGTCTATAAAAGGAACCCGGAAGTCGGACTTGGGTGGGCACAGGTGAAGGGAGGGCAGGTGTGGGTCAGGTAAAACCTGACCCGCACATCACTACTTGGTTCCCCTGCTGGGCAGCATTTTCCATATTATCATACTCAATACAATTCATTTGGAGACAGAACACAACAAAACTTTTCAGACCTCAATCCTCTGTCTACAACAACCCACCAATCTACCCGACAATCAGATTATGAATTTATATGGGGTATGGCTTAAAGCACTGCTATATGTCCCCAGGCAGTTGCACAGGGGTGCTGAGCTTCAATCTGACATGTACAGGTGAATCCATCTGTATTTCACATTTTGTGGCACTGTATCCAGACACCATTCTTAGTGCTAAATCCTGCCTCCAGATGGTGCTAGAGTACACGTTTTTCATTACATCTAAGTGGAAGTAAATCTAGAGCAACTGGACTTGATGTTACCCATTGAAGACATTTCACTACTCATCCGAGTAGCTTCTTCAGTTCAACTTACTGATATGAGAAATCCTCGGCATATAAACTCTTCCAGTATTCCAATCACAATGGTGCAGTGTAACTATCCAATTAGGTAACAAGTGGAACTCAAAGCGTTTGTGAATGCTGTGTATTTACTGTGATAGAACTACTATTGTGTCATGCAACTCAAAGAGCTAGATATACCGTGACCTGGATGAATGAAAACCTTCATAGATATATTTTCAGTACATTGCTTTTGATGGACTAAGGCCATTGAACTCTAGCACCATCTAGAGGCAGGACTTAGCACTATGGTGTCTGACCACAAGTCTTGTTCCTCCAAGAAACCCAACTGAGAAGTCAATAAATCATATTTGTAAGTTTTTACTGACAAGTATTCACCCAGTAGAAAGACAGTACTCAATTATACAGACACTAAGACTTTATTTTCTATTTTCCTGTTTAGGTTCAGGTAAATTCTACACCAGTGGAGAAGTGCCCAAACCAGATGGCACAGCCCGTCATTTTTCTGAACTTCCTAATATTACGTTTCCAATAAAGCAAATGACAAGCTGCATGGTTGATCATCTTTATGGCTCTAATAACTTATTCTGCAAAAGTTTCTTTTTTAATTGTGAGAAACATTATCCAATAGATATCTGTACGACAAGACCTAAAATTTCCCAGGAAATAAATCATTGGGAATCGGCAAACCTGATACATTTCCATATCAATAAATCACACAAATTGTTCCTCACAGCAGTTCCTAATAGTTCTCTTGGTGCACGTTATGGTGCTCTCCTTATTCTCAGAATATATGACTTCACTGCCGGAGTGTAACACCTTGTACTTATGCACTTAGGTATATTTCCCAGGTACAAAGCAGAACAGGGTAACAAATTGTACTGGAGGGTGGGAGTTGGATCAGGTAGGGCAGATGTTTAATTATTTAATTTCCTATACATACATCTTATATGTATTACAGATATATATATATATATATATATATATATATATATATATATATATAGAGCCAGACAGGTTTTTGCTATCCAAGCTACCTCCATCACTTTCCTGGAACCAGTGGGGCAAATTCCCTAACCAACGAAAATTCACCAGCGCTGGCTTTGCGCACATCGCAACGCTTCGTCAGGCGTAAATTTGCCTGGACAACGCTAACTCACGAAGATCCGGTTGCACACAGGGTAACGAACGCTGGCAAAATTTCGCTCAGAAGTTCAAAGTTACGCTACCGATGGCTAATTAGCATAAGACGTGCAGTTAAATTACAATGACCGTATATGCTGCAGCAAATACATTACACTACACAAGCCTGGGAATCTTAATAAAATTATAAAAAGTTGTTATAATGCGCTACACACGTGCCCACAGTATAGTTTAGGTGCCATATGTTAGCAAATGTAGGGGGGAAGGAGGGTACCCCAAAAAAAAATGAACGATCTTTTTCAGTCTATCACCCTTTAAATAGGAAAAAACGCCAGTGGAACTCCTATCTACTCTATTGCACTTCGCCTGGTCTGAGGTGGCGAAGGCAAGTCTGGCGATAGAGGTAACGTTCAGTAATATCAAAAACTTAGTGAATTTGCGTAGTAACACTACCGAAAATTTGCCTGGGGGTTAGAGGTGAAGTTACACCAGAGTCCATCTCCATTAGTAAATCAGCGAAGTGCCGAAATGACGTCAGGCTGGCGAATTTTCGCCAGCGTTAGCGACTTCGCCCTTTAGTAAATTTCCCCAGTATGTCTTGGGACTGAGCTAGGACTTCAGGAGGATAAGTTGACTGAACATCACAGTTTTAGTGTGAAAGAACTGCAAACTCTACTCACACACAGGGCTATACTGGGGTGGGTGAAGGACTCTCAGAGCCAGAGTCCATTGTTGCTTATATTCCCCATACCAACAAAGGTACATGTTTCATGATTGCCATTTATTAGTTTAAGGTTTAAGGCATGGAAAAGTAAACAGGCGCTTCAATTTTAGCTGGTTTCTATGTTCAGACCTAGCAACCAGGGCAGTAGTGCTTATTTGAATGTCAGGCTGTAGGATGAACAGTAGAGGAGTTAAATACAAAGATACATGATATGAGAAAGATATATGACTGTACAAATCAAGCCTCAAGAATCTTTGGCCTTCTATTCACAAGCTCCAGTTCTGGCCGGAAAGAGGTACAATATGAATGCAACTGCTTCACATCCACCTTACATGAAGACACATTGCAAATCAGAATATCACGGACCTCATCAAACATAAAGTTCAATATATGGTGTACTTCTATATCCATCAGCTGTAGCTATATTATACCCCTACACTTAATGCTGCTATTAATGTGCCACACTGCCTCTTTTGGTGCATTTAATGTTTTGCATTGCCCCTGGTGCAAAGAAACAACTGGTTCACTCCATATCACGTGGCACTGACAAAAGCTGCCATTCACCTGTCACTGAGCACACACACGTGGTGGGTTTTATCTAAATTATAAAAAAAATTCTGTTCATCAACATTACTGTTAACCAGGACTAATGCTTGTTTATTGGTCTACATTCATATAAAACACCATGAATATGCAGATAGAAAGGATCTTACATACAGAGAGAACAGTTCAGATATATTTTGGCCCAAAAATAGTAGCTGCCTTTTTGCTTAGAAAGAGCAACTGGGGCAACTGTGATGTCAGATTCTATATCTACTGTATCTATATCTATCTATTTCCTGTTTCAGCATAATAATGCCCCCATGCACAGAGCCAGGTCTGTACAGAATGGGCTTGCTGAGATGGGAAGAACCTGACTGTAGAGAACCATGAAATCAATAACTGAACCTCTGTGGGATGAACTAGAACGCTGACTATAAACCAGGCCTGATGCACAACCTCACCATTGGAAACAAATCCCAACAAAAATATTCCAACATCTAGCCAATTTGTTAGGCACCACCCCAATCATTATAGCTGCTAACCTCAGATGCTAGGCCAGAGCTCCTGTAGTGTAGGATTGTAATACAAGTGGAGAATAAAAACATGCAAAATTTAGAATGACATTTTTAATCTTTCAGCGACTTTGATGCTTCTTTTTTGTTGATGTTACTGTTCCTTTAAGATATGCTTTACAAGTAGTTTTTTGGTGCAAAATTGTGATTTTTACTGCACTTTTTTTTCCATTAACAGCAGACTTTTAAAACGAATACAAAAATGGCTATATGTGCTAAGCAAATATTTGCAAAGAAAACAATGTGTTTGTTCAGTCAATAACTCATTACATTCTCTCCAATATTTAGCCAGTTTAGGTCTGTATATATTTGGGCACAGCACAACGCCTTTTTTTTTTTAGTAACATAGTTTAAAAGTAGATTAGGTTAAAAGAAAGACACACATCCAACCATCAATTCAAGACATTTGTCTAAGTGAAATTAACCTAACTGCTCTGCTAGTTAAACCAAAGAAAGGTGAACAACTGTGGCCTTAAAGGAGAAAAAAATCTCTCCCTGATTCTAGGATAGCAATCAGACCAGTCCCTGGATCAAAGTCCTATAAACCTGACAGAGAACCAGATACACATTCTGTGTATGTATACTGCTATAGTGTCACCTCCTTTGAAATAAGGGACACCTATACATTTACTACTACTGCATTCCATTGCATTCCAATATTTATTCCCACACAATGTGCCTGCTATTTCATTCCAGTTATGGCAGAGACCCCTACATGCAGTAACAGACACCTTTACACATACAAAATAGGGTTACACTAGCAAATTTACAGTGTCCGAGTGGCAAGGGGGAAATTGTGCATGCATGCAACTTACCCTTATTAAAGCCACAATATCACCAGTACATAATAAATGATTATTTAAAGGAAAACTATACCCCCCAAAATGAATACTTAAGCAACAGATAGTTTATATCAAATTGAATGACATATTAAAGAATCTTACCAAACTGGAATATATATTTACATAAATATTGCCCTTTTACATCTCTTGCCTTGAACCACCATTTCGTGACTCTATCTGTGCTGCCTCAGAGATCACCTGACCAGAAATACTACACTAACTGTAACAGGAAGAAGTGAGGAAGCAAAAGGCAGAACTCTGTCTGTTAATTGGCTCATGTGACCTTACATGTGGTTTGTATGTGTATGTGTGAATCGTACAATCTCAGGGGGCGGCCCTTATTTTTTAAAATGGCAATTTTCTATTTATGATTACCCAATGGCACACACAACTAGAAAAGTATATTATTATGATAATGGTTTATTTACATGAAGCAGGATTTTACATATGAGCTGTTTTATGCAATATCTTTTTATAGAGACCTACATTGTTTGGGGGTATAGTTTTCCTTTAAACTAGAAAATATTTGCATTATTTACAGTGAAAGATTCATTATGCAGTCTACATTATTATTACCATTGAAGTAATAGAATGGATGAAATTAATGAGGTTATTTGTCCTTTCTCCAGCAGGTCCATCAGGGCTTCCCTCTGGATCATCTGTTGGCTCATTATGCTATTGTCACTACAGTCACATGCCATCCTCATATGCACACCCTCACTATTGTGCAATGTTATGCTGGTTTACAGCACCTGCTCCCAGTTCTAGCTAACATGCCCAAACTGGTCAGATGGGGATGAGCATGTCTCTTGCATTCAGAAATGAGATTTATCGCTGCTGTAACAAACAAACTGATGAGTTACCATTTACATGAATCCCTTTGATATTGTGATTTAGCTTTGGGTGTCATTTAGAGTGCAAGCTTCCTAGGAAACTGGCTTTCTACTAGGCATGTATTACTCACATATCATGTATATGACCATGAACACATACAATATTATATATATCAGCAAAACTGACACAACAATTTCTTACACAAGAAGCATACAGTCATATACATGATATGAGAGTAATGCATTCCTAGTAGAAAGGGATTCCTGTAAATGGTAAATAACAATCAACAAGGATAATTTAGAAATACAAGGCCAAGTGTACATGTGCCTTTATGAATTGTGTTTTCATTAAAGCAATTTAATACTTGGCCTTGTATTTCTAAATTATCCTTGTTGATTGTTAAGGCTTTAAGGCAGGGACTCACTATGAATACAAACTAAGTGTGTCTATATTGGAACATACCCTATTATTTGTATTTCAAATTATATAGGATTTTGTTACCTATGTTTCTATTAATTTATTTGAAGAAATTCGATTAGATATCACTTACATCAAAAATATAGCTTCATCGATTTCTTTATGCAAATAGTAATATATTTGTTCCATAAGCTACATACTAAACAATTTAACAGTGGGGTGGCAGCCATAGTAACTAAAGACAGCAGCTTATTGATTTTGTGAGAATTCTTGGACTCTGGCTTTATGTACAAACTTAAAGATATCCCGTAGAACAGAACCACAACTGTGAGATGGGAGCAGCAGCTAAGGAAGATCTTGATTTTTCCTGCTAAAGTACAGATCTTTAAGACAGAAGATATAATGTTTCCATAGGAAATCAGAACTAAAGTACTAGATCAGGGGTAGGCAACCCGCGGCTCCGGAGCCACATGTGGCTCTTCATCCTGCTTGCTGCAGTTCGGTCTTGTGGCTTTGCCTGTCACGTCATCTATACAGCCCTCCAGTGGTGTAACTAGTTGTGGGCCCCATAGCAAATTCAATTAAGGGCCCCAAAATATTTATAAGTTGGCCTATTTTACCAAGATATATTAAAATTGCTAATTAATTAGGGTCTCACTGGGCCCCCTACACTCCTGGGCCCCCCTGCAGGGTCTGCTTCCTCTATAGTTATGCCCCTGCAGCCCTCGCATCTGCTGGCGGCTTCTTGAGTGTGCAACCATGGTTAGCTAACTGTTAGGTTAAAGCGGTCGCACACTCAGGAAGCCGCCAGCAGGTCCGAGGACTGTATTGACATCCCAAGAGTGACAGGCAAGACCGAGCCGCAGCAAGATGATTCATAATGGTCCTTACTGTGGTCACACACTTTAGACAAGAGAGAAGCCTCCAGAGTCAATCTGCAGGAGGTGCGAGGGCTATAAACATGGATGTGACGCATAATTTAATGATGTCTACGACTTTAAACAGATGAGAACACTAGCATTTAATAGAACTATTTAGTGTTTAATTGATTTCAAAGTAGGCCTACACATGCACACTGCACTTTTTTTTTGTATTGTTATTGTAACAGTTAAAATTAAGCTATGTTATGTTTTGCGGCTCCAGACTATTTTTCTTTAGTGGAAAAGGGGGCAAAATGGCTCTTTTGATAGTAAAGGTTGCTGACCCCTGTACTAGATAGAATCCCTAATAATTACATTGTAGATTGTCAGAATAATACATTCATAATATTTTTAATTGCATTAATAATATCTTTGTTCCTCAAGCTATACACTAAAGGATTTAGCAGTGGAGTGACAGCCACATACAGTAGAGACAGCAGCTTATCTATTTCTTGTGAATTCTCAGAATCTGGCTTCATGTACAAACTTAAAGATGTTCCACAGAACAGAACCACAACTGTGAGATGGGAGCAGCAGCTGGAGAAGATCTTGCGTTTTCCTGCTGAAGTATGGATCTTTAAGGCAGATGCTATAATGTTTCCATAGGAGATCAGAACTAAAGTAAAGGGCAGGAACCCTAGAACTAAGCAAAGCACAATTATTAAAATTGTAATTTGTTCTGTGTTACTGCAAGAAAGCTCCAGAATGGATTTAAGTTCACAGAAAAAATGATTCATTTCCTGACAATCACAGAATTGCAAATTAGAAATGAGCCAAGAAAACATGAATGAATTTGTAGCACTGATGAACCAAGAAACAGAGGCAAGAAGAACACATACACTTTTCTTCATGATGAGAGAGTAACGCATGGGGATACAGATGGCTACATAGCGATCATAAGCCATAGAGGTCAGGAGCAGGAATTCCACTGTAACACATAATGCATACAAATTTAACTGAACAATACAACCCAGGAAAGAAATGCTGTTGTCACCTGTTATAGTGATGGCCAGAAAATTTGGCAAGATGGTAGTGACATATAGAATGCCTTGGGCTGACAAGTTGCATAGGAAAAAGTACATTGGAGTGTGCAGTCTGGGCATCAAACATACAAGGGCAATAGTAATAAGATTTGCACATACAGTTAGAATGTACATCAATAACACCCAAAGGAAGATCAGAAGCTGTAATTGTTCATGACTCAGAAACACAAGGAGGTGGAATTTTGTCTGTAATGTGATGTTTCTTACTTCATTCTTTGTCATTTTTGAGTCCTTGGAGACAGCACAATGATGTTGACATGTGACTGACCATACAAAGGCGATAAAATTAATTATAATCAATCCTTTTGGCCTGATTTGTTTTTCAAACCTATAGATTGAAAGTGCATCTAGACTGCCTAGAGTCAGTTCACTAAGGGGCACATTTACTAAGCTCAAGTGAAGGATTCGAATGAAAAAAACGTTGAATTTCGATGTTTTTTTGGGGTACTTCGACCATCGAATAGGCTACTACGACCTTCGACTTCTATTCGAACGACTATACGACCATTTGATAGACGAAGTACTGTCTCTTTTTGACTACATACTTCGGCACTACCGAACCTACCGAAGTACAATGTTAGCCTATGGGACCTTTCCCATCACTCTTCTAAGCTTTTTTTTTTAATCAAAGAAAAATCCTTTGATCGATTAAAATCCTTCGAAACGCTTTTTACTTCGATCGTTCGATCGTAACATTTGCGCTAAATCCTTCAAAACCCATCATGTTTAATATGCATTCTTTGAGGGGTGCACAATATCTTTAAGGTGTGCACAGGGTGGACATCTTGAAAAAAATAAACTTTACTCCCAGCCTTTCAGTTTATACCTGGTTCAGACCAGTTACTCCTGTTGAACTTTGAAGGGGGACAAATGTTTACGGAAATGTGGTTTGCCATGCTTTTTAAATTTAGGCCATTAGTTGGGGGTAAGAAAAGCACCGACCATTTTATTCATATTGTTTTCTTGATATATTTTACCTTGTAATTATTTGAAGTGTGAAAAAATGAATCATCATAATAAAGAAACTAACCTTTATCCATTATGGTTACTGTTGTGATAATTAATAGGCACAAGGTCATCATGTTATCCATGAGTCAGGTAATCCATTAAAATTATATCTATAGTGCTGCTGTACATTAGACAACGTTTATTCAAGATATCCCAATCACAGATTTGTATACAGAGCGGCTACCTGTGAAACATTTTTATGCAATTAAAACATGCCGCCAAGCCTAGAATTCAAAAATAAGCACCTGGTTTAAAGGGGAAGGAAAGGTTTAAATTAAGTAAGCTTTATTAGAAAGGTCTATATAAATACACCAGTAAACCCTCAAATTAATGCTGCTCTGAGTCCTCTGTCAAAAGAAACACAACATGTCTTTCCCTTTATTGTGTACACATGGGCTTCTGTATCAGACTTCCTGCCTTCAGCTTAAACCTCCAGGGCACGGCCTTGAGCATGTTTGCTCCTTTCCGCCTGCCTCCTCCCCTCCCTGCTGTAATCTGAGCCCAGAGCTATGAGCGAGAAGGGAGAGACCCAGGCAGGAAGTGATGTCACACCAAGCCAATATGGCAGCTGCTATCCTAAACAAACAGAGAACACTTCAAGAGCTGTTTACTCAAGTATGGTAAAGCATTCTGCAGAATAAATATAGTCTTATAGCTTGTACTATTGTGGCTAATCTATTGAAATAAACTGCTTCTGTAGCTTTCCTTCTCCTTTAAGGCCACTGAGAGCAACATCCAAGATGTTGGTGAGCCAGATAAATGGGCTGAATAGAGGAGAGCAGTGTGGGCCCTCCATTCCATACTCCATTTAGGGTTTTGCAGCTGCCCAGCTAGAGGTAGTTGTCTGATTGGGCTACAGGTGAGCAGCAAATAAAAGAGGGTGTGAGGCCCCTGGAGACCTCCTTGTGCTGGAGGAAGATGTGAGGCCGTGTGGTCACCTCCTTGTCTCCTTGTGTTGGAGGGAGGTGTGGTGCTGTCAGAAGGTGGGTCAGGCCAGAAACTGATGAATTTGTGTCCCTGGGGGGGAAGTCAGAAGGGTTTATTGAGAAGCCAGTGTGGAAGCCACCCTGAATAGTGAACACCAAAGAGAGGGGGAAAAGTTTGAATGTGTGATGTTGTATCCCTGTGTGTTTATGTTGAGAAAGACTTGAAGAAATAAACCTGTGTTTTGCCTGAAGATATAGTGTCCGTGTCTTTTGCTCCTAATCCTCTGCTAAACCTGCCTACCATTGCTAACTTCCCCCATAAACAAAGTGTAGAGGCAGCAAACTTGTCACAGAGGTAACATTGCTGATGCTTGTTTTTCAGAGCCCCATAAATAATTTGGGTCAGCTAGAAGAGTCTATTTCCATCACAGGGATGCAGATGTATTGATTTTCAAATCTGAGTTGTCTGTTGTTTGTTTTTCGTTTGCTGCATGTTTGTGAAGAACTCAATTTGGAAACCTTGGTCATGTTCATTCATGGAGAAAAACTGGATTGCAATAGAAATAATATGTTCCAGTTATTTTTACAAAAAAAACCTCAAAATAAAAAAACTTTTTATCCTCCACTAAATTACGTAGATAAGGGGAACAAGGATGCAGGATTACTGCCACACAACATGTTTTTCAACTCTTGAAAAAGTACCTGTGATGCCTGAAACATTTTGTGTGGATCACTATAAAATTGCAATGTGGAAGTAATCCTGCATCCTGTCCTTTTGTCCCCCTTATCTGCGTTACTTGTTGGAATATATAGTATTGAGGCGGAGCACCAGTGGGACATTGATAGGATATAGCATACACTGCCCTTAAGTGTATAATTACCATGTAAATTACAAATAAACTCACCAGAATTTAACTGTCAAATGTTTTCCTTCAAACTTCTGACCATTTTTCTATGGTGTCCAATGTGGGTTTGGAAAACTTGAGATCACATTTTCATGTCATAAATTTCTTGAAAAATGCATTCAAATTTCAATAAATTGGCCACTTGGTGATTAAGAACATCCAGAAAAAAAGACAGAATACTTTCTAAAATGTAAAAAAGTTAAATCATTGAATTCAATCATTAAAACTGCACCTTTACATGTGTTGATCTGTACTAGCATTTAAGTACAAGTTAATAAATTAATCTATTTGATAGAAAACGTCTGCAGTTGAGGGAAAAGAAGACTGTAGTATTCAACAATATCCATCTTTACAGTCTGGGCTGTTTTTTGGCTATAAAATGGGGTGGCCATATGTACTCACAAAAAGGTAAAAACATCCAAAATGAGATGAACATTTAGAATAAACCCAATATCAGTTATAGGACAGTTGCACAGTTTCATCATAAAACCTACCTTGCACACTTTTTAAGATGATTTCAATGAACTGCTTCAGTTTTAAAATCTGACACTGAAAACTAGTTCATATAAAGCCATTTAAAGGAAATTGTTATTGAATGAAAGAGCTAGGAAATAAATAAAAAGGAAATAAAGAAATTGTTGTTAAAGGAAAGAACTAGCATGAATAAAGCAGTATAACTACTTCATGTAAATGTATTTTAGGCCACAACCATTTGGAATAAAAGTGATGCAAGTGATGCTGGAATGAACCTTTCTGCAGTGTTTATATAATAGTTTACTGATTTTGTACATAAGAGATTTATACAGACAGATAAATATAGAGTTCCCCATAGGGCTCCTGTTGTCCCAAGAAAGCCATCTGAGAATGCCGTGAGAAATTAGATCTTTGGGAATTAAAAGGCTCCATCTTATTTATATGTTTTATTAAAAAAATATTTACCCAGTGCCTAGAACACTATTGCTGTTTATGTTAAGTTTAAGGGGACATAAGAAATTAAAGGAATAGTTATCCCTGTAAAGGAGCAGGCACAGAGCCTGTGTGTGTGCTGTAAGCTGTTACCTAGCAACCAGCTGTACAGCAATCTCAGTGCTACAGGAAATTACACAGCAGCTAGTGAATGGCTGAAGAGGAAGTAGCAGAACCTGGCACAAGAGAAAAGCCTTGCACAGAGAACCATGCAGTGGACAGAGAGAGAGAAAGAGGAACTAATGGTGGGCACAGAGAGCTGGAAGGCCCCACCAACAGACATTCAGATCAGGCTGGCACAGGGACTCTAGATACTGTGCATGGAGTGAAATAGAGTGTGAAAGAAATCCAGTTTGGAGAAACCAGTATCAGTAGGGGATTTCCATCTGAATATCCAAAGGGGCTGGTAGTGGCACTTTATTGCTGGAAGTGCTGGACTCACCTAAATGATCTGTGTGAATCATCCAAAGAGACTTTTGAAATGAGTATTCGGTTTAAAGTAGGGTTGCCACCTGTCTGGTTTTGACCCGGACAGCCCGGTATTTTGAGTGGCTGCCCGGGTCTATGCTTCCTGCCCAGTTTTCCAAATAAGGAAAACCGGGGCGGGATTCCCTTGATTGACACAGTGATCGGCCAATCGCAGATTGCGTGTCATAGCCCCGCCCACTGACATCATGGGTCCGCCCAGTGATGTCATAACCCCACCCACTGATGTCACTGGTCCGCCCAGTAATGTCACAGGCACGCCCACTGACGTCACAGACCCACCCCTGCCCGGTCTCAGCCAGACATAAAGGTGGCAACCCTAGTTTAAAGGGACAGTACCCACTCAGATTCCAGGAGATTCGTCGCCCAGCAACAAATCTCCTCTTCTTTGGGGCAACTAATCTCCCCTAACTGCCTCCCGCCAGCTAGAATGTAAATCACTGGCGGGATGGCAATCGGTGCGCTTCATTTTCTGAATTTGCCCGAAGCCTCACGAGGAAACTTCAGGCGACTTTGGAAGATGAAGCAATCCGAGTGCCATTCCAATGGGGATTTAGATTCTAGCAGGCAGGAGGCAGTTTGGGGAGATTAGTCTTTCTGAAGAACAGTCGATTTATCACTGGGTGACTATATCTCCCCGAATCTGAGCATGTGTTTCTGCCTTTAAAGAGCGCTTGAAGGTTCAGAGACTGTGTTTTTAGGAAATACATTAAAGGACTTTGAATTCCTTTAGTTAGTCAGATAGTTAGTGCCTGCTAACCTGGTTAGGAGTGCTGCCTGTATTAGTTTCCTATTCATTTTAGATCAAAAGTAATTCAGTTTAAAAATGACTGATCCTAGTGGGGCCACCTGTAGGTGCATTCCCAGATAGGTGGAGGCACTGCGCTAGTAGGTACCAGGTACCCAATCTCTCCAAAAACCACTGCGGAGTGGCTCAGGTTTGTCCCATGCCATTAGGTAAGCGACACACGTGCAGTGTAACACAACCCAAGGGGTGTTAAATGGGTTATACTAATACAGATAAATGAGCATATGAGCTAAACTTTGTGGCCTGAACATATACCTGTGTGGAACTGTTTTCAATTTGTAGCATAGCCACTATAAGTTTGTAACTTGGACTGGTTTTATATCTTTGTCACTGAGTGAATTGGCTTTATATCTGTGTGCACTTACAGTATATGTGCGTGCAACTAAACTAAATGATTAGTGATGGGCGAATCTGACCTGTTTTGACAAAATTTTTGTGTACAGTCAAAATTCACCAAAATGCATTACAGTCTATGAAAGCCAATTTTTTTTTTGTCACACAATGCTTCAATAATTTTTTCACCCATTGGAGTCTATGGTGTAATTTTTGTGGTGAAACTCACCAAAAAAATTCACTCACCACTAGCATTAATATGTGTATCAATCACTTATCACATATATGTTACAATCACAATTATATGCCTACAAATCGAAATCCTAATTATATAACAATCATAATCAATTGCGTAACAATACCACACTTATGTGAAGAAAAATTGCAATCATTTTTGTTATGATTAAAATGAGATACATTATAACACTTATATGTAGATACCAATCACAATTATAGTATTAAGTGTGGATAAATGACAATCATAGATGTAAATATTCCTAATTATATGTATAATACTTACATACACATACCAGTCGCAATTAAATGCCTAACAGTAACAAATGTATCACCTATATATAGGAATACCTATCTTAAGCTTGAAATATAAAGAATACTTTACACCTGGGAGTGTATCTGGGAGGGCAAATAATTTGTCTGGGGCACCCTAATACCTGTGTTGAGATCTCTGTACCTGCTGGGAAAAAAATATGCCGAGCTCATGCTACAATATACCCGATACCATCCCCGTAAATGGCCTCCTGCTACAGGAATTTGAATTAGATTGCCCTTCAATCTAATAGATCTATTCAATTAACTTTGTAATGCTGGAATTCACCACATGTGATACAGCGACTTTCGGTTTTATAATTTTAGGTACTAATTCCTTTGCTCTCAATTGATCTGTGTTCCCTCTAAGAACCTTTGGGTTTGCAGTTTTTCAGAATAAGATAGCCTCTCCTTCATTAAGTTTATAGAAGCTAATATTTAAGACTGCAGCCCTCTGGCTTCTGTCGTCTCCCTCTTTGTGGTGTTTCCAGGGATTAGAAAACATCTAGATAGAAACTAAGAGAACAACTCCACCAGCTATCTCATTTGACATTTTAATCTTTTTAAATCAAGAAGAAGAAGAAGAGATTTGTTGCCGAATTTGTCCCTGAATCTGCTTCTGTGCCCTGACCCTTAATTGTATGCAGCAATTAAACAAAAAAATATATATATATAAGTATAAACTGTCTGTTCCCTTTCACACCTATGCCCCTTAATGTTGGGTGGTGGAGGGTTGCCAACATTTACCACTTGCCACTTTACAGCACAATTTGCAAGCATTTAAGAAAAGCAATGCAACAGTCTTGGTTTCAGTCTTAATTATTCCAAAGATTATTTTCTCGCCGTGTTTACACCAAAAATAACGAAAATTACAAATTGAATGGTAGAATTTTCAGTTAGGTAGGCTATTGCTTTTCCTATTACTTTTCTAAGAACAATGTTCTCAAACTTAATAATCTTCATTACTAAACAGACATGGAAATTCTTCATATTAAACTGTATTGCTTAATTGTGGAGCAAATGTATGGTTTGTCATTTGAAACAGATTTAGGGCAACACTGTCACAGGGACAACTGTTGTTGAGAATAATATGCTGAATCGAGAAAATGATCCTCAGTAATAGGAATCCCAATGCTATACTTTAGAACTGTTGTATACAGGACTGTGTGATCACAATGATCATTGTAGTATAAAACAATGGAAATATAAGAAGCAAAGTGCTTGTTATAATTGTCTTTGGAAAGTGTAGGGTTTAAAGCATATTACAGCAATTATTAGATAAAAATGTTGGTGTTTTCACGTTTATAGTGAAATCACTAGTGAGTGCTATAATTACCTGTGGGCTGCTTTTGGAGTCCCTCTTTTCTCTGGAGGCTGAGTACAATTAATTTGCGACATAAAAGCGACATACTGAACCATTTAGGGTAGGACTACATGAATGTTTTTGGCGCGAATTAAAGGACCAGTAACATTAAAAAAATTTTAAAAATTTGTTGCAATACAACGAAAAAAAACATCAAGACCAATTAAAATTTAAAGTAGTAAATCCTTTATTAAGCTATAACTTACAGAAACTCCACTTCCTGTCTTCTACAGAAACGGTGAAAGGGCGACCATCCATACTGCTGTGCTTGATCGCTCTTCTCTAGCTCTTCACTGATAGCGTGTCGATCTCCTCCAGCTCTTCAGAAGGCCGCAGCGGTGTTATTATGCCTGTCCCCACTGTAACACAGCAGACCGCCAGCATACAAGGGAAACCCAGAACCCCCTGCATTATTTCAAACCTCCTGATTCCTTCTGCCTGCTGCTGTGGGCTGCTGGGGAGACGCGCAATCAATGTATGGTTTATTAAAGGGAGCTGCATCTCTGCAGAGCCTGCCTTCAGAAGGTGAACCAGCTGGCCGGCGTGTTTGTGAACGGCAGGGCCCTGCCCAATGTTGTCCGGCTCTCTCCGCACATCCCCAAGGCGAGCTGCTGCCTTCATGATGGCTCCAATCACCTAGCAGCGCCAAGACCGCTCGTTTCCCGATTCCTCCAGAGTGGAGGTTATACAATCCTCAGCCTTTTGCCCTGCTTCCTTATTGTGTGCAAGGCTCTCCTTTTGGTGCCGGAATCACTACGGTTTTGTTACTGATGTAACCGCTCTGGAGGAATCCGTAAATGAGAGGCGGGAGCTGCGGAGTCTCGGCACAGGGAACTAGGCTGCTAGGTGATTGCCATCGCAAAGGCAGCAGTTCGCGATTGCCTTCCGAAGGCAGGCCCTGAAGAAACGCTGCTCCCTTTACTGATCCATACATTGATTGCACGTCTCCCCAGCAGCCCACAGCAGCAGGCAGAAGGAATCCTCCCGGTGCCAGGAGGGTTGAAATAATGCAGGGGCAGGGGGTTCTGGGTTACCCTTGTTTGCTGGCGGTCTGCTATGTTACAGTGGGGACAGGCATAATAACACCGCTGCGGCCTTCTGAAGAGCTGGAGGAGATCGACACGCTGTCAGTGAAGAGCCAGGGAAGAGCAATCAAGCACAACAGGATGGATGGTCGCCCTTTCGCCGTTTATGTAGAAGACAAGAAGTTTCTGTAAGTTATATCTTAATAAAGGATTTGCTATTTTAAATTTTAATTGGTCTTGATGTTTTTTTAACAAATTTTTTTGTAAAAAATTTTGATGTTACTGGTCCTTTAAGTTGACATTTTTCAAGGGTGTCCAAAATATGGGCAGATGTAAAATTAAAAACAAGATGTATCATTTTTTATATTTTTAACCATTGTTAGATTTTATTCATAAAAATATATATTTCCTACATACACGGTAATGGGTAGATCTATTAAGGGTCAAGATACAACATACTTAGGGGCCGATTCACTAAGGGTCGAATATCGAGGGTTAATTAACCCTCGATATTCGACTAGGAATTAAAATCCTTTGACTTCAAATATCGAAGTCGAAGGATTTAGCGCAAATACTGCGATCGTACGATCGAAGAATTATTCCTTCGATCGAACGATTAAATCCTTCGAAACGAACGATTCGAAGGATTTTAATCCAACGATCGAAGGAATATCCTTCGATCAAAAAAACGTAGGAAAGCCTATGGGGACCTTCCCCATAGGCTAACATTGACTTCGGTAGCTTTTAGCTGCCGAACTAGGGGGTCGAAGTTTTTTTTAAAGAGACAGTACTTTGACTATCGAATGGTCGAATAGTCGAACGATTTTCACTTCGAATCCTTCGATTCGTAGTCGTAGTCGAAGGTCGAAGTAGCCCATTCGATGGTCGAAGTAGCCCAAAAAAACTTTGAAATTCGAAGTTTTTTACCTTCGAATCCTTCACTCGAAGTTAGTGAATCGGCCCCTAAGTGCTCTGCCTCAGTGAATTCAAATGTGACTTCAAAGCACTGTAAAACTGGGACGCCAATTTTTTTTCCAGATTGTGCTATTTTTTAAGGAGTTTGTTCAGATTCCAATATACAAATGAGGGTTTGGAATCAGTTCGGATTCATTCTAATTATCATGCCAAGAGTTTCAGTATTTGCCCAAATCCAAAAGTTATGAATTCATATAATTTTTATTGTTAAATCTTTGTGTTAAAAATGAATATATATGAGTGTGCCTATGTTCTGCAGCTTCTTATTGCTGCAAACACTGCAAATACAGTAAATAGTGATGGGCTAATTTGTCCTGTTTCGCTTTGCTAAAAAATTTGCAAATTTCTTGCGAATTGGCGAAAGTCCATGAAATGCGAATTTTGACTCCGATGTGCATTAAAATCAATGGGCTTGGATTAATTGCCGGGTAATTTTTGCAGCAATTTTGCAAATCTATTCACCGACTTTGAAACGTGGAAATTCGCTGCAAATTCGTGCCTGGGCAATAAATTCACCCATAATAAGTAATAAACTAACGCCATGCACACTTCATTTTCTGCAATAATCAATGGCAAGTTGAAAGACAGTAAGCCATACAGAAACATCTTTTTCCGGTTCCAAAACTTCATTCAGATGTATAGTTTTGCAAATTGATTGAAATGAAATCGTGCCCCATACTTGAGCAAACTCTGTCCCAATTTTTATACACAGAGGTGTAACAATGGAGACAATGGACCCAATAACTATTGGGGAGGTGGAAGTATAGGGGGGCTTTTAATTAACTTCAACTGAAAGGGACTGCAGTGGTACACTGAAAGCTTAGTATTACGTATTTATAGTTCAGTGTTAAAATAAAAACTGGATAAATAAATAGGCTGTGCAAAATAAAAAATGTTTCTAATATAGTTAGTTAGCCAAAAATGTAATGTATAAAGGCTAGAGTGAACAGATATCTAACATAATAGCCAGAACACAACTTCTTGTTTTGAGCTCTCTAACTCTGAATTAGTCAGCGACTTGAAGGGGGGCCACATGGGACTTTTCTGTTCAGTGAGTTTGCAATTGATCCTAAGCATTCAGCTCAGATTCAAAAGCAACGGGTATGACCCATGTGGCCCTTCCCTTAATTCTCTGATTGGTTACTGCCTGGTAACCAGGGTAACCAGTCAGTGTAAACCAAGAGAGCAGAAATGCAGGAAGTAGTGTTCTGGCTATTATGTTACACATTCAGTCACTCCAGCCTTTATACATTACATTTTGGCTAACTAACTATATTAAAAACATTTTTTTTATTTTGCACAACCTATATATTTACCCAGTTTTTATTTTTACACTGAACAATTCCTTTGTTATATTATGATGCTGATCTATCACAAAACTATCCCCCTATTTCTCTAAAATGATGAATGCCATGAACATTATTTAAAGATCTGAAAATAAAAAATAGGAATGGAGAAAAGTGCAGAAAAAATATTAATACCTCTAAAGCCTATAACAATTTTTAGTTTTCAGATAATTAAAAAAAAACAGAAGTCCAATATGATCAGCACAGCTCCCATTCACTTCTATGGGACCTAAACTGCTTTTACTTGGAGAAGTATTGTATCAGAGTTTGTCGTGTTTTTTACACTTAATAAATCTCAGTAGAGTATTAGAGAAATTTTAAAAACTCAAATATTTAGCAAAAAAAAAACATGATTAGTAAATAAAGGAAATCTGAATGTTAGTAAATAGGCCTCTTGGTGTTTTCGGCATTCTTACAGATAGAACTGTATAATGGATGACCTTAAAAGATTCCACTTGATACAAGTAGACTGAATATTCATGAGAAGAATAAGAATATAAGAAGTAATCACTTTATTGTGGAGAAATAAGGAGGATATTATATTATTACAAGAAAAGAGTGGCAGAGGAGTTCATCTTTATGTAAAGCCAGAATTAAGGCCATGCACTAAAATAAATTTAAAAGAATGAAATTGGGGAGGGTGTAGAATCCTTTTTGGTCGAGAAATCACCTGGACTAAAGGTTACAAAAAATTATTATTGGTGTATGCTGCAAACTGCCCACTATATCGGAGGAGAATTAAGTCCACCTGCTATTACCAATGGAACAGGCTTCACAGTTGGGTTAAGTTGTTATCATGGTTGACCAGTATCCAGACAAGAGTATTTGCTGATGATTTGATCTTTGTAATGCCCAACTTACTGGAGTCATTACCCTCCTTCCTACAGAAACACAAGGGAATCATTTATATGGCAATTTTCTCCTGTTGGCCTCAAAGTATTTTTTATAGCAAGCAATGCAGCCATTATAGGTGCACAAAGTAAGCCGGGACACTAAGGAGTTGTAACAGGGAATCAAACCAGTGTCTCTAATATGAGATCCCACCTCAAGGCTGATCATTTAACCTCTAGGCCAATGACTACTTCTCCTAGAAAGCTCTCTTCAACTATACAATCAATATGGACAAATCAGAAGTTATTCCTGTGTTTCTTCCCCATAACTTGAAGTTAATTGGGAGATAACTCAGATATCTGGAAGTCTACATTCCAACTGACCCATTAGATATTTACACATATAACTGCAAAACAATGCTTTTGGAATTGCATTGGAATTGTTAATGTCCCTGCACCGCTTGCACACAAACTGGACTATAAATGATTTGAACTCAATGGGCAAATTTGCACCTTGGCAGTAACTAGAGTTGCCACCTGGCTGGTATTTTAGTAGCCCAGTCAAAATGGGACTTGAATTTCAAATTTAACAACAATATACCTGTCAATACATTTCTATAAATGTTACCCCTGGCCTGCCTACCTAATCCCTGATACACCCCAAATATATCTCCATTTTACCTCATATCTGCTGTGATGGTCTAGAATCCACTGCAAGGACTGCCCCATTACATCATTGATCTGCCCCTTTAAATCACTGGCCAGCCTATTTATACCATCATCCTGAATTCTTTGTCATTACCCACCTCCAGCATCCCAGTGCCTCCTGCCTGGTAAAAGGTGGAAACCCTAGCAGTAACCCATGGCAACCATTAAAGTTTTGCTTTCATGTACTACCTGGAGTTTGCTAGAAAAATCAAATCACTCATTTGTATTTGTTGATATATTTAATTCCCATGTGCTCCATTGAGCATGAGTAATTTATGTGTATATTAGAACAAAGATAATGCTATCTATAGATTTCATTGGGTTTAAAAAGGTTACAAATTGAAGAGTCAGTGAAATACAGTACAGACAGCGTTATATGTATTTCTTGGAAATATTTTAAATCAGGATCTGATTTCATGTAGAAGCTAGTGACATACAATGGATAATCTTTGACACCCCATCAAAGACTATATTTCTGGACCTTAATGTTCTATTGGTTTTATTCACAAAAGTGCATAATCTGTTTCATTCAAAACAACTGCAAAAAATAACAACAAAATAGACTTTAGACTTTGTGAGGTTATCACAATGGTTGCATTGGTTACCATTGTTAGGTCATCACAATGGTTGCCATGGGTTACCATTGTGATGTTTGGTTGCCATGGGTTACCATTGTGATGTTATCACAATGGTTGCCATGGGTTACCATTGTGATGTCATCACAATGGTTGCCATGGGTTACCATTGTGATGTCATCACAATGGTTGCCATGGGTTACCATTGTGATGACCTCACAATGCTTGCCGTTGGTTACCATTGTGATATCATAATGAACCTCTTTTGTTACCATTATGATGTCATAATTGACCCTAAACTTTCTGTACATGTAGTACAGGAAACAGGATCCAAGTTGTCATTTGATTTTCCAGCCAACTGAGGTAAGTACCAGAGGCAGAGAGATAGGTATATTAAACTATTAAAACTGATATAAAGGATAGAAATAAATAAATAAATAAGAGAGAAATGTGTATATATAGTGAATAAAGTACCCCTTGCAAAATATAAGGATCTTAGAAGTTAGCAAGGAGTTCCAGGCCATGGAACTCTAAAGTGAGTTCTAATATCTTCATATTTTGCAACAGGGGATACTTTATTTATTATAATACACAAGTTTGTGTGAGTCATAACAGAAATAACATCACTAAGATCGGATTACAACAATGACATCACTGAGCTCTGATTACAACAATGACATCACTGAGCTCTGATTACAACAATGATATCAATTCAATGACCATATAAGGTCAAAGGCTGAGTGCTTTTATACAGGTCATAAAACACCATTATGATGTCATAATGGACCCTAAGCTTTCTGTACATGTAGTACAGGAAACAGGATCCAAGTTGTCATTTGATTTTCCAGCCAACTGAGGTAAGTACCAGAGGCAGAGAGATAGGTATATTAAAACTACTAAAACTGATATAAAGGATAGAAATAAATAAATAAATAAGAGAGAGAGGTGTATATATAGTGAATAAAATACCCCTTGTAAAATATAAGCGAATTAGAAGTTAGCAAGGAGTACCAGGCCATGGAACTCTGAAGTGAGTTCTAATATCTTCATATTTTGCAACAGGGGATACTTTATTTATTATAATACACAAGTTTGTGTGAATCATGACAGAAATAACATCACTAAGCTCGGATTACAACAATGACATTACTAAGCTCTGATTACAACACTGATATCAATTTAATGACCATATAAGGTCAAAGGCTGAGTGCTTTTATACAGGTCATAAAACACCATTGTGATGTCATAATGGACCCTAAGCTTTCTGTACATGTAGTACAGGAAACAGGATCCAAGTTGTCATTTGATTTTCCAGCCAACTGAGGTAAGTATCAGAGGCAGAGAGTGAGGTATATTAAAACTACTAAAACTGATATTAAGGATAGAAATATATATATATATATATATATATATATATATGAGAAAGAGAGGTGTTTATATAGTGAATAAAGTACCCCTTGTAAAAGATAAGGATATTAGAAGTTAGCAAGGAGTTCCAGGCCATGGAACTCTGAAGTGAGTTCTAATATCTTTATATTTTGCAACAGGGGATACTTTATTTATTATAATACACAAGTTTGTATGAGTCATGACAGAAATAACATTAATAACTAAGCTCTGATTACAACAATGACATCAATTCAATGACCATATAAGGTCGAAGGCCGAATGCTTTTATACAGGTCATGGAACTCCAAGGTTACTTCTAATATCCTCATATTTTTCAACAAAGCGTACTTTATTAATTATAATACACAAGTTTTAGTAAGTTGTGTGACAAAAATTACATTACTACTCACGTTTATAACTGATGACATTACTAGTCACCGTTTATAAGGACATAATTCACAAGGCTTTTGTGTATTATAAGGATATAATTTGCAGGATATTTATGGGTCTTGTATATTATTATATATATAGTATAACATATATTCTTTTTTTCTTCCTTTATAGAAAATCAAATAACATCTAGATTCTACAATGAACACCTTAACTAAAAGACTTTGGAAATCTATTTCTTATTGTTTCACATATTGTAAAAAGGTAAGATTTCAAATACTATAATTAATTGCAATATGTTGTTAAGTTATCAGACTCAGCTCACCAATAAAAAGTCTCAAAAGTTGTAAAATCTGCAGTGACAATTTATCACAATTTCACAAATATTTTATTTACCTTTTATAGAAATGCTAATCTCAGTTATCTGCATAATATTAGCTAAACTATCATTTTAAGAATAACAAAATGCTTTGAATCATTTTCTGTCAGAAAGATCTTAAACCCTCCAATCATCACAATCAAAGCAATTCTTAATTCATTTGATACGTGTGATAAACACACTGTTGTTTATTTACCAACACAAGGAATTGTTGTGCCTGGGCCGTATCCAATAGAGTTTTTGCTTCATTGTTGCACTTGTAGCTGGCAGAACAAATATAGTCACTGACTGGCTGTTTTTTTTGTGGCCACGGGTGCAGATTTCCCTAGTGTTAGTAAATAAGCCATATTGTTTATTCATGAATAATTAAAAATAAAAGCCAAAATCCATATAAAATTTGGATTCAGGTATTTGTCAGTTGGCACCCACTCCAGATTGGGCCACATATTATGAAGAATGTAGGTACATGAACATACTTTAATATGCTACAGTTGATATGTATGTTCAGTGTATACCTCAGATATCCAATGTGTAGCATTTCAGGCAGCAGGGGTCTGTTAAGAATCAGTGATACCTCCCCTTTGACTTGTGCTGCCAGATGTATACATGTTGGGTATATGGAAATCATGGGCTGCAGGGGACCTACAAATGGGTTTTACTGGCCTGGGGAGGTCTAGTCCTGCCCCTGCCTCCGACTGTTATTAAAGCAAATTTTTCTACACCTGGCCCATATTAATAGGGATAATTTGGCAAAGGGCTATGTTTAAATACCCAGTATTAGCATATTCTTTACTGTCAAATGAAGTTTTTAACTATAAACTGATGATATATATTTTCTTTCTTTATCAGAAACCAAAAGAAAATCCTGATGAAGAAATTGAGGTAGGCAGGAGATATTTGTAGATTAAAACAGAAAATTATTTTTTCTTCACACTGCCTTTCCTTTCATAGTACAGATTTACTTTAGCAACTTTCCTACATACTGACCTAATATATAATGGACGTTTAAGGTGCAAGTGGAGTTTTTAAAGTATCTTCAATGCAGACAAAATCCCCTTTCCTCCTTATTACCTCTTCTTTTTTGAAAAATTAAAAACAAGTGTGCATATATATATATATATATATATATATATATATATGTATATATATATTAAACTTCTACATTGCTGCTTCTTGAAAAGGCACATGTTCTAATATCGAAGTCGAAGGATTTAGCGATATTCATTCGATCGAACAATCTAAGGAATATTCGTTCAATCGAATGATTAAATCCTTCTGATCGAACAATTTGAAGGATTTTAATCCATCGATCGAATGATTTTCCTTCGATCAGAAATTGGCTAGAACGCCTATGGGGACCTTCCCCATAGGCTTACATTGATGCTCGGTAGGTTTTAGGTGGCGAAGTAGGGGGTCGAACTTTTTTTAAAGAGACAGTACTTCGACTATCGAATGGTCAAATAATCGAACGATTTTTAGTTCGAACCGTTCGATTCAAAGTCGTAGTCGAAGTAGCCAATTCGATGGTCAAAGTAGCCAAAAAAATACTTCGAAATTCGAAGTATTTTTTATTCTATTCCTTCATTCGAGCAAAGAAAATGTGCCCCCAAATGTTTACACAATTTTCTAGTAGACTAAAGGTATGAAGAGCCAAATTACAGAAAGATCTCTTATCCAGAAAACCCAGGTCCCGAGCATTCTGGATAACAGGTCCCATACTTGTATATACACAGTTAAACAAGAGAGGACATTGGCTGCTCATGAATCTTTGGTTTTTCCTATAAAATTAGACACATTTCCACATTGCACCAGTGGGTTATGGGCCTAATGTGTTTAACTGTAGCATTTCCTTTACACTTTTACCTTACTTTTGTCAATTTCTTATTCTTGCAATATTTTATCTTAACAGATCAAACAGGAATCACTACAAAAACAACCTATTGAAGTTAATAGTGAAATGAAAATTGAAGGTAATAGTGAAATAGGATCAACTGTTGAAGCCAACAGCGAAATTGAAACAACTATTGAAGCCAACAGCGAAATTGAAACAACTATTGAAGCCAACAGGAAAAGAAAACCTGCTAATAAAGCTAATGTCAAAAGAAAAGCTCAGAGGAAAAGAAAGACGGCTAATAAATCTAGTAAGAGTGAAACTGCTAAGAAGCCTAATGGTAAGTAAACATTTAGCAAAAACAAAGCAGAATAGGCAAGTGTTGTAGTGCCTGTGGGGGACATAAATACTAGTGCCTCTAATATGGCTGTAAATGGAGCAGGACATTAAATGCTAACTTCTGATTGGCTGAACGGTTGCTACCTGTTACTAGTGATGGATTAGTTGGTACCTGTTACTACTTCATGTCCCATCTTTAATCTTATAGTCCAACACTTCGTTCATAATAGTGGTGGAACATGATTTAGATGAGCAAATTAATGATTGTGTTCATCTTCTAATCTACACCTTTATCAACTGTGAAAAATTGTTGTGATTAGTTAACACTTTCCTAACTGTCAGTAAATAGATTTGCCCCTGTATATGTCCTACTACTTGATGTTCTACAAGATTATTTCAAAGAACTGTCTTGTGTTCTCATGTGGCTTCATAACATATGTTTATGGTTTTATTCTGAATTTCTCCAGTCGTGGGTATTTTGTAGTAAAATTACCATCTTCATGTTGTACTCTTTGTGGTTTTTAAAATAATACATCATTATTCATAAATCATTATAATATAATATATGTATGTTATATCTCTTTTGCAGATGCAGTTTCACCTGTACGGGAGAAATTGTACTGTGATGAATGTGTATCCAGACAGAAGAGTTGCTTCGAAGACCAGATTAAAACAGCAATTGCGGTAAGTTATGTACCAGCACCAGGAATTCTTTTAGTCTATGTTGTGAATATAAGTATATTAGGAGAAAAAAAAACTATAAATGACATTGCACAGAGAGACCATCTCTTAATATGTAAATGATCTTAGTTTGGTGCCTGACTTCCCCAAGGCTATAAAGACTTTACATAGAAAGTAAAGTAGTGTCCTGTTGTGAGAGCCACAATTGGCTGGAAGGAGGCACCTGGGTCTAACATAGACACAATCCACTAAAGTAACATAGAAATTATGAATATACCTGTAATGTCCATTTTTGCAAACTACAATATTAAAAATATTTTACATTGGTACCAGTGTATTGCTGTGAGTAGATATGCTGATAGCCAACTCATAAGGAAATAGGTAGATGTGAAGAGCATTGTTACATTTATCCCTGATATCTGCCCAATATGCAACAAGTACACAGTTAGTATTAGTTGTATTACAAGCCTTTTTCTTTTATGAACAAACTGTTATGTTTTTCCACTACAGCTATTTCCATGTATAAAGGTGGTGGGAAAGTTGAACACCACTAGCTTTTCTCTGTATAGCCCAAGTGAAGGATTCTGCAACATAGATGCATTAAACTGTTGCTCAACTACAAACCACAAGACTTATGAATTAATTTCTCTTACATTACTTAAGCTCCCTTAATATCACACATATGAAACATGATCCCATGCAAGCAATGTATTCTGTAGAAGCCACTTTTAAGAAATTTCTATATTTGGAATCTCTAATATGTTTCTCTTTAAATATCCCACAGAAAAAGAAAATTTTCTGGATGGACGGTGAAATATTAAATGACACTGAAAGCAGCCTAATGAGTAGAGGATGGGTGAAGAAAATTGCCCCCACCTTCAGTAAGTCTTCTTAAAAAATATCTCTTCAAGGATTTCAGTAATATGGAATTGCTAATGATAAAAATTAACCTAGTGCTCCCCACATGCTAGCATATAAACGTCTGCCCTGGGGTTTCATGAGCACAACGTTGATGAAGTAGAGTTGAATACAACCTCATGGAATAGGCGACAATTGCATGAAAGTTGCATCCAACTTTATCTTCCAGTGACTTTCTGATCATCATCATCATTTATTTATATAGCGCCGACAAGATATGCAGTGCTTTACCTTAGTTACCCATAAGGGGTTACAGAGTACAATAGGATTAGAGGGCCCTACAAATTAGAGTTTACAAAGTAAAGGTTAGGGTACAATTGGGACATTAAGATTCTAGAAACAATTTTGTGATTTTTGATACAGCAATGATTGATTAATTAAGGTACATTGAATAAGCTTCTTTGATCTGAAAGGTTTCCATGTAAACACATCCTTAGGCCAGAATTTATAAGGGATACTTTTTCTGCAGGCACCTGACACCAAATACCATGGTTTTGTTATACAGTTGAGTATATTATATTCCCTAATGTGCCTAAGATATATGGGCAGAACCTGCTACTAGTGGAACCTTTCATAGCAATCTAATAAACTGCTATAATGATACTAATGTAATGTTTTTTCCTTGATAGATGCTGGTCCCAAGAAAACTATATTTTGTGACCCAACATATGGACATAAGGTAAATCCATATCTATGCTAGTACAATACAAAGATCTATGTAAGAAATGTGTGGGTAATCGTAATCTAACCAATCATGGATATGGCCAATTTAATTGAGCATTAAGATAAATATTGTTAATGTTTACTATTATATGTTTTTTATTTTTACACCATTGTCATTGTTCAACCCAGAACAGTGTACAATGACTTTCCCTTTCCTATAGCTAAACATATTTCTTTCTATGGACTTAAATATAAATGTTCTACATTTACTTGTCAGTTAAAGTGCATGATGTGACTGGTGGGGAGGAGCCAAGCAAGTTAGCAAGCTACAGTACTTAGTGCAACTTAATTGCAGAGTATGGTAGCAGTATAACTAGCAGTTACTAGGCTAGTTGTTATTTCTTCTGTGGTTAAAGAAGTAATATAATGCACCAGACGTTTACTAATCATTTGAGTGTACTTGCCTTCCATGAATAAACTTTTTTATTTATATTTACTTTTTTTAGTTTAGCAGTCCTTATTATACACAACCCAGCCTCATCCTGTCATTCAGTGAAATTCAACTCAGACTTCTGAAAGAGGATCAGATAACCAATAACTTTTACAGTGTGCACTTCACAAGCAAGGTGAGACAACTGCAGTGATTTACAATGACCCATATCAACCAATTAGGTCTTCCATTTAATTTCTATCTTGCAGTAGATTGATCAAAATGAATTGTTTATTAAATGCTACTTGTAAATGTATTAGTAAATCAACCCCACATCCTTGTCACTTGCCATTTTATTATAATAGCCCAACAAAAAATAAAATGCAACTTGATTTAGATAATTTGATCCATGTCTGAACTGTAGGCCCTGGTATTTAAACTGTGTAGGGGCCCAAATAGCCCAACATTAGCCAATTAATAAATACTGGTGCATGGCATTTTGACATTTGCCTGTCTACAGTCTGCCTGTACAGGCCTGCTTCTTTCAGCTGAATCATATGGCTTCCAGTTAACATGATTGGAACCCATTATTTCTAAGTCAAAGGGGCACATTTACTAACCACCAAAAATTCGCTAGAGACGGCTTCGATCAGAGAGCAACACTTGGCCAGGCGTAGATTCGCCAGGACAATGCTAATTCACTAAAATCCGAAGTTGTATCCAGGGTGCCAAACTCTGACGAAGTTGCCCTAGCATTACTGCGCCAGGCGAAGTGAAGTTGCGCTAGCGTTGCCTAATTTGCATATGGCGGGAATTTAAAGTTCAATGGACGTATATGTTGTAGCAAATACATTACACTACACAAGCCCAGGAAACCTTAATAAAATAAAATAAAGTTAATAAAAAAATAAACCTTAATAAAATAAAATAAAGTATTGCCCTACATATGAGCCCAGTGTATAGTGTATGTGCCATATGTTAGGAAATGTAGGGGGAATCTGGTTACCCCAAAAACATTTTACACTCTTTTTCAGACTATCACCCTGAGAAAGGAAAAGACGCTAGCGTTTTTTGGGACTTTCAAATATTTTTGTAGGAACTCTAATCTAACTCTATCTAATCTATTGCACTTCACCTGGTCTGAGGTGGCGAAGGCAAGTCTGGCGCAAGAGGTAACGTTCACTTCTTAGTGAATTTGCGTGTTTACATCCACTCGCCAGAGCGCAAATTTGCCAGGCATTAGGGAGCGAACTACCGCTAGAATCTATCTCCTTTGCTAGCGAAGTTATGCCGGTGACCTAATTTTCACTAGCGTTAGTCACTTTGCTCTTTAGTAAATTTGCCCTACAGACGGTTTCCAGTAAATGGAAGTGGAAATTATTTTACATAGGGTTTCCAAGAGAAAACAATGTGATGCCTCTTGTTACTGGTCATACTTACAGTGTAACTTCTTCTGACCTGGTGGGAATATAGAAGCCAGAAATGTGGCCAATTAGTGGCTCTCTAAATGTTGTTGCATTCCAATTCCTAGGATTTTCATATATTAATTTGCTATAATCTTCTTTGACTTTTTATTTTTATAAAATGGATAACTAAATGTATTCTTTGTATTCTAGATTGGTCTGTGCAAGGCATTAAGGCAATGGCGTTTGTTCTGTGATGTGAATCCAGGCACTTTCTTCCCTCGTTGCTACATGTTTAGTGAGAAAAATGAAAAACAAGCATTCATTGGTAAGTTTGTATAAAATAGTGTAGCATGTCATTATGTCTTGGGTTTAGTATCTAAAATCCGGGCTTTATATAATTCAAAACCAAAGTATTATTTAACTCAGTGATCCACAACCAGTGGCTTATGAGCAGCAAGTTGCTCACCAACTCTTTGGATGTTTCTCTCATCGGCCTCAAAACAGGCATTAATTTTTAAATTCCAGGTTTGGAGGCAAGTTTAAATTGCATAAAAACTAGGTGTACTGCCATGTAGAGAATCCTGTATGCTGCAAGGCCAATCACAGCCCTTATTTGGCACCCCTAGGTCATTTTTGCATTGCTCCCAAACTCTTGTTATATTTGAATGTGGCTCACGGGCAAAAAAGTTTGGGGCCCCTGATTTAACTCTAAGGTTATTTTATATATTGCATGTTTTTTTCATGGAATAGTTATTATGGTTTAGCTTTATGTATTTATATAATATTTGAAAAATGTTTTAAGGCGACAGAGCACACATTCCAATATAGAACACTGGCTAGGCCATGACTAGTCACTCCCCTTTCCTTGATGTACTTATCACCTAGTCACTAGAATGTTTGAGAGTGATTCAGATAATTGGTTCTATATAGCTGTCCTATGAAATAATGTTCCACCCCAAATAAAATGTGTTCTATTAGAAGTTACAAGCCGCTGGCACATGAAGTGAATGAAACTGGGGTCCTACCCCTGGTGTGTTTATTGATGCAATAAACACACCAGGGGTAGGACCCCGGTTTAATTCGATTTGTGTGCCAGCCTCTTGTTTCTTCGTATTGGACCATTGGGAGTGCCGTCTCCCTTAGGCTTTGGGCACCAGCGGTATTCATTTGAAGGGCCTGAGTGTGCGTGTGATTTCCCTGCTCTATTAGAAGTTCCCATAAATATATTATAGTGCATGTTAATGACAACTCTCTGTATCTACTATAAGTTGTGCCTATATACATTAATATGTAAAGGAAAATAAATCCATGGTATTGCCTTTTTAGAAATATTATTCAAAGTTCCACCTCTTTTTATAAACAAAATATTGGACCTGTTTGTTCTCACAGTTATAGTTAGTCTCATCTTTTGGTTAAGTTGAGTATTCTAACAAAAAATCTGCCTTTATTTAGATGACTTTAGCATGACTGCGGCTTGTGGTATCCTAAAATGGGTTTTGAGACGCAATGAGAAGTCTTTGCAAAATGACATTCCCAGACGGAAAAAAAAGAAAAAAGCTAGAACTGTTCCAGAAGATATTATAGTAACAGCCCTTGTGGTTTGCCAATTTTATCTGTATGACTCAGCACATGAGGACGAAGATTACTTAATATGTTCCAGGATAATTAATTGGGAACAGTTCATACATGACTACTATCAGGTTATGCAGTAAGTAATTTCAGCTGAAACAATTCATAAAATTTCGATTTAGAAAAAAATTGTCTTGATTATAGGAAAACAATGACAGTGAACACTCTATGGGGTGATTTATGAATGTTAATAGAATGTTTGTTTCTTCGAATCATAGTTTTTGTGCAAACTCATGAATTTTTCTTATAGTTAATTCTTGATTTTTTGGTTTAGTGTAAAAACCATAAAATCTATGAATACAAAGGCCTAATACAAATCACATTGAACAGATATTTGTTGTGTATAATAAACCTATTCATATATAATATTCTCCATAAACATTATATTGCAATAGTGTGATGTGTATTATGTAGAACTGTCTCTCATCCCTGCCCTTGTATTGTTACAGTCATGGTGCGCACATACGGAATTCAGACAAGTATGTTGATTACTGCCACCAATTGTTATGTAAGCTGAGAACAGTGTACCCACAACTAGATATAGATGGAGAAAAAAACATCTGGATTTTAAAACCAAGAGCTCTATCTAGAGGAAGAGGTAAGAGAATCTGTGAAATGGGTACTCAAGTGATGTTTAGGGAGAAAACAAAAGTTCAGGTTACTGGTGGGTGCTCCTCACAGGATATTTATAAATGACTCACATACAGTAAATGAAGTAGAAAATCATGCAAGGGCTTATATAGTAATAGCTATTTCTATATGATCCATACAAGGGTGAGGGACCTCACCTCCATTGAGGTTTTGGGAGGAGCCATAAGGGTCTTTATCTCATACATTTTGGAACATAATAAATTCCCATACTTCATGGCCAATTCACAGTTATGATTATTTCTGTGCCACAATGCAGAATATGTATAAATTAATTCCTAATTTGATGTGTGAGATGTAGGAGCAAAGTGACAACCTTAGTTATTGGTCCAACGCATGCTGATTTTGTTGCTTCAGCTGTTACAGAATGGTTTACTACAATATTGATTTAAACAGAGATTGATTCATGTTTTACATGTTATTACAGGGATACATTGCAGAAATGATCTGAAAGAGATATGTTCCTTTGGAAATCAATGGGTGGCTCAAAAGTACATAGAGAGGCCACTTCTTGTATATGGAACCAAAATTGATCTCCGTCAGCATTTCCTCATAACGGACTGGTACCCGTTAACTATCTGGTTCTATAAGCACAGTTTCATCCGTTTCTCATCTCAGCCCTACACAGTGAAGCGTTTAGATACGTAAGTAGAGGGTGCAAAATCTTGCATTCTATTTATTTGTTATGCAGTAATGACGTGATTTGTTGATATGACTTCACTGCTTTGTACTCTTAGAGGCTCATGTACAAACAGAAATAAGTCTACTCTGTGCCTTATTTTAGTATGTTGCAAGCGGGTATGTCTTGTCTTACAATCCTTTAGGAATATTATTCAAAGAAATGAAAAATATCATAAAACCTTTTTTTTATTTAACAAATTACATTATAAAACACCTTGGACAATTGTGCCATTGTTGCTAGTAATTTAAAGGTAATTAATTAATAGGTTTAATCCACGGTGTATACAATAGGGATACACCGAATCCAGGATTTGGTTCGGGATTCGGCCAGGATTCGGCCTTTTTCAGCAGGATTCGGATTGGGCCAAATGCTTCTTCCTGGCCGAACCGAATCCCAATCCTAATTTGCATATGCAAATTAGGGGTGGGAGGGAAATCGTGTGATTTTTTGTAAAAAATGTTTTCCCCTTCCCACCCCTAATTTGCTATGCAAATTAGGATTCGGTTCGGTATTAGGCCGAATCTTTTGTGAATGATTCGGGGGTTCGGCCAAATCCAACATAGTGGATTCAGCGCATCCCTAGTCAGGCCCGGAGTCACAATCTGTGGGTTCTGGCAAATGCCAGAGGGGCTGCTGTATGGTTCCATAGAAAGTTACCATATAGTGGGCTGGTAGGGGGCTGTTTGGGCCTCTGTGTACTTGGAATGCAAGGGCCTATTTGGACTCCTAGTCCAGGCCTGTCCCTAGTATACAATAACGTTTGTGATAAATCACTTTATGGCATGAAATACATTTGTTTGTTGCTGCTACATCTGTAAAGTGGGCCAATAGTGTGCTAAAAGCTCTGTTCTTCTAACCTCTGATCCTGTAGCAGTTACATTGGTTACAAGGCTCTATAATTTTGCTCTAACTATGGTCAGCTTGCTAAGGCTAATGAATGGCTAAGGCAAGATTAGAATAGTTAGTAAACTCACTGGATACTGACATTGTATTACTAGTGATGGTTCATGCACATAAACCTGACAATTGTATTGTTTTATCCTTCCAGCGCCATCCATGTGTGTAATAACAGCATACAGAGGAAATTAGAGAATGCACCAAATCGTCACCCCAACCTGCCTGAAGAAAACATGTGGCACAGTGATGAATTCAAAGAGTATCTTTGTACAATCGGAAAAGAGCAAGTCTGGGATTCAATCATGATACCAGGGATGAAGAAAGCCCTCATTCAAACTATGAAGGCCACCCAGAAAAATGAGACATACAAGAAAAACAGTTTTGACATTTTTGGTGCAGATTTTATGTTTGGAGAAAACTTCCAGCCCTGGCTACTTGAGATCAATCTCAAACCTGACATAGAAAAAGACACGTCAGTAATGGAGAAGCTTGTTCCACCAATGGTAGAGGACATTGTACGTGTGGTGATTGATTACAAGGATGACCCTAACTGTAACGTGGGAGGATTTGAACTTATATATAAACAGGTAAGTGCAAGTCAAGGGACAGAAACTTTGATACTGATAAATGTCTAAAGAATAACATAACCTCAGGCATATAATCTGAGTACATAATGTTTTTGGGCTGTGTTTATTTATATAAGTATGCCATGGGTGGGTCACTTTCATGAGAGCATTTGATACATATTTGCTACTTCAAGTGCTCTTCCCCATGGGAATGCCCTGTAGATAAGTTTATTGCAGCTCCAGCAGGCCCCAAAGGGGTGCGGGGGTTGCAATTGCACCCAGGCAAGTAGTTATGCCACCAGGGTTCTTAAAAGAAAAATGTACTAACATCAGCTTTGGACATAGCTATTAGTTGTAATTCTCAACTAAGCAGTTCCTCTTAACTTAGAACAAGGTTACAGACATATTTTAAGCAAATAAGTTTTAATAGTACCCAGAACAGTAACATATTTAACTGCCTTATAATTATAGGGAGATATAATGTGAGAACATACAAATTATGATTGTACGCAATATAGCAGACTTCCAGGGGCCGGACCCATGAGATGGCCACATCTTACTAGAGCTCCTGTCGGCTGCCACCACAACAGTGTTTTTAAAGCAGCGTTTTGCCTCCAAACTCCACCACAACATCAGGAGGCACAGGATAAACTGAGGTGAAAAGCATCTTGAAGCGACACGGCTCCCCCTCACCTTTGCAGCCCCGAAGTCTACCCGCTGGAGGAACAACCTTGTGGACCCGGACCGGATGTTAAGGGCAGAGGCACGGCACATACGGAAGGTGAAAACTTCATAGGCTGCAGCTACGTAACAGCCAACTGCCTCAAACCGTAAGTCCGGTCACGGGAGGGTGAGCACCACGGGAGTGGCGCATGCTCTTATTGAGGCCCACAGAGCGACAAGGCCATCAGGCGCACCTTAATAGAAACTGCGCAGACAGGCAGGCCATAGACCAGGACTTCTCTCTACTAAGCCCGCGACCTGTCATTAGCCCCTGTCACGGTCGGCACCCAACACCAGAACAAACACCAGGCACCCTGGTCTCGGCTCGTGCTTCACCAGTAGCGTGACCGCCTTTGGGCCTCGGGAGGAGCCCTCGGGTTACTTGGATGACACCTGGACTTAAACGAGAGGTGCAAGATGGAAGTTCTGGATAGGCAGAGGGGCACGACTGTAGAGTAAAGTCTTTGGACAGAAGGTCGCAGTGCAAGGCGTGAAGGAGAAGAATAGTCAGATCAGGCTGGGTCAAGGCAGGCAGAAAGTCAGCGTAAACAATTCAGGCCGGGTCTGGGCAGGCAGCGTTCTAAGCGTGGTCAGGCAGGCAAGGGTCAAAACCGGGAGATCAAACAGATGGGATGAGGCAGAATCGGAGTCAAATAACAAGCAAGGGTCAGGTTCCAGAGATCAGAGTAGTAAAACAGCCAGGCAGGGTCAAACACAGGAAATAATCAGACTAGAAGCTTAACAGTACAAAGTACAAGGCACCAGGAACAAACCTATCACGGGCAACCATAAAACAACAAATGCCCCTTTAAATACTTTGAATTTGGCGCCATTGCGCGCTGACGTCATCCGTCAGCGCGACTGCGCCTTTAAATAGCGATAATGCGCGTGGCGAGCGCACTAGGAAGGAAGCCAGCAAGAGGAATGGTGTGGCAGGCGTCCCTGCCGATGGTGCGCCGGGCGTCCCTGTCGCACCACTAGACCACCAGGGTAAGTGTTCTTCACATTACCCCCCTCTGCAGGGGGGCCACCAGACCCCCAGGCCTCCCAGGAAACTTCGAATGGAATCGCCTCCTGAGGCGATCAGCACTAATGTCCCCAACAGGAACCCAAGAATTCTCTTCGGGACCATAGCCCTTCCATTTCACCAGATATTGGAGCTTACCCCGTACCCGATGAGAATCAAGGAGCTCCTAGACTTCAAACTCTGGATGACCCTCAACCAATACTGGAGGAGGAACAGAAGACTGATGAACATGTGAAGCAGGCTTAAGGAGGGAGACATGAAAAGTGTTAGAAATCTTGAAGTTATCAGGCAATTTGAGGCGAACAGACAAGGGGTTAATAATCTCAACAATAGGATATGGACCAATGAATTTAGGCCCCAGCTTAAGAGAAGGGACTTTCAGCTTAATGTTCTTAGTAGACAACCAGACGGAATCTCCAACCTGGTAATTGGGAGCCTCCCTACGTGACCTATCAGCCGCCCTCTTCTGAACAGCTGTAGCAGCGGAAAGAGAGTTATGCACCCCAGACCAAATTTTAGCAAAGTGACCAATAGCAGTGTTGACAGAAGGGACTGGGGAAAAAGAACCAGAAAAAGAAAATGCTTTGGAGTGTAAACCATAAACAATAAAAAATGGAGATTGACCAGTATAAGAATGTGTTGCGTTATTATAAGCAAATTCTGCCCAGGGTAATAGTTCAGACCAAGAAGATTGATTATCAGAGACATAGCAGCGTAAAAATTGTTCGAGTGATTGATTTACCCTTTCTGTTTGACCATTGGTCTGAGGGTGATAAGCAGTAGAGAAGGATAAATGGATTCCTACTAACGAGCAGAATGCTCTCCAGAATTGAGAGACAAATTGTACCCCTCTATCCGAAACAATATAACAGGGAAACCATGTAACTTAAAAACATTAGCAATAAATAATTCTGCCAAGGTTTTGACGGACGGGAGGTGTGGGAGAGGAATGAAGTGACTCATTTTGCTAAACCTATCCACCACCACCCAGATTACTGTCTTCCCCTGGGAGGGAGGAAGATCAACAATAAAATCGAAAGATGGGACCAGGGCCTCTCAGGGATAGGTAGTGGCATCAATAACCCCTGAGACAAGGTCCTAGAGGGTTTAGACCTCTGACAGACTGGGCAAGAATTAACATAATTTTTAACATCCTGCCTAAGAGAAGGCCACCAAACGTTACAGGACAAAAGAGATACCGTTTTGGAAATACCAGGGTGTCCCGCCATTCTGGAGTTATGAGCCTCATTCAAAACCTATTTCCTCAGATCCTCATTAACAAATAACTTCTCAGGGGGAGTTTCCCTAGGGGCAGAAGCTTGGGCAGCAGATAATAATGTGGTAAGATCGGCTCCCAGAGCGGCCACATTTAATTCACTGGGAATAATGGGGTTATTCACACAAGGTTCAGAGGGTTGGGATTCAAAGCTGCGGGAGAGGGCGTCAGCCTTAGTATTCTTAGACCCGGGTCTAAAGGTAAGGGTAAAATTGAATCGGGAGAAAAATAAGGCCCATCTGGCCTGTCTGGGATTCAATCGTTTGGCAGATTCAATATACAGTAGGTTTTTATGGTCAGTAAAGACCGTTATCTGGTGCTTAGCTCCCTCCAACAAATGTCTCCATTCTTCAAAAGCCCATTTAACAGCCAACAACTCCCTGTTCCCAATATCATAATTTGCCTCAGCGGACAAAAATTTCTTAGAGAAGAAAGCACAGGGGTGAATCTTGTTAGTTGTAGGATGCCTTTGAGAAAGAATTGCCCCTGCTCCCACCTCAGAGGCGTTCACTTCAACAATGAAAGGGAGAGAAGAATCAGGATGACAAAGAATAGGGGCAGATACAAATTCTTTTTTAAGAAATTCAATGACTTCAATGGCCTCAGGGGACCATATGCTCGGATCTGCACCCTTCTTGGTTAAATCAGTAAGAGGGGCTACAATCAAAGAAAAATTTTCAATAAATTGCCGGTAGTAATTTGCAAAACCCAAGAATCTCTGAATTGCCCACAAGGACAAAGGTTGGGCCCACTCTAGAATAGCTTTAACCTTATCAGGATCCATCTCTAAACCTTTGCTAAAAATGGTGAACCCCAGAAAATGGATAGAAGGAACTTCAAAAGTACATTTTTCGAGCTTAGCAAAAAGTTTAAATCTTCTTAACCTGGACAATACCTCCCGAACATGACTACGGTGTTCAGATAGATTAGAAGAAAAAATTAGAATATCGTCCAAATAGACCACTACAGATACTCCCAGCAGGTCCCGGAAGATGTCTTTAACAAATTCCTGGAACACTGCTGGTGCGTTACAAAGGCCAAAAGGCATTACGAGATACTCATAGTGGCCATCCCTGGTGTTAAAGGCCGTTTTCCATTCATCTCCCTTTCTGATTCGGATGAGGTTATAGGCCCCCCTAAGATCAAGTTTAGAAAAGATTTTGGCATTTTTAACCTGATCAAACAATTCAGATATTAGAGGAAGGGGATATCGATTCTTAATGGTGATCTTATTAAGACTCCTGTAATCAATACAGGGACGAAGACCACCATCTTTCTTACCAACAAAAAAGAATCCCGCCCCCGCAGGGGAACTGGAAGGCCTGATGAAACCCCTCTCAAGGTTTTCTTTAATATATTCCTTCATTGCCTGGGCCTCTGGCAGAGAAAGGGGATACGTTCGTCCCCGAGGAGGAGTAGACCCAGGGATTAAGTCAATTGGACAGTCATACTGCCTGTGTGGGGGTAATGCCTCTGCGGCTTTCTTGGAAAACACATCTGCATAGTCCAAGTAAGCTGTAGGTAAGCCTTCAAGAACAGTAGCTGCCACTACGGAGGAAATGTAGGACCCTTGACATGTTATACCCCAACCAAGTACCTTCCTGGTTACCCAATCAATATGTGGGTTGTGACTTTGCAACCAAGGTAACCCTAAAATAAGAGGAGAGGAAGCACCCTCAATGAGGTATAGAGCTATCTCCTCACAGTGTACCTTGTCAGTAGTCATGAAAAGATTCACAGTTTTCTTGGATACTACACCTGACCCTAAGGGTCTTTTGTCAACAGCCAAAATTCTCAAGGGGGAACTTAGAGAAACTAAAGGAATATTGTGTTTGGCTGCAAAGGCAGCATCCAAAAAGTTCCCCTCCGCCCCTGAGTCCACAAAAGCGGACACCATGACAGAGCCCGTAGGCCAAGTTAGTTTAACAGAAATTAAAACCCTTGAGGCAGATTGGGGAGAGGAAACTCCTGCACCCAAATGGAGCTCCCCTTCTCCATTTAGGCTTGGGAGTTTCCCGGCCTCGTAGGACACTGGCTTAGAAAATTACCCTTCCCCCCACAGTATATACACAGACCCAAAGATCGCCTGCGTGCCCTTTCCTCAGGAGTTAAGCGAGATGTGCCTAACTGCATAGGCTCCTCCTGGGGTAGAGGTGCAGGGAACTTAACATTGGTCACCATATTAGGAAGGTTAGACTTTACATTGGTAAACCCAGAAAAAGAAGAACCCTTCTCACCCCTTCTCTCCCTTTGTCTTCTATCTACCTGGATGGCTAGACACATAAGATCATCCAGGTTAGAAGACAAAGGATAATTTACTAGGCTATCCTTAACAGAATCTGAAAGCCCAATACGGAACTGGCTGCGAAGAGCCATGTCATTCCACCCAGTTTCAACTGCCCACCGGCGGAACTCGGTGCCATATACCTCCGCATCCCGTTTTCCCTGGCGTAATTTACGAATCGCGGAGTCGACAGAAGATGCACGATCCGGGTCATCATATAGAATGGCCATAGTGTTAAAGAAACAATCAAGTGAAAAGCGGGCTGGATCAGTGGAGGGTAATCTGAGAGCCCAAATTTGAGGGTCACCCTGAAGCAGGGTCATAACAAACCTTACTTTCTCCTCACCAGATGAGAATGAATGAGGAAAGAAACCAAGGTATAATTTACAGGCATCCTTAAACACAAAAAATTTGGTTCTGTCCCCACTGAATTTTTCAGGGAACACAATTTTGGGTTCATGGGTTTTAGAGGTGTTACCCATCATAGCTGAAGAACCCACAGGAGGAGAAACAACTGGACCAGGCAAAGGCTGCGGAGACTCCAGCCGGCGAGTCGGATTGTGGAAGCCTTGCATGAGATAGTCTTGCTTCCGCTCGTGGTCCTCCAAGCGCTGTAGCAAGGTGGTAAGGAGCGCTTCTGTAGTGGAGGGAGCAGCAGCAGTGGTGTGACCTTCGTCTTCCATGTCCCGTGATAATGTCACGGTCGGCACCCAACACCAGAACAAACACCATGCACCCTGGTCTCGGCTCGTGCTTCACCAGTAGTGTGACCGCCTTTGGGCCTCGGGAGGAGCCCTCGGCTTACTTGGATGCCACCTGGACTTAAACGAGAGGTGCAAGATGGAAGTTCTGGATAGGCAGAGGGGCACGACTGTAGAGTAAAGTCTTTGAACAGAAGGTCGCAGTGCAATTGTTCTCTCATTCAGCAGAAGCGAATCCCTATATAGGCAAGTTAAAAGGTTATTGACTGACTGTTTCTGGAATTTCCTCGCCCAGGACTGAAACTTATTTCCACCAGGGTTCAGCCACATTACGTACCATTGACCCTTTGAATGCTACATTTTTGGTTATTTCTCACCAGTTCTATTACATAAGAGAAGTTATGTGATACATCAGCATTCACGCTCAGATTTTCACTCCACAAAATATTTCTAGGACACGCTATAAAGTTCTACCAGGCTGAACGTATATTACTCAGTTCTGAAAAGGAGACATGTTATCTACCCATTTGCATTTATCCGTTATGGATAAATATTTGGACAATACTTCAACCATGCCTCCAAAAGCAATTAAGTCAACCAAACCAAAGGACACAAAAAAATTGACAGGGCATACTCAACAAGAGGCTGAACTAGATTTACAACATTCGCAAACTGGACCTCAATTGTCGTCAGCAGAAGATCTTGTACAAATTCTCGGTCCATTACTGGATCAAAAATTGGCCTCCATAAAAGATTCCATATCTGAGGTTCTACAGGAAGTAACAAGCCACTCACAAAAGCTATTGGAAGCGGAAGACCGTATATCATCTTTGGAAGATGAGGTGGGTAAGCAATTTAGCACTGATCTAGTAAACACTGGGTATAACCTTTGGTACTACATCTGAGTATAAAAGGCATCATTTTGTATACATAATAAAAATGATTTATTTAAGCCTATTGGACTATATATATTCTAGTTCTAAAAGTTTTTAGTTTTTTCCAGTTCTAGGCTAATTATACTGGAAATGGGACTCTCAATCAAGAAAAAACCTTTACAGATCTAAAGAAAACAACCATCTCTGATCCATAGCAGGTGGCTAGTGGGATGAGTCTTGGAGAAAGGAATAGTCCAACCAACCCTTTCCTTTTGATGCCTAATTTTTTCTTTGTTATACCTGTACCTAAACATATTTAAAATAAAATTGGTATTAAATGTAAAATTATTTCCTTAATCGCTTTTTGTACTCTTTCTTCCTTATGAAAAATATAAATAATTTTCAGCATTGGTATTAGTTGACACACACATATATATATATATATATATATATATATATATATATATTAATATAAGTGTACAGTAGCACTCAATTCTTTTATCTGGTGCTCAGCCTTATAGGGGAAAGTTCCGCTTTTTTCCAATTATATAGCAATTATCAAATGAGGCGGAACTCAATTTATCAAAATTAGAAAAGAATATTTTGTCAATTCATCATGTACAAATAATAATAATACAACCTTTTTGTTACATTATATCTCATAACAGCGACATTTCGGCATGCAGCGTGCCCTTTCTCAAGCTTGACAGAGAAACCAAATATCACAGGTGTGCTTCACACATAAAAAGGCTTTAGATAGGAAGTGCCATCACAACATCATAGGGGTAAAACACATTTATATTACACAAAACAATTAGGGGCAAATTCACTAAGCGCCGAAGCGCCTAACGCTAGCGTCAATTCGCTAGCGTTGGGCATTTTCGTTACTTCGCAAATTCACTAACGAATGCTGGCGTAAGCTCGCTAGTGTTACGCCTGGCGAATTTGCGCAACGGACGTAACTACGCAAATTCACTAACACACGCATTGTACTGAACACTATCTTTTACGCTAGACTTCCTTCGCCACCTCAGACCAGGCGAAGCGCAATAGAGTAGATAGGGATTGCTTCAAAAAAAGTTAAAATTTTTTCTAAGTCCCAAAAAACGCTGGCGTTTTTTCTATATTATGGGTGATAGGCTGAAAAAGAGGGGGCTCCCCTCCTTCCCCCATACATACTAACTCATGGCAACTTAAAGGACCAGTAACGTCAAAAATTTTTACAAAAAAATTCGTTAGAATACAATGAAAAAAAAACACCTACACAAATTAAAATTTAAAATAGCAAAGCCTTTAATGAGAAATAACTTACAGAAACTCCACTTCCTGTCCTCTTCAGAAACGGCGAAAAGGCGACCATCCATCCTGCATCGCTCAATTTCGCCTCCTGGATAATCACTGACAGCATGCAGCTGGGAGAGTGTGCTTCCCCTTGTCAAGCAGCGGGCTTCTTGTGGCTCTGTAGGATGGACACGGTGATCAGCACAATTTACCAGTTGAGGGGCTGCGGGTGCCCAGGTGCGAGTACTTCACTTCCTGGGAACAAGAACAAGGGTTCGGGTAGGGTCGGCAGGAGCACGTTGGTGAATCCCTCAACTCGCACCTGGCGGGCGCCCAGGTGCGAGTACTTCACTTCCTGGGAACTCGCACTGGAACTTGTTGGGGGTCAGGTGGCCCGGCCTCTGAGACAGGGGCTTGTTGTCTCCTGGGATCAGCAGGTCGTGAATGGGATCCATCATCCAGGAAGACTGTCCTGCCAAAGGGCACTTGGATCCTGCTGTTTGCAACAAGGATCTCTTCCAGGGGTCCATTGGACAGGTTTGACATCGTTCGCTGTGCGCTGAGCTGTGCGGTCACCAGCAGGAGCTGCAGAGAAGCACAGGCGCTGCTCCTCCACCAAAGACGCGAACAAGGGGTCGGGTAGGGTCGGCAGGAGCATGTTGGTGAATCCCTCAACTGGTAAATTGCGCTGATCACCATGTCCATCCTACAGAGTCGCAAGAAGCCCGCTGCTTGACAAGGGGAAGCCCACTCTCCCAGCTGCATGCTGTCAGTGAATATCCAGGAGGAGAAATCGAGCGCTGCAGGATGGATGGTCGCCTTTTCGACGTTTCTGAAGAGGACAGGAAGTGGAGTTTCTGTAAGTAATTTCTTATTAAAGGCTTTGCTATTTTAAATTTTAATTTGTGTAGGTGTTTTTTTTCGTTGTATTCTAACGAATTTTTTTGTAAAAATTTTTGACGTTACTGGTCCTTTAACTATACAGTGGGCACATGTGTAGGGCAAAATAAAAATTTTATTTTAATGTTTTTTAAGGTTTCCCAGGCATTTGTAGTGCTGCTACATATTCCTCCATTGAAATTTGAATTTGGCGCTGTATGCAAATTAACCATCGCTAGCGTAACTTTGCTTAGCGAATCAACGCTAGCGCAACTTCGCAACCTTACGCTACTCCTGAGCGCAACTTCGGATTTTAGTGAATTTGCGGAGCGCTGGCGAAACTACGCCTGGCGTAGTGTGGCGAAGTGCGGCGAAGTTACGCCTGGCGCAACTACGAATCTTAGTGAATTTGCCCCATTGAGAGAAGAGAGCTTAAACTTCAATCCAATTTTCTATGTATAGTCATATATATCTATATCTATATCTATATCTATATATATATATATATATATATATATATATATATATATATATCTATATATACACACACACAGGTACAATATTTCCATCAAATGTACATTTATTTTGATGCAGACAGTGATGTTCCAATAGAATATGCCATTTATTTTGTGGTATTTGATTTATTGACAGTGTAATTTGTGTTATTCAACTGTTATTTGGTTGAACGTGTCATGGTTTTCCAACTTTCCCCGCTGTTAACACCAGGCCAGGTGGCGGCTCAAGGATGTCACAGGTGGCAGGTTGGTGACATTGCGAGGAAAGACCTGTAATGTCAGCGGATGGAGTTATGGTGTGGCGATCAGTGATTGGCCTATCAATGTGTCAATCTTAGAGAATCCTGCCCATTTTTACCTGGTGGAAACCCACATAGACACAGAGAGAACATTCCAACCCCTTGAAGATAGAACAATAGCACCATCAGCTGTTCATTTTACCTGACTGTCTACAGTAAATTAAAATGAATTCTGAGAAAAGAATGTTGCTCTGCTAAAAAAATCAAGCTAAAAGACCATGTAGTGTTTTTATGGTCGGTTATAAGCACTGCAAAATTAGCCAGCTTTTCTTTCAACTTTCAAATGAAGGAGCTTGTCAACAAATGCTTTTGGTAAAAAAAAATTGGACCCCTTTTATTTAATGGACGAGCATATCTTGGTTCTAGTGATGTGCGGGTTGGCCTGCGGTTTGGCCTGATCTTGCACCCCCCTTTCTGGGTCACGGGTGGGTCTGGGTTGAGCTCTTCTGCCTGCTCTCCCCGCCCACGACCTTACAATGCCGAATTCCGGGTTCAACTTTTATAGCTGCATGCCTGCTAGCCCCGCCCCTATTGTGATATCAACGGTGGGGCAGGGTGGTGCGAGTCTATAAAAGGAACCCGGAAGTCGGACTTGGGTGGGCACAGGTGAAGGGAGGGCAGGTGTGGGTCAGGTAAAACCTGACCCGCACATCACTACTTGGTTCCCCTGCTGGGCAGCATTTTCCATATTATCATACTCAATACAATTCATTTGCAGACAGAACACAACAAAACTTTTCAGACCTCAATCCTCTGTCTACAACAACCCACCAATCTACCCGACAATCAGATTATGAATTTATATGGGGTATGGCTTAAAGCACTGCTATATGTCCCCAGGCAGTAGCACAGGGGTGCTGAGCTTCAATCTGACATGTACAGGTGAATCCATCTGTATTTCACATTTTGTTGCACTGTATCCAGACACCATTCTTAGTGCTAAATCCTGCCTCCAGATGGTGCTAGAGTACACGTTTTTCATTACATCTATTTAGTGGAAGTAAATCTAGAGCAACTGGACTTGATGTTACCCATTGAAGACATTTCACTACTCATCCGAGTAGCTTCTTCAGTTCAACTTACTGATATGAGAAATCCTCGGCATATAAACTCTTCCAGTATTCCAATCACAATGGTGCAGTGTAACTATCCAATTAGGTAACAAGTGGAACTCAAAGCGTTTGTGAATGCTGTGTATTTACTGTGATAGAACTACTATTGTGTCATGCAACTCAAAGAGCTAGATATACCGTGACCTGGATGAATGAAAACCTTCATAGACATATTTTCAGTACATTGCTTTTGATGGACTAAGGCCATTGAACTCTAGCACCATCTAGAGGCAGGACTTAGCACTATGGTGTCTGACCACAAGTCTTGTTCCTCCAAGAAACCCAACTGAGAAGTCAATAAATCATATTTGTAAGTTTTTACTGACAAGTATTCACCCAGTAGAAAGACAGTACTCAATTATACAGATATAATATCTGTTATCAGGAAACCTGTTATCCAGAAAGCTCCAAATATCAGAAAGGTGGTCTCCTATAGACTCAATTATAATCAAATAATTCAGATCCTGGCCTGCATATTCCAAATAACATACAAATTAGGGGCATGTCAGGGGACATCTATGTGATACAGTGTCCTAGACCTCAGCATTGGTATTTCCCTAACAAACATCCTCCAGTGATTTCAGGTTAACAATACTAAAGAGTTTTAAAACATACACCCCCCTACTGCTTTTTCTACATAAAGAAGAATGAAAGCTCCAATCAAAGGGGAGGGGTGCCAAATGTTGTAATGACCGGCTCAGGGTATCAGATAAGTCATTTTTGGGAGATGCCGTAACATTTGGCCACTAAAATCCGAAGTTGCACTCAGGGAGGCGAACAGTAGCGAATTTGCACAAGCGTTAATTCGTCAAGCAAAGCGAAGTTATGCTATCGATGCCTAATTTGCATACGGTGCCAAGTTAAACTTGAATGGCCGCATATGTAGCAGCAAATACATTACACTACACAAGCCTGGGAAACCTTCATAAAATAAAATAGAGTTGTTATTTTGCCCTACACATGTGCCCACTTTATAGTTTAGGTGCCATATGTTAGGAAATGTAGGGGGGAAGGAGGATACCCCCAAAAAATTTACGATCTTTTTCAGCCTATCACCCTTAAAAAAGGAAAAAACTCCAGCGTTTTTGGGACTTAGAAAAAATTTCAACTATTTTTGAAGCAATCCCTATCTACTCTATTGCACTTCGCCTGGTCTGAGGTGGCGAAGGCAAGTCTGACGCAAGAGGTAATGTTCAGTATAATGCGCAAGTTAGTGAATTAGCGTAGTTACATTGACCCTTCGCCAAAGCGCAACTTCGCCTGGTGTAAAGGTGCGAAGTAGCGCTAGAGTAGGTCCACTTCGCTAGCGAATTTCGCCCCTTTAATGAATTTCCCCCCAAGGCTGTTATATTCTGGGAAAGTGTATTATTGGGATTTATTCCATTTATACTGATATTGATCTCTTACATGTACATCATTTCTGCCATATTAAAGATCCACACTTCAGCAGGTAGGCTCAAAACCTGCTCCAGCTGATCCTCTCATCTCACAATAGTCATTCTATTCTGTGGCACAACCATAAGCTTCTACGTGAGCCCAGAGACTGAGAACTCACAAGAGCAAAATAATTTTTCTGCTACTATACACTGCTCTGGTTCCAATGCTAAACCCACTTGTGTACAGTCTGAGGAACCAAGATGTTGGTAGAGCCATTAGAAAATTCTTTCAAATAAAAGTTTAAAAAGACTAAAAATATCCTTTCCGACTAGAAATTCAATATCCTATAATTGTACTTACTGGTTTTATAGTTCACCAGTATATTAACAATGATAAATTCCATATTGGGTTTCTAGTTTGCACTAGTAAAATTCCTTTGCTGTGATCAACTTGATTATTCATACATTAACTTTTCCTGTGTGATAAATATTGTTGTTATTATTTTATCTGTAATCTAAAATAAAATTACCTCTAAAATATGCAGCCTTTGTAACTGGCTGAGGAAGGATAGTGAAGGAACACTTGAAGCAGGTGGCTGCCTCAAAAATTTGCTGGGATCTCAATAAAGACAGGTAAAGGTCAATATCATAAGAGAGGGGAGCCATAGAGTTAAATCTGGGCTGGGGATGAGAAGAGAAGGAAAGAGAGGAATGTAGCATGGAGAATGCCTGGAGAAATTAGCAAGCGGGGATAGCAGAGCAGCTAATGATGTAATGGGAGAAAAATGACAAAAAAGAAAGGAGGAATGTGTTAGGTGACAAAAAGAGGAAAGAAGAAAGACAGAAGTGATGGAAGAAATATTATGGGGACAATTTGTTAGAGAAGCTTGTAAGACAAGGAAATGTAGAAGGAGAAAAAGGACAACAGGACAGAGGAGCAAAGAAAGAGTGATATGGGACAATAAGAAACAATAAGAAAAAAGCAGACGGTTAAAGAAAAGGTTCAAGCCAAAACAACAGAAGTGATCAAAGAAGAGTAAATCATACCCCAAATTAACTTTTATTCTACTAATAAAGCCACTTAATTTCTGTGGGAAGATGTAAATCTGTTTCACAAATTTTTCAACTTTTTGTAAGATCGGAAATGTTTGGTTTGAGGTGGAGAGGTTCTTGAACCACAGGCCCATAATACAGATAAAACCACCTATTGTGCCTTATTACACATACATCAAAGTGATGCAGTATTTTACATCTTAAAATCCTATACATCCACTAAGCAAGTTGCTCAATTATTTGTTTTAAAGTTTGTCCATTTGTTTTTCTGTCACGGTGGTCCTGATTTTGAGTCATCATTTTACATTCTTGATTGTCATATTGTAAACTGAAAGGTTTATTGAAAATTCAGTAAACAAACATATTTCAAAACAGAACTAAAAATGATATAGACAGGCACAATTTTAACATAGTAACTGAAAAATGACACACGACCATCAAGTTCAAACCTTTAAGTCTGTATATAACCTGCCTAACTGCTAGTTGATGCAGAGAGTGAAAACCCCATCTGAAGCCTCTCCAATTTGTCTCAGTGGGGAAATATTCCTTCCTGACTCCAAGATCGGACCAGTCAACTTGTACTATGAGCTATCTTCCATAACCCTGTATTCCCTCACTTGCTAAAAAGCCACCCAACCCCTTCTTAAATCTATCTAATGTATCAGCCTGTACAACTGATTAAGGGACAGAATTCCACATCTTCCCAGCTCTCACTGTAAAAAACCCCTTTTGAATATTTAGGCGGAACCTCTTTTCTTCTAATAGGAATGGGTGACCTTGTGTCAGCTGGAAAGACCTACTGGTAAATAAAGCATTAGAGAGATTATTATATGATCCCCTTATATATTTATACATAGTTATCATATGACCCCTAAAATGTGTGCGAACATCCCCAATTTGGCCAGTCTTTCCTCATAGCTAAGATTTCCTATACCTTTTACCAGCTTAGTTGCCCTTCTCTGTACCCTCTCTAATACTATAATGTCCTGTTTAAAAAAAAGTAAGGATGTTTTAATAAAAATAGGATTTGGGTTTCATGTTTCGTTTGAAAAGAACTTTTATTTTACAGGTTTTCATGTCTGGGGGACAGATCCCCTTTAAGACACCTACTCCTACTTTACGGTACCTCTCTCACCAGAAAAAGATCTCATTCAAAAAAATCAAAGCTCCTGACACTTGCAGAAATTATTTGGCTGGTATAGCGGCGATTAGTAGAGATTGCAGACTACTGCTTATAATACAAATACAGTTAAACCTTTGCTTTATGTTTCCCAATAGACCAGGGCAAACATGGATGGAAATTGAGCAAAAAAAACAGAATTTACGATTCATAAATGATGCAACCAGCAATAAGTAATGGAGAAGTTAATGTACAGCCACACAGTGAATAGATCTCAAACTTAAATTTACATGCCTCAAAGGTAAACTTAATGCCCAAATGGTCCAATGTGTACTTCTAAATCACAAAAAGTGGAATCAACATAATAAATAAATGTTAACCATACCACCTATGGCCTAGATCAGTAGTTTCATTATTCCTCATATTTTTGTTGAACAACTGTGAAAAAATACTTGAAAAATGTTGCTATTGTACCAACTCTTTAACTACATGTTAATAAAAATAACAATAATAATAATAATAATAATAAATAAATAAATTGCTGATTATATTTAAAATTAAAATGTGAAATTGTTGCTCAAAAATGCAAAAAATTATTTCTTTGTGCAAACAATGTTTTCTTTGCGTGAATTACATAATGCTTTTAGTGACCCCACCTGCCAGTGGGAAAAAGATTGTGAATGGTATAATTTGCAGCAGGTCACAATGCATGTAATACAATTCATTTTTGCATCAAAGGGTATTAAAAATGTTCTATGCAAATTATAAAAACCATGTGTACTGCCAAACAGAGTCTCTTGTAGGCTGCCAGTCCACATACTGTATGGACTACCAAATAGCCAATCACAGCCCTTATTTGGCACCACCCAAGAACATTTTTCATGTTTGTGTTGCTCCCCAACTCTTTTTATATCTGAATGTTGGGGACCTCTGGAGTTGATTACTTTTTAAATAATTATTAGCAGACTTAAAAGTATGGAGATCCAAATTACAGGAAGAACTGTATGTGTGAAATTCTGAATGCTAACTTAGGGCTGAAAACTCAATTTGAGAAAAATATTATTAAAAAAAGCAAATAGGATTAGGCAATGCCCTAAACTCATGTCTTCGGAGATTCAATAATAGAGAACGAATCCCAAGAGCAGTGCATTATACATATGTATAAATACAAGAGGAGACTGTCTTGCTGCTTTGTCACCTACACCTGGAAAAAAACATAATGGCCAAAACCTGAGAGTCATTTATTGTGTCATCACTTTGATTATTCAGAAACAGTTTTGCATGTAAATGAAGGTAAGAATGATCGTCTCATTTTCAAATAAACATTTGGCTAAATATAAACTATACATTGTACTCTGCCATTATAATCTGTATAACATTTACAAATGCAACATTAAAACTGAAAATCAAAGTTTTTTTTATGAAATTGACACAAATAGACAGCATGGCACTAAAACAAAATGTATTATCTAACTGTATATTTCAATATATTTTTTTACAAAAGAAAATGTTTCAAAAACAAATGTACCACTGTTCCTATAAAAGATAAGTTTATCCACAGTAGCTCTTGGGATTCTGCATTGTTTAGGTAGAGGTTTATTCTGTTTTCCCTAACATTCCAGTGAGTTGATGATTCAAGAAACAGCAAAATTTGATTGTTAGGGATATGTGGAACATGTGTATTTTTTATAAACAAACTTGCAATATTTGATAAAACTAGGACTGTGCTGATTTGGAATTGCCCATTGTAGCAGAGATAAGAGAATAGGACAATTTCAGAGATCCAATGTAATCACTCTGCCTAGAGCAGTGTTTTCCAGATTTTAGAAGCTCTAACACCTTTTGTGGTCCAACATTTGGTTATGGTTCCTCTTAGCCCAGAGCATAGTTATAGATACAGGAAAACATTGTTATTTAGCCATAGCTCCATAATTATCTAGGCATTCACTGTAAACCTCATGCTAATTTCCATTAAGACTGGGCTTCTCAGAGTATCTAGAATAGCAAACCTTCATTCTCTAAAATCTCCAGCTAACCAACTTTCAAGATAGACACCCCTGCCACTGCTCTAGCACCACATGATGGGTGAAGTCCCAATGTTTTGGAACGGCTGCTCTAGTGAGAACATGCCAATATGTCACCATTCCTGCATATGACCCTTCCTGCATATTATAGAACATTAAAAATTACAGGAAGTGTCCTATAGAAGGTAAGTGACTCAATGGCTTTCCATTTCAGTATGGAGGCCTAATTATCAAAGGTCGGATTTTAGTGGTTTTCAAGGTTTTTAAAACTGCGACAAAACGTACTTTTTCTAAAACCACGAATGTCCTGAAATTTATTATAAGATCAGAATAAAAAACTATGGACAGAAAATAACACCAAAAAATACAGACACCTCTAAAACCTTTAAAAATTTGAGTTTTCGGACTATCCATAGCAAAATAAAATCCAGAAACCTCTAAAAGTCCAAATTGATTTAAAAAAAGACAAGCAGAAGATACAATTATTAAAGAGGTACTAGTTGTCTGTAGTTGAGACTGGATATAATGCTTATAGAAAAATGAATTTGACCCAGGCTCTGGAGTCTAATGGAATAACCCATTCAGTACTTATACAATTTAGTTCAGTTTTAGCCAGGCCACTGTTTCTGACTTCAGACTTCAGACTTTCTCGTATCTGGTAAGGTACCAGAGCAGGGGTCCTCAGCCAGTAGCTCATGAGCAACTTGTTGCTCAATTTTTAAAACATACAGCCCCCCTACTGCTTTTTCTACATAAAGAAGAATGAAAGCTCCAATCAAAGAGGAGGGGTGCCAAATGTTGGGGCACTCCCCAAGGATTTTAATGACCGGCTCAGGGTATCAGATAAGTCATTCTTGGGAGGTGCCATAACATTTGGCACTCCCCACCGATTGTAGCTATCATTCTCCTTTAATGACCACTAAATAATACTGCCCCTGTATAGCTTGACATTGACCAAGCTGGTCTGCATTGTAACAATAATACCGAAGGGAGGCTAATTTTCTTTCATCTTGCTCCAAGGAGGAAGATATAAACGGAACTTTACCTATTGAATTCCACCTTTTGGCATTTTCTAAATATGAATCTGCTTATCTTGCAATTTTCTTGGTGGTCTTACTGATCTACTTGATTTCCTTATGTGGCAATATAATTATCAGTGCTATGGTATTATTGGTGTCTCATCTGCACACTCCAATGTATTTCTTCCTGTGTAATCTGGCAATCCAAGACCTCATGTGTGTCTCTGCCATACTGCCTAAACTGTTGGTCATTACAGTTACAAGGGACACCACCATTTCATTCGCAGGCTGCATTGTGCAAGGTTTTGTCTTTGGTTCTTGTATTCTGGCAGAGTTCTTCCTACTGACATCCATGGCTTATGATCGCTACGTTGCCATCTGTAAAGCCCTGCAGTATCCTCTCATTGTGACCAAGAGCATATGTGTGCTAATGGCCAGCATTTCCTGGCTTATTGCCACCCTGAACTCTTTGATATTTGCCTGGTTAGTCTCTAATTTGCTGTTCTATTCTTCCCAAGAAGTCAATCATTTCTTCTGTGAGATGAAATCGGTGTTGGTACATTCCCATAGTGACACTGGAAATATCAAGGCTGTTATATTCTGGGAAAGTGTATTATTAGGATTTATTCCATTTATACTGATATTGATCTCTTACATGTACATCATTTCTGCCATATTAAAGATCCACACTTCAGCAGGTAGGCTCAAAACCTTCTCCAGCTGCTCCTCTCATCTCACAATAGTCATTCTATTCTGTGGCACAACCATAAGCTTCTACGTGAGCCCAGAGACTGAGAACTCACAAGAGCAAAAGAAGATTCTTTCTCTGCTATACACTGCTCTGGTTCCAATGCTAAACCCACTTGTGTACAGTCTGAGGAACCAAGATGTTGGTAGAGCCATTAGAACATTCTTTCAAATGAAAGTTTAAAAAAACTAAAAATATCCTTCAACTTTCGGACTAGAAATTCAATATCCTATAATTGTACTTACTGGTTTTATAGTTCACCAGTATATTAACCAATGATAAACTTTTCCTGTGCGATAATTATTGTTGTGCTTATCTTATCTGTAATCTAAAATAAAATTACCTCTAAAATATACAGCCTCTATATCAGGCTGAGGAAGGAGGTGGCTGCCTAAAAAAATTGCTGGGATCTCAATAAAGACAGGTAAAGGTCAAGATCATAAGAGAAGAGAGTCATAGAGTTAAAACTGGGCTGGGGATGAGAAGAGAAGGAAAGAGAGGAGAAAAAGGCTAAACAAAAAAAGCAGAGGTTAGGGGTGAAAAGTGGAATGTAGCATGGAGAATGCCTGGAGAAATTAGCAAGAGGGGATAGCAGAGCAGCTAATGATGTAATCTGAAATGACAAAAAATAAAGGAGGAATGTGTTAGGTGACAAAAAGAGGAAAGAAGAAAGACAAAAGTGATGGAAGAAATATTATGGGGACAATCTGTTAGAGAAGCTTGTAAGACAAGGAAATGTAGAAGGAAAAAAAGGACAGTAGGACAGAGAAGCAAAGAGACAATAAGAAAAAGGCAGATGGTAAAAGAAAATGTTCAAGCCAAAACAACAACAGAAGTGATCAAAGAAGAGTTAACTACACCCCAAATTAACTTTTATGCTGCTAATAAAGCCACTTTATTTCTGTGGGAAGATGTAAATCTGTTTCACTAATTTTTCAACTTTTTGTAAGATCGGAAATGCTTGGTTTGAGGTGGAGAGGTTCTTGAACCACAGGCCCAAAATACAGGTAAAACCTTCACATAGTTTTCCCTATTACACATAAATCAAAGTGATGCTAAACACCATCCAACCCCTTCTTAAAGCTATCTAATGTATCAGCCTGTACCACTGATTCAGGGAGAGAATTCCACAACTTCACAGCTCTCACTGTAAAAAACTCCTTTAGAATATTTAGCCGGAACTTTCTTCTAATCGGAATGGGTGACCTCATGTCAGCTGGAAAGACCTACTGGTACATACAGCATTAGAGAAATTATTATATGAGCCCCTTATATATTCATACATAGTTATCATATCCCCCTTAAGTTCCTCTTCTCCATCGTGAACATCCCTAATTTGGCCAGTCTTTCCTCATAGCTAAGATTTTCAATACCTTTCACCAGCTTAGTTGCCCTTCTCTGTACCCTCTCTAATACAATAATGTCCTGTTTAAAAAAAAAAAGTAAGGATGTTTTTATAAAAATAGGATTTGGGTTCATGTTTCATTTGAAAATAACTTTTATTATACAGCTTTTCATGCCTGGGGGACAGATCCCCTTTAAGACACCTACTCCTACTTTACTGTACCTCCCTCACCAGAAAAAGATCTCATTCAAGAAAAGCAAAACTCATGAAACTTGCAGAAATTATTTGCTGGTACAGCGGCTATTAGTAGAGAGTGCAGACTGCAGCTAATAATACAAATATGGTTAAACCTTTGCTTTATGTTTCCCAATAGACCAGGGCAAACATGGATGGAAATTGAGCAAAAAAAACAGAATTCACGATTCATAAATGATGCAACCAGCAATAAGTAATGGAGAAGTTAATGTACAGCCACACAGTGAATAGATCTCAAACATATATTTACATGCTTCAAGGGTAAACTTAGTGCCCAAATGGTCCAATGTGTACTTCTAAATCACAAAAAGTGGAATCAACATAATAAATGGGTCAGCATGTTAACCATATCTCCTATGGCCTAGATCAGTAGTTTCATTATTCCTCATATTTTTGTTGAAAATCTTGAAAAATAACTTGAAAAATGTTACTACTGTACCTACTCTTTAACTATTTGTTAATAATAATAATAATAGTATGACTAATGTAAATTGCTGATTATATTTGAAATTAGCTGAAATTGCTGCTCATTGACAAAAATGCAAAAAAGATTTCTTTGTGCAAAAAATGTTTTCTTTGCATGAATTTAATCATGTTTTTAGCGACCCCACCTGCCAGTGGGAAAATGATTGTGAATGGTATCATTTGCAGCAGGTCGCAATGCATGTGTAACCCTTTTTGACACCCCTTTGTCAGTGTTACACTCCATGTGTGGCACTTACCTGATGACACAGGACAAACCTGAGCCACTCCGCAGTGGTATGGGGAGAGACTGGTACTTGGTACATACTAGCGCAGTGCCACCACCTAGTGGGACTGGGAATGAACCTACAGGTGGCCCCACTAGGAATACAGTAATAACACACACAGTATTGGTTAAACTGAATAACGGTTTATCTAAAATAAATGGCCAACTAGTACATGCTGCACTCCTCACTGGTGGCAACAGGGCCTCACTAATTAACTTGCTAGTGCAATTTGTCTAGCTAACTAACAAAGCAAAGTCCTTTAATGCCCTTTAAAGGAATTGTTCAGTGTAAAAATAAAAACTGGGTAAAAAGATGGGCTGTGCAAAATAAAAAAATGTTTCTAATATAGTTAGTTAGCCAAAAATCTAATGTATAAGTAACATGTCAGTCTGAACATTACTTCCTGCTTTTCAGCTCTCTTCGTTTACACTGACTGGTTACCCTGGCTACCAGGCAGTAACCACCAATCAGAGACTTTAGGGGGGGCCACATGGGTCATTTCTGTTGCTTTTGAATCTGAGGGTCAATTACAAACTCACTGAACAGAAATGTACCATGTGGCCCCCCTTCAAGTCACTGACTAACTCAGAGTTATAGAGCTGAAAAGCAGGAAGTTGGATTCTGGCTCTTTTATTGGACATCCAATCACTCCAGCCTTTATATATTACATTTTTGGCTAACTAACTATATTAGAAACATTTTATATTTTGCACAGCCTATCTATTTACACAGTTTTTATTTTCACACTGAACTGTTCCTTTAATATAAACAGTCTGTTTATCTTCAGCGCTCTTTAGGGTACTGTTCCTTTAAACAGGATACTCACACAAATCCTCTTTAGAGCTGTCTTCGGCACAGTCAGTTATACAGTGCAACTACCAGCCCCGTTGGATGCTCAGATAGGAATCTCCTGCTGGTTGTTCCTCCAGTCTGGATTCCTTTCACACTCTCTGTCTCTCCAGGCACAGTATGTGGCTTCCCTGTGACAACCTGATCCAAATGAATACTTTTGGTGCAGCCTCTCAGCTCTCTGGGCCCACCAGCAGCACTCTGGCCTCTTTCCCTGTTCACCATGAGGCTCTCTATGCCAGGCTCTCTTCTTTTGCCAGTCTCTGTGACTTCCTCTTCCTGCCAGTCATTCACTAGCTGCTGTGTCACTTCCTGCTGCACTGAATAGCTGGTTGCTAGGTAACAGCTTACAGGACACAGACTCTGTGCTTCTGCCATTACAGGGATAAGAGCAAGGGTTTTGCACTAATTCCCTACACATGTATAAAACATCTTACTCTCAGTTCTTACTCTCAGTTCTTTAGGGTCAGGGCACACAGGCAGATTCGGGGAGATTAGTCGCACAGCGACAAATCTTAGTTTCTTAGGGGCAACTAATCTCACCGAACTGCCTCCTCTGCCTTCCCGCCGGCTAAAATGAAAATCGCCGACGGGATGGCACTCGGAGCGATTCGTTTTCCAAAGTCGCCCGAAATTGCCACACGAGGAAACTTCGGGCGACTTTGGTAAACTAATCGCTCTGAGTGCCATCCCACCAGCGATTTTCATTTTAGCCAGCGGGAAGGCAGGGGAGGCAGTCGGGGAGATTAGTCGCCGGGTGACTAATCTCTCGAAATCTGCCTGTGTGCCCTGACCCTTATTGTTGGATTCTCTGAATTCCCAAGACAGCGGCTTCCCTTGCTTTTATTTTTCCTCTCGGTTTATCTTTTGACTCTACCTGGAAACCTTACTCTTATCATTCTGATATGGCAGAGCCCTTCATATTGACAATCGAATCCACCGAAGGAAAGTATAAGGCCTTCTCCACTTGTGCCTCCCACCTCACTGCTGTGTGCGTTTTCTATATTTTACTCTTTGATTTGTACCTGAGGCCAAAATCAGCAATTTTACTGAATGAGGGCAAAATACTAATAGTTCTTTATGTCTACATTATTCCTCTGTTAAATCCTGTCTTTTACAGCTTCCGAAATAACAATGTTGTAGGGACCCTGAGAAAATTATTCATGAAGGTAATGCAAAAATATTAGGTCTTTTTATAAAATTGATCAACAAAAAAATGTGCAATGTCGTATATATTTATGGGAGTCATTATCCAGAAACCCTTTATCCAAAAAGCTCTGCATTACGTAATAGGATGTCTCCCAAAGACTCCATTTTATGCAAAAATACAAATTTCTTAGAAATGATTTCCTTTTTCTCTGTAATAATCAGTAGCAGTACCTTGTACTTGATCCAAACTAAGATATAATTAATCCTTATTAGAGGCAAAACAATCCTATTGGGTTTATTTCATGTTTAAATGATTTTTTAGTAGACTTAGGGGCAGATTTATCAAGGGTCGAATTTCGAGTTATTTAAACTCAAATTAAATTTTTATAATTCCCCAGTCGAATTTCGCAGTTTTGGCCATGATAAACTCGAAAATTTGAATTCAAAATTTTAAATTCGACCCTTGATAAATATGCCCCATAAAGTAAAAAGATTAAAATTACGGAAAGATCCATTACCCGGAAGATCCTAGATCCGAGCATTCTGGGTAACAGCTCCCATACCTTTATTAAGAAAATATTTTATCCTGTAGCTCCTGTTACATATGAAATATATGTCCCCTTATAAGCAACTTCTCAATTGGTCTTTATTCTTTATTTTTTTTTTATTTTTTCAATGATTTGCCTTTTTCCTTTTGAATCTTTCCAGCTTGCAAATGGGGGTCACTGACCCCATCTAAAACAAATTGCTCTGTAAGGCTACACATTTATTTGTATTGCTTTTTATTACTCATCTCTCTATGCAGGCCTCTCCTATTCATATTCCAGTCTCTCATTCAAATCAGTGCATGGTTGCTCGGGTAATTTGAACCGTAGCAACCAGATTGCTGAAATGCAAGCTGAGAACTGCTGAATAAAAAAATTAAATAACTCAGAAAACACAAATATTAGAAAATGAAAACCAAATGTAATTTGACTCAGAATATCACCCTCTACATCATACTTAAAGTTAATTCAAAGGTGAACAACCCGTTTAACTTTTAGGTGAAGATGCTTGCATATGCTGGAGACAGACTGTAGTAGAACTATACTTCTCAGGTATATTTCATTAAATGGGGCCAATGGTAACAAAATCCACATAGGAGTCTTGAGAGAATTATGCAGGAGATCAAGATATAATAGTTAGGCATATGCTCCAATACAGCTTTTGCATTCAGGAATCTGCCCCACAGGGTCAATCAGTGATCAGAGGATTATTTCAACTCCTCTAGTCCCTAGGTCTGTACACTTGTTCCCTACTCTGGGTAATAGTGCACCCAGGATTCTAATTCTTACTAATCTACTCTGTGGAGGTTCAGACTGCTTGTCTAGCTAGCCCTACTTCTGTCTAGTTAGCCCTATTCTGTCAAACCTATTTATCAAAGGTCGAGTTGTGTTTTTCCCCAAAAAAAACTAGTTTTCAAGGGTAAAAAAAAAAACCTCGGGTTTAAAAAAAAACTTGAATTCTTCAAGATTATGCCCAAAGCTGAAAAAAGTTTGGATTCAAAAATACCCCATCTAAAACCTGTTGGGGTCATGTAGAAGTCAATGGCAGAGGTCCCTTGAACCATTTGAAGATGTTATTAACCTTCATGATTTTAGTGGTTTGCGCTCCAAAACTTGATCAATTCGAGCTATTCAGGATTTTTCTCGCAGTAACTCAATCAATTCGAGTATTCGAGTTTTTCCCCCTGATTGCATTCATTTAAGTTTTTAACATTCAAGTTTTTTTCATAAATAAGCAAACATTTGAGTTGTGAGTTTATTCAAGGTAGAAAAACATCACAAACTCTACCTTTGATAAATAACATCCCTAGTGTGACCTTTACTTTGTTATAGGTCACACTATATCCTAACACTTACTAGGTTCTACTCTGGACCCACCTGCCTGCTCAGGTGAAATCCCTAAGAAATAGACCCAGAGCACATGTGTGCTCCAGCTTATATACTATAGAACAGTGGCACCCTCTGGACAGCTATGGAATTGCAAAGCTCACACTTTGACACAGGAAGGGGAACTCATTTCCCAACTACTCTAAGGACCCCCTTTTGCTGTCTAGAAATAGACTAATCCCCTTTAGTCAGGGGATTACCTGACTAATGGGCAACTATTTTACCAGTGCCCTACACCATCACTAGACGATAAATGTAATACCTACAGTAATATTTGTGTTTTAACACTTTGTAGCATATACTACAGTAGGTGAGCTTTATTTATACCATTTATACATTTCCAAATGAGGGACAAGTAGTAAAGTAAAGTTGATGGTGTTTAATTCTTGTTTCTGCCACGTGATGTGTTCCGAGGCGTACTTTCTGGCTCCTCATGTATTAATTCTCTTATCTATCCCTTTGGGGTACACTGAATTCATTCAAAATAAATCAAGCAGTGTTTTTCATGCATTCTTTTCTGTAAAGTAACAGTTACACAAGCACAATGTTCACATGTAGAATATATCCCCTACTCTCTCCTAATTGCAACAAGAATGTTACGGAGAAACATACCCACATGTATCATTTCAAACTGTGGGGTCTATTTATACACTGTTGAGCTGGAGAAATGATCAGAATATTGCCAGTTTTTCCAGTTGTGAGTCTGTTCTGACTCCCAGCACAACTTGAACTTAACCAAAATAGAACTATATTAACGCTGCCTGGTTGGAGTTAACAGTACAGATAAGGAACCTGTTATCCAGAATGTTTGTAATTTGGAATCCTACAAAATCATTAAAAAATTAATTAATCATTAATTAAACCCTAGGATTGTTCTGCCTCTAATAAGGATTAATTTTGTCTTAGTTGGGATCTAGTATGAGGTACAGAGCGATAATTTTTGAAAATTTGAATTATTTGATTAAAATTAAGTCAATGAAAAATGGCCTTCCCATAATAAGGAGCTTTCGGAACAACAGGTTAACAATTAAAGGATGCGATACCTGTATTTGTTTCCTAAATAAGGACAGCAATAGCGCCACCTGCTGATCATTTCGGCCAATTGTCTACATTCAGGAAAAAAATGAATAAAAGAAACAAAGTGATCTAGACAGGCCGAAATAACCATTTGCTTTAACATCTTATTATTAAAGGGGAATTCCACAATAACATAAATTAAGCTTTTTGAAAAGTAAACATGATTTTGAAAGCAACTTTGCAATACACATCAATTAAATGATATGCAGACTGTTCATAATTTATAATGGTTTGGGACAGTTTCCTAATGCTAGCCCCCTGCTCTCCTGCTGAACTTTCTGACTACTTTGCTGAGCTGGCTGACTACTGGTACTTTGTATCGGCAGCCATCTGTCCTCAGCCAGCATCCTCCAAACCCACAATTCCCTGCACACCTGATTTCAATAAGGAAAGGAACATCCCAGTGCAATGCATTGTGGGTTATGTAGTTCCTGCATGCTGTCTGTAAGCTGTGGAGAAGTTGTGAGAATTTGTTAGTCCCTCCTGATGCAGAAAGAGAAGAACTGTCAAACAGCTGGATTTTAGCATAGAAAAATCCATACTTTTTGAAGAAACAGGTAACTGTGATGGGTAAATTAGGGGTTTCTGTGTTATGTGGGCCTCTTTATCAAATTTTGGTTTGGAAGCCGGAGTTCCCCTTTAAAGATTTAAAAGTGAAACGGGATTTAGGGCTCAGCTTTGTACATTGCACAGGATTACTGAATAGGTTGCCTCTTTCTGACTGAACTATGCTTACAGGGGTTATATTGCTACTTTGTATTACTCCTCTTTCCATTCAGGCCTCTTCTATTCATATTCCAGTCTCTTATTTAAATCAATGCATGGTTTCTAGGGTAATTTGGACCCTAGCAACCAGACTGCAGAAACAAACTGGAGAGCTGCTGAATAAAAAGCTAAATAACTCAAAAACCACAAATAATAAAAAATAAAATTAAAACCAAATGCAAATTGTCTCAGGATATCACACTGTACATGATACTAAAAGTTAATTTTAAAGGTGAATGATCCCTTTAATGGTAACAGAAACCACCCTCCTGGGGAATCTGCATTACAGGTATAGGATCTGTTATCCGTAAACCTGTTATCCAGAAAGCTCCAAATTACGCAAAGCCTGTCTCACATAGACTCCATTTTATCCAAATAAATAAAATTGTTTAAAATGATTTCCTTTTTCTCTGTAATAATAAAACCGTAGCTTGTACTTGATCCCAAGTAAGTTATAATTAATCCTCATTGGAAGCAAAACCAGCCTATTGGGTTTATTTAATGAGTGTCTAGTAGGCTTAAGGTATGAAGATTCAAATTATCCAAATTCTGTTATCCCTAAAATCCCAGGTCCCGAGTTCTGGATAACAAGTCCCATACCTGTACTAGATATTCTCCAAAAGATGCTGAGGCCATACTGCTTGAAACAGTTTAGGGATAAACAACTACTATGCTAAAAACGGAATCCCACCTTTCCTATAAAATTGTGTATACTACTTTTAGGGGGTTATTTACTAAACTCCAAATGCAAAAATCACAACAAAATGTGTGATTTTTTTTTTCCATAAAATTGGACTTTTAAAAAAATCTAAATTTTTTCGGAATTTATTAAACCCAGAGGATGGAAAAGTCCGAATCTGAAAATCCGGCATCTCAGACCTGATGGGTTGCATATAAGTCAATGGGAGAAGCCCCAATGATTTTTTGATGTGCGCTGGGTTTCGTGCAATATCCTGAAGTTTTCGGGCAAAAGGAATGAGAAATCTGAGTTTTTGGGTGTACAATCCAAAAACATTGTGAAAATCGGATGAAAAATTTTAAAAAAATCGTGAAAATCTGAGCAAAAAAATCAGAAAAATTGGAGGAAAAATCGGAAAAAATAGTGAAAATCAGATTTTTTTTCCCACAAAGCAAATTGTCGGGAAAATGTAATAATAAATAGGCATAAAAAACACGAGCGGATTTGATCGGCGTTTGCAGCAGAACATGTTAAGATAAAATCGGACTTTGATAAATAATTCCTATGTTCTTTTATTATTCTTGTTTTAATAAACAATTCAAGATATCTACCAGCAGATGGGGCTGAGTTGCCTGGTAAATGATTGATTACAAATGTCACTGTGATACACAGAATGTACAGCCAGAGATCACACAATGACCATGAAACCAAATAACAGCACAACCCAGTCTCAGTCTGTATCAGGCTGTAGCTGAAGAAATCTGACATTACATTCAACTTAGAAGAGTGATTAGAATACTCAGCACTCACCTGGCTTTAAGAGGAGAATACTTATTTCTGTGATTGGTAGTTACATATTTTTATATATTTATACATTTTATATTATATTTTTAAATATTTTCTTATTTTTAACATCACTGAGATAATGTCCTTCTCCATTGTGTAAACTGCACCAACTTATTCCTATAAAGTCACAGACAGGCAGGGCTGACGTGCTGAAATGGGAAGGGGTTGATGCCAGAACATCTCCAAAAAGGAGGGGCCCTGCTGTAAGTATAACCCCGCACCTGGGGGCAGGTTACTTGGCCCAAACCCTCTGTTTCCAGTAGGTTTGGCCAGGCCTGCCCATAGCTATAAAGACTACAGAGCAGACAGATAAAGTAATCCAGTAGCAACCAGAGGAAATTGAATAACAGATGCAAACTTTTCTTCAGTTCTAGTAACCTATAGCAACCAGTCTGCCGTTAAAAGACAAGGAAAGTTAAACTAAAGAAGTAGCTAGAAATGTTGTAGATTATGTTTTGGGTTTATGTACCAGCCCAAGGCAACCACAGCCTTTTAGCAGTAAAGATCTGTGTCTCCAAAGATGCCCCAGTAGCTCCCCATCTTCTTTTCTGCTGATTCACTGCACATGCTCTGTGCTGCTGTCACTTACTGAGCTTAGGAACCCACTCACAATATACAGTACACATAGAATAGAAATGTCACAATATAAGGCTGATTAGTAATTAATACAGATAATTACTACATGGCAGCAAAGAAACCAGTGCAATTAGCATCAGAATTTAATAATCAGCAAACCTGTAGCATCAGCTTATATTACAGGGGAAGCTCATTTTATAATAAGTGACGAGCCCTAAGCTTAGCTTCTCAACAGCTGCTCAGAGCCCACTGAGCATGTGAGTGTCACAGACACTTTCCAAGATGGTGACCCCCTGTGACAAGTTTGAAGTCCTGGATCATTGCTGCTATTGACAAGCTGAAACTATAGGCTGGTGCAATAAGTTCAGTATATAAAATATGCCATTTTTAGGTCTATTCAGTTTAGTTCTCCTTTAATATTTATTGATGATGTTGTAAGAACAATGAGAAACCTACCAATTTTCTTTATTTTAGATGGAAGGCCTCTACTTGATGCATTTTCCTAAAACCTAGGTTATATATATTTATATATATATATATATATATACATTGGCGTAACTACCGGGGGAGCAGGGGGTGCGATTGGGCCAGGGCCCGCACCCCCTCAGTGCCCCCGGCAGCTCGAGCGCCACTGTGTTCCTAGGTAGATGCAGCCGTAAATGCGGCCGTTTTCGGGCATAGGGAGGGGGACGGGGCACGGCTGCACGTTCCGCGCCAGGGCCCGCCCCCCTCTAGTTACTTTTCTGTATATATAGATATATATATATATATATATATATATATATATATATATATATGCATAGAATGGACCAGCACACCGTTTTCTTCAATCAAACGTGTTTATTCAATACACACTGTGCATCCAACGTTTCGGCCCGCATCCGGGCCTTTATCAAAGGCCCGGATGCGGGCCGAAACGTTGGATGCACAGTGTGTATTGAATAAACACGTTTGATTGAAGAAAACGGTGTGCTGGTCCATTCTATGCATATACAAAGACTTTGACTGAGCACCCGGCTTGGAGAAAATAAGAGGACAGAGTGCAGGTGTTTGTACTATAATATATATATATATATATATATAACTTTCAGACGAGTATCCGCACTCCAAAGTCAATCTTAATAGAAGGAGGGGTGCCCGGTAAATCATGTATACAACACCAATAGTTTCCAGACCAGCACTCCCTGTAACTTACTAGCTGCTTTCAAAGATGTATGGTCTTGAGAAAGGTCTTAGGCAAAGACTGAAACATTGACCTGTTTTAAAAGATTTATTAAATAAAGAGATTTTTTAAACTTTCTAAAGGCTCCTGGTGTGCACCTCACTTTTTTGCTATTTGTATACTGCTAATGAGAGTAGCACCTGGGTTATTTTCTACTCTGTGGTGTGCTGAACTCACATGGACTAAGTTTATATATATATATATATATATATATATCTATATATATATATATATATATATATATATATATATATATATAAAACAGGAACACACACTGCCAGATTTATGTAATTATATAACATAACAGAGGACATTTTCCCCAGGCTCCTTTTGTGGGTAATGAAAGAACATATTTGGCTCAATGCTCAAGTCCAACCAGCTGCTAACTTCAATTCCCAGGATGGATGCTGGGAGTTACAACAAAGGGGTTGCAGATTGGACATGCCTGAAAAGATTTTGTTTTCTTTTGAGGTTGGGGTCCCATCCTACCTGTAGAACATGAGCTCCCCTCTCAGACTTGCAACCCAGCACAGACAGGTCTGTCTTAAGAAATCACAAGACCCTACATGCCACAACCCGGCCATTGGCAAATACACCTGATGCAACAGGTCTCACTGGGGTGGGTTAGGGGGTCCGGGGCCCATTTTGAAAAAATGAAGTGCTGCATATTTTTTCCCACTGGCCATGGAAGATTTTTCCCTGCCGATTAATTTCCTTTTCTGTCATTGCCCTTAGGGTCAGCACCATTGGACTCTGGAGCAGAAGGGATACTCTGAATCGTGTCACCATTTAGAAGTCTGGTGGCAGATTCTGGGTTTGGCAGATGTCAGGAGAACACCAGCTGCCTGAATGTCAATGGTAAAATTTGGTGTAGGATGAATATTGATCTGACTGGGACTATTAGTGGTTAGAGCGAGGGCCCCTGGTTCCAGAGGAAACAAGCATTAAAGGAGATTTAAACTTTTCAGTTGCTTAATATCTAAAACTTAATGTGCTTACATACCTAAGATTTGCTGTATTTAGGGTTCCAGAGTCTCACTCTCCCACCTGAGAGGTTGATTTATGAAAATTTCAGCAAAAACTCTTAAGGTGGCCATACACGGGCAGATTACAGCTGCCGATATCAGTCCTTTAGACCCATTCGGCACTTTATCTGCCCGTGTGTGGGGGCTCCGGACAGGTCCTCCCGATTGATATCAGGCCAAAAATCGGCCAGATATCGATCGGGCAAGTTTGATTATTTTCTGCCATCCAGAACCGCATCGGCTAGTTGATGCAGTCCTGCGACCCGTCAGCGCCCATTCACATAATTGTAATCCAATCATTCAGCCCCAGGGCAGAATGTTCGGATTCACCCGATATCGCCCAGCCGTTAGTGGGCATATCGGGTTAAGATCCGCTTGTTTGGCGAGTGTATGGCCACCTTAAGTCCCACCATTAGTTCCACTTGCTGCTGGCTAGAGTGCAGGGGCGTCACTCTGCAAACTACCCTGTAGAATAGGAACCAATCAGCAGCTACGCTGACCTGAACCTGAATCCCAACTCTGCTTGTGTGACTGCAGGGCTGTGATTGGCTGCCCCCCTCCGACTGTGCTTCTGGCAGGGACCATCAAGACACACCCATCCCTCATTTGAAACACAGGGAGGAATTGTAGCAAATCTGTAGGGAGTGTCAATAAAGGGGCCATTTTTGAAGATATTTTTTAGTAAAACCAGCACCATATATTATCCATTATTGACTAAAATATTAAGGGTTTTTCACTTATCTCATACGTTTCCTTTAAGGCTGCAGTTTCAGCACAATAATGACCCATGGATTAAGTGAGGGCCATAAAGAATGGGTTTGCTGAGATGCGAGAGGAAGAACCTGACTGTCCTGCACAGAGCTCTGACCTCAACCCAACTGAAAGACTATGAATTGAATTGCAAACCCAACTGACCTTATCACCCACTATTACTTTTGTTCTTTATGCAAACTCCAAGGCACCCAGGAATAGCACCAATATACCTGGGTGCCTTGGAATTTGCATAAAGATTATGACTGGGTCTTGGCAAGTCCCATCCAATTGAGCACCAGGTACGATTTCATTGCTGAGTGCCATACAGAATTACAAGTCCATTACCTTTGGCCATATAATGTATTTTCTGGGACACCAGGGGCCTACCCAAAAACCTTAGACATGGGGCCCACCAAAAAAAACTTAGGCCAGGGGCCCACTCTCAGCGCTGTTATTCTTCCTCTCCTCACTCAACCTCTATTTGCCTATTCTGTTTTCTTTACATACTATAATCTATTATTCCATCTATTTAGCCTCTTTGTTCTCATAGAAATAGAAAATGACATGAAATAGGCCAAATATTTAGCAGCATGAAGGGCCACTGACACCTGGGCCTGCCGGGAGTTTTCCTGGTATCCTGGTGGGCCAGTCCAACACTGTTTCTGCCATTGAATTCCTTGCAATCACCTGAACTTCAAGCAAAATACTTTCTTTTTTAAATTCTTGTAAACCTGACCACTTTTTGGTCCACAGAGTATTTGAATGTGGGGGCAAAACAATCTGAAAACCACTGAGATGTGATTTAGGGCTACTGAGTCACTGTAAACAAAGTAAAAAAGGATGATATGGGGTGTACACATAGGGAACTATAGCAGGGAGACTGCTGTGATCGTGTTTCAGTTTATCTGTAACTAAGGGGCAATATTTATTGTTACCAAGGATTCCCCTGGAACTACACCAGGATCACTGTTACCCTATTGTTTCTATGTATCTGTATACCCCTGAATGGTCTCAGGTAATGTAGCACAGTCCTAAATCACAGAACCTGGAAAGGGGATTGGGCAGAACACAACGGCATAGGAAACCTGCTGGATTAGGAGTGTGTGTGACTCTGGGTGTGGTCAGGCCAGATCAAGGGAGGGGCCTAAAAAGTCCAGTTTTTTGGTTTTGTGCTGTTGCTAGGTATTTATCTGTAACCTTGTTATGAGCCTGTAGGTCTCTTAGTGAGTGCCCTAAATTGTCCCCCCCCCCCATCAATTCTGCATGATCACACAGCTTGAGCTTCCCCATGACTAATATTAAAGGAGAAGGAAAGTCTTCTTCCACTTGGGAGTGCCAAATGTAAGGCACCCCCAAGTGAATGTATTGACTTACCTGAAACCCCGGGCTGGTGCTCCTATCAGCAGAAAACTGCACCGGCCCGGGGTTATTTCAGCGAGCACCACGGAGCGATCCTTTTCCAGCTTCTTCTTTCTTCTCACAGCTGTGCATGCGCAGTAGAGAGAAAAGCTGAACTTTAACTAAAAAGGCGGCTATTTCATTCAACTGCGCATTCGTTTACCCCTGGAAATTTTAAGAAAGACGAAGCCGGAAGAGGATCGCTCCGTGGTGCTCACTGGTATAACCCCAGGCCGGTGCAGTTTTTTGCGGAAAGGAGCACCAGCCTGGGGTTTCAAGTAAGTCAATACATTCACTTGGGGGTGCCTTACATTTGGCACTCCCAAGTGGAAGAAGACTTTACTTCTCCTTTAATATTAGTCATGGGGAAGCTCAAGCTGTGTGATCATGCAGAATTGATGGGGGGGGAACAATTTAGGGCACTCACTAAGAGACCTACAGGCTCATAACAAGGTTACAGATAAATACCTAGCAACGGCACAAAACCAAAAAGGTGGACTTTTTAAGCCCCTCCCCTGATCTGGCCTGACCACACCCAGAGTCACACACACACACTCTCCTAATCCACCAGGCAGGCAGCCAGTGAGAGAAATGAGCACATTGGTTGAAAGCACAATAGTTTATTAGTGGATCCTGTGAAAAGAAATCAGAACACAAAGTGTTTACAGGGAAAAGACACCAGACTTCCGCTGTAGGACATCAGAGAGAGCACATTTTCTTTCTACATACATTTATTAGCATCAGCACAACATCTCCTGCACTCAGGAACACAACCACAAATCCCACAATGGGTTAAAAACAGATTGCATGGAACATCTACCTTGTGACGTCAGCACCCGGATCCCCTCTCCAAATCCTTCACCTTAGTAAACTGCAATGTTTGGAGCCGCCAGCCATACTGTTCTCACCTGCACATGGAACGGTGTTTCTTAGCCTTGGTCAATCATTCCCCAGTTCAAGGGAAACTTTACCATTACATTTAGTACCTTATGAACCAGACATGAGACTAAGTGTGGGCATTCAGCTGCTGCTGTACTACCGCTCACAGTATACAAAGCGATGGGAGAGTATATCAGTTTTGAGCGTCTTAAAATTACGCTTTCTAGTTCATATTAAAAGTTACATTTAAGGTCAACTTCCCCTTGAAGCCAGCATGACCTGCAGAAAAAGCTCTGCAACCACTGGTAAAGATGTCAACCCACAGACGATGACAGTTAGAAAATAGGGCACAATGTGGCAGGACAAGTGCTCAGGCTGAAGTTGTCCCGCGGACAGTTAGACAATTCTACAAGTAGAAGCGAGGGACTGATTGTTATAGGAATGGGCAGTTGTATAATGTCATAGTCCCACCTGTCTTCAGGGCAGGTCTGTGGTGTTGTCATTGCCATTTCCAATCGATGCGAGATGCTCCGCTAGTGTGTTACGGTCACAGCCACTGAATGACCTGGAGACAGCTGGACAATGCCCAATGCACGGTGCCTACTCCTAAATGTCTGTGTCTTTCTCTGGGAACCATTGTGATGCCTTTTCTTTCATGTCTTTAATTCATTACTAAATCCTAATCCATCCATTCCGATTCCTAGCCCTAATATCCTAATCACAATCTGCTTTATCCAGTTTAAGTGAGCAGTACCTAATCCAGTCTTCCACTCTGGTGCTAGACTCATCAACATTGCTCTGTTGGGCAAAAGGGTTGCCAGGGGATCCAGACAGAGAGGGGGGGAGAGGTTGGCAATAATGAACGGAGTGAAGGGGCACTGGGAAATATAGACCATGGGGGGGGGTCTTCAGTTCAGCGCAGTGAAATTCAGATTGCGTGTGTGTGATGTATACATACATATATCTCACACACACAGCAAACGATACACACAAAATACAATTTGTATGTACTGCTCTGAATGTATAAGTGTGGGTTTTACCATGAGCGCATAGTAACAGGCACACTTATACTATAAACACTAGAAAGTGGTGTTTATTCCTCTTGTGAAGTCTGTGGCAAAGTAGTCATCCCCATAGCTATAGAAAATGTGGAGAACTGGTAACCCTTCGGAATGATTCAAAGAAAGGAGAGGCAGGGGGCAGTGTTAAATTAGTCTGGGATTAGCCGAGGCTGGTGATGTTGGCACGGCCCCCGGGGGGAGCAACGATACGTTGAGTAGTGCGACGAGGGATGTTGTCATCAACCTGGGCCCCTGGAAAAAAGGAGTAAACAGTGAATTAATCAACAAAACCAATCACTGATTGAGGATAAGGATGAGTTATATTTACTGGGCACTGAGCACTGTATAATGTATTTTCCTCCTTTCTATCAAGTACATAACAAAGGGACTTGTACCTGACAGGCTGAATCCAGACTGGTGCAGGTTCCGTATGGGCTGTGCTGGCTGTTTGGCTGGCGATGTCTTGGCAGAAGATGCTGGCGTGACAGCTTTGGGGGTAACGGAAACTTCACAGACAGGACCATCATACAGGCCACGGGGGACTCCTCTTAGCTCAGCAAGCTGGAAATATACAGTGTTATACATGGGTCAGACTGATCTGTAATTTACTGTTATTAACGGGACTCTGTCGTGTTTTTTATGATGACGTTTTTATTTCTAAATTACACTACAAATAATTCACTCTAAAAATTGTATTCTTTAACCAGCAAGTGTATTTTTTTTAGTTATAATAGTGGTGTGTCATTTTGTCTGGTCATGTGCTTTTAGAAAGAACCAGCACTTTAGGATGGAGCTGCTTTCTGGCAGGCTGCTGTTTCTCCTACTCAATGTAACTGAATGTGTCTCAGTGGGATCTGGATTTTACTACGGAGTGTTGTTCTTAGATCTACCAGGCAGCTGTTATCTTGTGTTAGGGAGCTGTTATCTGGTTACCTTCCCATTGTTCTGTTGTTAGGCTGCTGGGGGGGGAAAGGGGGGGGTGATATCACTCCAACTTGCAGTACAGCAGAAAGGGCAAAGACAGACGAGAAGATTCGCGGAGATTTCGTTGCCTCTTCTTCGGGCGACTAATCTCCCTGAACTGCCTCCCTGCCATCTAGAATCGAAATCACCTGTAGGATGGCACTCGGAGAGCTTTGTCGCCCAAAGTTGCCACACAAGGAAAATTAGGGTGACTTCGGAAAACGAATCGCTCCGAGTGCCATCCCGCTGGAGATTTAGATTCTAGCCGGCGGGGAGGCAGTTCAGGGAGATTAGTCGCCCCTAATCTCCACGTGTGTCTCTGCCCTAAAGAGTGACTGAAGTTTATCAGAGCACAAGTCGTGTGACTGGGGGCAGCTGGGAAACTGACAATATGTCTAGCCCCATGTCAGATTTTAAAATTAAATATAAAAAAAATCTGCTTGCTCTTTTGAGAAATGGATTTCAGTGCAGAATTCTGCTGGAGCCGCACTATTAACTGATGCATTTTGAAAAAAACTTTTTTTTTCCCATGACAGTATTCCTTTAAGATTCTTCATGCAATGACATTGCAGCCCTTGGTCCTAATATGTTCCTTCTTCCCCCTTGTCTCACCCTGCTCCTGGCCTTGATCCTCTTGTACACGTAGTCTGGGAATGGTTTCCTTGGAATGTATCTCCCTGATCCCTCAGTAGCATGGAGGGTTCCCTCCTCGAGTACAATCTTTCCTTGGCTGATTACAACTAGGGGACTCCCGCGGCACTCCATGCCTTCAAAGATATTATACTCCACGTTCTGCATTGACACACAGAGCACAAGACAAATGTCAGTCAATCCAAACTGCTAAGCCTAACATAGTTAGTTGTCCTGCCATAGAGACAGAAGAGTTACAGATCTTTTCCCGTCCTTCAGAAAGTGTGGGCCAGCTCAGCAAGCTCTTCCAGCACTTACACTATTGTGTGTCTTGGCTGAGATTGTCCTCAAGTTGTCTGGGTCCCAGATCACCAGGTCAGCATCGGATCCCACAGCAATGCGTCCTTTGCGCGGATACAGGTTGAAGATCTTTGCAGCATTTGTACTGGTGACAGCCACAAACTGGTTTTCATCCATCTTTCCAGTCACCTAAGTATAGGGCAGGAGCAGTGTAAGTACCACATTCTCTACCAAATACCACATTCTCCTCTAAAATCCACCCTCCCCTAAGTACCATGGCTATAGACCACACATTAAGCTCCTGACTTGGTCCCACAGGGGACACTATATCAATTCATTGTGTCTGAAGACCATTATGGCAAGATCTGTGGTACAAATATATTTGTATTACAACTATATGAATATGACAATATTTTCATCACTTAAACTGTAAGCTCTAGGGCAGTGATCTCCAACCAGCAGCTCGTGAGCAACATGTTGCTCTCCAATAACTTGGATGTTGCTCCCAGTGGCCTCAAAGCAGGTGCTTATTTTTGAATTATTTTTAAACTATTTTTGAGGCATGTTTTGGTTTCATAAAAACCAGGTGCACTGCCAAACACAGCCTCAATGTAGGTTGACAATCCACATAGGTGCTACCAAATGGCCAATCACAGCACGTATTTAGCACAAGAACATTTTTCATACTTGTGTTGCTCCCCAACTCCTTTTATTTCTGAATGTTGCTCAGGGGTTCAAAAGGCTGGAGATCCCTGCTCTAGGAGGTAGGGACTTTCTTCTGGGTCTGTTTTTATTTATAGCCTTGTCTGGTCTCACTGTCCATACTATTCATGTCAAAATGTCATATAACTTCACACATACGTTTAACCTTAATATGAAGTACGGTTGGCCAGACTATCTGTTGGAGAACTTAAATCGAAAAGAAGGGGTCTGAATTTTCATTATACAGGCATGTGATCCGTTATCCGGAAAACTGCTATCCAGAAAGCTCCGATCTACAGGAAGGCCATCTCGTGTAGGCTCCATTTTAAGCAGATAATTTACTTTTTTAAAAATGATTTACTTTTTTGATAATAAAACAGTAGCATGTACTTGATCCAAATTAAGGTATAATGAATCCTTATTGGAAGCAAAACCAGCCTATTGGGTTTATTTAATGTTTAAATGTTTTTTAGTAGACAAAGAATGGAAAAATTATGGAAATTCCCAGTGCCCAAGCATTCTGGATAACAGGTCCCATACCTGTATGTATCTCTACAAATGTTGGTAGAACATGGCTAGTTGCTTATTAATATAGCAGCTGAGGCTAAAAATAAATCACAGTAATCCATGTTTAAACCATGACCCCCAAATTCATCTTGCCACTCTAACGCACCACAGCTCGGTCCCACACGATGCTCATCCTTTCTTCAGCTCCATTCGTTCCCTCTGGGATTAGCACAAAATTGTCTTTTCCAACAGCTTTCTGAGCTGTGTTAAAGGTGCAGTGTGCACTGCCGCACACCTGCAGGTCACCACTAGGAGAAAGAGACAGGAAAACCAATTTATTCTTTTAGTGTGTGCAGTATCATTTCTCCCAGCAGTAGGTGTCACTGGCTTGGAAGCTGATTTTCTTTTTAGTAAACACCCTGCGCACACCGTTGGAGTTCTTATTACACCCATCAGTAACATGACTTGGTACAGTCAACTACTTACCAGGACAGCAAAGAGTTTAGAAAATCTGGGGTGCTGGGATCCGGGCTGAGAGGTGGAGAGGTAACAAAGGCCGCAGCTTTCGCCCAGTTTTTACTCCAATAGTGTGAACCATCTGTTCCCAGACTGGCTGTGATTGGTTCTCCGTAAACCACCGCGCCTACAGGAATAACTGTGATTTAGCTGGGGGGCCTTATAATCATACCTTGAATGCATTCATTGTCTGCTCTTTTTTATCTAAAAGGGATGCATATAATTTCATTTTAATGAGTGCCAAGAGTTGGAATTCTGATTTCTTCCAAACCCAAAGTCTGTCATTCACCTTTCTTCCTGGCCTGAGCGATGACCTCAGCAGAACTCTTGCTCATCACCTTGGTGACATACAAGGGGCAGTTGGTCTGGTTGGAGATGGTGATAGAACGATTCACAGCCTCTGCTTCCACCTGCACATGGAATAAAGACCAATAACTTCAGGTACTGAAATCACAGCATCATTTCACAAGTTATTCTGGTCCTGGAAAGCCAAAACAATCTTACTTCTTCTGGTCGGCTCAAAACATGTCCTTCTGGGCCAGTGATTCCTTGTTCCAGAATCCTAAGTTGCTCCTGAAATACACATTATATACATTTATAAAATAAGGAGCCAGAATTCCATCTGCTCCTGAGCATCTACTCAATAATCTACTAGGGGCAAATGATATAACTAAAACAGTTTACTGCTGCCCATTGTAGACAAGGTGTCGCACAATACAGCATGATCAAAGACAAGCTAATGCACAAAGGGTTAAAGATAGCCAACCAGAAACTTAAATATTTACTGTGCTTTTAAGGTGCCCCAGGGCTGGGAGATAAATGTAATAAGAACACAAAGGTACCTGCAGGTCTAGTAACCTCCAGCACCCAATTAGATGTTTGCTTTAAAACAGTAACTGCTGCAAGTTGATTGGTTGCTAATAGAGCTGGAACAAATTCTGCACCTTTTATTACATCATACACCTGATAGTGACACTTACTGACTGCATGTCATCAAACACCTGAGAAAAAAGGAAGTAAAAACAATTGTTTCCACATTTTCCTTCCCCTCCCCTAGTTTGCATATGCAAATTAGGATTTGGGTTCGGTATTTGGCCGAATCTTTCACAAAGGATTCGGTGCATCACTACTAATATGTGCTGCTTATTGTGGGGTCCACAGCTGCACCCTATGCCTAAATATCCATCTAAATAACTGGAATCCAAATTACTCAGTCATCAGCCTTCTCCAACATCAATAACTTGTGAATTTTAATATAATATACAGTATATATATATATATATATATATATATATATATATATATACACACACACATATAAATACTTTTCTTGATGACTGGGTACTAAGGGTTACTGCACTGGTACAAACTTTCCCAAAAATACTAAATGCCAGGAATTTAGGGTACAAGTTCATCAAAGTGAACCCAATAAAACACATACCTCTGCAATAACATCCCCATTTTCCGCATGAACCTCTGCAATGGCACCAATGTCACGGATCACACTGAATACCTCGTAAATCTGGAAATAAGCAGAAAGAGTTGAGTTTTGTCATAAAACTGGTATTACTCCATATAATAGTATCTGTAATGTCTAGCTCCTTAGGTTAAATCTCTCCCTCTGTTGCTGGACTACACTCTCCATGCCATTGTAGAGCTGAATTGCCTGTTTAAAGGGGTGGCTCACCTTTACATTAACTTTTAGTATGTTGTAGAATGGCTAATTCTAAGCTACTTTTCAGTTGGTCTTCATTATTTATTTTTTTTATCATTTTTGATTTATGTGCGTTCTTCTTTTGACTCTTTCCAGCTTTCAAAATAAAACTGCTCTGTAAGGCTACACATTTATTGTTAGTGCTACTTTTTATTTCTCGTCTCTTTATTCGGGCTCTCTCCTATTTATAAAGGAGCGATATGAACAGCACCACAATTATTTTTGCAATTAAAATGCCTTTATTGCACAAGTGACGGGCATTACCACAACGTTTCAGGCCTCATTTGGCCCTTTTTCAAAAAGGACCAAATGAGGCCTGAAACGTTGTGGTAATGCCCGTCACTTGTGCAATAAAGGCATTTTAATTGCAAAAATAATTGTGGTGCTGTTCATATCGCTCCTTGCTAATATTTGCTGGTGGAAAGTGGCCACTGGAGAACGTGCACCCATCCCAAGAAAGGAAGAAGATTTAACAGGGTTGTGCTGACTACTTCTGCTTGTACTCTCTCCTATTTATAATCCAGTCTCTTATTCAAATCGGCGCTTGGTTGCTAGGGTAATTTGGACCTTAGCAACCTGATTGCTGAAATTGGAAACTAAATAAAATGATTAATAATTAAAAAATAAAAACCAATTAAAAGTTGTCTTAGAATATCACTCTCTCTGTATCATACTTAAAGTTATTGTAAAGGTGAACAACCTGTTAGTGGCTATTTGCCTCCCTTGCCCCTCCCTTTGCCAAACTGTCATCTGGGCTGCCAGACCAGATACAGCAACATTTTGGGAAAAGGGTAAAAAATAAAAGATGAAAAGCAATTGAAAAAAGTATTTGTTTATGGAGAACAATCTAAAAACAACTGAACTGAAAAAAAGGGTTTGGAAGGTGAACAACCACTTTAACAATATTTGTAACCTCTGCACATGCTGTTTGGCAGGGGGAAGCTATTATTCTTGCACTCCTTGCGTCCTTATGTTAAAAGGCTTAAAACATATATATATACCAACCGGTGGCGAGCATTCATTTAAATAAAGAATATGCAGAGCAGAAGAGTGCAGCTGCTTCAAGTGTAAAGGATGTGACAGCTGCTATGGGAACAAACTGTCGTCTCCTTGCAGCCTGCACCTGCGTCACAATTCCCATGGTGCACTAAAACGCCAGCCTTCTCGGTTGGAAAGCTATGTCCGTCTCTCTCAGTCGATCCCCCAAGGCTGATGGGAAAGGGAGTCCAGGAGACAATATATAGATTCCTCTATCATAGCATTTAAAGGAGAAGGAAAGCTACCAAAGCAGTTTATGGCCAATAGATTAGCCATAATAGTGCAAGCTATAACACTATATTTTTTCTGCAGAATGCTTTACCATACCTGAATAAACTAGAAGTTCTCTCTGTTTGTTTAGGATAGCAGCTGCCATATTAGCTTGGTGTGGCATCACTTTCTGCCTGAGCCTCATAGCTGTATGCTCAGATTACAGCATTAAGAGGGAGAGAGGAGCAAACTGAGCATGCTCAAGCCCTGCCCTGGAGGGTTCAGCTGAAAACAGGAAGTCTGATACAGAAGCCCATGAGTACACAATAGAAGGAAAGAAATGTGGTGTTTCTTTTGACAGAGGACTTACAGCAACATTACTTTGAGGGCTTACTGGTATATTTATATAGACCTTTCTGATAAAGCTTACTTAAATTTAGCCTTTCCTTCTCCTTTAATGCCTCCTCAAGCAAGGTGTTAAATACAGGGCTTGCCCCTCAACACCCGCACCTTCCACTTGGTAAGCAAATCTGCACCCAGACCTAGAGCTTGCACCTATGACTTGTGAATGATATAATGAATAATGTGTCCCAAGGGATTGAGGGGGGGCACATGGGTCATAAAGCAGGAAGTAGTGTTCTGTTATGTTAGACACCCAGTCACTCCAGCCTTTATACATTACATTTTTGGCTAACTAACTATATTAGAAACATTTTTTATTTTGCACAGCCTATTTACCCAGTTTTTATTTTCACACTGAACTGTTCCTTTAAAAGCAAAAACAAGTAGATGGCATATTTTGTTATGGAATTCAGGATTTAGCTTTAGCAACTCTGAACCCAAATCCATATTTTTACCAGGTGTGCCCTTAATGTTACTTCTAGGCACGGATTTCTCTGTCCATAATCAGAGGGTCCAAACACTCCTCCTACTATAAATACAGAACAGAAAGTGTGCAATATTACCTGTGAGTCGGTGAGCTGGTATTGGTCCTTATAGGCCATGTAAACCAGGAAGGAGTTCACTCCTACAAGAAAAACAGATAAGAATGAGGAACATTATACAATTCAGCTCTATGCCTAAAGAGAAATATACATTCCCTGGTGCCTCATTAGTAGTGTACAGGTCGAGTTTCCCTCTACCCACACCCAACCCAAACCCCTGCCAACCTAAATTTGCCTGTGCCCGACCTACCCCAACGTCACAAAAGGGGCGGGGCAGACGCAAGTCTATAAATTCAAGAAAAGGAAGCAGTGTGAGGTCACTGGCAGGGAGAGCGGATGGGAGCACTCAACCCGAAGATTTTTTTGCAGTAGCCAGCCTAAACCCGCCCGACCCACAGGTAGAACATTAGAAGAATATATAAGCATACAAGGGGATGGGACAGATGGCAGGTTGCAATTCAGAAATCCCTGGGCGCAAATTCACTAAGCGCCGAACGCTAGCGTTAATTCGCTAGCGTTTGGCATTTTTCATTACTGCGCAAATTCACTAATGAACGCTGGCGTAGTTTCGCTAGTGTTACTTCGCACCCTTACGCCAGGCGAATTTTCGCTAGCGACGTAACTACGCAAATTCACTAACTTGCGCAGTGTACTGAACGCTACCTTTTACGCTAGACTTCCTTCGCCACCTCAGACCTGGCGAAGCGCAATAGAGTAGATAAGGATTGTTTCAAAAAAAGTCAAATTTTTTTCTAAGTCCCAAAAAACGCTGACGTGTTTTCTACATGATGGGTGATAGGCTGAAAAAGATCGAAAATATTTTTGGGGCTCCCCTCCTTCCCCCCTACATTTCCTGACTCATGGCAACTTACCTAGACAGTGGGCACATGTGTAGGGCAAAATAAAATTTTTATTTGCCGATTTGAAGGTTTTCTAGGCATTTGTAGTGCTAATACGTGTTCCTCCATTGAAATTTGAATTTCGCGCCGTATGCAAATTAGCCTTCGCTAGCGTAACTTCGCTTTACATAGCGAATCAACGCTAGCGCAACTTCGCAACCTTATGCTACCCCTGTGCGCAACTTCGGATTTTAGTGAATTTGCGGAGCGCTGGCGAAACTACGCCTGGCGAAGTTGCGCCTGCCGCAACTTCGCATCTTAGTGAATTTGCCCCCTGGTATCTAAGGGCAATGCATAAAAATGCCTAACCTGGTGTAAGGAGCATAAAAGCTGATTCCCTGAGCTTTGGAAAAATGTGTTATATAAAAAGTTATTTCCCTTATTTATCCGAAGAATACCTTCCATCCAAAGTCTCCATTGACAGCTGTTTAACGTGTTGGTGGATCCATAATTAGGGGGCATATTTATCAAGGGTTGAATTTCGAATTGAAAAACATTGAAATTAGAATTCAAAATGACCAACTGAAATGGGAGGAATAGGTCTGTTTTCGATCTAATAGGTCCGTATTCGGCAGCATTCGAATCAAAGGAATAGCGCATTCGATCGAATTAGATGCAAAGTTTTTCCCCAAAAAAAAACTTGACTCCAAATAGGTTCTAGGAGGTCCCCCATAGGCTAAAACAACAATTCGGCAGGTTTTAGATGGCGAATGGTCGAAGTAAAATTCTTAAAAAGATATGATAAAGTACATGATAAATTTCAATATTCTAATTTTCGAATTTATTTCATACTCGAAATACACAAAAAATAGCTCAAAATTCTAACTTTTTTCATTCGAAAATTCACCTCGACCTTTGATAAATCTGCCCCTAGGTCTCATGATTGTTCTCCGTGGTCGTTTATCAGTCAAGGAATACAAGGAATAAAAGGCTGAACTTGATGTGTCTTTTTTAACCTAACTTACTTTGTAAGGCCATTTTACCGAACAGGTGCACTCAATTGTGCAAATACTATCCCCTCGTTATGTTCACATATTGAGAGATTAAACTCCCCTATATATGCAACTGGCATGCAGTCAATATCAGATAGGAAGAATGGGAAGCTAATGCACTGCTATTACTAAGCCAACTGAAGCAGAAATACGCCCAACTGTTCTTTTCATAATAGAATAGGCGGGTATATTTCAATACTCTGTTCGATAATTCTTTACTACTTAGCAGCTCCTCACCATGATCCTTTACAAGAGCCTCCATCTCCTCTTGAACACCCTTGTGCCATTCAGTGATATCTACATGCAAGGAGTAGTCACAGCACGATTTGGCATCTGCCCATTCCCGCCACTGATCAAAGGCGCTGAGCAGGCTGGAGCCAGGTTCGGGCACAACGTGATCAACTGTCAGCATCAAAGGAAAAAAAAGAAAGATGAATCAGACCATAGGGTTCCATTGATCCAACACATTCTCACGGAAGAGGTTTGGGCAGGGAGACAGCAAAAGAATGCTCACTTCTGATTGGATGCAGATGTATTACAGGCTCATTTTCAAGTTACAGAATTAATCAGCAAAATATATTGAAATATTTACATTTAGCCAAATCACACTGATCCGGCTTCCAAACCAAAATTTGATAAAGAGGCCCACATAACACATAAACCCCTAAAGTATTAAAAAAATGCTATTTTCAATGCTGAAATCCAGCTGGTTAACAGTTCTTCTCTTTCTGCATCATTTCAAATCCTGGCAGGGAAGGAGGGACTAAAACACTGATGTTACAAATTGTAACAACTTCTCCACAGCTTACAGACAGCATTGCAGGAACTACATAACCCATAATGCATTGCACTGGGATGTTCCGTTCCTTATTGAAATCACGTGTGGAAGGGAATTGTGGGGTTTGGAGGATGCAGGCTGAGGGCAGATGATACAAAGTAACAGTAGTCAGCCAGCTCAGCAAAGTAGTCAGACAGATGAGCAGGAGAGCAGGGGGCTAGGCTTAGGGAACTGTTCCAAACCATTAAAAATCAGGAATATTCTGCATATTTTTTTAATTGATATATATTGCAAAGTTGCTTGACATTATGTTTACTTCTCAAAAAGCTTAAGTTATGTTTTGTGGAGTTCCCCTTCAAGGGATGCAGAAAGGACTGGTGATACTTGTGGGAGAATGATGGGAAGCATTAAAGGGGTTGTTCACCTTCAACTTTTAGTATGATGTAGAGAATGATATTCCGAGACAATCTGCAATTGGTTTTCATTATTTATTATTTGTGGTTTTTGAGTTATTTAGCTTTAAATTCAGCAGCTCACCCGTTTGTAATTACAGCAAAATGGGTCCACATTACCCTAGCAACCATGAATTGATTTGAATAAGAGACTGGAATATGAATAAGAGAGGCCTGAATAGAAAGAGAAGTAATAAAAAGTAGCAATAACTGTTAATTTGTAGCCTTAGAGAGCACTTTTTTTTTTAGATGGGGGTCAGTGAACCCCATCTGAAAGCTGAAAAGAGTATTAAGAAGAATGCAAATAATGTAAAAACTATAAAAATTTACAACCAATTTAAAAGTTGCTTAGAATTAGCCGTTCTATAACATACTTATTTTAGTAAGTTAATTTACAGGTGAACCTCCCCTTTAACATAATGAATGAAGTACAGTCTGCATAAACTGTCCCTCAAGGGACCTGTTTTTGACGCCAACCCCCCATCTATCTGCCCCTTCTTACTGATCATAGTGGTGCCCCCTGCCAGTGCTGCCTTGGTTCCCTGGAGGAAATCATCAGAAGACACCATGCCGTTGCACGGTTTTTGGAAGCAAGTATGGACGTCAATTCCGCCCGGAACCACCATCCTGCCATGAGCTTCGATGGTCTTCACTCCTCCCGGCACAATCAGATTTTCACCGATCTGCCTAGAACAGAACCCCACATATATATAGGTGAGAAACACGGTCCCCAATCACACCGAGATCTTATAAAACTGAGGGGATTTCATGCAGAGAGAAAGAGTCAGCATAAGGTTACCATGGAGGGTACAATGGCAATTTTCCAATGATCATACAATCAGTCGAACATTCTACATCAATCTACATATAATCAGTCGAACATTCTACATCAATCTAAAAGATGTAGATTGAATATTATCTTGGAAAAGCTACACACAGAAGTCACCATCCTGTTAAAGGGGAATCAATCTAATCTTAGCCAAGTCAAGTCATTTACATTAATTTTCTATTTTTAACGGTTTATGAGATATTTGCAGTTTTAGACTGCTAGGCTTTCAGCTCAGCAGCTCCCTTATGTACCACCTGCTTATTCAGATAACCCTCTGAAAGCAAACTGCCGTGTCTGAAAGCCTGGTAGTAGCCGTCCAAAACTAACTATCTCATAATAATCATAGCAAGCTTTCAGAATGCTCCAGTTCCCTTTTGTGTAGTTCTAAGAAAATATTGCATCTATGTGCTTGATTTCTTTTTAGAGTTTAGATTCCCTTTAATAAAAAAATAAATGGAGTCTTTATTTCCCGCACTTGATGTTTGAGATTCGTGCAATTACCGATCCGAATCCTAATTTGCATTTCCTTGTTTTGTGACAAAAGGTCACGTGATTTCCCTCCCCACCCCTAATTTGCATATGCAAATTAGGATTTGGTTCGGCTGGGCAGTAGGACTCGGCCGAATCCTGACAAAAAAAAGCAGAATTCCTGAATGGAATCCTGGATTCCGTGCATCCCTAGTTTGAGAGCTTAGATCTTGGGGACTTTTTGCATGTTTTTATTTATTTATTTATTTCAAATTAACATTGCACTGATATACGGCACAAAGCATGTATCTCCCAAGTAATATAACAAACTACAGAATGGGTCCCGGGGCTGACAGATTTGTGCTGGCAAGATATACAGACTGATGGAATGCCTGAGGAGTGCCTGTTGGAATGCAGGGTGAGCAGTTCTGCAGCAATACCGAAGGAGGGAGTAAGAGCAATTTAATCATTCGATTTCCAGCCAGATATGTTACTGTGTCTCTGTGCCCATGCCTACATCTCTAGTTCTGTAATAATTAACCACTGGTTTATGGGTTTTGCTGTACAAATCACACATTTTGGCAATGTTCTGAATTCCTCTGTACTTTCTGTTGTTCTGTAACTGAAGATAAGTACAGATTGCACTGGTAGTGCAGTGGTAGTTCAGCAAGCACATCCACAGCAGTGACTCAGCACTCACAGGACTTGCTTAAAAATCCTTTTTATTTTGCAAAATCAACTGAATCAAATGCATCAGTTTTACTTGTGCAGGGCGACAGCAAATCATATTTATATTTTTCTTTACAACGCTCATTCTTAGGTGTTACTGTTGCTTTAAATTTGCCCGTGTATGGCTATCATAAAGCTGGCCATACATGTGCAGATATAATTGTATGAGACAATGTACAATGGGCTCCAAATTATCATCCCGACAAGGAAACTTCGTGCGACTTTGGAAAACGCAGTGCTCCGAGTGCCATCTAGGGTTGCCACCTTTTCTGGAAAAAAATACTGGCCATCTTATTTATTTACCTTTTTCCCTATTAATAACATTGGGATTAACCATAATTTTTACCGGCCAGGTGGCAACCCTAGTACCATCCCACCGGCAATTTACATTCTAGCCGGCTGAAGGCAGTTCGAGGAGATTAGTCACCCGGGCGACTAATCTCCCTGAATCTGAGCGTGTGCCCTGACCCTAAACGGGCAGAACAATGTCTGATTTTTCCTACTTTAATCCTACAGTTTAAAGGAACAGCTCAGTGTGAAAATAAAAACTGGGTAAATAGATAGGCTGTGCAAATTAAAAAATGTATCTAATATAGTCAGTTAGCCAGAAATGTAATGTATAAAGGCTGGAGTGACTGGATGTCTAACATAATAGCCAGAACACTACTTCCTGCTTTTCAGCTCTCTAACTATGAGTTAGTCAGCGACTTGAAGGGGGGCCACATGGGACATTTCTGTTCAGTGAGTTTGCAATTGATCCTCAGCTCAGATTCAAAAGCAACATATATGATCCATGTGCCCCCCCCCAAGTCTCTGATTGGTTACTGCCTGGTAACCAGGGTAACCAGTCAGTGTAAACCAAGAGAGCTGAAAAGCAGGAAGTAGTGTTCAGACTGGCATGTTATACATAGAATCACTCCAGCCTTTATACATTACATTTCTGGCTAACTCACTATATTAGAAACATTTTTTATTTTGCACAGCCATCCCCAGTTTTTATTTTTATACTGAGCAATTCCTTTAAATCTGAATGTTAGTTTTAGATTGATATCGCCGTATGACAAATAAAATCATGAGTGCTGCAGGACGTAACAGAGGTAGACTTGTGAAATAAGTTGCATTCTCTCTTTTTCCTTGTCATTTAAGGCAGATAGTCCATGCGGTGTAAGTTAGTGGAGAAGCACCTAAAAACTCCACTTCCACAATTTACCAGCCCAAAAATGCTCAAGTACTCCTGCCAGGGGAAAGTGCCACATTTTGGTTTCGGAGTTTAGCAGGTTGTTCTATTCAGCTCTCACTGATAACAGCCTTCCATTCAGCAGAACTGAATGTAACCCTGTGCTAAATGCCAGTGATAATCCTCTTTCCTATCTCCCCTGCAGGATTAAGACAGGTGTTCTGCTGAGCTGACTCATATACCCTGCTTGGTTACACAACCATTCAGGTGCACACAGAGGGGCAGATTTATCAAGGGTCGAAGTGAATTCCAGGGAATTTTCGAAGTAAAAAAATTCGAAGTCATTTTTTGGATACTTCGACCATCTAATAGGATACTACAACTTCGAATTTGATTCGAAGTAAAATAGTTTGAATATACAATATTGAAGTACTGTCTCTTTAAAAAAAACTTCACTTCGATAGTTTGCAAAATTAAACTTGCTGAAGTATACTATATATATATACTCCATCTGCTTGTCAGTTCTCAGGTCAGTAAGTGCAGGTGGGGAATAAGCACATATGGCATACTACACTGGAATAAGTATATGGTATACATACAGTATATTCCCCCAGGGACACTGCCTCGCAGATCTGACCTTCTTTCTAAGCTACAAGGCCAGGTAAATATTCACTAGACCTTCAGCCACGTCAATAAGGAGCCTGCAAAAAGCAAAACCAGTGCAGCTACTTCTCCCTGAGAACGATACTCGCTTGGTTTGTAAAGGCCATCCTTTCATTTTGTTTCTTCAGCCAATTTGTAGTAACCTTTTCTTTGTCACATTCATTTATAAGATAAAAACATTAGTACAGGTATGGGATCTCTCATCCAGAAACCTGATATCCAGAGAGCTCCAAAATACAGGAGCCATAGAGTTTGTTTTATGAAAATATATTTTTTTTAATTACCGGTATGAGAAATATAATTCACAATGGTATGAGACCTATTATCCAGAATGGTATGAAACCTATTATCCAGAATTCTTGGGGCCTGGGGTTTTTTCGTATAAGGCGTCTTTCAGTACTTCGGATCCCCATACTTAGGGGCAGATTTACATAGGGTCGAATACCGAGGTTTAATTAACCCTCGATATTCGATTGCCGAATGTAAATCCTTCGAAGTTGAAGGATTTACCGCAAATAGTTTGATCGAACGCAAATAGTTTGATCTAATCTAGAAAACCCAGGTCCTAAGCATTCCAGATTATAGATCGAATGCCTGTACGGGATACATACATCAAGAGGAGGGAACTGGGGAAACCAAACATGAATGTTGCTGGTCTTATTATTTTATTGTACTGGTTCGGCATTTGCATTACTATTTATTATGCTGCTACCATAGGGGCCTATTCCCACATACAAACTGGGTGTCAGGCTCTGCTTTATATGTAAAGTCTAATGAACTGCAGCACACTGATAAGGTGAATAAACTTTGCATCAGGGTGAATTTATTGGCTCAAACGAAAAGTATACAAAGGAAGGTGACATTATAGGGCCTTACTTGGCCCTTTATCAAGGCTCTGCTTTATATTGCACTGCCCAACACCCAGCTCAATGCCCACAATGAAGGAATCATACTCCTGATGTACTTACTTGATCAATCCATCCTCCATGTAAATGTCAGCATGAAACGACTGGTCATCGTTAACGATTTTTCCACCTTTAATGAGTAGCCGATCGCTCTGAAAGATAAGGTAAGGCATTTGTTCCATTACTAGTTCCATTACTGCCTATAAAACAGTTCACTGAAATGCAATTCCTAAATCCCATTGACAGCTGAAGGCTAACAGTGGACAGTGTTGCTGAGCAAAAACTGAAATAATTAAAAACAAAAACACAAATAATAAAAATGAACAATGGGACAAACTGTGGGTTCTTGCTTTACTATGTTTCCAGTATTTTACTGATAGATTTAATAATATGCAGAAAGCTACATTTAATATTCATTGAGACATAAGGAGGCACATAGGCATATATATATATATATATATATATAATCCATCCAAAAGTCGGCACTCTCGAAAATCAAAATAACTTGCCTGGGTGCAGTATCAAAAATCAAAGTAACATCCCATCGGATAGAAACCGCACTCACAGGTCTTAAGTATTTTTTTAAAAATTTAATTTATTATCATATTGGCGGTTGACGTTTCGGACTAGGCCAAAACGTCAGCCGCCAATATGATAATAAATTACATTTTTAAAAAAATACCTAAGACCTGTGAAATATATATATATATATATATATATATATATATATATATATATATATATATATATATGGAATAATGTACACTGTATTGTAATGTATTTTAAAATATAAACACAGTGGAGCTCCATTACAATATAAAAGTAAGAAGTAAAGGCTGAATGCTTTTATAAAGGCCATATTTTACAACACGATGTGCATTATTTTTTATACTAAATCACTTGACAGAAATGACATCACTAAGTACCGATTATAACTGGTGACATCACTAATCACCATTTCTAAGGATATACAGTAGTTTACAGGATAATTATGGTTTTTAAACGAGGAATACATCTCTTGCACTACAGCCAAATAGTCCCAGGTGATGTGCATCATTATCCCAAATTAAAATCAACAGTAAAGTGTTTGTAGGACAGAGAGTACACCACTAAAAAATTCTCTGTATCCGTTTATTTTGCTATTTAGTCGCAAACAGAAAACCCAGATGCCCAAACTGCATAACTATGTGCTAGGCTGACTGAAAACGCCAACGGTATGTCCCATTTGCACCAAGTGTGCTTATTAACCACCATCTCTAGGCATAGTCGAATGAGCAATAGCCTCATTAGGCCTCGGATACTATTGAGACTAGGGATGCACCGAATCCACTATTTTGGATTCGGCCAAACCCCCGAATCATTTGCGAAAGATTCGGCGAATACCGAACAGAATCTGAGGGGTGGGAAGGGGAAAACATTATTTACTTCCTTGTTTTCTAACAAAAAGTCATGTGATTTCCCTCCTCGCCCCTAATTTGCATATGCAAATTAGGATTCGGTTCAGCTGGGCAGAAGGATTCAGTCGAATCCGAATCATGCTGAAAAAGGCAGAATCCTGGCCGAGTCCCGAACCGAATCCTGGATTCGGTGCATCCCTAATTGAGACCCACATGTATGAAGCGGTTCTTTGCTTTTATCACATAGATTTTAGGATATTCATGTTTCTTGTGTATTGTATACCTATAAAAAGATAGAAAGTCAATAAGGTGCTAGTATAGTACAGTACGTGTATTGTTCCTATTCAGTTCAATGAAGTGTGTTTGGCTCTTGGCCTGGGTGTTTATCAGCATCACAGCAGCATTGGTACATTGTTATTGCAGGAGACAGTCACACACACATCTTTAATCCATTCACGACAAAGCATACTCTGAATTACAAGCATTCCACAAAGTGCAGCACTCTTATGGCTAGACTAAATTGGGTGTCACTCAAAAAACCTTGTGACCCACAGCACTCCCCACTGATAGCAATAAGAAATGGTCCACGGCCAGTGGTAGATGTTTTGATCGCCATAAAACTTGATAAAGCCTTGTTAAATGCCTCTTCTAGCTAAAGTGTTTGCTAGCCAGAGTTGATGTACACTTCCACATGTATAACAGCTCCATGAAATGTAAACTCTGCTAATCTAAATGATGCTTTAGCGCCTTCATTTCCCACAGGATTCCAGCCAGTCCAAACACCAGTGCATTGCTGCACAGTAAGCATTTCCAGTCAGAAAACATATGAGGGTGGTAAAAACTGATATATTTTTAGTATTAAGAGGCATGTTTACTAACATTGGAGATAAATATCTGGAGAGATTTCTGGAGATGTTGCCCATAGCAACCAATCAGATCTTTGCTTTTGTTTTCTAACTTGGCTGTGGCTGTTTAAATCTAATTGCTGATTGGTTGCCATGGGCAACATCTCCAAAAATCTCTCCAGATATTTATCTCCAATGTTAGTAAACATGCCCCTAAGTGTGACAGTCAATTATTAGGCCTCAGTGTACTGTAGAACTAGTGTCATTACTGGACACAGGCAATGAGCCTCCACTCACTAGCATTGTCCCTTAGCCACAAAGACTTGTTTCAGTTGTTAAGGAAGGAAACAAATACAGGGAAAGAAGGAAGGGAGATTTGTCAGGAATGTGGCTAATGACCCTAAATAGAATTAGCCTATTGGTTCCTTGGACTTCTCACAGCACCTCAGAGCATCAAAAGAAATCCCACCGTTTTTTTACTGTAAAGGTGGGAGAAAATACAGAAACCAAGCAATGTTTTTCATTTATATGTATCCATCTGGGATCCCTTCATATGTGCTTTATCAACATCCCCCCACCCCCACATACACTCAGCTTGGTCTAGTCCAGTAACAGCCAATCAAACGTTTGTTACTACTGCTACCAGCTCCAAGCTAGAAAAGCTAAATGCTGATTGGTTGCTAAGGAGGCTCAACATCACTGCTACTGCATGAACACAAAATGGAGACCTGACAGCTGTAAAAAAAAAAAAAACACTGCTCTTTATTTTTCTCCTCCTGTCTCCATTATGTGATGATGCAATAGCAGTGATGTTGACACTCCAGACAATATCAGGGTGCAAAACTAGTCTACAAAAGTGCCACCTGTTTATAGCCCAACTAACCCAACTATTGTTTACTATTTGCCCATGTCCACTTGCAGTACATTTATATAATCCATTTCTGTGACATGGCCATACTGAAGATAAAAGGACAGGTTTCAGTACATTTCCACTGATTTTATTGATGCAAAATCCTTTGGGGAAACAGCAGGTTTACGTATACCTTCCACTGAAATCTGCATACAAAGCGACTCATGGGCCGTCTGCACAAAGAATCCTGAGAATGACAATAGATAGGACTATACGAGAATGGCCACTGGCTGTAATTGGACTTCTGACATTTTGACAAAATGGGGTACAATTCAAAGCAAACTATCTTTAGACTAAAACAAATGTATTACAAAACAAACCCCTACAGGCATTTTGTTCAACTGTAATTTCTCTGAAATTACACTCCCTATCACAGTGCACCCCAAGTATAGAATTTTGTGTAAGGGCTGGTGGTAGGGTTAACTCATAGCCCATATTGTATCTGCCTGACAGTAAAACTGATGCTTGTTGTCATTAAAACAACAGGAACACCTACAAATTAAAAGTGTTTTAAAGTAATTTTACTGTTGCTTTGCACTAGTGATGTGCGGGTTGACCCGATACCCGCGGGACCCGCAGGTCCGGGTCGACCTCGCAGTGCTCCTTGCGGGTGGCCACCTTCAAATGCTGGCATCTGACTTCTGGTTTTATAGTCTCGTGTCTACTCGCCCCGCCCCTTTTGTGACGACAGTATGACGTCATCGACGGCTCGGCGCTGGTCTATAAAATAGAAATGTTGCTTATTGACACAAAATGTGGCAACCCTATTTGGTTGTGGCAGTTATGTTTGGCTCTGGTCTCAGCAGCAATTAAAGGAAAACGATACCCCCAAAATGAATACTTAAGCAACAGATAGTTTATATCAAATTAAGTGGCATATGAAAGAATCTTACCAAACTGGAATATATATTTGAGTAAAAATTGCCCTTTTACATCTCTACCTTGAACCACCATTTTGTGATGGTCTGTGTGCTGCCTCACCTGACCAGAAATACTGCAGCTCTAAATGTAACAGGAAGAAGTGTGGAAGCAAAAGACAGAACGCTGTCTGTTAATTGGCTCATGAGACCTAATATGTATGGTTTGTTTGTGTGCAGAGTGAATTGTACGTTCCCAGGGGGTGGCCCTTATTTTTTGAAATGGTTTTCTATTTAGGATTACCCAATGGCACATACTACTAAAAAAGGTATATTGTTATGAAAATGGTTTATTAACATGAAGCAGGATTTTACATATGAGCTGTTTTATGCAGTATCTTTTTATAGAGACCAACATTGTTTGGAGGGTATAGTTTTCCTTTAACGAGAAAAGGCATGGGCTCTGGAGAGTGGCTTGTGGTCCTGACTCAATTTGAATCCACTGTGCATCTCTATGGAAATGATGTGGTTGGGGAGGCAGCATTACAGACTTTTCCCTGCCTGAAGGGATTAGTTCCCCTTGAAACTTCTTATCCGACAGCTTTTGGGTTGTTTTGAAAATTGTCTGCTTTGAAATGTATGCCATATTTCTGCCCGTGAATTTACAGAATGCTGAAGGATTCTCACACACGCCAATGCTAAACAGAGACAGACTATTACAATTATACAAGTGGAATTCTCTATTTAGAGACACCAGTTGATATGTTAAAATGTTAACAGACAGAGGGGCTCATCTACTAAAGTGCACCAGTGCAGTTACCCACAGCAACCGATCAGAAATTAGTTTTGATCAATATACTGCAAGTTAGAAAATGAAAGCAACTATTTATTTGGTAAATATAGGAAACTGTTACTGCACATATGTTATTACATCATCCCCCTCCCCAGGGTTCTGGTACTAGTAAGTGAAACCAATGCCAAGATGATATTTGGGCCTTGGTCTGAAGGATTCACAGTGTGCTGTACAGTCAGATTTGCCAGGGCCTAGCCGGGGTGTGGGCTTCCTGCAGGACAGCCAGAGCCGGGCAAAGAGAAGGGACACTGTGTGCCAGCTCTTCACAAGCAACAGTATTTTGTGTATGAGTCACATGTGGAACATTAACCCACTGTCTGGTTACCCCTAGATACCAACACACAAACAAAAGAATGAGGGACTAAGCTGGTTTGGGAATACTGAGTAGGATACATCTAATAATTTCAGGGGGAGCCTTCCCAGGGATGGGATTTTGGTTTTATTGTCTCAGAACTGGTGCCCATCCCTATGAATTTAGAAATGCATGTACAAGACACCGGAGCACAAAGGCATAAGGCATATAACATGTACCCCACTATTTAAACAGATTTCTGCTTATTATTAGAAATATACATAATTATAAGCAATTTTCCATTAAACATTAAATTAAAATTAGTTACAAAATGTACAGTAGAACGTTTTTCAGGGGACCAGGAAAATAATGGTGTAAAATTCGGAAAGGAGGGAAATGCATTAAGCGTTCTACATTGGTTGGATCCAAAAAAAACACAATGTAAAATGGGGGAAAACTTGAAATCAGAGGATGTAAAATTGAGGTTTCATTTTATTTGCTATTGCAAGTGGTATCTATCTGCAAATGTATATTCTCTGTTGCAGCGGCCCCCAACCTGTTTTGCCTCAGGAACCGGTGTTACCAGGGGGCATCAACTGCGAGCATCTCTTAAATTTCAAACATGCAGCATCAAATTTGTCCATGTCACATCAAATTTTGTGCATGAAGTGTCAAATTCGGGCGTGCGCTTCAAGTATGTCCGCGGCTCGGTGGTTGGGGACACCTGCTCTGCTGGGTCTGACTCTTGAAACAATGTAGCTGAAGTCTCCCCAATAGGCCTCTGTCTATAATTCCACTTTATTTTCATCAAATGCTATTTGTTAAAGGGGTGGTTCACCTTTAAGTAAACTTCTAGTATGTAATAGAATGGCCAGTTCTAGGCAACTTTTCCATTGGTTATCATTATTTATTTATTATAGTTTTATAATTATTTGCCTTTTTCTTCTTTCAAATGGGCGTCGCTGACCCCTATCTAAAAAGCAAAGGCTCTGTAAGGCTACACATTTATGGTTATTGATAATTTATATTTCTCATCTTTCTAGTAAGGTCCTCTCCTATTCATATTCAAATCAATGCGTGGTTGCTAGGGTAACATGGAACCTAGAAACCAGATTGCTGACATTACAAACTACAGAGCTGCTGAATAAAAAGCTAAATAACTCAAAAACCACAGGTAATAAAAAATGAAAACCAATTGCAAATTGTCTCAGAATATCACTCTCTGCATCATACTTAAAGTTGATGACGGTGAACAACCCCTTTAACAGCCCTCTGTAAATCCCAATCAGCTGCATAAATACTGCCTACCCTTCTGGCTGGACTCCCAACAGAACCATCTGCACAGATCAGTGTTTGAAAGGAGCAACGCAGTGGAATGCACAATACACATAAGCACTAAGCTAAACTAACATCGGACTGCCAAGACCTCCATATGAGGCTAAGTGGACTTGTGGTACCACTAGAATAGGCATGTCCAATGCAAAGTTACTAAACACTGAAAACAATTGATGATGGGTCTGAAGATGCCCTTTCTGGTTAAGCTTGAAATTGGTAGGTAATTTATCCATATGGTAAGACCATCCTATATGCTTTTGTTGCACATATTAAAGGGGACCTGTCGCCCTATGAAATAATTCCAAATTATTTTTTATCAGGTTAGTTGAGCAAAATAAAACTTATTTACACTACATTTATTATTTAAATTATGTTTCCTTCAGTCTTGGAATTACACAATCACAGCACAAGTAGGAGCCATTTTGTGGACACTGTTATTAAGACAAGTTGCGTAAAACCCCGAAATCTTGTGTCTGCGCCCGAATGGGGGACCTAATGCCCATACACATTTCCCTACACAATTATAGAGTGTGAGGAGGGAGGGGGAATGTGAGGAGAGCAGTGACATCTAGGAAGTGCTGAATGGAAAGTGAAAGTAATTGACTGTCCCACCTCTATACCTCAGGCATAGAGGCGGGGCAGGTAATATTTGATTGACAGCTCAAACACATTTAACACATTGACACATTTAAACCAGGTATGGATGCTTTAGTGAAAAAAATTATGTGGGGTCCATGTTTAATTTGCAAAGACTTTTATTATACAGCTTTATATGTGTAGGTGACAGGTCCACTTTAATGGATGCTGACATGAGTAAATTAGAATGTGCCATATGGGGGTGATTTCTCCACCAATATGCTCCTAAAAAAAATCTCCACCGCCTCCAATTCAGCATACAAAGTACATACCCCACTCATATTAGACACAATTCTTCCATGAAAGGGCCAACATTTTACCTTAAAAAATGCCCAAGAGCACCAACCAGACATTCACTAGCACTTCTTTGGGCGGAAAAATATAAGATAATTAACACTCCAGCAGTGACCATAGTCTGTGTGCAGCAGCTACAAGAAGGTTTAGGAGCACTGTTAGAGCAAGCAGCTATTTGGCACGTGGCATAGGAAAATAAACACAATCACAATAATATTCCAAACAGATTTTAGGAACCGGCCAGAATTCCCAAGGAGCTATGGAAATTCCAGTAGAACAAAGCAGCCAATGGTCTAGTTATGAAAGTTCTAGATCTGTAATGTCCAGCCTGAAGCCTCCCTGCTGTTGTGAAAATTCAGTTCCGACTTTTTGATAATCATCCGTGTTCTAGAATGATTCTACAGTAAACAAGCAAAACCCTGGGACACATGGTGGATTTTGAATGCCAACAGCTCAGCTGAGATTCAGAATGGGAAACTGCCATTATTTTGCAATACACCATGAATACTACATTACCCTTTTAATGGTTATATCTTCTGTTTGGGTAGATGGGAAGTCTGCCTGAGGGCTCACTCACAATCTAAAAATACAACGCATTACTTTCAATGACTGAAACCACACCTCAGGCTATTATTAAATAGAGGCATATTTTATTTGTAGCATTCGTGGCCTCGTTATGGACAATACCTATGGGAATAATCGCAATCTGTTCCAATGCAGTGGTTTTAATGTTTAATAGTCTCAAGACCTCATCTGAGCTCCAACATTTGGAAAGCAAGTAAGAATTTACCCCAAATCTGAATCACGTGTGACCCCCTTACAGTCACTGCTTTGGGCTACCTGGGTTGGGGAGCATTAGAAAAATACAAGTGCATAGGTATTCTACAATCTTCCCTTTTGTTCAGATTCTCATATGCCTCCTGCACGGCCAGTTCCAACAGCAGGCACGCCAACAAACAGAACGTGATATACTACAAACAACCAGAACCCACACTGATTATTGACGGATTCCCAGCGCAAACAGACTGCTTCTTACTACAGAACCAATGAACTGTAATTAAAAGCACTTCATAGAGCTGCGAGACCCCCCTCCCATTGCTCATTGGGAATCAAGGCACATAGCTACAGCCAGCGGCGAACTGCTTTATTCTAACTCCCTATTAGAAACTATTTTTAGCTTATAATTCTAATTGTGCACGGCATAAAATCTGCCAGTTTAGGGGGAAATGTATGCATGTTTCTCCTTTAAATCAATCTTTTCTATGATTTAGAGTGTGATATTCTGAGACAATATGCACTTGGTTTTCATTTTTTATTTGTGGTTTTTGAGTTATTTTTCTTTCTATCCAGCAGCTTTTCAGTTTGCAGTTTCAGCAGTCTGGCTGCTAGGGTCCAAATCACCCTAGCAACCATACAATGATTTAAATAAGAGACTGGAATATGAATAAGAGAGGCCTCAATAGAAAGATTAATAATAAAACTAGCAACAGCAATAAATGTGCAGCCTTACAGAGCATTTGTTTTTTAGATGGGGTCAGTGACCCCCATTTGAAAGCTGGAAAGAGTCAGAAGAAAAAGGAAAAAAATATGTATAAAAAAATAAATGAAGACCAATTGAAAAGTTACTTAGAACTGCCCATCCAATAACATACCAAAATGTAAATCAAAGGAGAACCACCTCTTTTAAAGGGTGCCATACCAGGCACCAAATTTTTAAAGAAGCTGCCTGTAGCCTATTTTAAAGGCAAGAGACCCTGTATCTGATACACTAGTAAATCAGTTTAAAGTATGCAGGATAAAGGATAAAAAAAAAAGTATGTCTATAGCAGAGGTCTCCATTCTCCTCATCAGAGAAATTAGTATTGCCTTTCTAAAAATGTTAATATTAATACACAGGTAAATTTTCTGTCCATCATGTTCTATCAGAGTCTGGGCAAACTTATGACAAGTGTGAGTAGTTGTTCTAAGTCTGGCATGTCAGTACTGTTCTCTTGCACACAATACATAAAGGAAAGGCTCTATCATAAAGTATATTTACTGTCAGCACTGTAGCAGCAACACCTGCTCTGCTTCAGTTTGCTGTATAATCTAACGGTTATAAATATATATTATTTGTGTATTACCTCACAGCTTTACAACCACCTTGTCAAACAACAATCCCCGCCATTTGAGAAGTGCCTTATGACTTTTCACACTCATAAACCCTACAGGCTGCTGTTACTTTCATGTGGCATTCTGCACTGAGATCAATGGAACCAATCCTCTCAGCAGATAAGTCACATGCTCAAAACGGGCATGGCGGTGGGGATCGGTGGAAGAAAGGCAAAATATTTGAAGTTACACTCATACTGTAGGGTGAAATTACATTTGTATTAGTGATGTGCGGGTCGAGGAAAACTCGACCCACGCGAGGCTTCCCCCCTCCATTTATAGACCCCCAAGTGTGAGCCTATTAAATAGGAAGCAGTCTCAGGTCCTCAAGAGGAACAGCTAGTTCGGCCTGAACCCGCCCGAGCCCTGGGTAAACCCACACATCACTGATTTGCATCTATTCTAGTTAGGTATAAAGTGGAACTTCCACTGCATGATGAGCTTTCCAAACAAGCAGATCTTTTCTAACATTATGCAACTTACCAGGCTGATCTGAACTTGACAGGCCTTAAGAACTAATTTAAAAGCAAGCCAGTACATGTACGGGATCCATTATCCAGAAATCTGTTATCCAGAAAGCTTGAATTACGGAAAGGTTGCCTCCCACAGGCTCTATTTTAGCCAAATAATCCAAATTTTTAAAAATTATAAAAATAAAATATTACCTTGCACTTGATCCAAACTAATATATAATTATTCCTTTTTGGACGCAAAGCCAGCCTATTGGGTTTGTTTAATGTTTACATGATTTTCTATTAGATTTATGGTATGAAGATCGAAATTACGGAAAGATCCGTTATCTGGAAAACCCCAGGTCCAGAGCATTCTGGATAACAGGTCCCATACCTGTCTATCTAATTCTGTTTCCACTCACTAAGATACAGCCTGTCTTACCAGCCTATTACTGCCAGTGGCTGCCATAATCATCTTCTATCCTTTCCTAAATGCCACCTGTATATATATACATACAGTATATATATGAGATGGACTCATATATATATATATATATATATATATATATATAGAAAGGCTGTGGCACACACTTACTGGAGCAAGGACCCAGGTGCTATTCAGGAAAAGTTATATATCAATGTAGAAAGCTGAAGCACACTGGGATTTGTCAAGATAAAACTTATTTTATTTTACAAGATCGACGTTTCGGTCGACGTTATATAAATAATCAAACAGAATGAAATGCACAACCATTAGTATGCAGAAACCTGGGTGCTAGTCCGAGAAGTATGTAGACAAAATGCAGGGATTGACAGCACTTCGAGGCAATACATAAAGTCAATAGTTCAAATGAAAGTGGAGATTTATTGGATCAATAAATCTTCACTTTCATTTCAACTATTGACTTGATGTATTTCCTCGGAGTGCTGTCAATCCCTGCATTATATATATATATATATATATATATATATATATATATATATATATATATAGTCCAAATAGTTCAGCACACCACTACTCCAGAAAAATTGACCCAGGTGCTACCAATCAAAGCTGCATATATTTTAAATTGTACAAAGGATCCCAGTGTGCACCTTACCTTATGTATATACACACACATATCTGATGCAGAGGATCCCTCTGGAATTATCCCCAAGAGTTCAAATTCACTCACTAACAAATACCGTAAGTGGCTATTGCATCGGTTTAGCTCACATGGTTATTTGTTAACAGCAGAGGCTGGATTGTATTCCACCCAGCATGTCGCAATACATCGGCAATAACTTTCCCCGCTGGCCTAAGTGACAAAATAAACAGATTTCATTCCAGACTGTTAAAACATGAACCTGATATGTCTTCTAATCTCAGAACCTGTGGAACGGTTCATTCCTACTGTTCCATTGGATGGGGCCAACAGGAAAGGGTGTTTAGCTCCTTTTTAATTTCAATATAAATGTTTCTTTTAATGCTGACCTTCAGTAATCCCTGATCTCATAAACTGTAATGTGTTTAGTAAGACCTTTTTTTGTAACATCAACCAAAAGTCTGACAAACATTGCTTTTTACAGAGAGGGGTCATTTACTAAAGCTGGGCTCATTTACTAACAATGCAATGGTGGGATTGAGCCCTGAGCAGTAACCCATAGCAACCCACTCTCAGTTAGCTTTATCAGTCGGCTAAGGAACAATAATGAAAGGGAATGTCTGCTTGGTCTCTAAGAGTTACTGCACAATCTCTGCATGATATGTGCTATAAAATTATATCATTAAAAGATATTTATAATAATTATAAAGCAGTGGTCCCCAAAATATGAGGCTGGCTGAAGGACTGGCTGGGGGAGGGTTTAACTTGAAGGGCAATTAGGATGAGATTTGGGGAGAATGACTATTTGCTCACCTACTGTATATAGTTTCACAATCTAAGCATGATGGTTGAGTGGAATTTAGGATATTTTTTGGTTGGACATTGGCTTATAAAGAGGGGGCATCACTGCAGGTTTAACCACCAAGGAGGAGGCCAAAAAAAAAGTAGGGATGCACCCAATCAGGATTTGGTTCGGAATTCTGCCTGACCAACCAAATCTTAATTTTCAAATAAGGGACCAGGAGGGAAATCACGTGACTTTTTGTCACAAAACAAGGAAGTAAAAAATGTTTCCCCTTCCCACTCCTAATTTGCATATGCACATTAGGATCCGGTTTGGTATTCGGCCGAATCTTTCAAGTCTTTCGGTTCGGCTGAATCCAAAATAGTGGATTCGATGCATCCCTAAAAAAAAAAGTCCAGAAAGCTCTGCAATACCGGCATATTGGGGCTAGGAGGTGTACCCTAATAAAAACACAGGCTGCCACTGTAATGTTCCTGTGGATATATCATGTTCATATGCAGCAAATAGATATGTACAGAACTGAGATCAACTCCTAATTGGGTCGCTGGGATTCTGCTCATAAAGATGCGGCTGCAGCACCGAGGGAAGACGAGTCTCTCATCCTTCCAGCTCCCATCAGGTGGCAGCAGTTGCCATGGAAACAAGACTTCAATGCATTGTATCAAGAGTCCTGTCCTAAGCTGTTCCCAATCTAATGCCCTGTTGCTCACACCCTTCCACCCCTCCCCTAATCCAGATACAATGGCAGTGTGTGTGTGTCCGTTATCAGTGTAAGTGTCCGTCTACTAGACAGGGTACCCAATGTGTATTTAGCACTGACTGACTGACTGACTGACTGACTGACGTGCAGGGAACAGTTGCAGCTTTCTGTGATAGGCCAGAAGGATGTCGATGTGTCCCAGGCTAATTGGGTGTGTGTTTCAGAGCAAGAAGCAGGGTGTGTGTCAGTGATAGGGTGGCAGCTGGGTGTCCAAAGATAATAGGGTTGTACACAGACAAAGCACTGTGTCCCTGCTACAGGATGGGCATCACATCAATAACAATGTACATATATATTTATATAGAGCATTCTGAACAAAGCAGCTGATATAGATGGAGCAAGTACATCTTGATCATGAGGGCTGCACAATGGAGAGATGCTTTATGGCGTGTGTGAGCTGTAGAGCACTGAGTGCCTGACACAGACAGAACAATGCCCTTGGGTGTAAGCTGATTTATGGGGGGGGGTCTGTGACAAAAATAGTGGGTGCCTGGGACTGTATAACAGGATGGAGAGAGCTGCACACAGATAAAACAAGTGGGGGTCATTTGTAAACACTGGGCAAATGTGCACTGGGGCAGTAACCCATAGCAACCAATCAGTGATTAGCTTTTTTCAATTGCAGGTTGAACACTGAAAGCAATCATCTGTCATGGGTTTCTGCCAAGGAGCAAACTTGCCGGTGTTTATAAATGAGCCCCAGTGTGTGCTTGGGAGATGGGCAAAGCAAAGTGTATTTGTGAATGCAGGGTGCAGCACTATGGGTGTATAGGCGCACACATACCATAGGCACGCATATAGCATAGGCACGCATATACCATAACACACATATACCATAGGCACACACATACCATAGGCACACACATACCATAGGCATGCATATAGCATAGGAACGCATATAGCATAGACACACACATACCATAGGAACGCATATAGCATAGGCACACACATACCATAGGCACGCATATAGCATAGGCACACACATACCATAGGTACGCATATAGCATAGGCACGCATATACCATAGGCACACACATACCATAGGCACGCATATAGCATAGGCACACACATACCATAGGCACGCATATAGCATAGGCACGCATATACCATAGGCACACACATACCATAGGCAAGCATATACCGTAGGCACACACATACCATAGGAACGCATATACCATAGGCACACATATAGCATAGGCACGCATATAGCATAGGCACGCAGATACTATGGGCACACACATACCATAGGCTTGCATATACCATAGGCATAAAGATACCATAGGCACGCATATACCACAGGCATGCAGATATTAGGCACACAGATTTTAGACACACAGATATTATAGGCACGCATATACCATAGGTAAGCAGATATTAGGCACACATATACCATAAACATGCATATACCATAGGCACACAGATATTAGGCAAGCATACACCATAGGCACGCAGATATCATATGAACACAGATACCATAAGCACGCAGATATTATAAGCACACAGATATTATAGGCACACAGATGCCATGACACTGTATGCTGGGGATATGATGGCAGAGCCAGGCACAGCAATGTGAGGCATAGCAGTGTGTGTGTCAGTGCCATTCCTCATTTGTCTGTTCCCACCTCCTGTGTGTATGTGCATTTGTGTCTCACTAACCCCATCTGTTCCTCTGCAGAAAGATAAACCATTTCATGGGAAATGACACGGAATTCTCTTGCTGCACACTGCGCTGTAGAGAAGAGCTTGGCACACATTTATACAACTGTTACGTAACAATCAGCAGCGACAGCGGACGGTAAAAATGGAGGCTACGCTCACGCGCAATAGCGGCGGATCGTTCGTGCCTGATTTAAATGAAGAAACAGCAATTAGTGTTAATAACACAGCAAGTGACACACAGGGGCGGGTGGGAGCTGCTACATGTTGCTACTGCTGGCAATGGTTTTTATTGTTTCCAGTGGGGGCAGAATGGATGTGTGGCCCCACAGAGAAGAACAACAAAAAGCTGTTTCTGGCCAGATAGATAGATCAGCTTCTCTGCATGGAGCCCAGACAACTGGTCCAGCCACATAAGCCCCTGCTATAGGCTTGGCACACTACTATACACGGGCATCACCCATGCAATTATCCTGTATTACCCTACACACATTCCCAATATAATCTGAAATCTCCAACTGCTTGCCCACCCCATACTGTAGAACTACAACTCCCAGAATCCCCTGACAGCCACATGTTGGACACAGCTGTCATAACCTGACACATCCATTGAATATAAATATATATATATACTGTAACCTCTAGTGACTTAAGAGCTCTGCCTGGTGCACATCAGCTGCAGTACATCCTCCTCCTCCCACTACACTACATATTACTACATACACTACTTACACTTCATACACTACTACTACTAGTACAGCACGCTTCCCAATATTGTGCCTAATCCAGACATTTTCCTAAACAATCAACAACACTATACGGGGAGAAGGGTTCCCCTAAATAGTGGTACGTCACAAGGACACACCTACAGCTGAGCATCAGCCACAGACACCCCAGCAGCACCGTTAGCACCCGAGATGTACCCCACCATCCTCGCCCCCATAATCCCCGGGGGACACGTGACTAAGCTCGGGCGCAGGTTACAGGACTGGCAGAGCCCGAGCAAGTGCAGCAAATCTGACACTTCGGCTCCTACTCACCGTGATGCGGGGAATGTTCTTCTTGCCCTGGTAACCTGACATGTCTGCCTACAGCTGCTGGGCCCGGGGGCGGCGACGGACACTGGAAGAGACTGAGGAGCGAGGGGAGATTAGGAGGAGGTGGCGGCGGAGGAGGATGAAGAGGATGCACTGCCCCCGATCTTCCTCTGCTCAGGCTGCAATAAAGGACTTGCACCAGGAGGCAGTGCGCAGGCGCGGAGCCACTCCCTGTCCTCATCCGAGGCAATAGCTCCTCTCGCAGGTCATTGGTTGGGAGGGAACCGTTATGCAAACGAGGCGTCTGCTTAGTGGGCGTAGCTACTGTAGAGATGGAACGACTGCAATGCAGTGAGACCGAGATTGATGCGCTGCACTCCAGTGCCCATTCCTACTCCTCTCATTCATTCATGTATCCTCCCTCACTTCTGTTCCCATTCCTACTCCTCTCATTCATTCATGTATCCTCCCTCACTTCTGTTCCCATTCCTACTCCTCTCATTCATTCATGTATCCTCCCTCACTTCTGTTCCCATTCCTACTCCTCTCATTCATTCATGTATCCTCCCTCACTTCTGTTCCCATTCCTACTCCTCTCATTCATTCATGTATCCTCCCTCACTTCTGTTCCCATTCCTACTCCTCTCATTCATTCATGTATCCTCCCTCACTTCTGTTCCCATTCCTACTCCTCTCATTCATTCATGTATCCTCCCTCACTTCTGTTCCCATTCCTACTCCTCTCATTCATTCAATCACCCTCCTTCACTTCTGTTCCCATTCCTACTCCTCTCATTCATTCATGTATCCTCCCTCACTTCTGTTCCCATTCCTACTCCTCTCATTCATTCATGTATCCTCCCTCACTTCTGTTCCCATTCCTACTCCTCTCATTCATTCATGTGTCCTCCCTCACTTCTGTTCCCATTCCTACTCCTCTCATTCATTCATGTATCCTCCCTCACTTCTGTTCCCATTCCTACTCCTCTCATTCATTCATGTATCCTCCCTCACTTCTGTTCCCATTCCTACCCCTCTCATTCATTCATTCATCCTCCCTCACTTCTGTTCCCATTCCTACTCCTCTCATTCATTCATTCATCCTCCCTCACTTCTGTTCCCATTCCTACTCCTCTCATTCATTCATGTATCCTCCCTCACTTCTGTTCCCATTCCTACTCCTCTCATTCATTCATGTATCCTCCCTCACTTCTGTTCCCATTCCTACTCCTCTCATTCATTCAATCACCCTCCTCCCTCACTTCTGTTCCCATTCCTACTCCTCTCATTCATTCAATCATCCTCCCTCACATCTGTTCCCATTCCTACTCCTCTCATTCATTCATGTATCCTCCCTCACTTCTGTTCCCATTCCTACTCCTCTCATTCATTCAATCACCCTCCTCCCTCACTTCTGTTCCCATTCCTACTCCTCTCATTCATTCAATCATCCTCCTTCACTTCTGTTCCCATTCCTACTCCTCTCATTCATTCATGTATCCTTCCTCACTTCTGTTCCCATTCCTACTCCTCTCATTCATTCATGTGTCCTCCCTCACTTCTGTTCCCATTCCTACTCCTCTCATTCATTCATGTATCCTCCCTCACTTCTGTTACCATTCCTACTCCTCTCATTCATTCATTCATGTATCCTCCCTCACTTCTGTTCCCATTCCTACTCCTCTCATTCATTCATGTATCCTCCCTCACTTCTGTTACCATTCCTACTCCTCTCATTCATTCAATCACCCTCCTTCACTTCTGTTCCCATTCCTACTCCTCTCATTCATTCATGTATCCTCCCTCACTTCTGTTCCCATTCCTACTCCTCTCATTCATTCATGTGTCCTCCCTCACTTCTGTTCCCATTCCTACTCCTCTCATTCATTCATTCATGTATCCTCCCTCACTTCTGTTCCCATTCCTACTCCTCTCATTCATTCATGTATCCTCCCTCACTTCTGTTACCATTCCTACTCCTCTCATTCATTCAATCACCCTCCTTCACTTCTGTTCCCATTCCTACTCCTCTCATTCATTCATGTATCCTCCCTCACTTCTGTTCCCATTCCTACTCCTCTCATTCATTCATGTATCCTCCCTCACTTCTGTTCCCATTCCTACTCCTCTCATTCATTCATGTATCCTCCCTCACTTCTGTTCCCATTCCTACTCCTCTCATTCATTCATGTATCCTCCCTCACTTCTGTTCCCATTCCTACTCCTCTCATTCATTCATGTATCCTCCCTCACTTCTGTTCCCATTCCTACTCCTCTCATTCATTCATGTATCCTCCCTCACTTCTGTTACCATTCCTACTCATCTCATTCATTCAATCACCCTCCTTCACTTCTGTTCCCATTCCTACTCCTCTCATTCATTCATGTATCCTCCCTCACTTCTGTTCCCATTCCTACTCCTCTCATTCATTCAATCACCCTCCTCCCTCACTTCTGTTCCCATTCCTACTCCTCTCATTCATTCAATCATCCTCCTTCACTTCTGTTCCCATTCCTACTCCTCTCATTCATTCATGTATCCTCCCTCACTTCTGTTCCCATTCCTACTCCTCTCATTCATTCATTCATGTATCCTCCCTCACTTCTGTTCCCATTCCTACTCCTCTCATTCATTCATGTATCCTCCCTCACTTCTGTTACCATTCCTACTCCTCTCATTCATTCAATCACCCTCCTTCACTTCTGTTCCCATTCCTACTCCTCTCATTCATTCATGTATCCTCCCTCACTTCTGTTACCATTCCTACTCCTCTCATTCATTCATGTATCCTCCCTCACTTCTGTTCCCATTCCTACTCCTCTCATTCATTCATGTATCCTCCCTCACTTCTGTTACCATTCCTACTCCTCTCATTCATTCATGTATCCTCCCTCACTTCTGTTCCCATTCCTACTCCTCTCATTCATTCATGTATCCTCCCTCACTTCTGTTACCATTCCTACTCCTCTCATTCATTCAATCACCCTCCTTCACTTCTGTTCCCATTCCTACTCCTCTCATTCATTCATGTATCCTCCCTCACTTCTGTTCCCATTCCTACTCCTCTCATTCATTCATGTATCCTCCCTCACTTCTGTTCCCATTCCTACTCCTCTCATTCATTCATGTATCCTCCCTCACTTCTGTTCCCATTCCTACTCCTCTCATTCATTCATGTATCCTCCCTCACTTCTGTTCCCATTCCTACCCCTCTCATTCATTCATGTATCCTCCCTCACTTCTGTTCCCATTCCTACTCCTCTCATTCATTCATGTATCCTCCCTCACTTCTGTTACCATTCCTACTCCTCTCATTCATTCAATCACCTCCTTCACTTCTGTTCCCATTCCTACTCCTCTCATTCATTCATGTATCCTCCCTCACTTCTGTTCCCATTCCTACTCCTCTCATTCATTCAATCACCCTCCTCCCTCACTTCTGTTCCCATTCCTACTCCTCTCATTCATTCAATCATCCTCCTTCACTTCTGTTCCCATTCCTACTCCTCTCATTCATTCATGTATCCTCCCTCACTTCTGTTCCCATTCCTACTCCTCTCATTCATTCAATCACCCTCCTCCCTCACTTCTGTTTCCATTCCTACCCCTCTCATTCATTCAGTCATTCATTCATTCATTCATCCTCCCTCTTTCCAGTGCCCATTCCTACCCCTCTCATTCATTCATCCTCCCTCACTCAGTCCAGTGCCCATTCCTACCTCTCTCATTCATCCTCACTCACTTACTCCAGTGCCCATTCTTACCCCTCTCATTCATTCATCCTCACTCACTCCAGTGATCATTATTCCTACCTCTAATTTTCCCCCTGCCAGTGCTGCTGTTATGCATTGCTTCCTACACTACCCACTGATACTATGCCCTCCACTGCTGCTCTCCCAGATTGCTTCTTAATATACTCTAAGTCACTATGTATTGGGGCTGTTTGTACTTGCAATACCAGCAGTCTGGACTGGGATTCAAAAATGAGGTAATCAGAGGCCCAAACAGCCCTCCACCAGCCCAATAAATAATGAGTGTCTATGGTATCTTACAGCAGCCCCTCTGACATTTGCCAGAATCCACAGATTGCCAGTCCAGGCCCAAATGCCAGGGATTATTTTGAATCCCAGGCCTGCCAGTACCTACAGACACATTGCCCTCCAGTGCTGCTGCTGACCCAGATTTAAAAGCCCACATTGATTCCTTGTTCTCCAGCCTTTGCAGAGATCAGTCGCTAAATCATACAGCATTAGTTTGTTTTTGGGTATTGACCCAGACTGATTCAGAATACCAGCCCAAATAGTTTGGAAGAACAGTTTCAACTCCTTGCCCCCCAGGACAAGCCCACGTTGGTATTTATCCACAGTCAATCTGCTGTATTACAGCACCAGCCCAGTTCTTTCCTGTTAGTCCACCAGAAACATATTTCAGTATAAGGCACAATTCAACACTTGCCTTCCAGTACCAGCCCCGATTTAAAGCTAGTGGTTAGTGGACCTCCAATAAAGCCCCCAATACCGATTCATTATGGTCTCATCCAGTGGCAGTTTTATTCCATGCATTCCAATGCCAGCTCCGATTGATTCCTAGCCCACAATGTGTTGCCCTTTGATGATGGCAGCTGGCACTGATCTCTTGTTCTCCAGGGCCTGTCAAATCTATGCCCAGTACTCCGGTGTTTGCCCCATGTGATTGGCCTCACTGGAATCCAGTACTAAAGTGATAATAGAATGATGTATATAACACTATTAGTATCCAGTAGGATTGGTGGGTAAAATGCATTACACTGATGCTCTGACTATACCTTCTTATGCAGATCAGAATTTTCCATTATGTTTTTTTCCCAGGAGGGAGTTAAAACCCTGAATACTTGTTCGAGGACACTGACGCTGAGAAGCACCATTGCTTGTATGGTAATTGTATGCTTTGGGCTTTGAGTCTGGGGCAACTGATGGCCATTACCATGTCATTGGGAAGAAACCAGCAGGGCACAGGAAGAATTTTGACTAACAATACAAGCAGCACAATGTTTTTGGTCTATCCTACGCTGCCTCCCCTATAACCTCTTTATATATGCTTCTTTATTTTTATAATCCCCAAACAAGAAGTCAGAAGGGGGAGAGGCCTGTCCAACTCAGAGGCACGTTCTGACAAAACCGTGCCCCCCAAAACCAGAGCATAAATGGAAATCTGCTTAAGGGGGTGCTTCATCTTTCAGTTAACTTTTATTATGTTATAGTATGTTATGGAATGGCTAACAGTGATGGCAAAAATTCCCAAAACATTAAAAATTTGGCAAAATGCATAGGCGACAATTTTGGAGTGTATGGGGCATCATTCACAAAAATTCAAGAAACATTAAAAATTTGGCAAAATGCTTAGGCGACAATTTTGGGGTGTATGGGGCGTCCCCAAACAAGAAGTCAGAAGGGGGAGAAGCCTGTCCAACTCAGAGGCACGTTCTGACAAAACTGTGCCCCCCAAAACCAGAGCATAAATGGAAATCTGCTTAAGGGGGTGCTTCATCTTTCAGTTAACTTTTATTATGTTATAGTATGTTATGGAATGGCTAACAGTGATGGCAAAAATTCCCGAAACATTAAAAATTTGGCAAAATGCATAGGCAACAATTTTGGGGTGTATGGGGCGTCATGTTCGCATCGAAACTTGGCAAAAAATTTCACTAATCACTAATGTCTAATTCTAAGCAACTTTTCACTTGGTCTTCATTATTTATTCTTTATAGTTTTTTAATTATTTGCCTTGATCTTCTGACTTAGAAAATTGGGATCACTGACCCCATCTAAAAAAACAAATGATCTGTAAGGCTACAAATGTATTGTTATTGCTGCTTTTTATTACTCATCGTTCTAGTCAGGCCTCTCCTTTTTATATTCCAGTCTCTTATTCAAATCAATGACTCTACTGACATTTTATTTACACATGGGAAGAAGGGGGAAATTGCCCAGAGCCCACCTAATTGGGGGAGGGGTGGCGATCAGCTGTTTTTTTTTTTTTTCAAGCACAACAATGGAAGACAAAAACACATTACAAATGCACAAAATGATAGATTGGAATTTATTATTGCAATTATAAAAATATCAATATATAAATAAATAAATAATAGCCACCAGGAGAAGCAGCGCAGAGAATCGATCTGCCAGACAGATAAGACTTTTAATAGCAATTACATTTACCCATAACTTTCAAATCATTGAAATTAATGTTTATTGGAAAGTCATTTAGAACATTTTCTTTCATTATACAAATTGCCCTGATTTCTCATTATTTGGGTGACTTTCCCCTCTAATAGCCGAGCTGAGTCGCGCATATCCGTGTGAGTTGTACGTGTTGCACTTAGTTGAAGTGGTCAGTATAGAATAGGCTTCATTCCCAAAGGCTTTATTGCTGGGCAGGCAGAAGAATCTAGTCAGTTCGTGTTTTGGATCTAAAGAAGGCAGTGAGTAGAATCATGGGCAGCACTGCTTTCGGGACAAAAGAGAGGGTTTGGCTGAAAAACAGGCCCTGGCATTTCAAGTACACAGAGGCCCAAACAGCCCCCCACCAGCCCAGTAAATAGTGACTGTCTATGGCACCCTACAGTAGCCCTCATTTACCAGAATCCACAGATTGCCAGTCCAGGGCCTGCTCCTCAGCTCAATACTCGTATTAAAGTCTACAGCTCCTGCAAAACTTGGTACAAAAGTAAAGGGCAGGGATGGTTTTAGGGAGCAGCAGAGAGACCATTTGTTATGGGACCCCTTTGCAAGATAATGCTGTGGGTAACACTACATTATATTGGGACATTATAAATAGGGATGCACCAAATCTAGGATTCGGCCTAGGGTTGCCACCTGTCCGGGTTTGACCTGGACAGCCCGGTTTTCCGGAGGGCTGTCCGGGTCAAAACTGGAAAATGCTAAATTAGGAAAACCGCACAGGATTCCCTAACACTGACGCAGAGATTGGGTAATTGCCAACCACTCTCCAGCTCTGCCCCCCCAACACGCCCATGCGACCTCACTGTCCTGCCCATAACATCATCGTCCCAGCCCTGTGATGTCATTGGACCGGCCCCCACTGGAGCTCAAAGCGGGGAAAGGTGGCAATCATCGTATTGTTTGTAAGGTAGGTACTCAAAGAGCAATCCTCCGGGCAGTAGTAGTAAAAAAGGTCTTTATTGAAGTACAAGTGTGGATTACAGCCTTACGCGTTTCGTGTTCTTACAACACTTCATAGGCTGGGGAAGGTGGCCTTTTTAAGCAGGATGCTAACTCGCCCAAATCCTTGTGCCTGGCTGAACTGAATCCTAATTTGTCACAAAACAAGGAAGTAAAAAAAATGTTTCCACTTTTTCCTTTCCCAATCCTAATTTGCACATTTGGTTCGGTCGAATCTTAAACGAAAGATTTGGCCAATTCCCACATAGTGGATTCAGTGCATCCCTAATTAACTGAGCTGAGCCCCCAGGAAAAATAGGTTTCAGCAAAACCTCGTCAGTCACTGTGCCCCCAACACTCCCCTGCCAGGTGTGAGCCTCCCAATTCCCCTGTCTGATTTCCTGTATAGTAGTTGCACCACTGGGCCCATCCCATGTCTGTCCACTTATAGCTGATCTTAAAAACCAACTCCTTTACACATACAATCCACAATACTACATAAGCACCACCTGCCCCTAGAAATATGATCTCTATACCCTGTACAGGTATGAGATCCGTTATTCAGAGAGGTCCGAATTACAGGAAGGCCTTCTCCCATAGATTCCATTTTATTCAAATAATTCACATATTTAAAAATGATTACCTTTTTCATTGTAATAATAAAACAGTACATTGTACTTGATCCCAACTGATATATAATTAATCCTTATTGGAAGAAAAAACAGCCTATTTGGTTTATTATCATGTTTACCTGATTTTTTTTAGCAGACTTAAAGGACCAGTAACAAATTTTTTTTTAAAAAAAAATTTGTTTGTATATAGCAAAAAAAAAAACACCCAGATATATTTAACTTTAAAATCGCAAAGGCTTTATTAATAAGTAACTTACCGAAACTCCGCTTGCGCTCCTCTTCAGAAAAGGCGACAGGGCGATGATCCATTGTGCGGCGCTCAATTTCTCCTCCCTGCCTTCTATAGGAGACAACCAGGGAGGAGAATTTGAGCGCCGCACAATGGATCATCGCCCTGACGCCTTTTCTGAAGAGGAACGCAAGTGGAGTTTATTTATTAATTAAGACTTTGCAATTTTAAAGTTAATATGTCTTGGTGTTTTTTTTTCGTTATTTACAAACAAATGTTTTTTAGAAAAAATTGATGTTACTGGTCCTTTAAGGTATGGAGATGGAAATTACTGAAAAACCCCATCCAGAAAACCCCAGGTCCCAAGCATTCTGAATAAGAGGTCCCATACCTGTACTACACACTGGGGACCACTGACTGACTGGAGAGTAATGGCTGGGCCTATAGTCCGGCAACCAGAGTTGTTAGAAAACACAATAACTTTATCCAGGATTTCTGCTTCACAACAATAATATTTACTTGTGTAGGAGAGAAATAACCAGTATGATAAACACATTATTATCAATGTTTGGGGTTTGCAGCCCTTAAAAACAAGAGCAATATGTTTCCCTTTAATACGTATTGAATGTGGCTTTGTCCTTGGTAAAGCAGAAAGGAAAGAACATTTCCAGCCCTATATTGCTGCAAGCACTCAGCACTTACTGAACCTCTCGTTGCATTCCAGCATTGTTTCTTTATGGGAAGCTCAAGCCCATCTATTGCTCCTTTATCAGAGAAAGCCCAAGGTTGGTGCTTTGTGTCACCAAAGTACAAAGTGTTCACACACACAAGAGTGCAAATCAAAAAAAAAATAATCCTCCCTTTAAAGGGGAAGTACCCTACACTCCAGTGGGACCCACTTGTTTTATTAACTTTGTCACACTCTACCAAACACAGACAGGAACACTTCCACAGGGCTCGCATCTCCGCTGACTTCCCTCATGGTACGCTTAGCAATTACACCTGGTCAGGGGGAATACACACTCAAGCACCCCTTTAGCACCTCAGCCTGCATTGTCCCTCAATGGTCCAGTCAGCACTTCCCCCCCCCATTCCCCTGCCTTGCCCTGACGCCACTCATGCTAGGTGCATCCCTTGGAAGTCTCTCAGTGGTTTCCCCTCCGGCTCTACCTTTCCTCTTCAGCCCTGACTATCACTATACCTACTAACTCCTTGTTGGGGCTATAGCTGCCCCATTTTACCCCCTTCCCCCTGTAAGATCACCTCCCGCCCAGGCCAGGACTGGCAATCTGTGGGTTCTGGCAAATGCCAGAGGGGCTGCTATAAGGTCCCATAAAAAGTCAATATTTAGTGGGCTGGTAAGGGCTTTTTGGGCCTCTGTGTGGGCTGATTGGGCCTCTGTGTACCTGAAATGCCAGGGCCTATTTTAATTCTCAGTCCAGACCTGCTCCCCCCCCTCTCCAGTCTCACTAAAGTCTGATAGTGTCAAACATATCCAGAAATGGGACATTTTTCTGCTAAATCATCAGATGGAGCCCTACAACATGACAGTTGAAAAAAAAGAAAGCTGTCCCTATAACTAGATATCTTAGATAAACATTATGTTCCAACAATGGGAGTTGCATGGACTGCAGGAAGTCGTGAAGCTACAGAACCTTCCCAAGGCCTCACTTGGCTACTCCCCTTGGGACTGTATGAGCCAATGTGTGGGAATGGAGCAGCAGATACCGCTTCTGGCTCCCTGCAGATGTGTGCCTATTTCATTCATCCAGTGTGTGTTTAATGTATTTACAGACCCAGGAGCTGCCATGTGAGTTGTGTAATAGAGATACTAGTGCAGTGCTGTCACGTAGAGATCTGCTGGATTGTATCTGGTAGAAGGGCAGTACAGTCTACAGTTATTTGGGCAGGGGCGGATTAATACCTAGACTAACCAAGGCTATAGCATAGGGGCCCACAGTGCTGACGGAGGAGGCACAAAAATCTGAACATTATTGATTATTTCCAGTAAAATAGTCCAACCAAATCCGCGCAGATTTTTTTCCCCTTACTGATTAATACATTTTTCCGAAAATTTCCTGTGCAGGAAAAACTCCATAAAATCGTGAGAAAATTGAATCGTACAAATTTTTCAGATTTGACGCCTGAAAACTCCAATTTTTTTCAGATATTTGCACAAAACCCAGCGCAGATCAGGATATCTTCAGGACTTCTCCCGTCGACTTCTACGTGAACTCGGCAGGTCTGAGTTGGAGACCTTTTTTATTCGGACTTTTAACCCTCTGGGTTTAATAAAGTCCAAAACTTGGATTTAATAGTAAAAAAACTCGAATTCTCGAGTTTTTGACATTCTGACTTTAATAAATAACCCCCTTAATGTTATTGCTACTTTTTATTTCTCGTCTCTTTATTTGGGCCCTCTCCTATTCATATTCCAGTCTCTAATTTATATTAATGCATGGTTGCTAGGGGAATTTGGGTAATTACAAGTTGTCTAAGAATATCGCTCTCTATATCAAACTAATTTTAAAGGTGAACAACCATTTAAGTCTACTGAAAAATCATGTAAACATTAAATAAACCCAATACGATTGTTTTGCCAATAAGGATTAATTACATCTTAGTTGGGATCAAGTACAAGCTACTGTTTTATTATTACAGAGAAAAATAAATAATGAAAAATCTGGTAATTTGATTATAATGTAGTCTAAGGGAGATGGGCTTGCAGTAATACAGAGCTTTCTGGATAACGGTTTTCTGGATAACGGATCCCATACCTGTTTTTTAATTTACTCTATTTACTGTCCAACTCAAAGCCCTTTAGTTGTAGTAATAGTAATGATTCAGGCCCTCAAGGTTGTCCATATTATCTTCCCGTCTTGGATCATGTGAGGCCTTCCCTTGAGTGTCGGTGGCTCTGCACATGCTCAGTGGCTTCTGGGCTGCTACTGAGAAGCTGAGCTTAGGGGTTGTTGGGAAACATTAAAACATTAGCAGAAATTGAGGTTTGTCTGATACAGATGCTGATGCTATAGGGATGGTTACTGAATTCTGATAAAGACTGCGCTGGTTTCTAAAATGAATCAATGAGCAATTAGCCTTGCATTGTGATATTTATATTCTCTATATTCAATATATTGTGAGTCAGTCCCCAAGGTCAGGTAAGTGACAGCAGCACTGAGCACTGAGTCAGCAAAAAGCCAGAAGAAAAGAAGCCCAAAATATAATGAACATCATGTCTACCTTTCCTCTTTGTTAAAGGGGTTGTTTACCTTTAAATTAACTTTAAGTATGATGTGGAGAGTGATATTTGCAATTGGTTTTCCTTTTTTTATTATTTGTGTTTTTTTGGTTATTTAGCTTTTTATTCAGCAGCTCTCCAGTTTGCAATTTTAAGCACTCTGGTTGCTAAGGTCAAAATTACCCTAGCAACCATCCATTGATTTGAATAAGAGACTGGAATATGAATAGGAGAAGCCTGAATAGAAAGTAGCAATAACAATATATTTGTAATCTTACAGACAATTTGTTTTTTAGATGGAGTCAGTGACCCCATCTAATAAATAAATAAAAAATAAAATTTATAAAAAAATAAACAATGAAGACCAAATGAAAAGTTGCATAGAATTGGCCACTATAAAACATACTAAAAGTAAACTTAAAGGGGTGGTTCACCTTTAAAGTAACTTTTATTATGTTATAGAACGGTCAATTCTAAGCAACTTTTCAATTGGTTTTCATTATTTATTTTTTATAGTTTTATAGTTATTTGTCTTTTTTCTTCTGGTTCTTTGCAGTTTTCTAGTGGGCGTCCCTGTCCAATTCTAAGAAAACAAATACTCTGTAAGGCTACAAATATATTGTTATTGTTACTTTTTATTACTGATCCTTCTATTCAGACCCTCTCCTATTTATATTCCTGTCTCTTATTCAAATCAATGCATGGTTGCTAGGGTTATTTGAACCCTACTTACCAGACTGCTTAAAATGCAAACTGAATAGCTGCTGAATAAAAAGTTAAATAACTCAAAAACCTTCAATAATAAAAAATTAAAACCAATTGCAAATTATCTCAGAATGTCACTCTCTACATCATACTAAAATTTATCTCAAAGGTGAACAATCCCTTAAAATGTGAATCACCCTTTTAAGCTTTAGTTCTCCTTTAAAGGGGCAGTACCTCTGTGTCTCTAGAGTCTTGGGCGCAAATTCACTAAGCGCCGAAGCGCCGAACGCTAGCGTTAATTCGCTAGCGTTTGGCATTTTTCGGTACTGCGCAAATTCACTAACGAACGCTGGCGTAAATTCGCTAGTGTTACTTCGCACCCTTACGCCAGGCGAATTTTCGCAAGCGACGTAACTACGCAAATTCACTAACTTGCGCAGTGTACTGAACGCTACCTTTTACGCTAGACTTCCTTCGCCACCTCAGACCTGGCGCAGCGCAATAGAGTAGATAGGGATTGTTTCAAAAAAAGTCTAAATTTTTTCTAAGTCCCAAAAAACGCTGGCGTGTTTTCTACATGATGGGTGATAGGCTGAAAAAGATCGAAATTTTTTTGGGGGCTCCCGTCCTTCCCCCCTACATTTCCTGACTCATGGCAACTTACCTAGACAGTGGGCACATGTGTAGGGCAAAATAACATTTATATTTGCTGATTTGAAGGTTTTCTAGGCATTTGAAGTGGTGATACGTGTTCCTCCATTGAAATTTGAATTTCGCGCCGTATGCAAATGAACCATCGCTAGCGAAACTTCGATTCGCTTGGCGAATTAACGCTAGCACAACTTCGAAAACTTACGCTACCCCTGTGCACAACTTTGGATTTTAGTGAATTTGCGGAGCGCTGGCGAAAATACGCCTGGCGAAGTGTGGCGAATTGTGGCAAACTTCGCATCTTAGTGGTTACAAAGTCTGTGCCCAACATGAATGAAGGGATAAAAAGAACACGTCCACCGGACTACACTGGGCAGAACATGGGATAAACTTGCCGGAACCCAGGAAACAAGACAGAGAGATGGAACAAGCTTTCAGCACTTATTGTATAAAGGCTCTCTGGCATCTCCTATTGTATTGAGTGTATTTAAAGATTCAGCTTCCCAATAACCATAATCATCTGTCTTGCTTTAAAAGGACCAGTGGCTGTTATCCAAACATAACCCCGGGAACGAAACCTGCATAGATACAGAGACACTTTACAGAAAGAAGGGCAAATAGTTTTCAGCCCGTTTTTATTTTGCACGTTTTTGGCCAGTGAAACCTTGAAATGGGCAGTATAGACTTTTCCTTCTAGATTATATGATACAAACATTAGGCCCAGACGGACAGAAATCAGCCTGCCGAAATCCATTGACAGATTTCAGCCCCCGAACCGCTAGTCAAAATATTCTTGTCTGCTCACATCCAGAAGCCTTGTGTTGGCTCCAGTGCGAACAGACTTGGTGGATTTCAACTTTAAATGCAAAGGCTTCTGGACTCGAGCAGACAAGAAGATTTACTAGCGTTAGGGGCCTGAAATAAGCCAGTGGATTTTGGCAGGCTGATTTCTGCTCTTTCTGGCCCTAGCCTTATGGTATACAGTATAGAATGGAAAAATAAGGAGCAACAAGGGTTGCTGTAAGATTTCGTAGACAGGGATCCCCAACCTTTTTACACATGAGCAATATTAAGATGTAAAAAGAGTTGGGGAGCAACACAAGCACGAAAAAAATCTCTGGGTTGCCAAATAAATGCTGTGATTGGCTGTTTGGTAGCCCCTATGGGGATTGGCAGCCTATAGGAGACTCTGTTTGGTAGTACACCTGGTTTTTATGCAACTAAAACTTGCAGCCAAACCAGTAATTCAAAAATAAGCATCTGCTTTGAGGCCACTGAGCGCAACATTCAGGGGGTTGGTGAGCAACATGTTACTCACGAGCTACTGGTTGGGGATCATAGACAGTCACTATTTATTGGGCCAGTGGGGGGCTGTTTAGGCCTCTGTGTACTTGAAACACCAGGGCCTATTTCAACTCCCAGTCCAGGCCTGAGTATATATATATTTATATATATTTATATAATCATAAGAAAAGGTAAGCGCACTCCTAGGTCTTCATATTAAAAGAACTATTGATTTGTGCCAGTATCAAAGTTTTGGCTCATGTCTAGAGTCTTTCTCAAGCTACTACAGGCCCCTATTTAATATCATGACAGTAGGTGTATTCACACTCAATTCACCAATCATAAAAAGCCTCCCAGCATCCCTTACTGTCCACTGCATCACCTCAGATTCTTATACAATTTTACAATCAAATGTTATGTCGAAGTACAAAAGACTTCGAAATTCAAACGATTTTTACTTTGAATCAAAGTAAATTCGAAGTCGTAGTATCCTATTCCTAGTATCCAAAAAATTACTTTGAATTTCAAATTTTTTTCCCTCTAATTCACTTCGACCCTTGATAAATCTGCCCCTAAATGTTAGCAGACTATGTCCCATTTCCAAATAATGTTTAGCTACTGGTTTGATCTTTTTCTGATATCTAAAAGCTGTACTTATTGCCGATCAATGTCCATACGATAGGCCCCAGGGACATGTAATCAGATAATGACAAATAATGTGGTGGACGCAATATGGTGTCTGATCTTAATTTTCTGACCTGTTTGAGTTGACTTAAGAACTCACTTGGTGTCAGGACCGCCATCAGAAATCACAGGGCCCCATAAGACAACATGGACCTGGACCCCCTGGGCTGCGCCCACCCCAAGCCCCACCTACAGGTCCACCCACCCCACAGGTTCACCCCCCACCACACAGTAAAAAAACAAAAAAAATAATGGTGGCTAGGGTTCCCACATGTTAATAAAAAATAAAAAGATATTGGTGGTCAGGGCCCCCCATTAAAAAATATTGGTGGCTAGGACCCCACATGAGAAAAAAAAATTGGTGGCCAGGCCCCCCCACATTATAAGAAAATTGGTGGCCAGGGCCCCTTAAACGTCCATGCCTTCCCGAAGTCAGCAGCTCTCAGAAGGATGGGGCCCGGCTAATCAAGTAAGTGTGGTGTGGCCGGGGCCCCCCTTACCCTCGGGGCCCCCTACAACTCTCCCCCCTGTCCCCCCCTGATGGCGGCCCTGCCTGGTGTCATATAAAGACATGAAATAGAAATAGAAAAAAATAGAACTACCTGGTTTCTCAGGAAACATAACCAAGTTGACCATTGTTTCTGATATCACTTTACCGGATGTGTAGAAAGCAGCAAATAACGTAAGTTATGGCCCCTATTATGTGTCATCAAGGGGCCCATTTACTTAGCTCGAGTGAAGGAATAGAGGAAAAAAAACTTCGAATTTCAAATGTTTCTTTGGCTACTTCGACCATCGAATTGGCTACTTCGACCTTCAACTACGACTTCGACTTTGAATCGAACGATTCGAACTAAAAATCGTTCGACTATTCGACCATTCGATAGTCGAAGTACTGTCTCTTTAAAAAACAAACTTCGACCCCCTAGTTCGCCACCTAGTCAATGTTAGCCTATGGGGAAGGTCCCCATAGGCTTTGCTAGCTTTTTTAGGTAGAAGAAAAATCGTTCGATCGATGGATTAAAATCCTTCGAATCGAACGAATTGCGGTAAATCCTTCGACTTCGATATTCGAAGTCGAAGGATTTCAGCTCAGGCAGTCGAATATCTAGGGTTAATTAACCCTCGATATTTGACCTTAATTAAATTTGCCCCTAAATGTAGTCTTAGGGATACATTTGGTATTGGTCATTGGGGGAGTTTAATCACATGAGCCAAGGTACAGAAGGCATCGGGCAGAGCATGAATTAGAATATTGGGAGGATCCTCTCCACTGAATACTCCCAGGCTTTTCTCAACCAAACGACTACAAAAGTGGAGAAATAGAAATTGGACCTGTTACAGTTCAAACGTGAGAAACTACAGAGGTTGGAGGAGGATTACAATCAGCACTGAGTATACAGTACATGTGACTCACTGGAGGTAAAGATAATACAGTGAGGCAGAAGCAACTGCCTAGATCCAGGATTGCACATCAGAGTAATACTCTTGATAATACTCAGGGGACTTTAAAGTGAGTTATTTTTTAGCAAACCTGGTGCTGAAGGTTGGACATACCTCACCCTCAATGTACCATAAATCTAAAGAACTCCCTCGCATTCCAGCTCAGCCATAGCAGAAATAATTTAACCCAACTGTGTTGCTCCTTTCAAGGGGACGGAAGCACTAGAAAGAACCCAACATCCATACTTTACTGGCCAGGCCTTGTTTGATTGACTCCCTTATTATATAAACTAACTGGTCCCACTCACATACCACCCAACAAGGCTAACTCACATACTATTAAACAGTGGCGTAACGAGATATTACTGGGCCCCACAGCAAATTATTTTTTATGCCACCAAAATGTTTAGAAGTGACTCGTTTTATCAATATAGAAAGCGGTAGGAGCCAAATTCAATTGAGAAAGAGTTGGAGTACTCCCGCAGGTTTGAAAAAAATTTAGAGCAAAAGAAAGAAAATATTGTGATGTGGGGAGTTGCAGTTCCGCAGTGGTCGGACAGCAATCCCCCACCCACTAGCAAACCAGTTCGGGCTCCAACGCACTACTTGTTTTACCAATATTTATGGTCATGGGGCTCCTATACCTCCTGGGCCCCTCTGCTTCCTCTATAGTTACACCCCTGCTATTAAACTATGATCGTATAGTAAATTCATACACATACTACAATTTGTCTTTAATATGTCTACTAGCTGGTCCCACTCATACTTTAGTACACTGATACCAACAAACTCACTACAGAACTAGATTCACTTACATACTATAAAATTCTCATACAACTAAGCTAAACTCACTCAAGTGACTACCGAACAAGGCCTACTCACATGCTATTAAGCTATGTTGACTACCATAGAGTAAACTAGACCTTATCACACACACACTCGTGATCCAGACTCACTCACATACTACAAAACTCACTTGCATACAGTGTCTTCTCACACAGCCAAGTAAAGCAGTTGACAGGGCAAATCAGTACAGATAGGGGTGGAGGTAAGTGTAAGGGTAAGTTCCATTCAATTTAGAAAGGCATAAAACATTTCCTAATGGAAAGGAAGGCAGTTAAACCATTTGTAGGGAATGCAGCTGAGCGGGTTGGAAATACCTTGGGAGATAGAATAGCTTTTGAGCAAAAGACTAATTGCAGAGAATAGGGAAATCCCTATTGGAGGCTGGAAAAGTGTACAAAAAGCCTAGAAGATTGAAATGCGGTCAATGAAGGCATTAATGAGAGCAACCAGATGTAAAAGTGGTTCTCAAAAAGAGAATTGTAGAAAGTGAGTATAATTGACTAAACAAAGATGAGTGAAAGGAGGTATGGGTAGGTGAGACCACAATTAAATCAGAGGGGCAAGAATAAAATCCCTGATGGAGTTAGAGATGAGAATGTTAGAGGGTATAAAGGTAAACCCTACTACTGCCCCACAACCTGGAGATGGAAGTGGGACTACAAGACAATGGCGGAGAGCCAGGTGATCCCAGTCATTAAGCAAAGGATGGGTTAGACCTAGAGCACATGTGCTTGGGGCTCATTCTAAATGTCATCTGGGTAGACAAATTGATGCTAGATGTTATTGCAACTATGTCAGGTAGTCCAACCTGTATTCCAACAGGCTTCATTAAACTGCCATCTCCAGAACCCCACATCCAGTTACAGAGCTGCAAAATTGATACAGATATTTGTTTGGGGGGGGGGCTTGACCTGTTCTTTTCTGTAGTGGCTTGCAGTTAAGGTGCACAGAAGACTGCAAAATGGCTAGAAAATCTCTAATATGGCAGTGTCGGACTGGACCAACCAGGGCCCACTAAAGAACCCAGCACCAAGGGCCAAGTCTCACAATGATTAGAGTTAGACAGTGCTAACAGGTGTCCTATAGGCCCATGGCAGAAATAGGAATTTTCCTAGGCTTTCCTATGGCTACGGCCCAACTGAAGGGCCAACTCTGGCATTCTGGCAGGTGAGTCCAACCCTGCTGGTATGTGTCCCTACAGGTTTCCAAAGCAGGGGATGATTACTTGAGGATCACAAACCCATTGGTACCACTGTCATGTGGTCTTGTCTCACCAACAGAAAGAAGACTGGAATTTTTTTTAATGAAGGCTCAGCATGGAGTTGCCATTTAGCACAACGGCTTAACTTTATGTGGTCACAATCCAAAATCTTGACTTAATCTGGAACCTAATAACCAAGAATTATGACAAAATGTATGTATAATCCCTATAATGTATATAATAAGCCGTATATAATACACAGTGAAAAGCATATACTCTTCTACAATGACTGACAAACTATATACAGTATATCCAAGATCAAATACACAGGGACAGACTTTGGAGTGTTTAACCCATTTGCCCAGGCACCACATGGAAAGACACAACCAAATCTACTATAGAAATGGAAATATCAAGATGAAAAAACCATAAAGAGCGCTTCATGGTAATGAATGGCAATAGGGAACAGGGTAATATATATATATCTGTATATAGATATTTATTAGGACTATACACAAGTCATCCTTCTAAACTCTCCCATCCTATGGAGCTGTTCTGCCTCATGGGTGCATAAATATTTTGGACAAATTAAAAAAAAAAGAGAACTGATTGGACAGCTTGGGAGACCGAGACAAGATATAACTGGCCAGGGGTACACTTACATTGTGGACAAGGGAGGAGACAGACAAAGTTCTCTACTTATAATTGTTATTGCTGCGCGCAGACTCTTAACTGTTACAATTTTGCTGCATTAGTTGATCCATTTCTCAGCAGCATCTCTGGAGTATTAGCAACTATTGTATCAATTCTAACAGCTGCCTTTAATGAAAATCAGGGATTCTGCTCAGCAGGGACAAAGATAAGAAATGTATCAACTAAATGTATCAATTTAGAACAGTTTACAGGGTCGGCGACCCGCCCCCCCTCCCAGAGCTGAAAAAAATGACACTTTATACTTCTATATTAGAAAAACGATGACACATAGAAAATAGAAAGTAATTGGAAAAAGTCGTTATTTCTGGTGCTTTATCTGAAAACAACTAGTCATTTGAAGGTGAACCACCCCTTTTGTCTGTACCATAAAGTAAGTCCAATCAGCAAGTCTATAGAGTGTGCCTCCAAATGGGTGTGGTATATCGCTCACTATTCACTCATGCCCATGCACAAACACACTCTGCACAGAAAAAGTTGTAAAAAGAGCTGTTTTGCATTATTAGTTACGGTTGGTCCCCCTGCCTCTCAAGTGGAAGAGTAAAGCCTCTACCCCATATACACAGGCTTGAGTGCTTATTGTTGCCACTGAACACCCTTCTATCCAAATATAAATCACAACTCCACACAATACATAAAGCACCCCCATTAGGGATACAATGAAAGAACAATGATTCCTAATGAGCTTGGACCTCCACTGTTGTACCTTCTCCGCTCCAAATCTTTTTATTGGGCTCCCCTGAAACCCCCCTGAAACAAAGCTATAAAAAAAATACTTTTTTTTATAAACAAAATAATGAATATGAGAATGTTACATATTGCAGCTGTACACACAGCAGTCCACATTGAGAGCTGTCACTAGAACTGCATTGGATTTCCGCTGCCTGCAAAGGGTGGGGTCCAGGGATACAGCAATAATGAACAAATCAAAGTCACGGGGGGCATCAATGAAAACTGGGATTTATGTATCACTGCAATAGTAGTCCCCCCCCTGTGATATTATAGTCAGACCCTCCAGTGAAGAGGACCTGGGTGCTGCTATAGACTAGAGAGCAGACACAAAGGTTCATCTTTACTGATATGTCTACAAAACTTTGATGAGTGGGAAGAAGACAGTGGCACCCACACCTACCTGCCTGTCTCACCCACCTTATCATTGAGGTTCTGCAGGGCTTCTTTGCCAGAGGAACACTTGATCTCCACTTTCCTCCCCAAATCTGAAGGTGTCACATCTCTTTGCTGGACAATGACTTTACCAGACCCTCTTCCAGCCGGCAAAGAGCCAAAATCTATAGTCTTGTTCTCAGAAGATCCTTCCACCGGGCAGAACATGCCACAGAATTTCTGCCTGGGTTTGGGACTCCCTGATCCCAGGTTCTTGAAGAAAGCTGGCACTTCTTCCCCATCATTCTCCCGGTTACATTGCTTCTTCTCAGCCATCCCAGACTCCAGAGGATGGACAGGATCTCCAATAGGGAAAAAGAAAAGATCAAAAATGGAGAAAAAAAAAGGTAAATGTGCAGAGGAAGGAGTGTAATGAGGTGGGAGGAGGAGAAGGCAGTGCAGGTTAAGGGCAAACAATAGAAGTGGCTGCTGCTCTCATGCTGGGCTCAGTTGCACTCTAATTCTGGCATCTCCAGCACTCTCCAGAGCACTGCCTTCTCTTCAACTTACAGGGCAGGGAGGGGGTTCTGCAGCAGAAAAGGGAGATGGACCCGGAAGTGATGCGACTAAGGCAATTGGCACATAAGATTGATCCGAATTGGTTCTACAAGTTGCAGGAAATCGCTGTGCGACTGCGGATGCGCCATCTGCGCTCTAGTTGCCTCCTGTCATTTATTCAGCTGTGTGTGTTTGTGGGGCGGGGGGGGGGTTGTTATATAGATACTGAATACATTTAATCACAGGCTCTGCTGCAGAGTAAGAATTGGGGGGGTACATTGTGTCGCACATGGATTGTGTGTAGGCGCTGGATGGAGAACTGGAGACCAGAAAGAAAGAAAGAGGGTCGGAATATGATGATGTGTCTGATGAATTGGATGGAATTGGGGAGGAGGGGGAGAGCACGTGTGTGTCGGGCAGGGGAGCAGATCAGGCGCAAAGGAACAAAAGGAGTGAGCGCAGGAGTCGGTTATTATTCCAGACACACAGCGCGGGGGAGCCGAGGATTTGCGCTTTACCCTGGGCGCTGTCCTTTCAGCACCACATTGGGGACCGGAGCCACCGCCCCTCGTGACAGCAGAGACTAAACCACTTTACTCCTTAATCTCCAGCAAAGGCCTCTCAGACCGACACACACAGGGCAGCAGAGAAGCCGCTAAACATTACACAGAAGCAACTACAATTCCCAGAATTCACCCCCAGCCAGAGACACTGGAGGCAGCGCCCGTCACTCATCAGACAAGCAGGAGGCACACAATGTGACATTTATGACTCAGCAGTAAAGCAACGTCTGCTATAGGCTTGTGTGATCTGTAGGGAAGGGGTTTTATTGGTGGGGCACATAAATGCTGGTGGTTTTATAGATCATTCATCTGGATACATTCTGCATGGCCAGGGAGGGACCAGTTAAATCCTGAGGGTTGTAGTTCAGGAAAGATCCTGGGGATTATACAGTGACATAATTAGATTATATTGGGCCCCTCAGCAACCAACATATCCAGAGTTTGTCCAGTTTTACCAATATGTTGAAGTTGCTCATCAATTAGGGCCTCATGGGGCTCCTTATACCTCTGCTGGTTCTGCTTCCTCTGTAGTTACTTCTCTGGGATTATAATAAATACCTGATTCCTTTATTGCTCCTAAATCCTTTGTGTCCCATGACACTTGAACAGAGTATAGTTGTGAGGTCATTTTTAACTGGAAAGGCTGCCAGGCCAGGGTGGTCTCATGGGAGTATTAGTTGAGAGTAGACATGGGAGTAATGGGTGAGAGCTACATCATCCTCATTAGGAAAGGGCTGATGCCAGAAGTCAGGAATATTGTCTTCATTATCATTCTCATTAGGAGGGGGACTGGGACTCTCTGCAGAGACTGGCACTTCCATATGGCTTTAGGATCATTCCATATACAAGAACAGGGGGGGGGGGAGTTTGCAGGGAGCAATATCCTTTCTGGCACTGGCTGCAAAATACAGTATTCCACTGAGTCTTTACATATATTACACTGAGTCTTTATAAATATTACACCAAGTCTTTACAAATATTACACTGAGTCTTTATAAATATTACACTGAGTCTTTACAGATATTACACTGAGTCTTTATAAATATTACACTGAGTCTTTACAGATATTACACTGAGTCTTTACAGATTTTACACTGAGTCTTTACAGATATTACACTGAGTCTTTACAGATATTACACTGAGTCTTTATAAATATTACACTGAGTCTTTATAAATATTACACTGAGTCTTTACAAATAATACACTGAGTCTTTACAGATATTACACTGAGTCTTTACAAATATTACACTGAGTCTTTACAAATATTACACTGAGTCTTTACAGATATTACACTGAGTCTTTATAAATATTACACTGAGTCTTTACAGATATTACACTGAGTCTTTATAAATATTACACTGAGTCTTTACAGATATTACACTGAGTCTTTACAAATATTACACTGAGTCTTTACAGATATTACACTGAGTCTTTATAAATATTACACTGAGTCTTTACAGATATTACACTGAGTCTTTACAAATAATACACTGAGTCTTTATAAATATTACACTGAGTCTTTACAGATATTACACTGAGTCTTTACAGATATTACACTGAGTCTTTATAAATATTACACTGAGTCTTTACAGATATTACACTGAGTCTTTACAAATAATACACTGAGTCTTTATAAATATTACACTGAGTCTTTACAGATATTACACTGAGTCTTTACAGATATTACACTGAGTCTTTACAGATATTACACTGAGTCTTTATAAATATTACACTGAGTCTTTACAAATATTACACTGAGTCTTTACAGATATTACACTGAGTCTTTATGGGGCCCTAGAGCAATAAAGAGGCTGAGACATGGTTTATAAAGGCTACTCGTTGAGTGGCGAGGATGTGCTTTTATTAGGAATACATGAATATATATGGATAAAAGAACTGATGGCAATTAAAGCTAATTAAAGGGGTTATTTAGCTTTTTATTCAGCAGCTCTCCAGTTTGCAGTTTCAGCCATCTGGTTGCTAGGATCCAAATTACCCTAGCAACCATGCATTGATGCGAATAAGAGACAGGAATATGAATAGAAGAGGCCTTAATAGAAAGATGAATAATAAAAAGTAGCAATAACTATAAATGTTAAGCCTTACAGAGCATTTGTTTTTAAGATGGGGTCAGTGACCCCCATTTGAAATCTGTAAAGAGTCAGAAGAAAAAAGGCACATAATAAAAAAACTATAAAAAAAAATCATGAAAACCAAATGAAAAGTTGCTTAGAATTAGCCATTCTATAACATACTAAAAGTTAACTTTAAAAATCACCCCTTTAATATGAGTTGTTTTTCTGTCTCATAAATTATTTGAAACACGTAAGATGGAGCTATAGGCAATAAAGATGTTGAAGAGGCATAAATAATGGAACCTTCCTTGTCCTGCTGTTCCAGTCTATTATCTTGTATGCTGGGGGGGGGGATAAACTCACCCCAGAATTATCAGCAACCAATAGTGTTATGGCTGCAGTTGACCAATGAAACCGAGTTGCAAGTTGGTTGCCATAGGAAACTCATCTCTAATAAAATTGAATATATATTGAAGGGCAGGCATGCTGCCATAGGCCATAGCTATGTTACTGGGTCCCAAAGCAAAGTGTATTTATAGGAGCTGCCACCTCCAAAGCCATCAGCAAGATCATCTGCCTTCCATGCATATTGTGTCCATACCATGTCCACATTGGGCCATCGCTACTCCTGCCCTTCCCAGCAGCAGAGGAAAGTTGCTTAGAATAACAATGTTTGGGAGTAGGGATGTAGCGAACGTCGGAAAAAAAGTTCGCGAACATATTCGCGAACTTGCGCAAAAATGCGAGCGGTTCGCGAACGGTTCGCGAACCCCATAGACTTCAATGGGAAGGCGAACTTTAACATCTAAAAAAGACATTTCTGGCCAGAAAAATGATTTTAAAGTTGTTTAAAGGGTGCAACGACCTGGACAGTGGCATGCCAGAGGGGGATCAAGGGCAAAAATGTATCTGAAAAATCTGCCTGTGTGTGCTTGGAAGAGATAGTGTAGGGGGAGAGCTGTTAGTGATGCTAGATGGCAGTTGGTTGAATAACACACTGGGCAAAAAATGCCTACAGGGCAAATAATGCCTAAAAGGTCAACTTATACACTACTACAGCGGTAGTAAAATAAAAAAAAGTAAAATAAAAAAAAAATGAATATTAAAAAAAAAAAAATTAAAGTTGGTGCTGCTGAACTACTAGGAGCAGCAGATTAGCACACCAGTCCCACTCCCCAACACTGCTAGACTAATAGCACTGGGCTCTTATAGTAGTAGTAGTAGTAGTAGTAAAACAACAAAAAAATAAATAAAAGCAGTCCTTACAAGGACTACTGTTATTGCAGCAGTCAGCAGATGAGATCAGAAGCAGGACAGCTGCCCACTGCAGCTACATACAGAGCACTGCAGTAGAAGGTAGATTACTAGCCAGCAAAGCTACCTAAGCTTAAATGTCCCTCAAACCCCTGCAGACTTCTGTCCCTCCAATAACAGAGCAGTATCAACACGATTACTAGCCAGCAAACTTTCAACTGTCCCTGAAATCACTAACAGGCAGCAGCTCTCTCCCTACACTATCTCTTCAGCACACACAGGCAGAGTGAAAAAAACGCTGCAGGGCTTCGGTTTTTATAGGGAAGGGGAGTGGTCCAGGGGAGAGCTTCCTGATTGGCTGCCATGTACCTGCTGGTCTGGGGTGAGAGGGCAAAAAAAAGCGCCAACAATGGCGAACCCAAAATGGCGAACGTCGCGCGATGTTCGCGAACTTCCGGCGAGCGCGAACACCCGATGTTCGCGCGAACAAGTTCGCCGGCGAACAGTTCGCGCCATCTCTATTTGGGAGCAATTCTCCTTTAAATTACACAGCTTTTTACAGTAGGAAAGTAGATTGTTGCCATGGAGATGTAAGGATAAGTGTTTAACATGCCTGCTATACTACAGTTTTTTTTTTCCAAATCTTATTAAAGGAAAATCTATGGCTGACGCTTGTACAGTTTCATAGTTCTGCATTCTGCACCATGTCACTATCGCCCCCTCTCCCCAGGCCCGGTGCCTTGGGGTTATCCTAGATTCTGCCCTGTCATTCACTCCTTATATCCAGTCACTTATTAAATCATGTCACTTCCACCTAAGGAACATATCCAAAATACGATCATTTATCACCCAAGATGCTGCCAAAATTCTCTCGTCATATCACTTCTAGACTACTGTAACTCTTTTTTAATTGGCCTCCCCCTCCAGAGACTGTCACCTCTCCAGTCCATAATGAACACTGCTGCGAGGCTCATACACCTCAGCAACCGCTCCTCCTCTGCCTCGCCTTTCTGTCAATCCCTGCACTGGCTTCCGTTACCTTTCAGAATTAAATTCAAACTAATGAACCTGACATTCAAAGCACTTCATAACTCTGCAGGTCTGGACTGGTAATCAAAATAGGCCCTGGCATTCCAAGTACACAGAGGCCCAAGCAGCCCCCACCAGCCCAATAAATAGTGACTGTCTATGGCATCTTACAGCAGCCCCTCTGGCATTGGCCAGAACCTGCAGATTGGCAGTCTGGGCCTAGTCTCTGCCCCACCCTACATTTCTAATTTCATCTCTATATACTCACCCAACCGTTTACTACGCTCCTCTACTGACCTGCTACTCAACTCTTCTCTCATTACCTCTTCACACGATCGCATTCAAGACTTTGCAAGGGCTGCACCCCTCCTCTGGAACTCTCTCCCACGGTCTGTCTGACTTTCTCCCAATCTTTCTGCTTTCAAGAAATCTCTTAAAACACACTTCTTTAGAGAAGCCTACCCTCACTCTGCTTAACTACCAAATACAATACCACATACAATACTACTTCGCTCACTCACTTAATTCTGATCTTGCCCACTCCCACACCTTATGTCTTATTCCCTTCCCTTTGGATTGTAAGCTCTTTTGTACAGAGCCTTTTTCACCTCTTGTACCTGTATTGGTTGTGTTGTATGTAACTCCATGTTCTATGTATGTAATGAATGTGATATAGTTGTAGAAACACATTGACTTTACAGCACTGTGAAATATGCTGGCGCTATATAAATAAATGATAATAATAATGCATTCTGCACTACTGGCCCATAATTAAGCACCCTAGAGGTACAAAACGCAAAGGGCCCTAGGAGATGTATGCACATTTTTTGACTTATAAAAAACTATTTTTTAACTGACTTTTTTGGCCCTGTGGAGTGCCAGGATAGCTCCGCTTGTTGTAATATATATCCAGATACCATAGTAGTTTGACAATTGCTTATCTTCTTTGCATGTGCCTCACATCAGGGCTCTACTGATACCCCCAAAGTCTCTGTCTGCTGTCTCTGTGGTTTCACCACATATTCTTTACTAAAATCCCAACTGGAAGAAGAAGGACTGAGGTTGTTGTGAGACATCATCGTTATTATTATGATATTGCACAACTGGAGGTCCTTTTGTCTCCGTGTTCTTCATTTGTAGACTGTGGGTTGAGTGGATTTGCCAGGAGGACATATAATGGAACCTACTATGGGGACATGTTTTTTATTGTATTCCTATATTACTGATGTGCCACTGGACTATATCCTACTCTTGTTTGTGCCTGAGCAGGAATCGCCATGTTTGTGTGGACATCTAGGCTAGAGCCTCCTGTTTGATGGGGACTTGGACTAAGGGTGGAGACTCTGGGTCTGTTCATTGTGATCCAGGTTGGACTTGAGATGGCTGTGAGGAGGCTGCTGTCATGATGGATGCTGGGAGACTTGGATCTCACTAATGGCAGTCCAGGCAGCTTAATAACAATTGGCTTTTGTAATGCTAATAGCCCAGCATTGTAGAAATGTATTCCCACCAACACTGAAAGCTCCTTAGCGGGGTGTTTGCAGATTGCTAAAATCGAAATGGTTGCTCAGAGATAATTATTTGGAGGCCTTTTGGTTCCAGTGAAAGACCTTTCTGGCAGAGGGTCACTTATTTATGGAGATATCTACGATGAAATAAAGCTCTCCAGCCTTTTTTCAGTGTTAAACAGAGACCATTGAGCCTCATCGCTCTGTTTATTGCATTTATATTCAGCTATCAGATGGAGATATTATACATATGCTGTGGTTTGTGTGATCTCATTGCGATCACAGTTTTCCTTTGTATTTGTGAATATTATAAGAGGCTTCCCTTGAGCCAATCATTTCCCAGATCTTATTAGCCCTATGCATTATCGTCCATGTTGAAGTACAGTCATTCCTACATCATTTTCCATCACTGACTATTTTTTTTCCTTTTAATTAGAATTAACTGGCTTATTACTGCAACCCGGCATTTATCTATATTTAATTTAATCGGCCATTACAGTACCCAATCTATCATGAGCAAATCTTTCCTGGGTAAGCAAATGTACAGCTGTAATAAAATAATCTTGCATAATGTATTGGGTAAACGTGGACATGACTTTTTTTAGATCATCTACAGAACATGATTGAAAGGGACTGAGCTTGGTGCTGATCTCTCATCATTTTATGCCGCCGTAAACTTTGGGAATGAAGCCATTTTAATATGTTTCTGAAAATGCCAGTATCCTGATACCTTCAGGGGCCCCTGCATGTTGCAGGGTCTGCTTCCTTTAGATCAGTGATCCCCAACCAGCGAGTCTTGAGCAACATGTTACTCACCAACCCCTTTGATGTTGCTCCCAGTGGCCCCAAAGCAGGTGCTTATTTTTGAAGTCCAGGCTTGAAGACAAGTTTTGGTTAAATAAAAACCACAATCTCCTTCAGGCTACCATTCCACATAGGGGCTGCCAGATAGCCAATCACAACCCTTATTTGGCAGCCCTGAATGTGTTTTCATGCTTTTGTTGCTCCCCAACTTTATATCTGAATGTAGCTCTTGAGTAAAAAAAAGGGTGGGGATACCTGCTCTAGAGCAAGACTTTTGCCTGTATAACAGCATGCCCCTAGTTATTATGATTTTGTATATTAATTTGTAATGTGTCAATCACTGCAGCAAAATCTAAATAGCTGCAATGAAAAGTAGGGGATGGGTGGGCAGGGTAAAACTGGCCACCCCAATAGATTTGACCTGATAGAGATCTGAACACATGAATGGAGTAAAGTGACTGTCAGAGCACCCTGAGGTAGGTTCCTGCGTGGGTCCATTTTTTGGAACCCATACCCGACCTGTACCCGCAACCTGCATTCTTACCCACTTGGACCCAATACCCAACCCAACCTGCAAGTACCATATCCGCAACCCGGACCCATTACCCGCTGACCATCAAGAATCAGGAAGTGATGTCATTGTAAACCGGAAGTGACATCATCAGAAGTAGACGTGATCAGAAAAAAAGAGTAAAAATTTCTATTGAGAAGACCTGTGACCCGCAAAGCCGGAGAACCACCGACCCCCATCTGTACCCGCACCGGAACTTCTACCCGTAACCCGCAGGGCACCGCAGGTTTTTGCAGGTAACCTGCGGGTACCCAACCACTGCAGGACACTATCCTGAGGATAGGGAGGCGTATTATAGGTAAGTTACTCTATACCCTAAGTGCCAATCAGTGTGTTATTTCTCTTATAGTAGGGTCTAGTGTATGGTGCAACAAGTGGACAGATGATTAGTGTGGTGGGCGACTGAAGAAGATGCAGCAGTCATGGTACAAAATGAGTCAGTAGGAGGGTAAAGTCCTTGAGGAGTAATGCTGAAGGCTAGGACTGCCCTGAATGTTGCCCTGAACCTTATGTTATGCTATTTGCCTTTTGCTTCTGATGTTTCACCTACTGGGTTACCAAGTGGGGTTGGATATCTGTTGGCACCACTTTAAAAGCCTGAGGTTTCAAAGTGATGTTGGTGAACCTCAATATCTGTAGATGTTTCCTGACTTGCAGCAGAATTGAGATGGAAAGCTGAGCTATCTCTGGGGTTAAAAATAGGGTTGCCACCTGGCCGGCATTTTAACAGCCTGGCCGGTAAAAATTATGCCAATGTTATTTATAGGGAAAAACCATAAAAATATAGGAAGGCAGGTATTTTTCCAGAAAATGTGGCAACTCTAGCTCGAAATCACCAGATTTCCTCTTACTTGATACAGTCCCAACAGACAGTCCCTTGCTGGAAATTGATAAATCTGCCAGTAGAAAAAGTGCATGAAGAGAATTCCGCAACGTCACAGCTATTACTGTAAAAAAACATTTTGATGGCTAAGATGGTAATTAAGATGAAGCCTCTTATTTTTCCTTCACAAGTGATGCCCTTGTGTCCTCGGGAAAGAGGCTCTTATTATTATTATTATTGTATTGCATGGCCCTTTCATTATACATACTGACATCACTCCATAATGGAAAACTATACCCCCCCCAACAATGTATGTCTTTATATAAATATTTTGCATAAATCAGCTCATATGTAGCTTCATGAAAGAAATCGTTTTTATTTTAGCAGTATGTGCCACTGTGTAATCCTAAATAGAAAATTGGCATTTTAAGTACTGAAGGCATCTTCTTAAAGGGCAACTATACCTTAAAAATTGATATGGCTAAAAAATGCCATATTTTATATAGTGAACTTATTGCACCAGCCTAAAGTTCCAGCTTGTCAATAGCAGCAATGATCCAGGACTTCAAACTTGTCACAGGGGGTCACCATCTTGGAAATTGTCTGTGACACTCACATGCTCAGTGGGCTCTGAGCAGCTGTTGAGAAGCTAAGCTTGGGGTCATCAATAATTATGTAGCAGAGAATTAGTTTTGTCTGTAATATAAGCTGATGCTACAGGGCTGATTATTAAATTCTGATGCTAATTGCACTGGTTTCTGTGCTGCCATGTAGTAATTATCTGTATTAATTACTAATCAGCCTTATATTGTGACATTTCTATTCTATGTGTACTGTATATTGTGAGTGGGTCCCTAAGCTCAGTAAGTGACAGCAGCACAGAGCATGTGCAGTGAATCAGCAGAAAAGAAGATGGGGAGCTACTGGGGCATCTTTGGAGACACAGATCTTTACTGCTAAAGGGTTCTGATTGCCTTGGGCTGGTACAGAAGCACAAAACATCATTTAGAAGATTTCTAGCTACTTCTTTAGTTTAACTTTCCTTGTCCTTTAATATGATAGAAACTATCTTTTGGTTAAGTATTTATTCTGGGGTGTAGCTTTCCTTTAACTGCCTATTATTCAGTGTAAATTGAGCCAGTGTTTATTATAATCATCAAGTATTCTCCTATTTAAGGTCTATAATCAGACGGCCCCTTTAGGGTTCTGCCACCGCACTGATGCCTCCCCCCCTACTTCATCTGCAATCACAATGCTGCTAAATTCCCCCACACTTTGTCCTTTCACTAATCCTGCTGCTCTCTAGCCCCTGTCACTCTCCACTTATCTGTTCCCCCAGTGATAACATCCCCTGATATCCCCGAGGAACATGCCTCTTCCACTTACCCCATTGCATTGCACTTGCTACTGGGTGTTTCTGAAATCTGCAAGAATCAAGAGTTCTTAATGCAGAGTGAGGTGCAGAGTTCAACTCTGGTGGGTGCAAGACACCCCTGTCCTTACAAGCAGGTGATAAGTACAAAGCTCCTATGTGCCTCTCCGGAACTGCACTCAAGAATACACTGCTGCTGAACACTGCCATTTAGGAAGCACAGATCTATGGCCACAGTCAATGACAATGATATTTAGGGTGTGTATAAATTGGTAGTGGGGGTAATGGAGAAATGAGATGTATAAAAAGACCCCTGCAATCTACAATTCACTTCCCAAATGTACGAGCCCAACAGGTTTCCCAGCCATACCGAACAGTAAGTGTCTTTAACCAGATATAAGAGGAGAGAGGGTGTGATTTGGGCACATGGGGCATTAAGCTTCTCGCTTGGTCAGGAATTGCAGGCAAGGGTTAGTATTTATGATCTGTTTTATTTTCCACAGGATTTTTGTCTCATCAGCTGGACCTGCTATCCATACAAATGTTATTAAGCTGACAATTTTCCGAGCTCCATTAGTGCTCTTCACCTATTGATTCTATATTAGTTCCCACCCTTCCCCAACACAACTGCTCTTAAGTATCACCGCTAGAGTAAATATGGTTGCAAGGACTTGGCAGACCAACGCCCTCCTAATGCTGTCTCTATGTACTTCCATTATCCACGGTATCTATCATACAGAGCCGGAGAACAATCAGTGGTTTTTGGGCAACACATTGCTGCTCCGGTGCAGACTGAGGGAGGCACAGCAAGTAGTTTCCAGAGGTTGCCTTAGGCTAGTAGACCACTTAAAGTAACAGTAACACCAAAACAGCGGTTAAAAGGAATGACAATATAATGTACTGTTGCCAGTGGCATAAATAGATATTACTGGACCCCACAGAAAATTATTTTTCAGGCCCCCAAAATATCAAGAGGTTGACCTGTTTTACTAATATTTATTAAAATTGTATATGAATTAGGGCCTCATGGGGCCCCTATACCTCCTGGGCCCCCCCTGCAGCTGCAGGGCAGGGCCGGAACTAGGGGTAGGCAGAATAGGCGCCTGCCTAGGGTGCAATCATGGGGGGCGCACTTTTTTTTCTTAAACCCTGGTTTTCTTGGCCTTTAATAGATTTTCAATTTTAAAAACCACCTGTTCCAACCCCCTCTTGCCCGTGATTCATACTGGGGGCACTCCCCACCTCCCTCTTGGTAAACAGATGATTAGGAGCAATATGATGGATTTTTGGCTGCTGATGGCACAGATAAATATTTGGGGGCAATTTGATGGATTTTTGGCTCCTGCTGGCACAAGTACATATTTGGGGGCAATATTGTGGATTTTGTAGCTGCTGCTGGCACAGGTACAGATTGGGGTAACAATATGATGGATGTTTTGGCTTATGCTGGAACAGGTACAGATTGGGGTTTTGGGGGCAATCTGAGGGATCGAAATGGTAATGCAGAACCGGTGGGGGAGGGGCACTGATTGAAGCCTTTGCCTAGGGTGCCAAAATACCTTGGCCCGGCCCTGCTGCAGGGTATGCCTCCTCTGTAGTTACGCCCCTGACTGTTGCCCTGCACTGGTAAAACTGATGTGTTTGCTTCGAAAACACTACTATAGTTTATATAAACAAATCGCCATGTATCAATGGGGGCAGCCATTCAATCACAGGATACACAATAGATAACCGATAAGCTCTGCAGAATCCCATTTTATACTACAGAGCTTATCTGTTATCTGCTCTGTATCCTTTTCACCTTTTTCAGTTTTGAATGGCTGCCCCCATGGCTACACAGCAGTAGTAGCGTTTCTGAAGCATCCCACCAGTTTTACCAGTGCAGCACGATGGTACGTTATATTTTCATTACTTCAAAAGACTTTTATTTGATGGGGTTACTATTCCTTTAAGACAGCCAATAACCACTTGAATAAGGCTCAGATGTGAAGGAGTGGATGGGGACATGTGCTACAAAAACTGGGTAGAATCCTGTTTTACTGTGTTTCCAAAACCAAGATACTGAGTGTAAGCTCTTCAACACAGTATAGGAAGGGGGAACTAGCAGGTGTGACGTCATGTGGTCACTGGTCATATTTCTCACTGGTTTCTGTACCTTCGTCCTGCCAAAAAGTCTCTGTCTCCCCATAGTGGTCCTGGGGAGGATGGGAAAGGACCCAAATGAATGCTCAGCATGTGCCACACTGGCCAGTCCTGAGCTGAGACCAAAGCCCTGTTCTCTGAACAAACCATATAATCCAGTGTGAACTAATATGGCTTATCCCTGTGACACGTCATGGCCCATGAGCTTACACAGGCACGCTCCCAGCACTCACGGCATTTATAGCAGATGCCCAGGCTCTCAGCATTAGCATAAGGCCTTAATGGGCCAGACACACGGACATCTGCTGTCAGACCACTGAACAACCAGCCAATCACAGTGTTTACATTTCCTTGGCTTGGTATAAATGAGGGTAGGTTGCACTGTGTATATCATAGGGCAAGATGGGCTTAATGGTGTTTAGCATCAGGTACAGGGCCTGTATGTTTATTTACCATCTTATAGGCTGCAGTATTGTCCCCTAGGCTCTGTGCCAGTCGAACTATATAAGTTGCCTTCAGCCCTTAAAGGTCATGATTTTTATGATGTAGTTTCTATTTCTTAATTACACTGCAAATAATTCACTCTACATTATAAAATTTCATTTCTGAACCAAGTGTATTTTTTATTTGTAGTAGTGATGTGTGGGCCGGCTCAATACCTGCGGGACACACAGGTCGGGCGGGTTTCGCACTCCTCTTCGCGGGTGGTCTTCAAATGCCGGCTTTCAACTTGCGCTTTTATAGCCGCTCGCCCTGCCCCTTTTATGACGTCATCGCGGGTCAGCGGCTCTATAAAAGGAACATGTAAGTCGGATGCGGGCGCGGACTGAGGGAGGGTGGGTTTAGGTTGGGTGCAGGTTGGGAACAGCCCGACCCACACATCACTAGTCTGTAGGCAGCCATCTCAGGTCATTTTGCCTGGTCATGTGCTTTTAGAAAGAGCCAGTACATTAGGATGGAACTGCTTTCTGGCAGGCTGTTTCTCCTTCTCAATGTAAATGAATTTGTCGCAGTGGGACCTGGATTTTACTATTGAGTGTTGTTCTTAGATCTTCCAGGGAGCTGCTATCTCATTACCTTCCCATTGTTCTGTTTATTAGGTTGCTGGGTAGGGGAAAGGGAGGGGGTGATATCACTCCAACTGGCAGTACAGCAGTAAAGACTGATTGAAGTTTATCAGAGCACAAGTCACATGACTGGAGGCAGCTGGGAAATTGTCAATATTTCTAGCCACGTGTCAGATTTCTAAATTAAACATAACAAAATCGGTTTGCTCTTTTGAAAAATGGATTTCATTGCAGAATTCTGCTGGAGCAGCACTATTAAATGATGCATTTGGATGACAGCCTGCAGCAATATACAGTAGGGTGGGAGTAGGATATAAAACAGGCAGCATTCTAGAACTATGTTTCTTATAGAGAAGCTGTATATTAAAGCCCTGCCCTATTACATCCTAATTCCTGCCCCCTTCCATAATGATCAGCCAAAGACCCTGACAAAGGCAATGACGTCTTTAGGGCTTAGGCCACCTTGCTCTCCTTCCAGCTGTTGTTTGACTGCAACTCCCAGAATCTGTGTTCTCCATCTGGATATGAGCAGCCCATTAGGGCTTAGAATCCTGAAGGGGATCAGAAACACCTTCCAACATTTTGGAAATAGAAAGAGGGACAAAAAAGATTTAATAGGTGGAACACGTTACAATCCTTTGACCATGTCTATTTTTGCGACCACACCCCCTAATCACCATGTTTATTTTACAAAATTTGGCAGGTTATGAAAGTTTGAAATTTGTTCTATGGATTTTATGTGTTATTACAGTTTTGCTAATGAAGGTGAATTGCCCTTTAAGCTGCATGTCACTGTTTCCCCAGGGACCTGCTTATCTTAAATTGTTACAATTGTTTCTTTCCTTATCTTATCTTCAAAGCCACTTAAGTTAACTTTGTATCTTTTTCTGGCTGTTCAGTGCAGGAGATCAAAGAGAAAGTCGGGACATTTCAGTAACAATCCAGGACTGTGGGTTGAGCTGTCAAAATTGTGACTATCCCGCCAAAAACGGGACTGTGGGGAGGTATGGAAACACAATGGGGTCAATTCAATTCAATGTGAAATATCTGCCTATACAAGAGCCTAGAACCTTTCCATATCAGGGGAATGTGACTTTGAACCTTCTGATATGAGATAGGGGACCCCTTCTCCAATTAATCCCAGGGAAACTGTAACCCAGGGGTTTACAGTAGTGAAATCAGTAATCCCAGTATTTGTAATGGAACAATAAACTCCATTAGAGCCCAGTGAGTAACAGGGGCTAGAGCATACGCTCCCTATACACAGCATTAAAGCTTCTAGAATGCACTGTTTCCTATCAGCTCACCGGCTACAGAACAGGAGGAGTCACACAAACAGCGTCTGGGAAAGTCTACGATGAGCCGACAATCTGAACATCAGAAACAGCCAATAATAAACTTGCTGGGCTCTCTCTATAAAATCATTATTAGGATTCAGAGCAAATGATGAAAACATCATTCTAAGCAATTTTCCAATATACATCAGTTAAACATGTTCATTGTAAACGTAATTGTTACTGAAAGCAGCATCAGTCTGGTCGTAGATATTCTCTGTACTACGGGCTCTGACTCCTGAAACAACATAACAGAAGCCGCCTCTCTGGGGAGATCTGCTACATTGTTTCAAGAGTCAGAACCAGGAAACATAAAGAGATAAAAACAAATATTGCTTTCAACTGCATTTACATTTGCAAACATTCTAAAAAAAAAAATTTGAAATGTGTCATGAAACTGGAAATCAGTTTGGAATTATACATATATATATATATATATATATATATATATATATATATATATATATATATATATATATATTTTTTTTTTTTTTAAAAAAAGGTGCTCGTTTGGGGGATCTGGGGTGGGGATTTTCAGTTAGGAATGGATATCCAGATACACCAGCAGTACACTCTGGTTTCTCTTCAAATTGAATAAATCTTTCGCCTTTAATCAGTACAAGTATTGGACCTGTTATCCAGAAAGCTCAGGACCTGGGGTCTTCTGGATATGGGATCTTTTTATAATTTGGCTCTGCATACCTTAATTCTACTAAAAGATTATGAAAACATTAAATAAAATCTAATAGGCTGGTTTTGCCTCCAATAAGGATTAATTATATCTTAGTTGGGATCAAGTACAAGCTACTGTTTTATTATTACAGAGAAAAAAAGGAAATCGTTTTTTAAAATTTGCATTATTTTGGGAGACAGCCTTTCCGTAATTTGGAGCTTTCTGGATAAGGGGCTTCTGAATAACAGATCACATACCTGTAGTAAAATCATGCTGAATAAATGGCACTGTACACTATGCTGGGTGCACCATAACATGAATGATACTACTAAACACACTATTAAGAGGTATTTATTAAAGTGTATAAGCGTACAAGGAGTATATTAACATGTATTTTTAAAGCGCCTATATACAGGTATAGATTCCATTATCCAGAAACCCGTTACCGAGAAAGCTCTGAATTATGGATTATATAATCTCTCGTAGACTCCATTTTAAACAAATAACCCAAATTTTAATTTTCTTTGTAATAATAAAACAGTAGCTTGTACTTGATCCCAACTAAGATATAATTAATCCTTATTGGAAGCAAAACCAGCCTATTGGGTTTATTTAATGTTTAAATGATTTTCTAGTCGATTTAAGGTATGAAGATCCAAATTACAGAAAGATCTGTTATCCTGAAATGGTTGGGTTTATTTAATGTTTAAATGATTTTCTAGTAGACTTAAGGTATGAAGATCCAAATTACAGAAAGATCTGTTATCCTGAAATGGTTGGGTTTATTTAATGTTTAAATGATTTTCTAGTCGATTTAAGGTATGAAGATCCAAATTACAGAAAGATCTGTTATCCTGAAATGGTTGGGTTTATTTAATGTTTAAATGATTTTCTAGTAGACTTAAGGTATGAAGATCCAAATTACAGAAAGATCCGTTATCCTGAAAACCCCAGGTCCTGAGCATTCTGGATAACAGGTCCCATAGCTGTAGCGAGTATTGCTAGCATCATGCAGGACATGTGACTAAATGCACTGTGCCCAGTATCAGCCTGGCATTGGGGTGACGTGTTCTTATTTGCAGGCTCAGTAAGTTCTTTCTCTTGCTCATTCTAATGCAGTAATAGGTTTAGGCAGTTTACAGCCGGCAATTGCTCCATAATGTTATTTCCTGTAAAGCAAAGAGGCTTTGGGTCCCAAGGGGCCGGGGCTTTCAGGGACCATAATTGATTCCGGAAACCTTCCATCAGCAGTTTGGGAGCTGGGTTGGTGGTTAGTTGTCTGTATAAATACCCAAATATTATCTACATCTCTAACATGCCCCCCACAGGTACCTTATGGGGGTCTGGTATTTGAGGTTTACCCTGCCTGTCATGTGAGCAAGACCTTCTGCTTTATCTTATTTTAAATAGGGAATTCATTAACTTCATTTTTGTAGAAATGTCAACAAACAATATTAGAATAGGCCAGGGTGTGGCCCTCAGTGCTACAGGTCATTCTGCACTGGGAACCTGATTTATCTACATATTTAAGTCAGATAAATATTAGGCAAAAGAGTCCTAACTGTGGTCACTTTTTTTCAGTTCAATTGTCTTCAGATTGTTCCCCAGAAATAAAGACTTGTAACTGAATGTGTCGCAGTGGGAACTGGATTTTTCTATTGAGTGCTGTACCGTTTCTTTCAAAATCGAAGTTTAAAGGCCCTGTCACTGGTGTTTGAGTCTGACAGTTCAGTAATTCAGCAGCATCTCTACAGTATTGACAACTATTATATCAAGTCTAACAACTGCCTGTAATGAAACTCAGGGATTCTGCTCAGCCGGGACAAAGATAAGAAATGTATCAACTAAAAGTATCAATTTAGAACAGTTTACAGGGTCGGCGACCCCCATCCCCAAGCTGCTTTAGAAGGTGAAAAATGACACTTTACGCTTCAAAACGGGCACACATAGAAAATGGAAAGTAATTGGAAAAAGTCCTTATTTCTGGTGAACTATCTGAAAATGAACTAAACTGAAAAAAAGTGTTGGAAGGTGAACAGACCCTTTAAGTGACTACACTGTATATATTTAGTTCCACAATATGCTAGTGTAATGTCTCTTTATACAGGTATAGGATCCATTTTCCAGAAAGCACCAAATTATGGGAAGGTTGTCTCCCATAGACTCCATTATAATGAAAATTCAAAGACTTCCTTTTTCTCAGTAATAATAAAACAGTACTTTGTACTTGATCCAAACTTAGATATAATTAATCCTTATTGGATGAAAAAACAGCCTATTGGGTTTAATTAATGCTTTTTTTTTTTTTAAGTAGACTTAAAGGGATCCTGTCATCGGAAAACATGTTTTTTTCAAAACACATCAGTAAATAGTGCTGCTCCAGCAGAATTCTGCACTGAAATCCATTTCTCAAAATAGCAAACAGATTTTTTTATATTCAATTTTGAAATCTGATATGGGGCTAGACATTTTGTCAATTTCCCACCTGCCCCTGGTCATGTGACTTGTGCCTGCACTTTAGGGTGGAATTACTTTCTGACAGGCTATTATTTCTCCTACTTAATGTAACTGAATCAGTCTCAGTGGGACTTGGCTTTTACTATTAAGTGTTGTTCTTAGATCTTCCAGGGAGCTGTTATCTCATTACCTTCCCATTGTTCTGTTATTAGGTTGCTGGGTAGGGGAAAGAGTGATATCACTCCAACTTGCAGTACAGCAGTAAAGAGTGATTGAAGTTTATCAGAACAAAAGTCACATGACTGGAGGCAGCTGGGAAATTGTCAATATGTCTAGCCCCATGTCAGATTTCAAAATTGAATATAAAAAAATCTGTTTGCTCTTTTGAGAAATGGATTTCAGTGCAGAATTCTGCTGGAGCAGCACTATTAACTGATGTGTTTTGAAAAAAAACATGTTTTCCCATGACAGTATCCCTTTAATATCCAAGTAGAAAAGCACAAGATCAATGTTTTGGTAGAGGAAGAGAAGCCTTCCCATTGATTACTAACACTGGCACATTCCTATTGAGCACTGAATATGACCAATCCATGTCTAGGTGTATATGGCCTTGTTCATATAATGTGGCACTTTGCAATGGCATGGATATAGCCTGGCAGTTAATCAGTAAGAGCCGTGTCTGTGTTATTGGAGAAGAATTAGGCCCCCAGTGCAAGTACATGTTTCATGCCCCTTCCTCTATGCATTTCCCACCCTATGGACAGAAGGTGGCACAAATCGTGGTGAGTGGATGCCCCGTGGATGGTTCCTGTGTCAGGATGTGTGATTCTGTACATCGCTGGGAGCTGCCAGGTCTCATTCTTATCTCGAATTTAAATCTGCCACTTGGATGTGGCGTAACCATGGAAACTAGAATATAATGGCCTTGGCGTCTGTCTGCATTATATATGATGTGTATTTCATACAGAGAAAAGAAATGCAGAGCTCAAGCTCAAGGTGTATATGTACAGTATGTACTAAGCAGATCCTTTGTATGCAGGTGTGAGTCCAACTAAGGACTAAATCACGGGTCTTTACACATATTTCTTTCTGAGCACCAAACTGCAGATTAAGCCTATGGTCGCAGAGATTTATGGCTTCACTGTTGTAGGGATGTATTTGAAGGACAGAGATTTGTAGAAATTACACATAGTAAGTAAGGTTGAAAAAAGACACACGTCCATCAAGTTCAGCCTAACTGCCAGTTGATCCAGAGGAAGGCAAAAAAACCATCTGAAGCCTCTCCAATTTGCCTCAGAGGGGGAAAAATTCCTTCCTGACTCCAAAATGGCAATCGGACCAGTCCCTGGATCAACTTGGACTATGAGCTATTTCCCATAACCCTGTATTCCCTCACTTGCTAAACACCTTCCAACCCCTTCTTAAATCTATCTAATGTATCAGCCTGTACAACTGATTCAGGGAGAGAATTCCACATCTTCACAGCTCTCATTGTAACAAACCCCTTCCGAATATTTAGGCGGAACCTCTTTTCTTCTAATCAGAATGGGTGACATTGTGTCAGCGGGAAATACCTACTGGTAAATAAAGCATTAGAGAGATTATTATATGATCCCCTTATATATTTATACATAGTCATCATATCACCCCTTAAGCGCCTCTTCTCCAGCGTGAACATCCCCAATTTGGCCAGTCTTTCCTCATAGCTAAGATTTTCAATACCTTTTACCAGCTTAGTTGCCCTTCTCTGTACCCTCTCTAATACAATAATGTCCTGTTTGAGTGATGGAGACCAAAACTGTACGGCATATTCTAGATGGGGCCTTACAAGTGCTCTATACAGTGGAAGAATGATGCCCCTTTTAATACAGACCTTATTTGCCCTTGATGCTGCTGACTGGCTATAGAGCTGCTCACATACAAAAGCACCAACGTGCAGAGCAGCTAGAGAGGGCAGAGTTTGACTTTTTTCTTTATCATATTTATACATATTAAAAATACAGCTCCACTTTCATTGTGCAGGGCTTTGTGACCCAAGCCAGAAACAATGAGAACTGACTGGATGGGAAGGGGTTTGTTTATGCAGCACATAAAACACATCAGGCAAGAAGGAGTAAAGCAGCAAATACACAAGACACTTTGGCTTGGCTATGAATGGATCGGTTAATTTGCTGGATTTGTTGTGTGCCTGGCCCTTTAAAGAATTGGGCAGAATGAGGGCTTGGTGGGTTTGCCTGGCTGCATATATTTTGGGGTTAAATTGGATTATTATAGAAATTAAATCATTAGCTGAGGAACGATAAAAGCGTGTGCTCTTGGTCACATTTGTAAAGCACAGGCAGGTAGAAAACGAAGTGTTCCCCTACCTCCCCCCAAACCTTTTAAATTCAAAATGGAAAAAAAAACCAGCCACTCCCAAGCGCATAAGAAAGAAAGCCTTTGTGCTCAGCCTACCAGCGGCCAATTTCACAAGGTTGGATTAGGAGCAAGAACCCTCTAGTGGACACATGAGGATCTACATCCAGGACACAAAACCTTGCACAAATGATACAAATTAGTGCAGCTCCAGAGTTCAACCCAAAAACATGATGCTTCATGAAAAGTCAGTCTAAAACTGTTCAGTGGTTTTGGTGATATTTGTAAATGTAACGGCTATTGAAAGCCGTATCCATGTGGCTGTATATATTCTCTGCATTGCTGGTTCCGACTCCTGATACAGTGTAGCAGAATCCAAACCAGGAGAGTGCAGAGAACAGACAGATTCTGCTTTCAGTAGTAACATTAAAACATGATATATGTGGTTTTTATGTGCCTTTCATCAATGTTATTATACTGGAAAGCTGCTGAAATTTACATTTTCTTTTTATATGCAAATAAAAATGGTTTCGGGTGGCAGGTGGCATTTTGGTATAATTGGTGGAGGTTGATCAGGGGCACAGCTGTGCTATGGGGGTGCCCTATTTTACTTGTGTGCAAGCCCCACACGCCAAACCAAATCCCAATCCTTAAAATCATGTGACATTAAAGCTTTGGGGAACTGACTTTTCCTTTGCTTACAACTGATGCAATTGTTGTTTACTGCTCAGATCTGAATACGCAAATTAGGGATCAGATTTTGTTTCGGATTCAAGCAAACCTTTGTGGAGGACTTTTAATTCCTTAAAAGATCAATAGATTCCTTTATGTCACATATAAAGTTATACAAGTGCAACCTGTAGTGAAATGTACCCTGATCATTCCAAAACAGAGTAATTGTTTAAATAAAAATATACTCATTGCAAAAAAAAAATAAAAAGGCTAAACTTTAAAAATGAACATGGATGGATAGAAATTTTACATTTTATACACGGACCTTATTGTCTCAACCTAAAGGTTCGGCATCTCTATACTGCTAATAATCCAGCCCTTCAAATTTGTCTTTGGAGTTTGCCATCCTGGATTTTGTTGAGTGTCGGTGACTCTGCACATGCTCAGTGGGCTTTTGAGAAGTTAATCTTAGGGGGCTTTGCAAATCATCAAGCAGAAAAATAGGTTTGTCCCATAAGTGGATGCTACAGGGCTGATTATTAAATTCTGATGCTAATTGCACTGGTTTCTGTGCTGCCATGTAGTAATTATCTGTATTAATTACTAATCAGCCTTATATTGTGACATTTATATTCTATGTGTACTGTATATTGTGAGTGGGTCCCTAAGCTCAGTAAGTGACAGCAGCACAGAGCATGTGCAGTGAATCAGCAAAAAAGAAGATGGGGAGCTACTGGGGCATCTTTGGAGAAACAGATCTTTACTGCTACTGTGGTTGCCCTGGGCTGGTACAGAAGCCCAAAACATAATGTACAACATTTAGCTACTTCTTTAATTAAGCTTTAGTTCTCCTTTAAGCAAGCCTCTCCCATAGCCGTCCCATTTCAGCCAAGGCAAGGAATGTTATGTTCTGGTCTCCTCCAGGTACTCCAAATGAATACAGAACAGTCATTGACTCCTCATAAATAACTGGACCTTACATTATACATAATTCACTGGCCCAGTGGAGCTTTCAATCACTGAGGAATAGATTATATCATATGTACTAATTAATAAAAAGATGAGCATCTGCATAGGAAAAGCCTTTTAGATAAAGCTGCCCCTTGTTTATGATAGCATGTGTTTCAGGGTCCAATGGCGGCGGCTCTTGTATAAGGGTATTCCAACTATGGATGCACCGAATCCACAATTTTGGATTCGGCCGTGAATCCTTTGCGAAAGATTCGGCCAGATGCCGAACCCTAATTTGCATATGCAAATTAAGGGTGGGAGGTGGAAAGCACTTTTTACTTCCTTGTTTTGTGACAAAAAGTCACACAATTTTTCCGCCTCACCACTAATTTGCATATGCAAACTAGGATTCGGTTCGGCCGAGCAGAAGGATATGGCCAAATCCGAATCCTGCTGGAAGGCCGAATCCTGGATTCGGTGCATCCCTAATTCCAACGTTCCCCTATTAGCCCCTGGGCAAGTGACTAGAGACACAAAGACATGGTTATAGTGAGAGTTTTAATGATACAAAATGATTACAGCTACAATTTAGGCATTTCTGGAAACTGGGTACAGTTGTGTCAGTGACTATTTCAGTAAATGTCTCATCATCATCATCATCATCATCACGCCGGCTCATTGAACGCATTTAAATAGACTCATGTTAAATTCACCAGTCTCCTAAAAGGCCGGAGGGTTGCTACTAGGGTCTGCGCCCCCTGCTCCTTCATGACCGTCAGCGCGTCCTGTAAACGTGGTTCTGTACAAAATGCTGAGGAACGTGGTTCCGTATATAAATATAACACTGGGTTGAGGACAAACTCTGTTCAGTGTGATTTGGAACAAGTCTGTGTAGCAGTGAATAGGTTACGACTCTGCAAAATAACCCCGAATATGAAATACTACGAACGGTAGAGCTTTCTGAAAGGGGGGGGGGGGTGGCAATAAACAAGCCTCTGATTGGCACAAGCCGCTAACAACTGAAGCAAATACGGGGGAAGTAGTTTTATCCCAACGTGTGTAGAGCAGACATGGCCTGTGCTATAGGTGAAACTATTGACTAATGGCTCTTTCCTTATACTCTGTACCCTGCAGGGAGATACCAATGGCAGAATAGGGTAACTACTATGGATAAGGCTTATGGAACACACTTTGTGACCACAGCTAATGGCAGCAATAGCCAATCATCATGTACCACTGACCTATACGTCCACTTCATTCTCCTCACTAAACTAGAATGAACAGGGAAGCTCACTAAATAGTGCAACTTTAGTATGTTATAAAGAGGTGGGCATGCATTTTAACCACCACTTGTTCAGTGAGGTTGCCAAAGAGATCCATAACCAACACGCTGTGCCAAATTTCAATTGTTCAAATAGAAAAATCCAATTGGATGGGGGAGATAACGGAAACCTTGAGACACCTCCCAGGAGAAGAGCACTGATGTGGTCCTTGCCCCAAAAGGGATTTTTTTTTTAAACCAGTCTAATCAATTGCTGTTGAATTTTTGGGAGGACCCCATACACTGACCAATAAGCTTCCAACACAGTCTAGAGCAGTGATCCCCAACCTGTAGCTCACAAGCAACATGTTACTCACCAACCGCTTGGATGTTGCTCCCAGTGGCCTAAAAGCAGGGGATTATTTTTGAATTCAAGGCAAGTTTTGGTTGCATAAAAAACAGATGTACTGCCAAACAGAGTTTACTGTAGGCTCCCAAATATCCAATTACAGATCTTATTTGTCACCCCAGCAACTTTTTTGCATGCTTGTGTTGCGCCCCAAATCTTTTGACATTTGAATGTGGCTCATAGGTAAAAAAAAAGCTTGGGGATCCCTGTTCTGAAGGTTAGCAACATTTATTGGCCCGTGTATGATCAGCCTAACGTTACAATGGGCCTCTGCCCTGGTGGGTTTTATTGCTTCCTATTCTGCCTCTCTCATAATTAGAATTTAACTGCTGCTATGAGGTTGCTGACCATGGCAAAAAAACACTGATTGGATCGAGACTACAAGACAAAGAGGACAGAACCAGGACACAAAGAGAACCAGAGAGCAATGGGATTGCCAGGCTGTGGCAAGAAAGAACGACATATAAACAATGCAAGACATCCAAGGTGCAAAGACAATATGCTACGTTTGAAGGTACACTTTCCCTTTAAAGGAGAAGGAAAGGTTTGGGGTGCCAAATGTTAGGTACCTCCAAGTGATTGTATTGACTTACCTGAAACCCCGGACTCGTGCTCCTATCAGCAGAAAACTGCACCGGCCCGGGGTTATACCAGTGAGCAATCTTCTTCTGTATTCCTGTCTTCGGGCGGTTGCTCATACACAGTAGAACGAAAAGCTGAACTTTAACTAAAAAGAAGTCTATTTCATTCCACTGCGTATGCGGGAAATTTGAAGAAAGAAGAACCTGGAAGAGGATCGCTCCGTGGTGCTCATTGGTATAACCCCCGGCCGGTGCATTTTTCTGCTGATAGGAGCACGAGTCCGGGGTTTCAGGTAAGTCAATACAATCACTTGGGGGTGCCTAATATTTGCACCAAGCCTTTCCTTCTCCTTTAAGTGATTTTATTCAAGAGGCTATCACTTTATTCTACTTCTACAGCGCACGATTAATATGTTTAAATGTATTATGTTCACAAGGATTTCATTCACACAGGCAGAAATGATTCTCGGTTCAGTAAACTGTAAGTGGGACTGACCATACGGCGGATCATGGAGTCTATGGGCAGTAAGTGAGCCTTAAGCTGGCAGCACACAGCTCAACATGATCATCAATCAGCCTCGCCATCTCAGAGTAAATTTGGGCAGAATGGGCAATCATTTGGCAGGGATCACCCCCTGTGAAAAGGGATTGTGCTGGGCTCATGTGTGCTGCCTGGGTGTGGTCCAAACTCATGGGAAATGGCCCAATAAGTTTCAGCAGCAGGACAGCACTACGATGCAGGCACAATACTCACCGGCTACAACTGGGAATAGCAAAACCACAAGGCAAAACTGATGTGAAATTAAACAACATGGCACAAAAGCTACAGTGATACAAACTGGCCACCGGATTCAAGGCTACATTTTTAGGGATGCACCGAATCCCCCATTTTGGATTTGGCCGAACCCCCAAATCCTTTGGGAAAGATTCGACTGAATACCGAACCAAATTCTAATTTGTATATGCGGGGTGGAAAGGGGAAAACATTTTTTACTTCCTTGTTTTGTGATAAAAAGTCACGCGATTTCCCTCCCCACCCCTAATTTACATATGCAAATTAGGTTTCGGATTTTGTTCGCCGAGCAGTAGGATTCAACCGAATAATGCTGAAAAAGGCCAAATCCCGAACTGAATCCTGGATTCGGTGCATCCCTATATATTTTCCTTCATTCTAATACCTAATTATTAAGCTGCCGGCTCTCCACATCAACCCTGTGGCACTAAATACACAAACCATACAGAAATATTGGGGTGGGGGGGTATCAATAAGGAAGCTCAAGTCCCTCAGACATCTTCCTCCCACTTAAAGGCGTTGTTCACCTTTGAGTTAACTTTTAGTATGATGTACAGAGTGATATTCTGAGATGATTTGCAATTGGTTTTCATTTTTTATTATTTGTGGTTTTTTTTGAGTTATTTATCTTTTTATTCGGCAGCTCTCCTGTTTGCAATTTCAGCAATCTGGTTGCTAGGATCCAAATGACCCTAGCTACCATACATGCAGAGACTGGAATATAAATCGGAGAGGACCTGAATAAAAAGAGGAGTAATGAAAAGTAGCAATGACAATACATTTGTAGCCTTACAGAGCATTCAATTTATTTTTAGATGGGGTCAGCGACCCCCATTTGAAAGCTGGAAAGACTTGGAAAAAGAAGGCAAATAGTTTAAAACCTTTAAATAATAAATAATGACAAGCGACTGAAAAGTTGCTTAGAATTGGCCATTCTATAACATACTAAGGGGCAGATTTATGAGTTTAGAAGTTAATAAATAAAAACTCACCCACGTTCCATTCATTCCTATGGGATTTTTAGAATTGTTTTTATCAATGGGTGAAAGTTAGAACTCAACATATGATCTATACGGTTCTAAAACTCCCATAGGAATGAATATAATGTGGGTTGAGTTTTTATTAATTAAGCTCTAAACATTTTGATAAATCTGCCCCTAAATGTTAACTTAAAGCTGAACCACTCCTTTAACATTAAGTCCTCGAGGGAAGGGTATATAAGGGTATATAATCCCAAAATGAAGATGAATAGCTCTTGTAGCGGTGAGGCTCACTAGAAAGTGTCCTGTATCAGAGAGCAGCTCCAGTACAGAGAAGCTCTGAAGGGAACACACAGCCAATGCCAACAGCACTGTGTGATATATATAGTTAATAAAGTACCCCCTGTTGTAAAATATAAGGATATTATAAGTTACCGAGGGGTTTCATGGAACTCTGAGGTGACTTCTAATAGCCTCATATTTTCCAACAAGGGGTACTTTATGTATTATAATACACATTTCAGTGAGTCATGCGACAGAAATGACATCAGAACTCACCGTTTATAACTGATGACATCAGAACACCGTTTATAAGGATATCATTTACAGGATATTCATGGCTATTGTGTATTATAAGGTGCTATTCACAGCATGTGTTCCGTGTGATTTATAGTAGAGAAAAAGAAGTGTCCACTCCTCCAATTTTCCCTTGGTCTGTTAAGTTATAGAACATTACTCGGTCTTTCTGTGCCTTCGGCTGGCTTGTTGTTAAACCCATTTAACCCTGGGAAATATATATGATCACTGAATTTAAGCATTGAGAGCACTTGGCCCAGAAACAAGAAATTAAATAAAAATCCAACTCGGATTAGTAATGTTAACCTACCCTGGGAGATGTTTAAAACCTACACTATGTTTTGTCAGTGGTTCCTGAATGAGCAGTTTAATATCAACAGAAATAAAGTAATACTATACACTTCACATTTGCACACAAAGAAAGGAAGTCCCTGTTTCCTGTGTGTTGGACAGACGGGACATGGATTTAAAGGAGAAGAAAAGGCTAAAGCTCTATCAGAAAGATCTATATAAATAGACCAGTAAACCCTCAAAGTAATGCTAAGTCTCTGTCAAAAGAAACGCCACATTTCTTTCCTTCTATTGTGTACACATGGGCTTCTGTATCAGACTTCCTGTTTTCAGCTTAAACATCAAGGACTTGGGCTTGAGCATGCTCAGTTTGCTCCTATCGCCCTGTTGTAATCTGAGCAGGGAGAGACTCAGGCAGGAAGTGATGTCACAACAAGTGAATACGGCAGCTGCTATCCTAAACAAACAGAGCGCTTCTAGAGCTGTTTACTCAGATATGGTAAAGCATTCTGCAGAATAAATATAGTATTATAGCTTGCACTATTAAGCTAATCTTTTGGCAATAAACTTATTTGGTAGATTTCCTTCTCCTTTACGCAGCTGCAGTGAATAAAGGCCCAATAGTTAGCAGGGTTTTTCAATAGGGAGTTTCGAGGTGGGGCTTACTATATGCGATTATTCAAAATTTTAATGAATCTACTTTTTTTTGTGTTTTATACATACACAAGATTTAAAAAAAAAAAAAAAATGCTCTTGCAGTCACTAAAGAAAAAGTTATCCTTTCAATGGATTTCGAAAAGAGCTTATCAAACTATATTTAAAAGAGGGGGAGGGATTAAAAGTCTCCACTCCCTAAGCCCCTAATCGCTCTCTAACAAAAAAAAAAATCCACCCGTTCCAAAAACTCTGGGACTATGTCGAACTAAAGCTTCACTCTAGAATAGTACAATCTGCACTACAATCAAATGAGATTTTTCATTGGTTTGTGAATTCTTATAAAGAATAAGGGAATATTAGGTAGCTGAATGCTATGCTGTTACAGAGTTGCAGAGCAAACAGAAGAACAGAGGGAAAACAGCAAAGGCTAAAATAAACACACCTAAAAATTAAATTCAAACCTATTTACGTTGGGCTCACGGCCAGAGGTGCTCGGAAATGGTTCCTGTCTTTAAAAATAAGAGTCACTCTCTGTATGGGACACGGGAGCAGGCTGGGAGGGGTCTGTTCAGGGAAAGATGTGTCTGTAATAAAGAGGAGTAGTGTACACTAATGCTACTGGCAGCAAAAGCATTTTCCCAATTTTGCGTTAAAGGGGAACTATCGTCAAAATTAAAATTTAATATAAGCTTCAGCATACTGAAATAAGAAACTTGCTAAATACAATTGATTAAAAATTCTGCACCGTTTCTGAAATAATCACGTTTATATTCACTATTCCTCTCTCAGCATCTGTTTCTCTTCATTCTCTCTTTATTCAGGAGTTGGCATTGCCAGTTAGATCTAATATATTTTATAGGGGGGCTCCTTTTGCCTAGAAGATGTATTAGAGCTCACTCTATTAAAATCACCAGACATCATGTCTCTCTACATGCAGGATTTATGCAAAAGGCCGTTATTTTGTTAGATTTTGTTTGTACTGGAATCAGTTATTTGAGTGAGCTCTAATACATCTGCTAGGAAAGGAGCTCCCCCATAAGTTATATTGGATCTAACTGTCAATGAATATCTGACACCCAACTGCTGCATGAAGACAGAATAAAGAGAAACAGATGCCAAGAGAGGAATAGTGAAGATAAACTTGATTATTTCAGAAACGATAAAGAATATTTAATGGATTGTATTTAGGAAGTTTCTTATTTCAGCATGTTGAAGCTTATTACATTTTCATTTTCCCCTTTAAAAATAAAACCAGCATTCGGGGCAGGGGAAATGATTGCAACCTACATTATTGTTTGAGAGTCTCTTATAATGATGGACCACAATGGGTTTTGCTGATCGGCAGCCAGAGCTTGAGGGATATCGGTGAAACAGCAACACGGCTTCTCTTCTACAGACTAAGGAATAGTTACGTGTCCCACCAAAGGCGAAAGGCCAGAGTGAAGCTCAGTCTTGATATACCTTGCGTCTTCAGCCTGCGGAATTAGATGGATGTCGATGTTCCCTGATCAGGACAAGTCTTGCTGTTGTCTCTGAACTGACTGGAGAGTGAGTAGGTTTTGCCTCTGCTTGGTGACTCTGAGGCATCACAATGACGATGAATGCTCAGAGCCCATGAGAAGGTTTAACAAACAAAAAAATAAAGTGTAGAGGACAGGGTGCTTTGAATCATGCTTGACATGGTGCAAATGCACAAAATGTGACAGGAACGCACCTTCACACGGTCACAGGTTCAATTCCAAATCGTGCCCTTTCAATAGGAACTGGTAGAAGACAGGGTCAGTCTTTTACCAATGTAAATGCTGAAACAGAAATATTGTGTCAGGCAATGACCTTGGCATTTTTTTTTTTTTACATAAAGTGCTAATGGCCCTCTAATATTAAGAAGCCGCTGACTGCTGAAGCTAGTTAAATTATATCCAGTTATTTTTATCTTAAATAATGTGCACAATACTCATGCGGGGGAATGTAATAAAAGTCTGCAACGGAAAAAAATATTCGCAATGCGAAAAGTTATGCTTTTGCGGGAATTTAATATAGCTTTTGCGAACCCGGAAACTGTTTAGCGAACAGTGGAAGACCGTTTGCGAATTTTATAGTTTGCGCCAATGCGCAGTAAATGTAATAAAACTTCTTACTGAAAAAGTCGTTATGTTTGCTCTAAGAGATTACGACACCTTCAAGCACTTCTTAAGAGCGCGCAATTATAATTCACAATGCAAATTGTTTGTCCTCTTTGCGACTTTCATTACATTCCCCCATTGGAGTGCTATATAACAATCATCTTTTTATAGAACAATCCAAGAAATCTACTCTGATCACCCTTCATCCTTGCTCTTGCAGAAAACCTCTAGTGTAATTGAGAGGGATGTTCCGTGTCTAAAGTCTGTACACATTCTAGACAGACATCAAGACAGCACTAGTTTTTGGGAGAGAAGCCACACCAACCAATCAAACAGCACGGTTAAGGGCCAAGCAACAGACAAATGTCCTTTATTAGGGAACTCAAAACTTGGGTCGCTTTGACTAGTACTTTCTGACACTCACCCCAGTCCCAGAGCCAGCACATGGGAGATGAACAGAGAAGGGATGAAGACTTTCAGGAACTCCGCAGAGAAGACACCACCTTTCTTCATGGCACCAGTTTTCCTCATGCTCAAAGACACAGACCTTTTAGGGTGGTGGAAATGGAACTCCCTGCAGAGGAAATGGAAAATAAAAAAGTTAAGAGCTTAGGAAGCAACATAAAGTTCCTTTTTATGAAAGCAGAAAGCTTGTGTCAGACTGAGACTTAATCACATTGTGAGAATCGAAATATTGTTTCATACAGGGTTATGGAAGATCGCTCGTAGTACAAATTAATCCAGGGACTGGTCTGATTGCCATCTTGGAGTCAGGAAGGAATTTGTTCCCACTCTAAGGCAAATTGGAGAGATTTCAAATGTTTTTTTATTGCCTTCTTCTGGATCAACTGTCAGTTAGGCAGGTTATATATAATCATAAGGTTGAACTTTATGGACGCATGTCTTTTTTCAACCTAACTTACTATGTTCCCTAGGACAAGGAATTATGAACTACAAACAGATGCCTGACGAAGAGCAGACTTTCAGTTTATAATCAATATAGGTTTTTCAATATTTGACCCAACTAACCTCAGCCCTGTTGATTTGTTCTTGCATGCATACTAAACTAGGAAGATGGTGACAGATTGGGTTCAACTATTAAAGAAAATCCAACAACCTGCTTGGTGCAATACAGACACATTTTGGGAAAATAGCTTAAAGGAAAACTAAACCCCCGAACAATGTAGGTCTCTAAAAAAAAAAAAAGATATACATAAAACTGCTCATATGTAAAACCCTGCTGCATGTAAATAAACCATTTTCATAATAATATACTTTTTTTTAATAGTATGTACTATTGGGAAAATAAAAATAGGAAACTGCCATTTTAAAAAATAAGGACCGTCCCCTGGGATCGTAGGATTCACGGTGCACACAAACAAACCATACATGTTAGGTCACATGAGCCAATCAACAGACAGAATTGTGTCTTTTGCTTCCACACTTCTTCCTGTTACAGTTAGAGTTGAAGTATTTCTGGTCAGGTGATCTCTGAGGCAGCACAGAGACCATCACGAAATGGTGATTCAAGGCAAGAGATGTTAAATTTACTTAAATATATAGACCATATAGATATATAGATTCTTTAATATACCACTTAATTTGATATAAACTGTTGCTTAAGTATTCATTTTGGGGGTATAGTTTTCCTTTAAAAGTTCAGGAGTTAATGGTGTAGAAAGAAGCGAGTTTATGGAGGAGTGAAGGGAAAGTTTAGAGACCTTCTCCAGATCAAATACTCTACTCAAAACGAGCTATAACTGTAACTTCTCCTTCCCTTATACAGGTCTCTAGTGAGCTCCTGGCACCCTATACACATACACTGCAGAAACAGGACTGAAATCTCAAATGAAAGAAAGAACTGAAAAGTAAGGGTGTAGCAGTATGTTACCGTTGCTGTCCCAACAGTAGAACTTACTTTGGGGGGATATTTTCAGGCCTACTTGACCAGTCAGATACCCAGTCGGCACTTTTCTTTAAAGCATCAACTTCCTTCTCTTCCTCTGGGGCTTCCTCTTCAGACTGCAAGAAAAAAATACATATTGTTTGCATCTCAGTGGTTTAAAAAATTAACCAAATCCTTCAAACTATAAGCATGGCATTCACCCAGTCAGATTAGTCTGCTTTACTTTCCCATACGGCAGCAATTTTACCCAGGTGCTACTCGGCGAACCATGCCGCTTCATAAAAATATTGTAGTTCAGGTATGGGAATCACTTTCTTTTCCTTTATAGAGGTGAAAGGTTTGTTTAAAGGGGTGGTTCGCCTTTAAGCTACCTTTAAGTATGTTATAGAATGAAAAATTCTAAGAAACTTTTCAATTTGTTTTCATTATTTAGTGTTTATATTTCTTTAATTATTTGACCTTTTCTACGGACTCTTTCCAGCTTTCAAAACAAGAGTCACTGACCCAATCTAATGTTCTGTAAAGGTGGCCATACACGGGCCGATAAAAGCTGCCGACAGACCGTGTCGGCAGCTTATTGGCCCGTGTATGGGCCCCCCCGACGGGCTTCATCGATCGAGATCTGGCCGAAAGTCGGCCAGATCTCGATCGTATGGGACAGAAAACCCTGTGGATCGCGGCCGCATCTATTCGTTGATGCGGTCCCGCGATCCGACCGCCCGTTAGGCATCGTTAGGATCCGATCGTTGGGCCCTAGGGCCCACGATCGGATCAGCCCGATATTGCTCACCTCTAGGTGGGCATATCGGAGGGAGATCCACTCGTTTGGCGACATTGCTAAACGAGCGGATCTCTCCATGTATGGCCACCTTAAGGCTACAGATGTATTGTTATTGCTATTTTTTATTACTCATCTTTCTATTCAGGCTTCTCCTATTAATATCACTGTCTCTTATTCATATCAATGCATGGTTGCTAGGGTAATTTGGATCCTAGCAATCAGATGGCTTGAATAGCAAACTGGAGAGCAGTTGAATAAAAAGCTAAAAAAAAAACAAATAATAAAAACAAATTGTAAATTGTGAGCCATGAAAACTGTGAGCCATGTGCTCAGCATGCGGACAAAACCACTCCTGCTGAAAAAGGCTGAATCCCTATCGGAATCCTGGATTCAGTGCATCCCTAATTTGGATACAGTGAGCAGGAAAATAAGCCTTAAACTAACATCTGAAATTTGACTCCATTATAGCCCCCATTCCTTGACATTTCCCCCCATATAAATACAAACGGAACATGGAGGTTTCCTGCTTCCAGAAGACACATCAGTTTCTTTTCCCTATAATCACAGGTGACACGATCACAAAGCAGAAACTTAGAATAGATTTCCGCTGTGTTGCACGCGTCAGCTTTCGTATAACTATTAGATACGCTTGCACAAACAGCTAATGTGCCCTGACTGTTCCCGTGTGAAGCTCTCTCCTGAAGTGGCAGCAGGCGGGACATTCCCGAAATTACAGTTTTCTCCTTATAGGGCCCCATATCAGGCGAATGAAGTTCAGAAGAAGTAAAGGTTGACGGTAAGTGTTGCCGAGCAGGTTCCACAAGTGCAGCATTGCGTGTCGGCACTCACGCTCACTTAGTCAGCAGCTATTAGCAGGCACCCATTTCATTAAAGGAACAGTTCAGTGTAAAATTAAAACAGGGTAAATAGATAGGCTGTGATATCGGCTGCTGTAATCTGCCCGTGTATGGCCAATCTTTAGTCCCTTAAACTCCCCTTAGACGCGACGATTCTTCTTGCCGAACGACCGATTTTAGGGAAGCCCGACCAATCCTTCGAAATTATCGTGTGGTTAGTGGGATTCGAACGATCGTACATCTTATGATTTTTCGTCCGACATCTGTCAGGAAATTGATCGGCTAGGTCAAAAAATCTTTGTCAGTCCCAGTGCAATCTATCTATGTTTGCAGGGCCAAGCAGGCAGCTCCCCTTTGTTTTCCTGGCAAATTGGTCTTTTTAGTTGATGGTAAATTCGTACGATCGTTCCGAGAAGATCAAAAACACATGCTTATGTCCCCTTGCATTCAGCAGGAAAATGGAGGAAGAGTTCCTTTAAATATTCTTTTTACTAGAACTATTATATGGCATTATCATACATGCAGCATATTCACATATACTATAGGAAACATAAGACGCTTACTTGGAGGCTGTCTTTACTTGTGTGCATCTCCACATCAAATGTGATCTGTCCGTCTTCAGGGGATGGACTAGAACATAAAAACCATATTATTGTCTGTTTTCTTCCCTGATGCCATCCACAGCACAATAACAGAGAGGGGGAGCTAGAATGGGTTAACAGCAGAAACTAGGGGGCACATAATATTTACAGGGACCCTCTTTAGTTTTATGGAACGCAAGTGAGGAGCTGGAAGCAAACTGGTTAGAGGGAACTCTGGGAAAAAATGAATAAGAGAAAAGGTTCATATACAAGTAAGGGACCGGTTATTCAGAATGCTCTGGACCTGGGGTTTTCTGGATAACAGGTCTTTCTGTAATTTAGATCTTCATACCTTAAGTCCACTAGAAAATCATGTAAACATTAAATAAACCCAATAGGCTGATTTTGCTTCCATTAAGGATTAATTATATCTTAGTTTGGATCAAGTATAAGCTACGATTTTATTATTGAAAAATGTGGATTATTTGATTATAATGGAGTCTATGGGAGACGGCCTTTCTGTAATTTGGAGCTTTCTGGATAATGGGTTTCCAAATAAGGGATCCCATACCTATAGTGAAAAGCAGCTTTATAGAACATGCCATTCTAAACAAAATAGAGTATGTCTGCAAGCTATAGCAACAGGCAGTGTACTAACACCTACAAAGTCTAGTATCCCATAGCAACCAGGCGTAAAGAATCTAAAATTCGAAATGGTTAATGGAGCAGGAGAAGGAAGTGCAGGGGTGGAGTGATCTAAAACAATATTTATATAGTTCACAGTGAGTTTAGGGAAAGGCTATCAGGAACTGCTGGAAGCTTGTCTGGGAGTAGGAGTCTGAAGGAGGGGTGCGCACGTATATACTAGAGGAGCAGTATGCCGGTAATCTAGCATACACATCAATTCCATATAGAACACCAGCACAATAATACTTGACTATAGCCTATACAATAAATGTATCCCAGCAGTATTACCTGTCACACTGGGAGCTGCTCCTGGAACTGCTCTGGCCAGATTCGTGCTGAGCGTCCAACAGGATCTTCTCCATGTCTCCATCGTGGATGGAGGAAGAGGAAGGAACGTGTTCCAGGCCTCCGTTTCTGTTGCGGTCGTTATTGTTGCCGTTCATTTGCAGCTCCACCCAGGAACCTGTCAGACGAGAAGGATCCCACTCTTTAGTCATAGCAAAAATATAAAAACAAATTGTGGCCCAGTGTAATCAGGCACAGCAGATGGGTGAGGTGCTGCTCGGTGCAGATAAGAGGCCAGTCAGTGCTACTTGGATGAAGGGGAGAGTAAAAGTGGAGCAATAGTGTGTCCAGCTCAGAGTCTCTTCTAGAACTACCTGTGTCATACAGGTACCAGCCCCATGTCTCCCTGGCACACAGCTTAACGAGCAGCGGAAGGAAATGAACAATTAGTGATGTCATTGGATGAATAGGAGCAAGAGTCACAGACATTACACAGCAGCTCAGTGTTCTTTATGGGAATTAAAAGGGGCAGTAACAAATACAAAGTTTCATTGACCAGAGCACTTATGAAATACTCACGTAGCCGTAATTCCTGCTATTTACTGTACTTGGCATATATACACACACACACACACACACGACAAACACAACAGCACATACTTTCAGTTACCGTATATACTCGCGTATAAGCCGAGTTTTTCAGCACCCAAAATGTGCTGAAAAACTCAAACTCGGCTTATACGCGGGTCATACCTCCTTCCGCGGCCCCAGCAGGACTGTCTGTGACTGACTGTGTCGCCGCCCGGAGCAGGTCCAGGAGCTCCGGGCGGCGCGTCCTTCCCTGCCGGCGTTCGCTCCCAAAATGGCGGCCATGGATAATTAATGACGACCCCTAAGCTTAGCTTCTCAACAGCTGCTCAGAGCCCACTGAGCATGTGAGTGTCACAGACACTTTCCAAGATGGTGACCCCCTGTGACAAGTTTGAAGTCCTGGATCATTGCTGCTATTGACAAGCTGAAACTTTAGGCTGGTGCAATAAGCTCAGTATATTAAATATGACATTTTTAGTCCTATTCATTTTTAGGGTTTAGTTCTCCTTTAAGGGTGGTGGCACACGTTCAGATTCTGGGAGATTAGTCACCCAGCGACAAATCTCCTTCTTCGGGCGACTAAACTCCCCAAAATGCCTTCCCGCCAGCAAACATGTGAATCGCCGACAGGATGGCACTCGGATCGCTTCATTTTCCGAAGTCACCTCACAAGGAAACTGAAACGATCCGTATGCCATCCCATTGGCGATTCGTAATCTTGCTGGCGGGAAGGCATTTTGGGGTGATTAGTCCTTGAAAAAGGTCCCCAAGTGGCCGAAACGTCAGATCTAATGTTGTGTATTCAATAAAACAACACTTCATTCACTAAACTAATGGGAGAGTGCTGATCCTTCACGCCTATATATATATATATATATATATATATATATATATATATATATATATATATATATATCTCTATATCTATATCTACACACACGAGAGTATTTGGACACACACAAACACGAGTATTTGGATACATGCAAGTTAAACAAAAGGCTATGGAGAAAGAAGTGTATATCACATCAGACACAATGGCTTTTACTGCACTGCCACTCCTATATAAACCTGTATGTTGTTTTAGGTGTTGCTGGAATGTGAGCTCCATATACTTCCATGCTACTGGTAGCGAACGGAGAGGGAAAAATGGGGGCAAGAGATTTAGCAGCCCAAGAAGACAGTATATTTACATCTAGTACAGGTATCCAGGAAGCTCTGCATTACCGAATGGCCGTCTCCCATAGACTCCATTTTATCCAAATTTCTCAAAATGATTTCCTTTCTCTCTGTAATAATAAAACAGTAACTTGTACTTGATCCCAACTGAGATATAATTAATCCTTATTGGCGGCAAAACCAGCCTATTTGGTTTATTTAAATGTTTAAATTATTTTCTGGTAAACGTAAGGTACAAAGATCCAAATTACGGAAAGATTCCAAATCCAGAAAAGCTCAGGTCCCGAGCATTCTGGATAACAGGTCCCATACCTTTACTGGGACACACTGCACATATGAAGGTTTCTATATACTAAATCTCCTTACAATATGGTCTGAATCACACACACAACAGCCCAGTCTGATTATGATCCACTCACCACATGAGCAAATGGAGGGGCAATGGTTTCAGACATCTAGATGTAAAAAGTGTGTTTGCACCAGGTTTACTAGCCACCGGTTTCAAATCATAACATGTAGTTGGTTGCTATGGGTTACTAGACCTAGTACAAACATTAAACTTGTTATCCTTCGCCAAACAGTGCAACTGCATTGGAACATGTGATGCCCCCCAAATGCGCTTTCTCAGAGTTACTGATCAACAGCATGTGAATTCAGACAAACAAGGTGGAATATTAATTCAAAAGGTTCCTCTCTAAATCAGGAATGTAAACATAGAAAATAGAAGATTCAGGAAGGAAAAATCACGAAAGCATATGTAATATACCGTATATACTTGAGTATAAGCCGAGGTACCTAATTTTACCTTCAAAAACTGGGAAAGCTTATTGACTCGAGTATAAGCCTAGGGTGAGAAATGCAGCAGCTTCTGGTAAGTTTCAATCAAAAAATTTAGGGTTTCTGATCCCATTGGAGGTCCCGGCGACCATTCTTGGACGCTGGCGAATATTCTTGGAGACTATTATTAGGCGCCGGCGACTATTCTTAGGCGCATGCGACTATTTTTAGACGCCGGCGACCGTTTTTGCGCTTGACCCGAGTATAAGCCGAGGTAGAGTTTTTCAGCATATTTTGGGGGCTGAAAAACTCTGCTTATACTCGAGTATATACGGTAAGCTTCGTTTCATAGGACTAAAAAAAGTTCTATTTTTTTTTTTTTTTGACAGACAATTAGAATAGATAAATCACTGGTCTGTGGACCTTCCTCCAAGATGACGACTTTCTTATTCTCATGAGATTAACCCCATGCTTTAACTTTACGTATGTTTTAGAATGGCCAATTCTAAGCAACTTTTCAATTGGTCTTCATTATTTATTTATTTTTATAGTGTTTTTTTTTTTTTAATTATTTGCCTTCTTCTTCGGACTCTTCCCAGCTCTCAAATGGGGGTCACTGACCCCATCTAAAAACAAATGCTCTGTAAGGCTACCCATTTACTGTCACTGCTACTTTTTATTACTCATGCTTCTATTCAGGACTGTCCTATTCATAGTGCAGTATCTTATGCAAAGCAATGCATGGCTGCTAGGGTAATTTAGACCATAGCAACCAAATTGCTGAAACTGCAAACTGGAGAGCTGCAGAATAAAATGCTAAATAACTAAAAAGTAATTAAAAATGAGGGCAAATTGTCTGAGTATCACTCTCTACATCATAATAAAAGGTAACTCAAAGGCGAACAACCCCTTTACGAAAAAGAAGTTATACAATATTACAATTACAGAATGATACAAGTACGATATAGTGATGGGCAGTTAGAGATGCTAAATCACTGATCTATGGCCCTTCTGCCTCGTTGACTACTTTCTTATGCTTATGAGATAAAATATGTTTTCCCCTTTAAGACAAAAACTAAAGTTTTGTGATATTAGAGCTACAGGGAATAAAATAATAGAAATAGGATATATTTCTTTCTTAAAGTTGATGTGGCATGATAATGGAAACACAAGAGTAGTATAATTATAATGAACGTTAAGAGATGTAGCGCTGGCCAAAGGCAGGACCTGGGCTGGCTGAAGAAAGGATTGGTCGGGCACAGGTATCATACAGACACTTAAAGGGGTGTTCAACTTACAACACTTTTTTCAGTTGGTTTCAGCTATATCTGCCCATATCTTACAACAGGGGTATATTATTTGTTACAATAAACAAGTGTCAGTGAGTCATGTGACAGGATGTGCGTCACTGCGCACCGATTATAACTGATGACATCACTAAGCACGGTTTATAAGCGCAGACTGTACAGATATGTAGCCTATATAAATAATCTAAGTGAAATATGATGTAGAACACGCATAGAGAATATAAAAGTAGCAAGTGACAGGCGTTCATGCCTGGGGTTTGTGTATATAGATAGAGATATATAGATAGAGATATATAGAGATATGAGAGAGAGAGAGAGAGAGAGAGAGAGAGAGAGAGAGAGAGACGTGTGTTGGCACGTAAATAAACACACACGTCACCATTGCTACACGCCCGTGTGTCTGTGTGAGGCCGGGCATTTGTAGTCACAGGAGTGGGAACAGGTATCAATGACAATGGGGTCAGTACAACACCAGCAGGACATAAGTGAAAAATCACACTATGAAGTTCTTTGATATGAATAAACTAAGCGACAATAACAATGAATCGCTATTTCTCCCTCTAGTCGAATCCGCTGAAGCTCCGCCCTTCACAACAACAGCTCTCATTGGTCCCACATTCGTCATTCTAACTTCAAGTCCCGCCTTCCGCATTATTAATTGGCTCCCATGGCTGCCCGTCACAGGATCCCGCCTAAGCTTCGCACCCAAACATTGCCCCGAACGCGTTCAAATTGTCTCAATTTGACCCGAATTGGCGAGCGCTGACACAGAAACCAGGCACTCGCCACACAATGCGCTTCTTACCGTGCAGCGCGGCCTCCACCCCGTTGTTATTGTTCTCGGACATGGCGGCAGCAACAGCGTTCAGTCAGTCCGGGAGACGGAGCCGCACTGCGCAGCCACGCCCCGTCTGACGTTAATCGGCTTCATCACCTGAGGCGGAGGGGTGGAGTTGGCCTATCACGTGACTTAGTTAACCCATGGCGTAGTAGTACCATCGCTGACAACAGTCCTTGTGGTTGGGTCACATATTGTTTAATATCTATTCCCTTTTCAGAACGCCACTTTTTTCATTCAGGCCCGATGCAGGGAATGTTGAAAGGCTTCTACAGGTCTACTCATCTTTAACTACCAATCAGCAGCTAGCGTTGCGGGTCACGTGGTTACGAGCATGCTATGGTTTCCGTGGGTGACTAGATACGGGCGAACTTTGTATTTTTGGTTGTTTACATATGTGAGTGATTAGTAACGTTGATAAGGGTATTTACTCAGTTCTTATACAGTTAAAGAGCCCACTGGAAAAATGTCAGTAGAGGTGTCTGAAACTGTGGCAGTGTGGGGCATATTTTACCCCTAAATTACTGTAATTGGGAGTTCCACGTATAGAGGAAGCAGACTCTACCACTGGCGGGGGGGGCACTGACTAATGAAATACCTGATTCACAAAAAAGTTAGGGGTCCCTACATTGATTCTACTGTGGCGCCCTGTGACTTAGTTCCATAAATATAAAATAATCTATAATCACCAGAGATGAACGAGGCTAGAGTAACCGTAATCCCCAAACCTAATAAGGACCCCCTATCTACTAAAAACTATAGACCGATTTCCCTATTGAATTTAGACATAAAATTGCTCGCTTCTATTCTGGCTCACCGACTGAATAAAGTCTTAACTACACTGGTCCATAAGGACCAAATTGGATTTATACCGTCTCGCCAAGCTCCTGATAATATCAGAAAGGTTATCAATCTAATAGCTCACGCGAATAAAACTAACACTTCTCTCTGTCTCCTTGCGCTTGATATTGAAAAAACGTTTGACACCCTGAACTGGAGGTATCTTTTTAGCTTACTCGAAGCAATAGGTATAGGCTCCAATTTTTTGAATACGCTAAAAACTTACTACCATGATCCAAGGGCCAAACTTAACCTTCCATCTACGGATCCACAGACATATATCCATATTAGGAGGGGCACCAGGCAAGGATGCCCGCTCTCTCCGGCATTATTTGCCCTGGCAATGGAGCCTCTGGCGAGAGCTATTAGAGAACAGCCAGATATTAAGGGCTTGCGAATCAAGGATAGGGAATATAAGCTCTCGATGTTTGCAGATGACCTGTTGTTGCATGTGACAAACCCACTTACTTCCCTTCCCAATCTACAAAATTCTTTGTTTGAATTTGCCAAAGTGTCCGGTCTAAAGATTAATCCCGATAAGTCTGAGATGCTGCCCTGTAATGTGCCGAAACATGTCGTCAAATTGTTAGAACTTAATTTTGGTTTTCATGTAAAAACTGACTCTCTACAGTATTTAGGTATTAAGATAACTAACCTGATGCCCTCTCTATATAAAGCTAACTTTAAACCAATGCTCCATACTCTGACTCAAGACCTGTTAAAATGGGACAAGCATAAAATATCATGGATCGGTCGAATCCACTGTGTTAAAATGGTGTTGCTACCCAAACTCCTCTATTTGTTCAGATCGCTTCTAATTAGAGTACCTCTACCGGATTTACACGCGTTACAATCTAGAATTCATGCCTTTATTTGGCAACACAAGCATCCTCGGATTTCGAAGCAAACGATGTACCTACACAAAGCTAATGGAGGATTGGCGGTGCCCCATCTGGTGAAATACTACTGGGCGGCCTGATTGGCACAGCTCACTACATTGCATGCTGGACCTTTGGCCCCGCTTTGGGTACAGTTAGAAGACGACCTATTATACCCATATTTATCCCACCAACTCCTCTGGCTACCGCGGATACCTTTCTCTAACCTCTCGGACCCATCACCAATGACACTGGAAATGTTACGCTTATGGAACACGCTGCGGAAGAGGTTTCGTCTCATGTCTACTCCATCACCTTTAACGCCTCTAATGAATAACCCGGACTATCCACCAGGCCTGTCCAGACGTCAGTTTGCGTGGTGGTTTACAAATGGAGTCACCACTCTTCAGTCACTGACGAGACTGGGGAAGCCCTTATCACAGCAACAATTCTTGGACACTTATAACCCCCCTTTGAGTGAAGGTTTCCAAGTCACTAAACTACTCCATTTTGCTAGACAGCAATTGCGGAAGACTGCCACTGGCTCCTTCACATCTACGGCTCTGGAAATCATTAGTACTCAGAGTCCTCTACAACCAGGTGTCCTCAGTACTTTATACCAACTTTTGAACCAACCTCCTCAGCAGTCCCAAAAATTGGGGTATATGCTGAAATGGGAATCAGATCTTGCTACGACGCTTACGCCCACACAATGGTCCCATTGTAGTTTGACCGCACATAAAGGGAGCACTTGCGTGACTGTTAGAGAGACCTCTATTAAGTTGCTCCATAGGACTTATCTTGTCCCTACACGGCTCCACAAGTTCTATCCCGCATATAACCCACAATGTTATCGTGGATGCCCTGATTCGGGGTCACTACTTCATACGTGGTGGACATGCCCTGTTGTGACTCAATTCTGGGAAGCTGTGGCGAATCTTCTCACTGGAGTTTTTCACGCTCCATTCCCTAAGGACCCCCTAGTAATGTTACTCGGTAAAAAACCGCATGCATATGATAACTCGGCCCATAGACTGAGTCAGCATATCTTAATGGCCGCCAGATTGATTGTTGCAAGACCCTGGAAGAAACCGAACTTACCCCTAGATTCTCTGAAAGCAAAGATCATCTCTATCGCCACTAATGAGAAACTCACATATACTTTGAAAAATGATTTGGAAGCATATGATAAAATATGGCTCCCCTGGCTGGCGTACGAACTTGATCCTGCCTTATTCGCAGCTTTGCAGGCCTGATGAGGGGTCAGGTTTAGTTTTTGCTTATCCATTTAATCTGTATATGTTCTACTTGGTTGCACAGTACATAGTGCCCCACCGCCATATTTATTTATTTTTCTTTTAGCCATTCCTACTGCTCTACCAGGTAACACGCACTTTTGGTTTACCTCTCTTTATTCCCCGTCCCTCTCTTTCTATTCTGCTATTCCTCCACAACCAATGTTCTTGTATTAATATGCCAATATTGAGAGTGGGATACCGCATGTCGCGGATACCCTCTCAACTGTGATGATGCTGCTATGCTACTCAATAAAAAAAAAAAAATCTATAATAAAATATATAAAAGAATACAAAAACAGCCACCCAATCAATTCAGTTTATGGCTGCTTTGCACTGGGACACACACTGGCTGCTGGTTGATTTAGGAGATTAGGTTGGAGGTTTTCCAGCCAAATTGGGCTACTAATTTAAAGCCTATGTGGGTTTTGAAAGTGCAAACTAGCCAAGGTACGGATTTGGGCTATTGTTTTGGGCCTTTGGCTGGTTTGTACTTTGGAAACCAGCCAAAGTTTTGTCTTGCCCTAATATGGCCAAGCCGGTGTCTCCCGATGCATGTTGGGTAATGTAGTTTTTGCTTAACAGTTTGCCCAGTTTAATGTAACACTACAATACCCAACATGCAATGGGTATGACTTGTGTAGAAGTCTGGCTTTACCAGATTTTGGGCTCTGTACCCCCAGTCTCCCGTCCCATCCTCGCATTTTCAAGTGACTTTAGACAATTGGGTCAAAAATTTTCTGGCAACCAAAATGTCTAGAGGTTGACCTGTTTCACCAATATTTATTGAAATTGTATATGTAATAGGGCCTCATGGGGTTCATATACCTCCTGGGCCACCCTCTGTATTTACACCCCTGATTACAGGCAAATCTGTCCTTTTTGCTTCATGGAAAAATTTGTGAAACAGTGGCAATTTGAAAAAGGCGTATTTTTACATATATTAATTTATTTTGGACTGGTTTTGTAGCTGACTTCAGCTGGTTTTGAAACTTAGACCTGGTAATTCTGTTCCCCAGGGCAGGCAAAAATCCCCTGGTGGTAAAGGACTACATGGTGTTGTGGGTGTTGCCCGTGGCCAACGAAAACCCCAAAAGCAGCTAATTGAACAGTTGCTTATATTGATTCTATATTTAACAGGCTAGTGGTTCATTTTAGAAAGAATTTATGAATTCTTAGTTGTGTTTGGGCAGAGGCAGCAGCCTATGAACAGAAAAGGCTGCGTTAAAGACTTACAACTCCCAACACCCTCCAGCAGTAGGATACCAGTTGGTGCAGATCAACATCATTTGTTGGGTCCTTTACTGGGTGGGCTAGTAAAGGAGTTGACAGCCGATGGGACTGAATGCTCACAAGGACAAAATAAAGGAAGTTTGTTTTCCCAGTTTTCACTTTCACGTTAGTTTTCCTGGGTGAAAAGATTGGAGGGCTCCTTGTATTATCTTCAATGCACAGCCAGGGATAGGGTTGCCACCTTTTCTGGAAAAAAAAATACCGGCCTTCCTTTATTTTAGTGTGACTGTGGGATAGCAGGTATAGTAGGGAGAGATGGTGTCTATAGTAACAGTGGGATAATAGTCTCTGGGAAGGGAGTGTGACTGTGGGATAGCAGGTATAGTAAGGAGAGATGGTGCCTATAGTAAGAGTGGGATAATAGTCTCTGGAAAGGGAGTGTGACTGTGGGATAGCAGGTATAGTACGGAGATATGGTGTCTATAGTAACAGTGGGATAATGGTCTCTGGGAAGGGACTGTGGCTGTGGGACAGCAGGTACTGTATAGTAGGCAAAGATGGTGCCTATAGTAGCAGTGGAATAATGGCTTCTCGGAAGGTTGTCTGGCTCTGGGATAGCCGGTATAGTTGGGAGGGATGGTGCCTATAGTAAGAGTGGTATAATAGTCTCTGGAAAGGGAGTGTGACTGTGGGATAGCAGGTATAGTAGGGAGAGATGGTGTCTATAGTAAGAGTGGTATAATAGTCTCTGGGAAGGGAGTGTGACTGTGGGATAGCAGGTATAGTAGGGAGAGATGGTGTCTATAGTAACAGTGGATAATAGTCTCTGGGAAGGGAGTGTGA